>CM042821.1:16830907-17452645 GCA_009982885.2 Hyles vespertilio | reverse complement strand
ATAGCACACGTTGCCGAGTTTAGTCATTTAAATAAAGTAATAACAAACAAATACAAAACATACATAACATGCAAACCCCGCCATAACTGATCACGTTTCCAGAGGATTTACAAATTAAAAGGATAGAAGTTGTGCGAAATGTAAACTGTGGATGTTCCCACACGGGGATGCCGCCAGTAACGCTGGGTGGAGGGGCCACATTCCTGATTGTGATACGTTCATAACAGGAAGGTAAGTGAGTTGGTTAACGGACTAGACGCGGCTGCCTTCATGTTCACGGTGGTCGCGGGTTCGAATCCCAGGGCACACCTCTGACTTTTCGGAGTCATGTGTGTATTGATAATCAATCACCACGTACTAAAACGGTGAAGGAAAACATCGTGAGGAAACCTGCATACCATAGCGATTTATAAAAACTTCTATGGTATGTAAGTCCGCCAACACGCACTAGGGGCCCTACTATATTCATCCGAACGAACGAACGAACGAAGTTCGAAACTTCGGACAAACGAAGTTTTTTATACGATACGAATGTACCTACATAAAACTTATGGTCGTTATTGATTTATGGTCGTAACCATAGACTTATAGTTGCGGTATTTAAAAACTAAGGATAGGCCCTTCAGTACATTGGGTACGTCAAAAAGACGCCTGTTAAAATCGCGCCATCTGTTAGATTTTCATGTAACTACGTAGTACGTAGTGTGCTATAGGATCCGACCGTCGACGTAACTTTGTTACGCGTAGTTATTTAAACGTTAAATTATAAAAATATGATTTGATATCTGTGTATAAAAATATTATCTTCATATTTATTAAACTTTCTTTATACAAGCAGCATTTTGAAAGTCTTTACAGACCGAAGACTAATTTCAGTAACGCTCCACAAGAGATGTACTGGTGCGCGCACCACTTACTTCGGTACACTTTATGGGTTTTCCGCCCTGTCCATATATTTATGATTATGCTTTCCTATCACTTTCTCTGTTCGTAGTTGTATTCAATAATAAGAAAAGCATGTGTGTCTTATGGTACCTCGTGTCAAATTTCATAAAGAAGATATGCCTAAGAAAAGGTAACAGAACTTCTTTCGCATTTATAAGTAGCTATCGGTAGGAAAGAATAGATTTTTAATGTATAAAAGTGGTCGTATGTCCTTTTTAACCGACTTCAAAAAAAGGAGGAGGTTCACAATTCGACTGTATGTTGCTTTTTTTGTACCATTAACAACGTGTATGCATATTGCTGGTAGGTCTCTCATTATAATATGAAGGATGGATACCTGGGTAGGTATCACTGCAATATTTATTTCGTCCGCACAAAGCAGTGTAAATGCACTGTTCTGTATCGATTTTAAGGAAACTAACATCGTACTGATTGTAAAAGTATCTACTGGACATAGTGGAACTTAACATCTTATGTCTCAGGATGGCGAGTATAGTATTCTACTGCACTCAACTGCCAAGCATTGCTTAATGGTTTGTAGTTCATAAGCAGTTGTATCGCTTACCAGCAGACGAAAGGCATGCCCGTCTCGCCATATAATCTAAGGTCTCGCCATTCAATAAAATAAAAACTGTATCACACGATAATTATTCAAATAGATATATTTGAAGTAATAAAGGTATTAAAAATTAAAAAACAAAATCACGTTAGCGTTTATCGACTCTAAGGGATACAGGCTTAATATTTTAATCTGTATCTGTATGAACCTATAGACATATATATCTTGCAGGGCCCCAGCTTCCTGTACAATCTACAGAACAATTGAGAAGGGTTAGTTAGGGTTACTGGCTTAGTGCGCGTTAATGGACTTAGCATACCATAGAAATTATACATAAATAAACTCACACCTAGTTCCCAGAAGGGGTAGCCCGTGGTTCTTCTCAGTCTTCAAGAGTCAAGAGACGCACGTTTCCTCTTGTGTGTTCTATCACACGATGTGATAACACGCAAGCCTTTAGAAGTTACAAAATTACATAAAAAGTGAATAAAAATACTCACATAATTCACAAAGCCGATGATAATACACCCCACACCGAGTGGATAGTATAAACAGCACTTATTTGCCCAAGACATATTTGATATTATACGCGGCAAAACACAATACTGATCGACTACTCGTTACAGGAAATATAAACAATCTAACAGTCATTGGAGGTATGCCTCCCCTCCCTTCCATCCCATAGTTTAAAACCCGTAAGCAAAATTTATGTTATGAATTATGATACCCAAGGCAAGGATACCGCAGGGCCTGATTAAGGGGATAGGCTAGGGATCAAAAATAGTTGAGTATTTTTATCTTTCCAATAATACATCAATTATTATCTAAACATGGTTGATATCAAAAGTAACTGAAATTTTAATAAAATAATTCTGAACAAAATAAATTGATACATTGTTCTTACAAACTATCAATAGTACTAAAATATAATTATAAACAGGCTATTTTTTTAAATGTAATCTTGGGTTTCAGAGGGTAAATTTTATATATTTTTTTCTATTACTTTGTTTGTGGCTATATTATTTGTAAATGAAATAGTAATTGAAATGGCAGAATATCAGTGTTTGCTCGTGTGAGTGAACGTATGCTGAGTCATCACCCTTTTGTTCTGCTGCAACACATATGCTGCTACACTTTTTTTTTCTTGTATTTTTTTTTATCTTTCTTTTAATCATTTTGTCCGTTGTAATTTGTAATAGATTTGTATGTTCATTTTGTATCAGTGTATCTGTACTTTAATAAACAAATAAAGGTTTTTCTATTCTATTCTATGTTGGCAACACTAATATTCTTAGTTTTTAATACGGATCATAAAGCTGTCTATTGACGAATGCAAAATATTTAAACAATTACGCAAATAACATTTGTAGTTGTACTTAACAGATATTATGATATTTATAAAGAATTTACTGTCCTCTGGCATTTTTACAATACATTTTTCTGGAATCAAATATGGTTCACATTTAATGACACAACTAAATTAATAAATATCCGAAGCGTATTTATTTTGGCTCTATTTTGTCTCTGATCGGGAAGTTACCGGTGGTATTTAAAAACAATATAGCAATATGATTAAAAATTGCATGCAAATATTCGAGTTAACGTTAGTAACTTTATGTAACATATTATAAAATTTAAAAATTATATAAACAGATCACAATTGTAACGCAAAAATAAAAGCAACAAGCAATGATATTTTTACAGTTGGAAGAGAATAGCACAAGTACTGATAATGTTTACAGTTGCAAGAGAATATTCCAAATAGCAGTCTCGGGGACCAGTGCCTCTATTACCACTTGGATTCGGACCTGTGTTGTCAATATACAGTGTTTACAAAAAGCTTACAGACGGCCTCTTATCGCACACTTCAAATTTCAAAAGCGTCGGTACTTAAGCATAGGTCACTTGTGACTTGAGTATTCACAAATAATTTACTCTTATTTATTAGACTGAATATTCGACTAGACTGAATTATTATTCTTATTTTTCTAGATGATGGTAAGCGATACGACCGCTCATGAACAGTAGCAAAACCTAAGTCTAGTACTTATTCTTCTAGACTAAATATTAAATACTTGGCGGCTGATATTTGGTTAATATTATTAATTAAATGATATTGTCACAATTATTTTTACCTGTGGTCGGCATATGAGGGCATATGTGAGAGGCCACCTGGGTAGGTACGCAATGTCTATTTCTTCAAACAACAGTTTTAATACACTGTTGCGTTTCGGATTAAAGGGCATTGTAGCCAACGAAACTACTAGACATACTGAGACTTAACATCTTATGTCTCAGGATGGCGAGCGCAGTGGAATGCCAAGCATTGCTTTGTAATTTAAGGTTGTTTGGTTTTGCTACTGTTCAGGTTAGAAACCCGGGTCAGTTATTAGTGATATTGGATTTCATTATCAGCCTGGAATCAGGAATTTGTACCCGACATGACGATAGGCCCACCCCCTATTACATCGTTGGACGGAAAATACAAGGCGAAACGTAGGTGTCCTGGTTGCACCTCTGTCTACCCATTCTGGGAAAAAGGCATGAGTTTATAATGTATGTTTAATTTTACTTTAATCGTCATCAACCGCCACTGTGAATACGGCACTTTTACTGTCACATGAAGTGTATTTGCTGAGAAAAAAAAAAAACTAGTTTGTGTTCACAAATATAAATTATAAAAAATTAAACAAGTAAGAAAATGAATTAATTGGCGCCGGCAATAAGTTGTAATCGATGGAACGTTACTCCTTTTTAAGTATTAGAAGATTGCCAATGTAACTTTTGGCTTATTAGTGGCCCGACCCGGCTTCGCCCGGGTGCAGAAATCTTTTGAGTCCCGGCCACATCAGACACATATTACTTGACGTATTAAATGTTCTGTATTAAACTTAACGTTCATACTGCTTGTCTGGTCCCGTCGCGTCTCAGGCTGTTCCATGACTCAAAACATACAATTCTGTTTTCCTATATCTTTTTTAAAAAGATAAATTTTCACCTGCAAGTACTTACCTATTGTTTTGTTCCTAATTCACTTATTTAAGACCCAATAAATAAAAAAAGGTAGCTGCGTAATTATGATGGGTCATTATAATGGCACAGGTGCATAATGATTTTGTTATTTATTTAAGAAGTATAAATAGACATTTGTTTGCTGTAATTTTTCAGTTTACCTCGATTTGTGCTTGTGTAAACATTGATTATAAACACGGAGATGGAAAGCTTAGCAACTTACTTAGACTTGTTTATGATTTTGAAAAACACGGGTAAGTACAGTGACTTCCTTTCGTTATATAACAATGTCGTTTCATGTTTGAATTTAAATCTTTCAGATGAAGACAGTCTTACGTTGAAATTATACTGTAGAAGATTTACTCATACCCTTGTGAAAAAATGGAAGCGATCTCATCGAAAATTAGAAGATTTTTTGAAAGATTATGAGGACTGGCTTCAGTGTGATATCGATTGGCCAAGTTGCATTGCAGAACCGAAGGCATCAGATGTTGGGGCATCCGAATCTCATATCACCCTCGAAAGTCCAGTCCCTTCCACATCTTCGTCCGGTGCACCACACACAAGAAGCGTTTGCCACGAAAACCATTTCAAGATTTAGCAATGAAGCAAAAGAAGAGATGACTTCATATACTCAATAGCAGCAGCTATACTGTCCAAACCTTCTTGTCTCATTTTTCGCACAGTAGCGTATGCAAGTTCACTGGACTCACATTCTATTTGACTTTCAGTCCTTCTCTTCTTTTGCAAACATGAAACGACATTGTTATATAACGAAAGGAAGTCACTGTACTTACCCGTGTTTTTCAAAATCATAAACAAGTCTAAGTAAGTTGCTAAGCTTTCCATCTCCGTGTTTATAATCAATGTTTACACAAGCACAAATCGAGGTAAACTGAAAAATTACAGCAAACAAATGTCTATTTATACTTCTTAAATAAATAACAAAATCATTATTATAATGACCCATCATAATTACGCAGCTGCCTTTTTTTATTTATTGGGTCTTAAATAAGTGAATTAGGAACAAAACAATAGGTAAGTACTTGCAGGTGAAAATTTATCCATTGTTTGGAAAAGTTCGAGTATCCAAGACCGATTTGTGTGTCATAAACAAGTCAGGTAAAAAAAAATTTCTTTGATATAAGCCGCGTATTATTTATTATTGTGAAATTGGGAGGGTTAACCAGCAATAAAGTTGTTTTGTGACCGCTATTTATTATTTTTAGAGACATGTGGTTCAAATTTGCCAACCAAGATTGAAGTTAACGGAAATAATATTTTTTTTTATATGATTTTTTTTTCTCAAAAGCCGCGCTTTGCCCCCTGTGGTGTGATACATCAAAAAATTGCAAAAAAATAGAGCAAAAATCATGCGAGAGGAAATAACGGCCATTCCTGTGCCAGCCGAGATATAGCTTATTTTATGGTTTTCTCCATACAACATTTTTGAAAAAAAATCGAAAGTGTACCTTTTCCTGTGATTTATGTCTTCATACTTAAAAGGTATCATGAACAAGCATGTTTTAATAGATTCCAATTAAAAAACCCGTCAAATTGGAAAAAAAATTTGAATGTCTATGAAACGCGATTTTCAGCCCACCGTGCGGCGGCAGCGTGCCTATATAGGAATGTTTATATCATCATCATCATCATCAGCCCATATACGTCCCACTGCTGGGCACGGGCCTACTCTACAATCGACAGTACGATTGAGACTGGTTAGGCCATATAGTCCACCACGCTGGTCTAGTGCGGGTTATGTTTAATAATAATACGTACATATTGTACAAAAATCTATTTGTACCCGGGCGAAGCTGGGCCGGGCCGCTAGTTATGAATAAATTCAAAAATTACTTTTTAACTATTCGAATCCAACATTATCCTGGAGTAACATTGGATGTATATTTGGCTAAAGGGGTTGAAATAAGGGTTAAAATGGCAAATAAAAACCATTGAAGATATTTTTTTGAATATTTTAACTCCTTATTACAAATGCAAAATAATGACGTGTAACAGTTTTGGAAAAACAGCTAATGGGGGTAATATAAGGTATGAAATATTGTATGGAAAATCAAAACCGCTGAAGCTGAATGTAAAAAAATCATAATTCGGTTAAATGCAATTATGTACCCCTTTAGGTAAATATACAACCTCTGTTATTCCAGAACAATATACCACTCGTAAAGTGAAAGAATTTTAAAAATCGGTCCAGTAATTTTTGAGTTTATTCATTAAAAATAGAAATCCAAAAACAAAAATTATGTATCCTCTTTATAATATTAGAATAGAAAAACAAAAATACAAATATTTAAATCTAAAATACAAAAAATGGCAAAATACAAATATTTCCTCTTTGTAATATTGGTATAGATAGATGAAATAAATAAACACAAAAAATAGTTTCAATGCGGGGATCGAATTCGCGGCCCCTCGTTTATTAGTAAAGCCCCGCCAAGATGGCTATTGTGTTATGTGGTGAATTAATCATTCACTATGGTAAGACCGCTCCTAACTGTACTCGATGGGAACGTCGAGCAAAATAATGAAATATATCGTTCCACTCGCGGCGAAAAAATGGCGCCGAATAATCATCGGCGTCTACCGTCCTCTTAAATTCCCGGGTAAGACAATAAATTTTTAATTTAAAGAAGTTTTTTTTTTGTAATTTGATTTGGTTGAAACCAATATCACAAGCTGAGCTAGTTTTTTTATATTAAATTCATATAGAAATATCAAATAATAAGATTGGTGAACACTGAACAGCAACGCTTAAGACGCTTCTGTCTATTGCCTCAGATCATACACGGGGATACACAGGGGTGAGTCTATTCATTGTAGGTATCTTTAACAGTGAAAAATAATATTTATATGGATACTATGTAAAAGTTGACATTCAGTGGCGTATTTGTACTGCGGTATGGTAATAAAGCTGAGGTCTCGGGTTCGAATCCCGGGACAGGCAAAGTTATATTGGATTTTTCTATTACTTATCAGACTGGATTCAGTTTGTGTCCGATATGGCGATAGGTTTCCATCACATCGTGGAATGAAACATACAAGGCGAAACATGGGTGTCCTGGTAGCACCTCAGCCTACCCCTTCTGGGAAAAAGACGTGAGTTCATGTATGCATGTAATATTATTGCGTTTCTTCTCGTATGTAGGTCCGCCAACACGCACTAGGCCAGCGTGGTGGACTATGTATATGACCTAACCACTCTCAATGGTACTGTCGATTATAGAGGAGGCCCGTGCCCTGCAGTGGGACGTATAATGGGCTGATACATAACCCCCCCGGTTGTTCATGTTATTATTTATTACCGGTGGCGGTCAGTGTTCGCGCGATACAAGACGCGCGCAGTCGCTTTTGTCAGAAAAGGTCTAAAACTTTTTTGCGATTATTTTCATTTCGTGATGAAATAAAGTGACATTAAGAATGGATAAAATCAAGTTCACCATTAATGGAGAGCAATATTTTTTGTGTAAGTAAACATTGTTGTGTCTTAATATTGGCGATAGTTTTTTAAAATAATATATTCGATGCTGATATTATAAAGTAATTTTTATTCTTCATTTTTTTTTTCTTAATTATTGTGATGGGTCATAATACGTAAGGTAGGTATATAAACAAAAAGTGTTTTCTGTTAGCTTTAGAAACCAAAATACATACCTTAAATACAAATTACTTCCTAGTTCGTTTATTTATTAATAAAATACTGGTCGTAGGTCTGTCATATGAAAGAGGCTGCCTGGGTGGGTAAATGGCAATGTCTATTTCTCCCGCCAAACAGCAGTTTAAATGCACTGTTGTGCTTCGGATTGAAGGATATTGTAGCCAGAGTAACTACTGGAAATATTGAGACTTAACATCTTGTGTCTCAGGATGGCGAGCGCAGTGGAATGCCAAGCATTGCTTTGTAATTCAAGGTGTTGTTTGGTTTTGCTACTGTTCATGAGCGGTCGCATCACTTACCATCAGGTGAACGGCATGCTCGTCTCGCCATTCAATGCAATAAAAAAAGAAAAAAATATAGTGCTAAAATAATTATCTTACATACGATGCAAGAAGCATTTTCCCAGCAAAAAAGAAACAAGTTATTACTGTAGTGCGTCAGTTAGAAGACCACATGATTCGGTAATTAATTATACCAACCGTAAAACAATTACGTGGAAACACATTGAGATAACATACTAGAGGGGACACTGCAAACAAAACGTTTGTAACAAAATTAACGGTACATTCTATTTCTGTCTCTGTCATTCTGTATCAGCCCATATACGTCGCACTGGAGGGCACGGGCCTCCTCTAAAATCAACAGTACGATTGAGAGTGGTTAGGCCATATAGTCCACCACGCTGGCCTAGTGCGGGTTGGCGGACTTACATAGTACATACCATAGTTTTTTTTTAAATAAATCGCTATGGTATGCAGGTATCCTCACGATGTTTTCCTTCACCGTTTTGGTGCGTGGTAATTGACTATCAATACACACTTGACTCCGAAAAGTCAGAGGTGTGCCCTGGGATTCGAACCCGCGACCACCATGAACATGTTGGCACTTATGCCTATGAATAAACATGTCTTCCCTCTAACTTCAATGTGTACCCGTGTGTACGCAACATACATTTTTTTTGTCAGGTAGCTGATATAATAAGGAGTAACTTAGGGTACATTTATTTTAGAAAAAATATTTTATTTTAGAAAAATAAAGTAATGTTGCAATGCCCGCGCGCAGCTCACACGCATGCCACTGCCACTGGGCCGTTACGTCGGGCGCCTCCCACCACTTTTCCCACCAACGAATCAATATCACATTTACAAAATATTGTATATACAGAAATTTTTCAATAAAGCTAATACAAAAAAACTGAAAATAAATGTGTAACGGAAGTTTACCGCCGCTCGCTAAGAGATGGCGCCACCGTAGAATTAGATCGCAGTATGGTTTCGTTACAAAGGTTGATAAATAAAATAAAAATGCAAAAACAAAAAAAAACTTAAACTAATTCACTTTTTTGTCAAATTCCACGCGGACGAAGTCGCGGGCATAGATAGTCTATATACATATAAATAAAATTGAAGTGTCTGTTTGTAAAGTGAAAATAAAAAAAATGTCCAACTACATATCGTTATATACGCGATACCTATAACGAAAATGACCTTAGAATATTTTTTGTCTGTCTGTCTGTCCGTCTGTCTGTCTGTCTGTCTGTCTGTTTGTTCCGGCTAATCTCTGAAATGACTGGACCGATTTTGACGGGACTTTTTTTGTCAGGTAGCTAATATTTTTAGAAAATTAAAGTAATGTTGCAATGCCCAAGTACTGTCACGTTGGGCGCCTCCCACCACTTCTCCCACCAAAGAATCAATAATAAAAATAAAAATGTAATAACCAAAAAAAATACTAAATAAACTTTTTTTTTGTTAAATTCCATGCGGACGAAGTCGCGGGCACAGCTAGTTTTTTAATAAAATCCACACTATTACTATCCACACTACTATACTATATTCATGGCGTAAAATTTATAATTATAATTTTTGCCTGATGTTAATTACTCATGATTGAAGTGCAAATATTAAAGATATTTCCTTAATTAAAACGACGGCAACATACCAGGCATGTAGTATCGACATATTTTAGTCAGACCAGTTATGCGCTACACACAGGTCGATGTGGAGATCCTTGGGGGAGGTCTATGTTCAGCAGTGGACTTGCTGTGGCTGAGGAGAGAGAGAAAGAGAAAGCATGTTTTTTTTATTATAGTTTTAGCCCATATACGTCCCACTGCAGGGCACTGGCCTCTGCGATCGAGATACGATTAAGACTGGTTACGCTATACAGCCCACCACGCTGTCCTAATGCGGGTTGGTAGACTTTACATAAGAATTCTTGTTAATCGCTATGGTATGCAGGTTTCCTCATGATGTTTTCTTTCACTATTTTTATTGAGTTGTGATTGACTTTCCATACACACACGAGTCACGACTCCGAAAAGTCAATGGTGTACCCTGGGATTCGAACACGAATTCACCACCGTGAACATCAGTTCGTTTACCCATAGGCCACTGCGCACTCCATTTCTTATTATTTTATTTATTTATTTATCACTCTATTTATTTTAAATACAAAAAGTATACAGGCGGACTTATAGCAGAGGCATTCTTTTAGTCTGCCTTTGGGGGAAGCAGAAATGAACCAAAGCATTACTTCACATTAAAATAGAAATACATGGTGTGTAATTTACATGTATACATACAGGGTATATCAAGACTGCTACCGAAAACGAAGCCGGGTGGTAGTTTAAGCGACTTCAGACACAAAGCAATAGAAAAAGTTGCAAAAAAAAGCGATAATTTTGTTTTTGTTATTTTTTTCATATGTCTATATTTGGGTGGTAAATATTTTTTTTCGTAAAATAATAATAATACCCTTTTATTTATAAATACTCTAAGGTATAAAAGAGTTTAAATTATTATTTTAGCATAAACTATAGATTTACCACCCAAACATGACGAAATTTAAATAATCATAAAAAATAATTGTCGCGTTTCTTTGAGAAATTTTTAGTTGCATTGTGTTTGTAGTCACTAAAACTACCACCCGGCATCGTTTTCGGTAGCAGTCTTGAGATACCCAGTATAATATACAATAGTATGCATAAATAATAACTTAATTTGTCAAATTAGTTTCTGTTCTCTTCTATGATCGCACTGTTTTAATTGCGGTTCGGGTTAATGATTTATAGTATTATTATTTTTGTAAATACAATGACGCATTTACGCTAAAGGAAAAATACTAACATGTCTCGATAATGTTGAATGGAACTTTATGAGCTGCATATGTTTATATGTAACTTTTTGACGAATTGTCTATCTTGTAAACAAAACACCGTTTGAAGTCTAAAAATCATTTTAACGCTGTGGACATATTTAGATCCTACGGTACAGAGTCGCAGTATGAAAAGTCTCTCAATAATGCTTAGTGTGAGAAGTCTTTCAATCATTCAAGCGGTTCTATACAACGTCAGAAAATAAATTCATTTATTGTTTTATTTACTTGACATTTAATAGGGTAAAATACGTTTCTTTCGGCGTTCGTTTTTCCAACTGCAAGACGTTTCGATGCGGTTGAAGTATAAATAGAATAAGGAATATTGGCGGGATTGTATGATCGAAAGGACTCTACGCTTTTGTCTTTGCTCTCGCTATGTATTCACGATTTTGATGAGGTAAATACAACACAAAGCACGAACTAACGCAAATAATAAAATTAATTAAAAAATACGCTCGTTATAAAACCTATTTCCGTGGTTAAGTTCACCAACCCACAATAAAAATAATAATAACTACCACAAATAAAAATAACGTGATTTTCTGGGTCTAGTCCGAATAGCCTAGTAACCTTTAATGGCTTATTGTTTTGTGAATTTCGCAAGTTTCCGAAGGTCCGTTGAAGAATGCGTAGTATACAGAGACAAGTGAATGGAAATTAATATAGACCAAGTCAACAGCCTTGGCCTTAGTACAGGGCGTTGTCTTATTTGATAAACAACTCAGATTTTAATAATATAGATCTTTTAAGATTTTTGGCGTCTAATGCGTTGTTGTTGTGCCGTTGTCGAAGTATTAGGAAGTTTTTCGCTGCTTACATTTTATTATGTCGGACATGTAAGTACTATTAGATTCTTCGATACACTAGATTATAAGTCCAACAACCTAAAATTAGAAAATATCTTTAAAAAAAGGCTAAAATAACATCCAATGGTGAAAACCTGTTACCAATGCCGAAACCCGGGATTGAACCGGGGACCTTTAGATCTTCAGTCTAACGCTCTCCCAACTGAGCTATTTCGGCTGTGACAGAATTGATAAAATTATTGGTAACTTGTTCCACTAAAAAAAATATTGTGATTTTGTTATACTATTATAAGATAATCGTAACTAACTGGAAAACTATGCAGTAATAATTTGCGTTACGTTCTCATGGCAACCATAGTTTATAAATATGTATGATAATATTATTTTGTCATATTGAATAAGGGGTATTATAATATTAATGAAATATAATTGTCGTAATTACATATGCGTACTATAATATTTTCCAAATTTGTAGCGCTGTATAAATAAAAAAATATATTATGATACTTATGAAATCTTTTTACGTGGAATGAAAAGTGTCGAAAACGTCACATCTCAATAAAAAAAATTAATATACTTAGTACACTTCATCGTACCGAGTTCAATACTTCGATTCAGCCAGACTATTTTAACTTACCCTGGGTAAATAATTTGGAATATATTTAATATCAAATCTCCTAGTACTGGAAAAAAATCTTTAAGCGCGATGATTATTAAACACTCGATCATGTATGCGACTTCTCTCAAGCAAAAAAAACCTTCACTTGAGCATTTTTTTCATGATATTCTATCTATTTTTGTGTATCTGGTGTACAATTAAGTGTTAAATCAAAAGATACATTAACAAAGAATTTCGATGGCCGTGGCTATTAGAAATCTGTTCTATTGAGTGCATGCAGATATTTCCAACTTGTCATTGAGAAAGTGGAATTGTTGCAACACAAATATACAATAAAACTAGACATTTTTATCAACTTAACAAAATCATAATAATTTTGAATCCCAACATACATTACATCTCATAGAGACTATAAACTCTGTTACAATCTATCGT
Source organism: Hyles vespertilio (assembly GCA_009982885.2). Taxonomy (NCBI): domain Eukaryota; kingdom Metazoa; phylum Arthropoda; class Insecta; order Lepidoptera; family Sphingidae; genus Hyles; species Hyles vespertilio. Next base: position 17,439,434 of record CM042821.1, on the reverse strand, counting down.
CCATAGAGTAAACTCTCCCTGGCTCTACCTCTCGAGATTAGTGATTACATCCACTTCTCTCCGCCTTGACACGTATCGGGCACAAATTTTTGATTCCAGGCTGATAATGAATAAAAAATAAAATATCATTGTGCCCCATTTGGGATTCGAACCCGAGACTTTAGCTTTGTAACTGACTATAATACAACTACGCCACTGAGATTGTTATCAACTTTTGAATTTTTAAATTGATTGATTAATTGATCAAACTGCGTCTCAACACCAACGAAGCTATTAACAATTCAAATGAATTAAACATGTATTGTACATCTATAATACCTGATCTATACATATAATGCCAGTTAACAGAGCCCGTAAATAAAGCAATTAGATTTAATAACACTATGTGTCTGGTGCGCAGTATTAAATTAGAGTCTTCCTTCGTTACATAAAATGTAGGACGTGACTGACACGGTCACTTGAACTCATGAGAAAAATTACTTAAACACAATGTGCTCAAGGATATACAAAGATTATGAACGCTTAGGGATGCTTGCTATGCGGCAACGGAGATTTCAAATCTAAAAATCCTACACACAATAGAGAGAGGAAATTCAGGGTCTTACGGCTTCCTTTTTTGATCCTTCATTCTACCTCTAAATTGAGGTGATTTTATTATGCTATGATGCAATACGAATATTTTTTAATCTCTACCTAATTACTGGTAGGTCTCTAATATGTGAGTGGCTGTTTGGGTAGTTACTACCGCAATGACTATTTCTTCCGCCAAACAGCCGGGTAAATGCACTGTTGTGTTCCGGTTTGAAGGAAATTGCAGCCAGAATAACTACTGGACATATTGATAACTTATTTCTCAGGACGGCAAGTGCAGTGGAATGCCAAGCATTGCTTTGTAATGTAAAGTGTTGTTTAGTTTTTCTACTCTCTCTGCTCGTGTCGTCATTAATTAAATTAAAAAAAAAAAACTTTAACTAGACTTGATTCGATATGCATACATTATTCAAGTGAAAAACTTCTTTGGTGGTTATAAGTGTAGGTATTAGAATAAGCACTCACTTCCAGGAACTAACTATTGTATATTTTGTAAATTAACACTTAATTCATTCACAGACAGAGTAAAATTATAATTATGCGACTCGGAGCGAGATGTGCTCGTGACGAGAGATGGCAGACTGTCTTTTTTCATCCAAATAAACCGACCCTTTTATAGGACTACCCGAATGAGGATCGGTGGGGATAAATCTTCCAGAAAATATATTTAAGCCATAAAATAGGGTGTATCCTTTCAACTAAAAATTAAGGTCGGCCCAAACATCTGGGCTATTGTCCAAAAAACATAAATTTGTTGCAAAGGGTTACCGCCACTAAAGAACTTAACTATAATAATACAGTTTTATTGCCCCGGCATGAACGGGTCATTACAATTAGGAAACAATAATTTAGAACAGCATCTTTTTAACTAATAGTATACAATAAGGTACACAAAAATTCTTACTTAAATAAAACGACTCGCAGATGTTTTATGGTTAAACATCTGCAGTCATATTTTAAAATGAAATGCGTGTTTAAATAATGTTCAAATTACAAATAATAAGCGTGTTAATTTATAAGCTAAATATAAGTTGGCGTATTGCAACCGCCACACTTCGTTAGAAATCGCAAAGTCCACCAAAGATTATTTTATACTAGCTCAACAATCACTATATTGCACATGATAGTAAGTACATATACTGTATAAAGTCTAGAATTAGTAGACATATACGAAGGACGGTAACCTCTTGATGATCGGTACAATTATGCTAACTCGTACAAAACCTGTTTGAACCCAAACCGTTACGTACTTGGGGTTTTCCACTAATGTAATGGCCGATATTAAATGTAAACAGCCTGCCACCGTCTCTCTCTTCTGCCTTTGAATTTTTTCTACTAAACAAAGACCTTCCGCAAGGATCCGACAGCCTCTATAGCGCAGGTGGTTAGATGACGCCTGTGAAGCTAGAGGCCGCTGGTTAGATCCCCGCATCGAGGTAAATTTTTGTAAGGACAACAAACATGTGTGTCAGGTCTGGGTGTTTGTGAGACCGAAAATTCTCGTGTAGTTTCTGATACCCAATACACACGATTTAATTGATGAAAGTAGGGTCAGGACTATGTATGTGACTTTTGGGTATATTTACAAATGCCGAGATATACTTGACAGCTTCCGTCGCGCAAACTGTGAAACGAGATGCCACGGGTTCGGTCCCCGCACCGAGACAAATATTTGTGCGGCCCAAAAATATTTTTTTCCGGGTCAGGGTGTTTATGAGACCGAAAAAGTATCTCGTAGTTTCTGTTACCTACGATACCAAGACTCGATGTTAGTGTGGTGTCAGGACTATGTATGTGACTGTTGGGTGTATTAATATTTATTTATAAAAGTACCTGTTAAAATCGGTCTACACGGTCTGCATCCAGCGACCAGCTCATTACCCTCACGTAATCTAATATATAAAATTCTTCTGTCACGGGGTGCGTAATCGAACTCCTCCGAAACGGCTTGACCGATTCTCATGAAATTTTGTGAGCATATTGAGTAGGTCTGAGAATCGGCCAACATCTATTTTTCATCCCCCTAAATGTTAGGGGTAGTCCACCCCTAAATTTTTTATTTTATTTTTTAGACAAAATTTTTAATTTCTATTTTTTTATGATACAACATACAAAAATACATACAATCCTCAATTTTCACCCTTCTACGATCAACCCTTATTTTTAATAGCCATTTTAGTAATTTAATCATTTTTCCTCTCCGGTCGAAAACTGATCAATCGTCATTTAATTAGTTATCCCCGCCAGATGTCTACAGGTGTCACTTCTGACCCAGTAAACAGCACGGAGTAGGAATGAGAACGAAGCCGGTCTTCTGTTTCTCTCACACAATACGATTATTGTTTATGCATCAAGTGTAGTAGTAACGTTGACAATTATTATTTTGCTATCTCAGAGTAACTCTCATATTAAATTTTAATAATTCCTATTTTATATATAAGATGTATATGGATGTTTATGGAGAGAAGGGACATAAAGTAAAATAGAATCGAAGGTACGGGAGAGGGCTGGGATAGATGACAGATTTGTTAGGACGAACTGTAAATGCACGTTATAAAACGGGATGGATAATAAAGAGAAGGGACGGGACGGATTGGGAAGAGACTGAACAGGCGGATGAGACGGGATTGAGCCGGACAGTATACAAGACGGCCGGCATACAAGAGTTTATACGAAAAACAACATGTATTTGGTGTGGAGTGGAATCAAAAAATATATGCACCCAGGCGAAGCTGGGTCGGGCCGCTAGTTTTTGTATAATTCCCTTGTTTCAGCGGGTCAAGAAGTGAGTCCTGTGACGTCACTGAACGACTTCCTGCGCTACCATGTCCAGCTGCACGGGACGAAGGCGATGTGCCAGGAGGGCGGCTGCGGCGCATGCGTCGTCTCCGTGTCTCACACGCACCCGGTGACCAAGGAGAAGTGCCAGTTCGCTGTTAACTCTGTGAGTAGACCAAGCTGATGTTCAATGTACACTGGAGTTAATTAAACAAAGAGTATTAAATAAGAGAGAGGATAAAATAAAATGCTGTGCTTATTAGTCTTATGAGGAAAGGATCTTACGGAAAACCACGGGATGGATATGATAAACAAGAAAAATGAAAAAAAAAATATGCAAAAACTAAACATACATCATAAGTGTTGGTTTTTACATAAGGCTTTGAAGCCAAGATGCATACCACATTATGCAGTTTATAAAACGACTGTTTATTTTGACACAATTCGTGCCACAACGTAATTTTGACACAATGATTCCGTTACTCGTATCTTGTTTTCCTAAAGATAAAACAATGAACATAGTTTATTGAGGAGATGAAATAAGGATTACGCTGTTTAACAGTTTCAATAACACTTTGAATTGGAAAAAATGAAGGTTATACTATTCCCAAAGATCATTGCACCTACGATTTTTCGACGTAGCCAAACTTCGATCAACAATTATTTTGTTCAAAATTTGATCTCTTTCACGTTATTCCAACCGGGATATATTGTGTCATTACGTAAGATCTTTCGCCACCTCAATCATAAGGCTCGCAGATGTTCCCTGATGCTATCAAGTTAATGCTATATTGGACGATTATATTAAGACTTTATCCCGTAGTTATGGCGTCTCTGGGCTTCTCTATCTCTTATGAATTGACCAAGTCACTTCAGCTATCCGCAATATTTTGGGGCATATCTGTATTTCATAAAATTAAAATTATCTGCATGTATACTCCTTGGGCCTTATTGATAAACTCGGATGAGCGAAGGATTAACCTTAGGCCTTGGGCTAGATAATTCACTCTATTATTATAAATAGATATTATAGATAGTAATGACTATATTAATAAAAATCTATGTTCTTCAGCCTAAAATCATAATCCTGTTATGGCAATCCACTGATTATAAAAGTAAAAAGAATGGTCAAAATAAATTAATCAATTTTAAAGCTTTGGTTAGTTTAATCCCTCGCTCATCTGAGCTTATTAATAAGGCCCTTGCGTTTAAAAGAGCTTCAGTATACACACATATTATGTACATAATCTTGAAGCATTATACTAATTAATGATATAAGATCCGGCATGGAGGACGGCAAGCTGACAGTCTTAGCTTTGCTAGACTTCAGTAATGCCTTTAATACCGTGGACTACGACGTATTACTTTCCATGCTACGTTCTCTTAACATATCTCCAATGGCTGTTGATTGGTTTCGTAGTTACCTGTATGGACGCCGGCAACGCATCCGTGTGGAGGATAGATTTTCCTCTTGGTGCCCCGTAGCTGCTGGCGTTCCTCAGGGCGGCGTGCTATCTCCTCTTCTCTTCGCTGTTTTTATTAACTCAATAACCAACTTTTTACGCTCCTCCTACCACCTCTACGCTGATGATCTCCAAATATATACTCAGGCACCCGTGGACAAGATGGTCGATGCAATTGCTTATATCAATACAGATATTCAACACATCTGTGATTGGAGTAGAGCTCATGGTTTGAAGATCAATCCCTTGAAAACACAAGTCATTGTTGTCGGTAGCCCTAGGATGATCTCGAAGCTGGATTGGAATCAACTCCCCAGTGTTTATTGTAATGGGATAACCATCCCTTACAGTGACACCGTCCGCAATTTGGGCTTACTTATTTATAAGTCATTTACTTGGGGTCCTCAGCTTCGTGAAATAAGCCGTAAGCTGTTCGTTTCAGCTAAGTCCCTGCGAAGATTACGCAACTTTCTACCCGTTACCACGAAGATTACGCTTGCGCAAACCCTCCTTCTCCCCATCCTTGATTATGCCGATGTCAGCTATCTAGATCTCACCGAAGACCAACTAAATAAACTTGAGCGTCTTCAAAATTTCTGCATAAGATTCATATTTGGTCTTCGCAAATATGACCATGTTTCTGAGTTTCGTGCTAAGCTCAAGTGGTTACCTATACGGGTTCGTCGGAATACTCACATTCTCTGTCTTCTTTACAATATTTTGTTCAATCCTCTCACCCCATCTTATCTTAAAGAACGATTTATTTTTCTTCATGACTCACATTTGAGGTCCTTGAGGTCGTCCGAGAATCTTAGGCTGAGAATGCCTGCGCACACCACGACATTTATGGACAAGTCTTTTACTGTCAAAGCAGTTCGATTGTGGAACGCGCTTCCTGTTGTGGTGAGACAGGCGCAATCGCTGTCTTCATTCAAGAGGCAAATCAAAGAACATTACCTCTATCTCTCGAAATAAACAGATTTTAGTAGATAATATTATTTCCTACTTCTAATTAATTTTAAATTTGTATTTATTATACAGGGTATATCAAGACTGCTACCGAAAACGAAGCCGGGTGGTAGTTTAAGCGACTTCAGACACAATGCAACAGAAAAAGTTGCAAAAATAAGCGACAATTTTTTTTTTGAAATTTTTTTCCTATTGCCATATTTTGGTGGTAAATAATTTTTTTCCTAAAATAATAGTGTATACCCTTTAATTTATAAATACTCTAAGATATAAGAGAGTTTAAATTATTATTTTAGCAAAAACTATGGATTTACCACCCAAAAATGACGATATTTAAAAAATCATAAAAAATAATTGTCGCGTTTCTATGCGAAAATTTTAGTTGCATTGTGTTTGTAGCCACTAAAACTACCACCCGGCTTCGTTTTCGGTAGCAGTCTTGAGATACCCGGTATATTTATATATGTATATGTTTGTAGTATTATATATGTATGTATTTATGCTTTTTATTATGTATGTATGTATGTATGTTATTTTGGTGTATTTTTATGTTTAGATTATATATATTGATATTATGAGTTTTATCTAGTTTCCTCACTTTTAATTATTTATTTTACACTGCCCTTTCTTTTTCCTTCTTTTAAATCCATCCCATGGTTGTCTGTAAGACATTGCTTTAAGCGATAAGACCGCCATTTGTACTTTTTATATTTTTTTTGTTTCTGTATGTTGTATTTTTTTTATGTATACAATAAAGATTTAAAATAAATAAATAATAAATAAATAATTAATTGAATATTTTTACCAAATATGAACTAAGGGTATTTTCCAGAGACATTAGCGTTCATAACAAAAGTAATTACCGTTTTTGTGTATTATTTTTGTCACTAATGATTGCTCGTCTGACACTTTGAGAACAATAAAATAAATTATTTTAAACGTCTTTCATATGTATACAGTTAGTTAATTTAACGTAACGTGAAGATTTATGTTCGGCCACTAATTACGCCGAGTTATTGTATTGAAAATATTATGTCTGTTTTTTAACATAGAGTTGTATAATAAAAAACAAAACATGATATTATTTTATTATACACATAGAAATTCCTACAAACAAAAACATAAAGTTTCGATAATGGTTATACTATAAAATATCGAAAACGTAAATTTAAATTAATTTTACTCCGTGCACTACTAATAACCATTCACTTTTAGATAACTAGATTTCACAGCGTTGTTTCACAATTACAACAACTGGATTATCAACTATCAACAAGGAAAAAGTATGAATAAACAATATATATATTAATAATTTATTCATTATACCCAACGCTATTTTAAGCCTTAGTTTTTTGCTAATGAATATCAAATAACGGGTGAATATTTACTAACGACCATGCCACCTAATTATTAGTTTCTATTTCTATATTAGCCTTAGTTTTGTGTATATGTTATGGGCCAAGTGATTAATCGGGCATTATTCATAATGCCGAGGCAATATGAATAACCTAACTGATCCATAAAGTGGGTACACTAATTTTTTCTGAAGATAATGTTTCGGACGTTAAAAAACAACTAAACATAAGCAGATCAATTCAACCTTTCTAATTTATGGGTCTATCGCAGATGCGACAATGCGGCAGCGCACCACGTAAAAAATGATCCATTAATCACATTGCCCGATCATCATGTAGCCATATTCATAATGCCCGGGCAATGTGATAAATAGGTGAGTTTAGATTGTAATTAATCACTTGGCCCGATATGGCTCGGCAATATTCATACTGCCCGGGCATTATGAATACTGCCCGCATTAATCACTTGGCCCATAACATATAGATGATTATTAGCGTAAAATTGTTTTATATAATTTCATGAAAACGTTTTAGCACACGCTGTATGTTTACAATGTAAATGTTTATTATAAATAAATCATAAATAAATAAAATTGAATGCCAAAAATGCAATTACTTTGTTTTTAAATAATTATCAAATACATAACATGGAGGCATTTTCGGGACAGAGCGGCGCGGCGCGGCGGTCGGACAGTAAAAATATAATAAAAGAACTGTTAAAAGCTTTTCCTTTCGTTCGAATGTCCGAATATTCGAATTTCGTTTCAGATCACAGAATGTCCCTCTTGGTCTTTGTAACAAAGTAGTAAATGGACACAGAGTGCTCCAATTTACCACTTTGTCACCCACTCAAGATATATTTAAGATATTTACTGGTGGCAGATCTCTGACATGTCACCTGAGTGATTACCACGGCAATGTCTATTTTACCCGACAAACTGTAGTGTAGATGCACTGTTGCGTTCCGGTATGAACGACATTATAGCCAAAGTAAATACTGGACATAACGAGATTTAACATCTGATATCTCAAGGCGCAGTGGAATGCCAAGCATCGCTTTGTAATTCATGGTGTTAACCATTACTATTATGACATGCATACAATTCATTGCAATAAAATGGACTTCCACGTCAGAACATAATCTTGATCTTGAAACTTTATCAATAAAGCCCTACATTATCTATCTGTTACGCCATATTTAGCTACAAGTTGACATTGAAACGACATTTCTCATGCCCCGTCGGATTACTTGGCGAACGTAGTGTCCACGACTGGATTAAAAGTCATTGACCGATTCACTGCATTGCCATTAATAAAACATGCCATTCCGGTACGTGAATTATTTATTTTAAGAATGCTGTGGTCTTAAAAGTAATTGAATATACATAGGTCAATAAAGTAATCGGGGATTTTAATTTTCTATCAACTAGTTCCGATTTCCGATGTTGTTTAAATAAATAAATTAAATCTAAAAAACATCCAACTGTCAAATAAATAATTCTGACCCCACATTAAGATTAAATAAGTCTTGTGTCGTTGGTATCAGAGACTTCGAGAGACTTTGCGTTCTCACATACACCCAGACCTGACAAAGATAGTTGTTTCCAAATGTTGTCGTACTTGTTTATAATTTTATCTAACCTAACCTACAGATGTATAAAATTGGGAATTTCGCGGATTTTTTTACCCCTGGCAACCGTGCTAACGGTAAATTGTCAGAATTACCTGACGTCACGCGAACGACAAACCTGTCCCACGCGAAACGCCGACGCTGCCTTATTGTTTTGTAAACAAACTTTCAATGTCATAACAAGTAGCAAGATGCAAGAATCACGGTCATTGATTGACCGTTATTTTATCAGCATTCGTCAGAGATATTGATAATTTTTGGCTTTATCGTTTTTTAGCGCTAGGTAATTTGTATGATACATAAATAAAAATACTATATATTTAAACATATTTTTTACTACTAATATGCTATATCTATACCGAACCCGCTCCTATGAAACAGAGTGAACCTTGTCATTCGCCTAATGGTTAGCGATACGATCGTTCTTGAACTGTAGCATAACCAAACAACACTTTGAGCTACAAAGCAATACCTGGTTCCATCCTGAAACATAAGATATTAAGTCAGTTGCTTTGCGTTAACCGCTAACAGCGGTCGTGTTGTGCGAAACAATAATTAACTAATCACCTGCACATTTTTATAGATAAGCGCGTGCTCGACCCGTTCGGGTCGGAACGCATTCGATATGAATAATGAGTCGTGCGTCCCGCACGATAAAGACGCTATTACTTTGAACAATGAAAGCGAAGGCACGATAACTGATACAATAATGTACGATGAAGAAATGAGTGTAGTGGACGAATTGAATAGAAAGAGGACAAGAACACACGTGGAATGTTCGTCAGAGGAAGATTGGCAAACTGTAACTCGAGGTCGGAAATCTAGTCGTAGAAGTAGCCAGGATATAGTGGAAAAAATTTTAGTTCATGTGACGTGTACGACTACGTTTCCTAAACAGTTTGCATTGGCCAAGCTGTTTAAAGACGAGGATATTAATGGAATCGCCCGTGTTAAGTATGTGGCGGTTGCAATACGCCAACTTAGATATAGCTTTTAAAGCGGTTGCAATACGCCAACTTATATTTAGCTTTTAAAATAACACGCTTATTAGTTGTAATTTGAACATTATTTAAACACGCATTTCATTTTAAAATATGACTGCAGATGTTTAACCATAAAACATCTGCGAGTCGTTTTATTTAAGTAAGAATTTTTGTGTACCTTATTGTATAATATTAGTTAAAAAGATGCTGTTCTAAATTATTGTTTCCTAATTGTAATGACCCGTTCATGCCGGGGCAATAAAACTGTATTATTATAGTTAAGTTCTTTAGTGGCGGTAATCCTTTGCAAGAAATTTATGTTTTTTAGACAATAGTACACATGTTTGGGTAAACCTTTCTGTTTGGACAATAGCCCAGATGTTTGGGCCGACCTTAATTTTTAGTTGAAAGGATAGACCCTATTTTATGGCTTAAATATATTTTCTCGAAGATTTATCCCCACCGATCCTCATTCGGGTAGTCCTATAAAAGGGTCGGTTTATTTGGATGAAAAAAGACAGTCTGCCATCTCTCGTCACGAGCACATCTCGCTCCGAGTCGCATAATTATAATTTTACTCTGTCTGTGAATGTATTAAGTGTTAATTTACAAAATATACAATAGTTAGTTCCTGGAAGTGAGTGCTTATTCTAATACCTACACTTATAACCACCAAAAGTATGTTCATAAAAACAAACTTATCATAACATTTGAAAAGGAAGACGATGTTGATAAATTTATTTATAACAAATCACTCGATGAATTGGGTTGGAAGCGCCAGAGATCGTCTGAGGTAGGCGTAACATATGGCGTTATCAGAAACATAGATTTGAATGTTACCGAGAAAGATTTACTAGAAAATTTGACATGTGAGTTCGAATTAATCTCAGCAAAAAGATTGAATAAGCGACAATTTAACGAAAACTCAGCTAATGGATGGATACAATGCGAATCTATTCGCCTAGCATTTAAAGGGGCCTCACTACCTTCATATGTATACCTCTTTGGACTAAGAGTGAGCGTATCTCCCTATGTGTTTCCCGTGACCCAATGTTCCCGTTGTTGGAAGTTTGGCCACTCTCGGTTATTTTGCCCTTCCACAAAAGTAATATGTGCACCCAAGTGCACGAAAAACCCCGAAAACTGTGAGATCACATCATTCCGATGCGTGAACTGTTCCGGTAATCATATGGCTCTCCAAAAGATATGCCCAGTCTTTATAAAAGAAAGGCGAATAAGACAATTGATGTCTGAGTACAACTGTACGTACACAAAAGCCCTTACTATATACGTTCCTCCCTCCCCGGTGCCTGATAGATGTCTACCCCCACCACCACGTGTTTCTTGCCTAATGCAGCGTGACACTGAATCAATGTGCGAGGAGACTACTAAATCACCTCAGAAACAGAAGCTGATGTCTCAACTGTTTACTTCGTCTAAACAGACGCCGTCTAATATTGCACAAAATAATAGAACGAAGAAACACCGTAAACAGGTGGCAAGGCCTCCCACTCCAGTCCCCGGTATGACAACGCCATCAGTTCCGGAACCTATGGATGCATATTTATTATTTATTTATACACTTTATTGCACACAAAAAAAAATACAAATAAAACGAAAATCACAATCATAAAAGTACAATTGGCGGTCTTATCGCTCAAAGGCAATGTCTTCCAGACAACCATGGGATGGATTTTATAAACGGATAAATAGAGGGCAGTCTTAAAGTGTAAAGAATAGGAGTTAAGAAGGAAAAATATAAGAAATACAAATAATTACTAATTAATAATAAAAATATACATACATCAATACATCTATATAACAAATATACATACATAAATATATATATACAGGGTATCTCAAGACTGCTACCGAAAACGAAGCCGGGTGGTAGTTATAGTGGCTACTAACACAATGCAACTAAAAATTTCGCATAGAAACGCGACAATTATATTTTATGATTTTTGAAATATCGTCATTTTGGAGTGGTAAATCCATAGTTTTTTCTAAAATAATAATTTAAACTCTTTTATACCTTAGATTATTTATAAATAAAAGGGTATACACTATTATTTTAGGAAAAAATGTATTTACCACCCAAATATAGCCATAGGAAAAAAATAACAAAAAAAAATTGTCGCTTTTTTTTTGAAACTTTTTCTGTTGCATTGTGTCTGAAGTCGCTTAAACTACCACCCGGCTTCGTTTTCGGTAGCAGTCCTTGATATAGGTAATACATATATATATATATATAAGAGCATCAGTACATATATACACATAGGAAAGTTATCCACGTCAATTTGTAAATGTAAGAGAAAGGTAGTGATCCTTAACCATTTTTTTGAACGACGGCAGTGATTGCATACCGACATGAAGACACAGAGTCTACAGAAGACTATACACCTGAGGACACACAGACAGAGAAGACATCTACTGACAGAAAGACCACAAATTTTACTTTTATTCGTTTACTTTATAAGCTTTATCAAATTTTGTTAAGTAAGGTTTCTTTAGATGTTAAAATTAGACAAGCTGTAACAATTAGTTCAGAATGGATTATTTCAAATATGGTTAGTGAGAATTTTGTTGGATTTCTTTTTAATGTATTTGCAAATAATGGCTACTAATTCTAAAATAGTTCATGTGAATATCGTACAATGGAATTGTCAAAGCTTGAGACCTAAGGCCATATCTCTAGAGTCATTGCTTACACAGGAAAAGGTTCATATTGCTGTGCTGAGTGAAACCTGGCTCGAACCAGAAAGTTATTTTAATATGCCTAGTTATAATATTTATAGATTGGATAGATCAGATGGATATGGCGGCGTGGCTATTTTAACTCATAAAACTGTGAAAAGTATTGCTTGTTTACCACGATGTCCCAATATTGGTATTGAACTTTTACATGTTAAGGTACTGAATTGTCAACAAATTGAGAACATTGTATCTGTGTACTGTCCATCTTCTATTCATACTACACGAAATGATTGGGATTTCGTACTTTCTATTGCAAACAGAAATTGTTTAATTTTAGGTGATTTTAACGCTCATCATATCAGCTGGTCCTATAAAAATGATCTAAGGGGTATGCAGATCTTTGACTCCATATTGGAAAATGACTTTTGCTGTTTAAATAATGGGGATCCAACCAGAGTACGCCTCGTGAATGGGTTATTACAACAGACTTCACCTGATATTTCGTTAGTTTCTACAAATCAGGCAACATTATTTTCTTGGAATGTTAGTAACGAAACTCTCGGTAGTGATCATCGTATAATTAAATTGTCGACAGCCTTAAATATATATTGAGACTTCCTCAAAAAAAGGAACTTTAAAAATAGTGATTGGAATTCTTATGCATCATACATCGCAAATTCATTATAATAATAATATAATAATAAAATTTATTTAAACTGCGTTACAAAGTTTGCCTTAAGAACTAATGAGAGCAATTAAGAAATGTAACATAACACTATAACTTATTGAGAGACTGTGGCCCCAAACTAAGCGCAATGCTTGTATTTTGGGTGCCTGAGTTGGACTAACGTTTATAACAAAGGTTTGCAAATTTTGTGTGTGTCTGTGTGTGTGTGTGCGTGTGTGTGTGTGTGTGTGTGTGTGTGTTGCGCATTTAGTTTATTTGTCTCCTCATAATTAATATATTATTTGAAGAAAATGTTTTCGGTCTCCTCATAGTTAATGGAGCTAAGCCATTTTTTTACTAGTTTTTGGCAAGAATATTTTGAAACGTGCTTTATTTCACAGTATTTGCTGACAACATTGTATATGTGTAGATGTAAATACTGAGAACTATGTCTGGCCATCAGCGACTTTACGCGAGGCAAAGGGAGTGAGAACACACGCTTAGAAATTAAGTCGAGATAGTCAGGTCTTGTCTTTACATTTTTATGCACATTGAGGACTGCTTTTATAATGAATAGGTGTCTTACTCGGAGGACAGGAAACTCTTTATAAAGAACGTCAGTAGGAAAGCGGATAGGTTTTTTTAGCATTACTTTTATGACGGCTCTTTGTGCCCTTTCTAATTGCAAGAATATGGTTTTGCTGGCCCCACCCCATATGGAAATTCCGTACTGCAAGATGGATTGGCAGATAGCGTGGAAGACTATACGGAGGGTTGCGCTTGGAGTACAGTCGCGCAGTTTCTCATTATCCCTATATACCTTCCAATCGGACCTTCAAAAAAGTTATGACGCTTTTGAACTGACTTTACAACAAGCTGCAAACAGATTTATTCCATTGGTTAAAGTCCCTCAACATATTTGTGGCACTTTTAAGCCTAAACCATATTGGAACCCTGATCTATCCAAAGCGGTAGCCGAACGCTTTAGCAAATTTAAGATGCAACCCATCACCTACAAATTTGGACATTTTAAAAGACAAAATTCGTATCACTCAAAAACTAATAAGAATAGCCAAGTGTAAATCATGGCAAAATTTCTGTTCTTCTGTGAATGAAACCACGTCATCGTCGCACATGTGGTGCAAAATGCGATGGTTGAAGGGTCGTAGGCCTAACATATCTAATAATTGCTTAGATAAAGATAAAGCCGAACGTCTTCTTAATGATTTGTCTCCTGATTACTCTGTTCCTCCTCAACCTCACTTTCAGTCTACAAACCGTAAACTTGAATCAGAAATTACCTTACAGGAGTTAGAAAATTCTATTAAAAATTCTGATACTGCGCCGGGATGTGATCAAATTTCATTTTCTATGATTAAATATCTACCAAGCTCAGGTAAAACATTTTTAATTAAACTTTATAATTCATTTCTTTATTCTGGCTTTGTCCCACTGCAATGGCGCAAGGTAAAAATTATTCCCATTCCTAAATTACATACAAGTTCCGATTCTTCTTCTAATCTACGACCAATTTCCCTGTTATCCTGTCTCTGTAAAATTTTACATGCTATTCTGAACACAAGATTGGAGTGGTTTTTTGAAAAGCAATATCTGTTCTCTGACAATATGGTAGGTTTCCGCAAGGGAAGATCTTGTTATGATAATTTAACGCGATTAGTTTCTCACATTCATATAGGCTTTTGTAAAGATTTTGTGACCGCAGCGTGCTTCATAGATATTGAAAATGCTTATAACAATATTGACGTGAGTTGCCTATAATCTGTCTTGGATCAACATGGGGTGGGTTCTAAAATCTGCTTGTATCTCTGGACCTTTTTAAAATGTAGGCAGTTACAAATTACAATTGATGGTCACACTTTGGAAAGATTTACCGGACGGGGAATTGCTCAAGGTGACCCTCTGTCTCCATTTCTTTTTAAAGCGGCTACGAGCAACATATGTAAATCCATACGCAATGTTGAAATTTCGCAATATGCAGATGATTTTGTCTTATATACATCGAGCAAAAATGCACATTCGGCGATTAGGCAGCTAGAACTTGCATGCCAAGTTTTTCAACGTTGTTTATATAATTTAGGACTAGCCATTTCTCCCACAAAGAACAAATTATGTGTTTTTAAAAAAGGTGGTTTTAGAACGAATATTAATTTAGTGGTAAATAATAACTCTCTACAGTTGGTTAAACATGTAAAATACCTAGGCTTATGGCTCGATAGTGCTTTACGATGGGCGAAGCATATAAATGAGATTGTACTAAAAGTGACAAAGATCTTAAATCTCTTAAAAGTTCTGTCAGGGCCAGGTTGTGGTGTTCATCAAAGACACCTAAGACGCCTGTACATCTCAATCATTCGTAGTAGAATAGATTACGCTTCATTCTTGTACGATAATAGTTGTAAGACAAATTTATTAAAATTAGATAAGGTCCAGAATCAAGCCTTACGTCTTATTGGTGGTTTTGTGCGATCCACGCCAATTCATGTGATGGAGAATGATCTATGCCTTCCACCTCTTGTGATGCGTAGGAAATTTCTAGCCGGAAAATTTTGGTTTAAATCGAGATCTTTTATCAATAATAGTAGTATTAACATATTAAGAGAATTCAGTTTGCTTCGCCATGCTCGCTATTGGTCTAACAAAAAATTACCCATACTATTAGATATTCAAAATTCTTTTGGCTCAATGCCCATGCATAGTATTTCCTGTCTTGAAATATATTCTATAGATACGTAGGTAAGTAATCTCAACTTAAAGGAAGTGATCATTGATTCAATACCTCTCATTGACCGTGCGAAACGTAAGATGAACTGCCATGAATTACATACTATTTGCCAAAAGTATATTCAAGAACAGTATGCCAATTGTTACAAAATATTTACTGACGGATCAAAGGACTTAATTCGAGGAGGTGCGGCCTTTTTGGACCCCGCCGTAGGATGCAACGTTAAATTTTAGATTGACTCAAATATTTCTATAATGCATATTGAATTGATTGCCATAGCTGAAGCTCTATCATACATTGATTCAATAGATTTCGATATATTTGTCATTTTGACAGACTCCAAAAGCTCCCTACAACATTTGGCTCGTTGTTCCTCTTCTGTGAGAGGTTTACCGATTGCCTACCAAATATTGCAGTCAATTTTGAAATTAAAGTCCCTTAACAAACGGTTGGTGCTCCAATGGATTCTATCGCATATTCAGTTAAAAGAAAATGATGACGTGGACTCGTTAGCAAAACAAGCAACTGAAGACGGGATCCCAATTAATATTTTGCCCACGTACTCTGATTACTTTAAGATCATAAAACATCAATGCAGAGAAGGGTGGCAGGAATACTTCGACCTAAGGTCTCGCGAGAAGGGTATTTGGTATAAAACAATAAATCCACATGTTTCTAAATATTCGTGGATAGACAGCATACTTTTAAGCAGAAACAGTGTCAAGACTATTATTAGACTAAGATCCGGGCACATACCATCAAACAAATTTGCGTACTTAATGAAAAAAAGTCACATCGCCGAACTGCAACACCTGTGGAGTGATTGAAGATATATTTCACATTTTGGTGGAATGTGCTCGGACCGAACAAATTAGAACAAAATATTTTGATCGAAACAAGATGACGCACACTGGATTTATTAACAGTATTATAGCTCTGCCGTCATCAGAAGCAGCTAAAGCATTAATTAAAATAGCTGATATAGGCTTAAAAAGTAGTACTTAGTATTGTATTTTCTTTTATCATAATTATTTTTGTTATTGTTATTTGTAGTTATAATTGTTATTGATATTTGTATTGTATTATGTATTGTAATCTTTATAGGACGATATGGTAAGTTTAATAAGACCAGTAGTTACAGTACAATAGTCCAGTGGCGGCGTAAGGTAGGTTGGCACCCGGGGCGGTTTTGTATTGAGCCGGAGATCACGATCTCACAGAACGAGAGCATTGCTTGCCAAGCCCTCCGAATCTCGACCATGGAGGGCATCACGGCTGAGAGCGAGAGGTCTACTCTGGCGGCTGCATGGAGTATTCTGCGCTCGTCACCCCAGAGCGGGCACTCCGAAAGAGAGAGTGTTTTTACAACGAAGCAACCGTGCCCCGATAGAACCAGTGTCAGATGGGCCGCAACATGCCGTGGCGCCTGTTCGGCCACTGGTAAAAAAAAAAAATGGTTGCCTGTAAAGTCGGTTTTACGGGCGAAGATTTTACGTGACAACGTCTTTTTCTCGGTAGAATATTTATTGATATGAATATAATTAAATTGCACAATAGGAACAAGGAATTGAATGAAAATAAGAATTGCACAAATTTTAACTATAGAAATATATTTTGTTTACTAAAACATTGTACATGTAATGACGAATCTAAGCACTCCATATTTTCACTACAGACACAGCTGACGATACTTTAACCACACGTGTGAACTTGTATTGTGACGCTTTCTTGTTTTTCCAACGCCAAGAACGTTCGAGAAAGACAAAGACAGAGACACAAGCATGCGCCGATTCAATGCGCCTAATTCTCTAGTGCTGCGCGCGCACCGTTACGTTACCGGGCGTTACACTTTTTCATAAGTGACTCCCAGCCGCAACCTAATTTAAGACGTTGTCACGTCAAAATAAGAAAAATCGTATTTTGCCTGCTCTCGATTGTCGAGCTCGTCAAGACGATTCCTCTGACTCCAAACACGGGGGGTTTACTTTAAGAAATGACGGAGTTATGCCTGGACAAATATTTTAGGGGAGAGAGGGAGGAATTTGGGGATTTGGTTGGGGCCAATCTGTAGAGCTCACCGAGCCGGTTCCAAAGATACCAAACTCGGTGGGTCTACGATCTATATTGGCCGAGATAGGATTGGGGGGGGGGGTGAGGTAAATTTTCGGGGTGGGGGTAAGGGAGGGGGGGGGGGGGAGGAAGGTTTCGTGGGGAGGCTAACTTAAATTAATTTTTTGGAGGTAAAATATTTTTTTTGGGGGGGTAATTTTTTGCGTAATTTGGGATTTCTGGCGGGGTCAATTTGTAGCCCTCACCAAGACGGTTCCGAGGATACCAAACTCGGTGGGTCTACGACCTATGTTGGCCGAGATAGGATTGGGGGGTGAGGTAAATTTTCGGGGTGGGGGTAGGGGAGGGGGGGGGGGGTAGGTTTCGTGGGGAGGCTAATAGGCACTATTTCGGAATAAGGGTGGGGGAAGGCAGGGGGGGGGCTATGGGACAATTTTGGAAAAAGTGGGTGAAACTGAAAAATAATTCTCTAGTGCTGCGCGCGCACCGTTACGTTACCGGGCGTTACACTTTTTCATAAGTGACTCCCAGCCGCAACCTAATTTAAGACGTTGTCACGTCAAAAAGACGCGTTGCCAGATTGGTCCACTCACCAGCACTGGGAGGATTGTCCATCCTAGGGTACCACTCCTCCAAGACGGCCAATGTATCTCTAAGACTCTAAGGGCTGGTGGCTCCCCTTGACATGACGATTCCTGTCGCTAGTAATAAACCTACGACGAAAAGGCTTTGGCGTCAACGTCCCAGGGAAGGAAACCAGCCAGAAAACAGGCGGCGCCTTGGGAGATCGTACGATATCCCTTGAATAATGATCATCCGCTACGCCACCACTTGAGAGAACAGCACAGTCTGTTCAGAGATACCAATACCAATGCTCAACAGATCGAGGCATTATATCAACTTTTCCCTTTCGACCGATGTCAACGTCGGGCAGGTCGATCATCGACGACCGAGTTCTTTCAGATGTTCGGAATTTTCTCTGCTGCTGAGTTCCGCTAACGTACAACGCGGCAAACCTCCAAATACCACTTTAGTACCTTTCTCTCGATATTTTCTTCTACGTACAACAAATCCCGAGATCCAATTGCCAACATCAGCATTTCCGGACAAATACGACCTGGCCACATTCAAGAAAATAGTGTATTCTCGCCTTAAAGGTCGCAACGCATCTCTATGCCCCATGGTGTTACAGATGTTCATGATCGGCGGTGATCACTTACCATAACGTAAACCGTATGATCGTCTGCTACCTATGATATACAGGGTATTAGGTATATCAAGACTGCTACCGAAAACGAAGCCGGGTGGTAGTTTAAGCGACTTCAGACAATGCAACAGAAAAAGTTGCAAAAAAAAAAAGCTACAATTTTTTTTTCCTATTACCATATTTGGGTGGTAAATGCATTTTTTCCTAAAATAATAGTGTATATCCTTATATTTATAAATAATCTAAGGTATAAAAGAGATTAAATTATTATTTTAGCCCAAACTATGGATTTACCACCCAAAAATGACGATATTTAAAAAATCATAAAAAATATTGTCGCGTTTCTTTACGAAATTTTTAGTTGAATTGTGTTTGTAGTCACTAAAACTACCACCCGGCTTCGTTTTCGGTAGCAGTCTTGAGATACCCAGTATAAAAAGAAACCGTAAAAGGCCGTCGATCGCACAACTCCCGCGTACAGCCTCTGATAGGGGTGCCGGAATCTTCGAAGTTGAGTTGGTTTGATCAAGACTTCCTGAAGTTATTTTTACTGTTCACACATAGACATTTACAGACCCTTAAGAAATTCTTTTTTGCCCTCAGACCAGCCCCTAATTATAGATTATCAGAAAAAATCTTAATTTGACATGACATTTTAATTAAAAAATAAAGTAAAAAAGAACAGATATATTTATTTTACCTTTGGTTAACTGATAATGGGAAGAATGTGCTTGCTTTTCTGAGCATAGCTTCCCAAAACGGGAAGTTTGGCTCACTCGACTCGATCGCCCCTGGGACAACGCTGCGACGCCCCAGGGCGTCGTGACGCTTAGTTTGGGAAGCCCTAGGCTAGAGAATGTATCTGCTGCCTTGACTAGTTTCGATCTCAGAGCTTTTGAAATGGACATGAACATTCCAACGACTATACAAGACAACTCTAACATACTTCACCAGGAGCTGATAAAGACCTCCACGCCATCAACTGTTATGTGGGCCCCTGCAAGTGGCTCCTAGACTCGTGCAAGCGGATAATCTCAAATTTATCCACTGCGAGGCCCAGCAACCGAATTTTAGAATTAATTCTTTTAGAAAATCAGACATTTTATTTAAAAAAGACGATATTTACAGTTGCGATAAACTTCAAAATATACCATTTGTATACAAATAGCTAGATACAAGGGTTAGTAGTTATTTCTGGATACAGGTAGATTTTGTGTGCTTTCTGTGGGTGTCTTTGTCACCCCTTGGTGCTTGGTACCCGGGGCGGACCGCCCCCTCCGCCCCCCCCTTTACGCCGCCACTGCAATAGTCACAGTAGCGATAGACGCCAAAATATTGTAGACAATTTATAGCTAGCATCGCACTACACTCAGATACAGTCTCTTTATCAGTAAATAAATAATTTCAGTGCCTCGTTCACATCCTATCTTGCCACGAGTGGGACATCACGACGGTGGAAGGCGTGGGTAACAGGAAGGACGGCTACCACGCCATACAGCACCGGCTGGCATCCTTCAACGGAACTCAATGTGGATACTGCACTGCAGGATGGGTCATGAATATGTACAGGTGTGGTATTCCTTAACTTAATTACGTGTGAAACTAATTTATCGCCGATTTGGTTCAATTTTATATTTTTTAAGTAACGATATTTTGAATATTCTACCGCTTTCGTGGTCGCGGGATGAACTGAGATTAAATCTGTAAAAAAAATTTTATTTCAATGTTGATGCAAGTCAAGTTGATGTAAAAGTAGTTCAACAAATGATTCAATAAAAAACCAACTCACAAATGTGTGTCTTATCAACCTTTTAAAGAGATATGTTGAAATGCAATTGAAATGAGAAAATTGAACTACGAATTGAATTGTATATTGTACGAATGACATTCCGGGGTTGTAGAGCCGACAGCTATAAAGCGTGACCAAAATTACATTCAGGTAATCCCTATCATGGTTAACTAGTTACGGACAAGAATGAGAAGTTAAAATTAAAAAAATACTAATTTGACAAAAAATCTCACATATAGATATCGCCTCTGGTCATTAACAGATACGAACTAATTTAGGACGATAAAATAAAAAGGAACTAATTTGACAAATTGTAATTACAGTTTATACAAAAGTACGAAAAAGAAACTAACAACACAGAAAGTAGAAAACTCTTTCGGAGGAATATTATGCCGCTGTACTGGATATCGACCTATCTTAGACGCTTTCAAAAGTTTCGCTAACGACGCGGATCCTTCACTCAAGAACAAATTGCAGGTATTTGATTCTTATTTTCAAGAAACAGAAACTATGAAGCGTGGAAGCAGGGATTAGATTTGAAAGGCAAAATTAAAAACACTTGAAACACCCCGTATCAAAACGTTCATGAAATGTTATGGCCTAACCCTTGTCAATCGTACGCTCGGTTGCAGAGTCATGTGCTCAGCAGTGTAAGGGGTTCATAATTAATTATTACTCCCAGAAAACAACTTATACAAGAAATCGCTTCTGAAAAGGTGTTCAATATACAAAGTTTTACAAAAAAAAAACTAATTATTGAAATTGATGGAATTGTATATGTGTATGTATACTTATTGTTTAAATATTTCAGGATATGGAAGACCTCGGTAGAATGAAGTGTATTAGGAGCTGCAGTCGTAAATGCAGCGGGTCTGAAGACGAGTGGTGTCTAATAGACAATAACACACAGAAACTAATGTACATGGATACCATCGGAGGTCGTTGGTACAAGGCTTATACCGTTGATGATATTTTTAAGGTAGGTATTTACCCCACTCTGGTCTCCGAGACATGTATTATTAATTAAACCGTTAATTAGAGCAGATTTTGTAAAGATAATTTATATTAACTGCTAAGGATATTTATTTAACATAAAACGTCTCTCGTGAAAAGAAAAAAAAGTGCATGGTGGCCTGAACGCGGCTTCATATATTGGTGATGATCATACCAATGAAAGAAATATTTTAGAATTCATTTTAGATCGCCAAATAAGGCTTTGTTTCACACAGATCAGACAGATAATATAAATTTGTATCGTCGATGATTCCACTCAAACATTATGTAATGTAAATATACGTTGCTTGAGATAAAGTGGATGCGATTACTTTAACTAATAGCAAATTTTTGCGTGCCTATTGTGATAATTTCAGGTGTTATCTCGAGAAGGTACTCAGAGCTACAGACTCGTCGCCGGTAACACTGGACAAGGTGAGTAGGTCTTCTCAAATCGATAGATAATATTGTGATGTTGACTTGAAATTATGATGGACTGAATTCGATGGTTACGGCATAATGTCTCAGCATGGTTTTATCTAAATTCTTATCTACAAAATTGATTTCTATGCCATTTACGTACATAAAACAAAATAGTACATATACAGTAAAAACATACAAACCTTTTCGAAAAATTGCAATGGGCATTCATTATCCAAATTAATATTAGCGATTCCATAAACTAAATAAATATTTATAGTATCGGTAATACCGTTAAAATACCGTAGGTCCGAATACTGGTTAAAATTCATCATAGTATTTTTATTGCTTGTTCTTAAACTTTTTCCTGTTTTATACAGGTGACAGATTTTTATGAAATAAAGTAATTATAATCACATTTACATTTCGTTCACTGAGACGAAAACAAAAAAATATTTAAAGACTATCATTTCTTTTTTCCAAGAACTATGCGCCGTGATCATACTTATGTTTATATTTATTGAAAATATATGTTTTCCCCCACACAAAAAAGTAGATTTCATCGAGGGACAACAATCTTCGCACCTATCTTCTAATATATAAAATTCTCGTGTCACAGTTTTCGTTGCCATACTCCTCCGAAACGGCTTGACCGATTCTCATGAAATTTTGTGAGCATATTGAGTAGGTCTGAGAATCGGCCAACATCTATTTTTCATCCCCCTAAATGTTAGGGGTAGTCCACCCCTAAATTTTATTTTTTAGACAACATTTTAATTTCTATTTTTTTATGATACAACATACAAAAATACATACAATCCTCAATTTTCACCCTTCTACGATCAACCCTTATTTTTAATAGCCATTTTAGTAATTTAATCATTTTTCCTCTCCGGTCGAAAACTGATCAACCGTCATTTAATTAGTTATCCCCGCCAGATGTCTACAGGTGTCACTTCTGACCCAGTAAACAGCACGGAGTAGGGATGAGAACGAAGCCGGTCTTCTGTTTCTCTCACACAATACGATTATTGTTTATGCATCAAGTGTAGTAGTAACGTTGACAATTATTATTTTGCTATCTCAGTGTAACTCTCATATTAAATTTTAATAATTCCTATTTTATATATAAGATGTATATGGATGTTTATGGAGAGAAGGGACATAAAGTAAAATAGAATCGAAGGTACGGGAGAGGGCTGGGATAGATGACAGATTTGTTAGGACGAACTGTAAATGCACGTTATTAAACGGGATGGATAATAAAGAGAAGGGACGGGACGGATTGGGAAGAGACTGAACAGGCGGATGAGACGGGATTGAGCCGGACAGTAGGATAGCTACGTCAAGTTTAGGCATACAAGAGTTTATACGAAAAACAACATGTATTTGGTGTGGAGTGGAATCAAAAAATATATGCACCCAGGCGAAGCTGGGTCGGGCCGCTAGTAAATAATAAATAACACCCTACAGTCACATACATAGTCCTGACCCCACACTAAGATCGAGTCTAGTGTCGTGGGTATCAGGAACTACGAGAGACTTTTCGGTCTCACAAACACCCAGACCAGGAAGAAATATTTGTGGGCCGCACAAACACTTCTCTCGGTGCGGTGATCGAACACGCGGCCTTTCGTTTCACAGTCGGCGCCTAACCAACTGCGCCACGGAGGCTGTCGAATATACACGGAGTCTATACTAAGTTTCATATTATAATAGGCATTCTCCTTTTTGTAATAACACAATATTCGTTTTTTTTAATGTGTATATAAGATGTTTATTATTCATTTACAGGAGTGTATCCAATACTACAAGAGCCGAAGATCTATATAGACATATCGTCGATAGAATCTCTAAAAGACTCATACTCTGACGCCAACCTGGTCCTGGGCGCCGGAATGTCGATCACAGAAGTGATGCAGCTCTTCCAAAACCGTGCCAATAACGAGGACTTCAAGTATCTAGACACATTCTACAAGCACTTGGATTTGGTTGCACACGTGCCTGTTAGAAACGTGAGTAATTTTATTTAATTTGGACGGTACGACAAAAACTTTAATATAGCCCGTTTTGATCACGACAAGCAAGATCACTGATATATTAAACACTATGTAATAAAATGATGTTTAATAAATTAATAAATAAAAATAAAACATATAATAAAAGTAAAATGACAAGGCGGTATTTATCCAATGAAAAACGCTCTTTTTCATAGAACACCAGATCAATTACTATAAGCGATATTTGTCTCAGAACCCTATATTATAAAATATTTATTTTTAAAGAGCGTTTTGCATTGGATACATAATATCGTCTTGTTTCTATTCGTAGCTTTACCATGCCAAAGAGTCCTCAACTCGTCAATCCAGTTATAAAACAAAATAAAAATATAGAGATGATATTTCCAGATCGGCAGTATTGGTGGGAACCTGGCTCTGAAGAATTCCTACCATGAATTTCCGTCAGACGTGTACCTTTTGATGCAAACCGTTGGAGCTACTGTTACTACAGGTACGCATGTAAAAGGAAAAGAGAAAAGAAGTGAGATAGCTTAAAAATTATCTGCAATAACGATGAACTAAAATTTATAACGATACGATTTGGAATGATAAAAAAAAGACAGCCTCCGTCGCGCAGTCGGTTAGACGCCACCTGTGAAACGTGAGGCCGCGGGTTCGATCCCCGCACCGAGAGAACATGTTTGTGCGACCCTCAAATATTTATTTCGGGTCTGGGTGGGTGTAAGAAAGAAAAGCCTCTCGTAGTTCCTGATATCCACGACACAAGACTCGATCTTAGTGTGGAGTCAGGACTAAGTAGGTGACTATTGGGTGCTATTATTTATAAAAAAATTACTGGTGGCTATAGTAGGTTTTTCATAATTGTGAGACGCCGCCTGGGTAGGTACCACCGCAATGTCTATTTCTCCCGCCAATCAGTAGTGTAAATGCGCTGTTGTATATCTGTTTGAAGCACATTGCAGCCATAGTAACTACTGGACATAATAAGACTTAACATCTTGTGTCTCAGGAGAGCGAGCGCAATGGAATGCCAAGCAT
Source organism: Hyles vespertilio (assembly GCA_009982885.2). NCBI lineage: Eukaryota > Metazoa > Arthropoda > Insecta > Lepidoptera > Sphingidae > Hyles > Hyles vespertilio. Next base: position 17,414,020 of record CM042821.1, on the reverse strand, counting down.
TACTTCGTAATAAATGGAATTGTTTTGTTTGCTACTTTTCATGAGCGGTTCCATCGCTTAACATTCGGCAAATAGCACGCTCGTCTTGCTATTCTGTATCAGCCCATATACGTCCCACTGCAGGGCACGGGCCTACTCTACAATCGAGAATACGATTGAGAGTGGTTAGGCCATATAGTCCACCACGCTGGCCTAGTGCGGGTTGGCGGACTCACATACCATAGTTTTTTTTTTTTTAAATCGCTATGGTATGCAGGTTTCCTCACGATGTTTTCCTTCACCGTTTTGGTGCGTGGTGATTGACTATCAATACACACTTGACTCCGAAAAGTCAGAGGTGTGCCCTGGGATTCGAACCCGCGACCACCATGAACATGTTGGCACTTATGCCTATGAATAAACATGTCTTCCCTCTAACTTCAATGTATACACGTGTGTACGCAACATACGTCTTGCCATTAATTGAATTAAAAAAATGTTTTAGTGGACAACATGCTGGAAAAGACTGAGAATACAATGCAAGATTTCCTCAAAATGGACATGAGAGATAAAATGATTCTAGACGTGAGATTACCCCCTCTGGCTGCCAATAACTTAATAAGGACTTATAAGGTAAACATACTGTTATAATAAAACACTTAAGAAAATTCATAGACTTAAACTCTCTAGCCACTACGAAATGGCATAACATGTCCCTGCTATGAACTATGTAACTATTAAGCAATAAATATTCGTTATAACATTGATCGACACGGCATTTCTACACGTATTCTACTACATACCATATAAATCTTACAAGAAGGCTTTGTCGATGTCCCATTAACTGTTCTAGGATAAATTTATGCTAAAAATACACTGTTCATTTCGTTTTTGAATTTTGATTAAAACACACGTACAAATGCATGTTGAAAAATCATTTCTTAATTTTCATTACTTGTTTTAGATAATGCCTCGCGCCCAAAACGCCCACGCTATAGTAAACGCAGGGTTCTTGTTCAAAGTCGACGCAGAACAAAAGGTCGTATCCGCCAACATCGTCTATGGGAACATAAGCCCTTCTTTCACCAACGCCAAGGACACAGAGACCTCTCTCATTGGTTTTGAGCTGTTTAGTAATGAAACTTTGCTGAAAGCGGTGAGAAAACTGAACGAAGAAATTGTTCCTGTGGATACGCCTCCAGAACCCTCGCCGATTTGCAGAAAAAGTATTGCTTTAGGATTATTTTATAGAGTGAGTAGTAACATAGCTCACTATATTGAATTAAAAATGCTGTTATTGCTATAAGAAATATTACGCTCGTTTAAAAAAACAATTTGATTAATTACAGTAGAATAGTGCAGTTCATGTACAGTTCCAGAAACATACTCCATTGGATGTGCACAATTTATTCGCCATAAGATAATAATTGTACAATTAATGATATCATTGTTTAATTTTTGTATCCTAGTCTTTACATACTGGTAGGTCTCTTATGTGAGAAGCCATCTGGATAGGTACCACCGCAATGTCTATTTCTCCCGCAAAAATGCAGTGTAAATGCAATGTTGTGTTTCGATTTGAAAGACATTGTAGCCAGAGTAACTACTGTATATATTGAGAATTAATATCTTATATTTCAAGATGGTGAGCGCAGTGGAATTCCAAGCATTACTTTGTAATTCAAGGTGTCGTATGGTTTTGCTACTGTCCATGAGTTGTGATATCGCATACCATCAGGCGAACGACATGTCCGTCTTGCAATTAATTGCCAAAAAAAATCTAAGAAGGTGCTATTTTTCTAAGCATCGAATAACTAATAGCAACAGTGGCTGTGGCTGGAAACCAACCCTGACACAAATAGGAGACCTATAAACTTTTTTACTTTCAGGCGATACTTTCATTAGCTCCGTCCGTAAACCCGCGGTATATATCTGGCTCCAAAATCCTGGAGAGATCAGTATCTCGTGGGAGCCAAGTATACGACACTGACAAGTCTCTATGGCCACTCAATGAACCAGTACCGAAGATCGAAGCGCTTGGACAGGTTGGTGATAGAAATTAATTTGAAATAAAACTAGTATTACGGATTTGGTTTAATTTTTACATTTTTGCCTCTCCGACGTTTCGTGACCGTGGCCACGAAAGCTGTAAAGTAATATTAACGTCGAGAAATCAAAAATTTAAAATCGGATCTGACTCTGATCAATTACCAAAAGGCCACCCTGCACCTAATGGTGATCAGCCCATACTCAGGAATTTTTACCTGATATGGCGATAGGTTCCCCACCTATCACATTGTGAGACGGAACATACATAGCGAAATGTAGCTGTCCTGGAACCTCTGTCTATCCCTTCTGGGAAAAAGGCTTGAGTTTATGTATGTATGTACGTCAGTTTATGTGTGTGACTGTTGGGCGCCTTTATTTGTATATAATCCAGTGTAAGATTTGTTGATATAATTATTATTTATGCAGTGTTCAGGAGAAGTGGACTACGCGTGCGATGTGCCGTTTGGTCCGCGATCAGTGCACGCAGCTTTTGTGCTGTCCACCATCTGTTTGGGGGAGATTGACACCATCGATCCTTCTGATGCTTTGGTAAGTTATTTACTATATTATAATATGAGTTTATATAGACAATATTGCTTAGAATGTTATGAAGGTGTATGAAGTTAGGTCGACAACAACCTAGAATGATCACTGCATACTACAAACTTTTGTATTTTTAGTGGGAAATGCTTTTATAATCATGATAATGTAGTCAAATAAAATGAGCTGATTAAATACGAATATATATAACTTCGAAAAGGAAGAGTTGTAGCATGTAATATGTATTTAAGCCTGCGCCATTTAATTAATTTTGATTCAAAAGAAAAAGCAATGTTTTAAGATTTAACTTACTAATAAAAACTCTTTCGCAGAAAATCCCTGGCGTGCTTGCATTTTACAAAGCAACCGACATACCAGGCAAGAACACATTCACACCGCTCGATGTGCCATGGCAAGAATCAACTGAAGAAGTATTCGCTTTCAAAAAAATATCCTATTACGGACAACCGATCGGTGTGATAGCAGCCACGTCGCACAGACTGGCTGTTGCTGCATCAGAGTTTATCAAAGTAAAGTATAAGAAGTCTAGTACTCCGCCTGTACTCACTGTTAGACAAGCACTGGTCGCACCGGATAAAGATCAGAGAGTAAGTTGTTTTAAAATTTTCCGATAGATGGCGTTCAATTCAAAATACCTTGTTCCAACTGTCTTTACTTCACGTTTAAACAAGTTTGCGTCGTATGATTTTTATTTATATTGAAATAAGATTCGGCTTATTTTGCGACACTCATCAATTCAATAATTCAATTATAAAGGCACATAAGTTATTCAATACTCATGTCTAATATGAAAAACATGATGATAATCATGTACCTACGTATAATTAATTGGTTTTACTAGAATTTTAGTAATCCCTTTTTCACTTTTAATAATAAAATTAATGAATAAAATTACGAGCTTATTTCCATTTTAAAATATGAAGGTTTCGCACCGAAAAATTCAGGGACAGATTTCAAACCTTTTAACACACTTGCCATCACCAGTGAACCAGTGACCAGACTAAAGCAATAACCACACTTTCAGCTGCGCCAAGAAGCAACAGTCACGCCGACAAGCAGAGGCACAGACACAAAGCACGTGATAACAGGCAACTATACCGTGCCAACGCAGTACCACTTCACTATGGAGACGCAGAGCTGTGACGTACGGCCGTCATCACAAGGGCTCGAGGTGCGAGCGTCGACGCAGTGGATGGACCTTGTAAACGTGGCTGTAGCGCAGATGCTGAATATGGATGAAAACAAGTAAGCATTCCTTAAACTAGTTCGATATTGTGGCTACAATTTGTTGCAATTTAATTTGAGTATAGCAAAATCTACCGGTTTAATCGAAACCCAAAATGTTAGACAAAATTGGAATACAACACTTTTATTTCCATTCAGCCCCATTTACACGGAGAATCTTATGACATAACAGCATTAGATTATCGTGAGCTAACAAACATTTATAAAAGACACTTGTTTACATTCTTACGATAATCGCATCTTTGAGACGAAAGACTCCTCGCATGTAAATAGGGGATTTATCCTGTGCGATGATTATTATCCCGACGGGTATAAATATATATACGCTTATCAACGTCAGAGATTATTGGTTTTGTTTCGGCCAATCGGGCAAAAAAGCTGTTTCTTCATGTTGGCTATCTTTTAGTGTCTACGAATTAGAAAAATACTTATAAGATTTTAATATTGATAGACTGGTATATAATACTAATGTTATGTTAATGTTTTATCCAGGATCACAGTGACAGTCCCGCGCGTCGGCGGCGGGTACGGCGGCAAGGCGTCACGTTCGTCGCTGCCTGCGTGCGCATGCGCACTCGTCGCGCACAAACTCAACAGACCCGCCACCTTAGTGATGCCGCTCACACACAACATGGCTGCGATCGGCATGCGGCAGCAGTGCGAGTTCGATTACGAGGTAAGGATTACAAATAATTGTCATCGACTGTTAAACTTTAGAAAAAATAGAGTTTTAAGCTTCCACAGATCATTTGCGTCAACGAAAGTACATGTAATGCGAGCGGCAAGGACACTTTTGGCATAGTTATAAGTATGCAATTGAATATACTGAAAACCAACAGTTCTGGTATAAAGGCGTCAGTTTATGTATGTATATATTATAAGCTCTGCAAACAATTAAAATACAATATTTTGCCTGCCTCTATGGGGGAAGGTTAGGATTTCTTGCACATTCAGCTATTTAAGCGCCCCAAATCTATTAATTTACTTGGATCTTTTACAAAGCAGTCATTCCAATCTTCCTTCATCGAGTCTATACATTCTAAAAATTAAAATTTAAAATTAAAATTAGCACATGTCTTCTTTTTCTAGGTTGGTGTAAACGACTCCGGCATAATCCAGTACCTGAATATAACCTACTACTCCGACTGTGGGTACTCATACAACGACACGGGCGCGGCGGGGATCGCAGACATTATGACCAACTTATACGACCCTTCAACGTGGACTGTTAAGGGATACAGCGTGCTCACTGATAAAGCTAGCTGTACTTGGTGCAGGGCGCCGGGTAAGAACTACTTTATTACTAGTGTTTATGGAAAGAGGAAAGCCTGCATTGCACAGAAAGATCGCTTCGTGTGTTAAGTTAATGAATACAATTGTCACTTGAAGTCTTAATCTAGAGAAGACCTTTTAGTCTAGTAAACATTTGATTAGGTGCAAGAATCGACCCAATGGTCTGTCGTTAGAAAACCTATGAATTATATTTCGAATTTGGTTCTTTTGAAAGCGAGGATTCCTTAGCAATTCTTTTCAATTTATTGTACTTCTAGACATTCCAATGCCCTAAAACCACCTTTTCTGCTAACTCAAATACATACATAGCTCATGCCTTTTTCCCAGAAGGGGTAAGCAGAGGTACCTACTATCAGGACACCCACGTTTCGCCTTGCATTTTCCGGCCCACGATGATATCACAATATCGGACACAAATTCCTGACTACGGGCTAATAACAAATAGAAAAATTCAATATCACTTTGCATGAACCAGGCCTAAAACCCGACTACCCAACTTTGCAATCACACCGTTGTTTATTAATCAAAACAACATTTCAGGTACAACAGAAGGCATAGCGATAATGGAAGAAATTATGGAACGCATAGCGATGGTAACTAACAAAGATCCGGCCGAAGTAAGAATATCTAACATAGCGACAAAGCACAGCGCTGTAAAAGACATGATCACTTCATTCAAACACGACGTTGAGTTTGACGATAGAAGGGCAGCTATTGATACATTTAACAGGGATAATGCTTGGAAGAAAAAGGGAATGAGGCTGTCTATTATGTCGTATCCTATAGGTAATATTGGATATTTTATATAGAATAATTACAGCCCAATTACACGCGGAGAGTTTCTTGCGGCGGGAATCGGATGCCATTTTCATATGAGAGAACCGACATAGATCAGTGTTCTAGCAAATGTTTACACGATCCAACTTTTTTATATCCTAACGATAATCTCTCCCCGTGTAAATGGGTTTTAAATAATGAAAAGGGGCAAAAAAAATGAAATATTCATAAACGAATTTAAAATATACGAAGTATAAATATTGCGCAAATGAAACAGTGTTATGTATCTACTTGTAATATTTAGATTCAAGCAAATATAAAAACACATTTTAGTTCATTCTTAATTGTAGTATTAAACACGGATACTTCGATTTTATTATACTTGGTAAGAGACATTTCCTATCGCAAACAAAGATATTTCACTTCTAGATACTTGTTTTATTCAACAGGCTACTCCTGGACATTCCCAGTAACAATATCAATATACCACGCAGACGGGACTGTGGCTATATCCCACGGGGGCATAGAGATGGGCCAGGGGATCAACACGAAGGTAGCCCAAGTCTGTGCATACACCCTCAAAATACCACTTAACAAGATCGCAGTGAAAGGCAGTAATAGTTTCACATCGCCCAACACAATAGCCAGTAATGGCAGCATGACTAGTGATTGTGTGGCGTACGCGACAGTCAAGGCCTGTGAGGAGTTGCTGAAGAGGTTTGAAGAGGTTAAGAAGGATTTAAATGAACCTACTTGGGAGGAGGTTGTTAAGGTTGCGTTTAATAAAGGTAAGGTTGTTTTGATTCAAGATTATGTGAATTTAAAGAATATTGTATCAAGTAGGGATGTTGCGGATGTCGATTTTTTCACATCCGCGGATGCGGATGCGGATGCGGATTTTCAAAGGCTCACATCCGCGGATGCGGATGCGGATGCGGATGTTTAACATCTTATATAAATATAGTATATGAATGAATATTGAAATTAAACTATTATTTACGGATTTTATCGCTTACTAATATTTATCGAGTTATCTATGTGAATTTTATTTTTTTTTTATCTTCCCGATATTTCTAATACTTTAAAGGTTTCATGGTCACTTGGCGGAATTTAATTACCCGTAATTTACAAATATTAAATAAAAAAAATAATTTAAAACGTTAGCCTGTTTTTGCATTTCAGTCTACGCAGAAGAAGCTAACTGTGTCTTGATGTCGGGCAGTTGGTCTTTTTGGGTTCCGATATAATTAAGTGTAGAATTCGATCCCATGCTTGTGCAAGGTTTTAGCCATCTTCTCTATTGATAATTAAGTGCATTACCTTCGTTTTGAGTAGCCCCAAGAGCTCGCAAAAGAACACCGTTCCATTTATTAAGTATAACGCCGGTCCGCCTTTTCTAATAACAAGGCGTTTAAGAAGAGGTTGGTAAATTGAACCCACGCTGCAAATAATTGTTCGCTAGGATTACTACTTAGTGGAGTGGATAAAAATCTTAGTGCTATCGGCAATAATATCTTTAATTCCTCTCGATAAACACCACTTAAGAGGATTTTCATCCACATAGACTCTTTTTTATTGGGGTAAGAAAGAAATTTTTTTTGGAGTACAGCTTCAGTGCTACCATTTTCTGGTATTTCTCGACTCTCATTTTCCCTAGAAGAATTCATATCATATAAACAACATATAATCATAGCAACAACAAACGCGTCGGATCATGTCACTATTTATTTCGCTCCCATTGGTCAATGTCACGTCCGAATAGCGATGCCAGGTTTAGTTTTTGAAAATTCGGGGCAGGACTTTAAAATAAGCGGGATTTTGAGTTCTTCAGCGGGACGCCTATTAAAGAAGAGACAATTATATTTTTTTTGCTTTCACAAATTATTACTCTTCCTCTTTCTAGCAGCATATACTTATTACATAGAAAAACGTCGCGTCTTTGGAGGCTCTCAAAGACAATAGCCGTTTTTGGTTATTAGTATAATAATGAAAGCGCAGCTCAATCAGACCAAGTGCTATATCTCTGGAGGCTTCAATTCATAAGCCATGCGCCATGGTTTCTTAGCATGCATACATACATAAACTCACGCCTTTTTTCCAGAAGGGATAGGCAGAGGTTTCTTACCTTACTCCAAATATTTCAAAAATTTACACAATATATTTTGATTTTTCCTCTAGCGTTTACTATGGGTGTACATCAAGTTATTCCTTAAATTCTCAGACTAAAACTATTCGATTTACTAGTAGGGCGATTCACGTATTATAATAAGTTCAGCTGCAGTGCAGTTGCGGTTAAGTTTCGATCAAAACAACCCTTTTCGTATTCTCGTAATTTTGACAACCGCTGTCAAATACGCTCGCGTCAAGTTCGCGTCACGCAAACGTTTTAGCGTATTCTACTGCTGCGCGTATATGTCAATGTCAAACAAATTTCATACGTCTGACGTACAGTTGACGCGCAGTTCACGCGCAGCTAAACACTTACAAGAATACCATTTTGTGCCAAAGCGTAAACTTAATTGTAACCGCACCGCAACTTGATTGGCGCGTCAAAAAGTACCGTGAATCGCACTACAGAGCGATCTTAATAGCCAAGATAAAAATTTATATTTTCCGACACGTCTTTGCACATGAATTTTGACAAATTATGCTCGCTATTATGTTCGAAGAGAATTATGTGAAGTTAAGATGCGTTATTCTTTTGAATTACATCTACATATACATGTCGTAAAAAAAAACGCCAGTAATGCTCTCTAAGCCGTATGAAACTTGATATTGTTACGAAGGAATTTTCATTGGAGCTAGCTAATATTCACTAAGACATAAGTTCACGAACAGTATTTCCTTGCACATGTTTTACCATCTAAAATAAGAAAGGAATTCGTGAACAAACCGCAAGAACTTATTCAAAGCCCTATATTTTTTTGGAATCAGACTATCGAAACTACTTTAGAATCGAAATAGATACTAAGTAGGTAAATAATTGTAGGAAAACGCGAAATACAGTACGGATTATAAATAAAAGTGTGTAAGATTTCGTTTTTTATTCGTTCTGAGAACGGTGGTCAAAAAGCGGGACATTTGGCGTCCCGCCGAAGTTTCAATCGGGACGCGTTACCAAACCCCTGAAAAGCGGGACGTCCCGAGTAAAGCGGGACACCTGCCAACACTACGTCCGAACAGCACGCGCCATTAGCCGGCACCGCCAAATTTCTGTCTTGTCTCATTTTGTATTACATCCGCATCCGCATAAAACATCCGCATCGATTATTGCGGATGCGGATGCGGATGCAGATGTCCAAATTTATGCGGAAGCTCCGCATTTGCGGATGCGGATGCGAATATTCGCAACATCCCTGGTATCAAGTTGAAAGTTCATAAATATTTGACACATGTGTGGTGGTGTTGGTAAACGGACCAGACATGTTCACAGTAATGACGGTGGTGCTCACCAATGGACTTTTTATAATTGAGGAGGGTCTTTATAGGGACTGATGATGGTATAGGCGTATACAGATCGAGACGGTAATCGGGGTATGAGGTGATACGTGTGGAAGGCGCGCCCCGCAATTTAATAAACTTGACTTAATTATTTTTACTCTTATGTAATTGCGCTGCAAAATATCGATATAAACTATTCGAAACGTGATACTACATCACTAGAAAATTGCCATGTTACCCCGTTGCCTTCAGAAAGACATTTGCTTCTATTCCAGGAATAAACCTCCAAGCATCATACATGACGTCTCCAAACGACGGTCTAGTGGGGTACAACGTGTATGGAGTGTGCGTGGCTGAGGTGGAACTGGACGTGCTCACTGGAAACCACCTCATCACCAGGGTGGACCTGCTTGAAGATACTGGGATTAGTATGAGCCCGGACATTGATGTGGGACAGGTAACATTGATTTGTTAAGTTGACAAGTATTTGTTATTTCGATCCGATTAACAGAACATGATAAAAACATCTATAAGAAAAAAAAGAAAAAAATGGTTGCCTGTAAAGTCGGTTTTACGGGCGAAGATTTTACGTGACAACGTCTTTTTCTCGGTAGAATATTTATTGATATGAATATAATTAAATTGCACAATAGGAACAAGGAATTGAATGAAAATAAGAATTGCACAAATTTTAACTATAGAAATATATTTTGTTTACTAAAACATTGTACATGTAATGACGAATCTAAGCACTCCATATTTTCACTACAGACACAGCTGACGATACTTTAACCACACGTGTGAACTTGTATTGTGACGCTTTCTTGTTTTTCCAACGCCAAGAACGTTCGAGAAAGACAAAGACAGAGACACAAGCATACGCCGATTCAATGCGCCTAATTCTCTAGTGCTGCGCGCGCGGCAGACCGATCATAGTTGAGTGGGAGAGAGACGCAAGGCATTCGGCGGGCCTCTCTCTCGTTCGGTGACTCATCGTAACGTTACCGGGCGTTACACTTTTTCATAAGTGACTCCCAGCCGCAACCTAATTTAAGATGTTGTCACGTCAATAAATTTTTTGGAGGTAAAATATTTTTTTTTGGGGGGGTAATTTTTTGCGTAATTTGGGATTTCTGGCGGGGTCAATTTGTAGCCCTCACCAAGACGGTTCCGAGGATACCAAACTCGGTGGGTCTACGATCTATATTGGCCGAGATAGGATTGGGGGGGTGAGGTAAATTTTCGGGGTGGGGGTAAGGGAGGGGGGGGGGAGGAAGGTTTCGTGGGGAGGCTAACTTAAATTAATTGTTTTGGAGGTAAAATATTTTTTTTTGGGGGGGTAATTTTTTGCGTAATTTGGGATTTCTGGCGGGGTCAATTTGTAGCCCTCACCAAGACGGTTCCGAGGATACCAAACTCGGTGGGTCTACGACCTATGTTGGCCGAGATAGGATTGGGGGGGGTGAGGTAAATTTTCGGGGTGGGGGTAGGGGAGGGGGGGTAGGTTTCGTGGGGATGCTAATAGGCACTATTTCGGAATAAGGGTGGGGGAAGGCAGGGGGGGGGCTATGGGACAATTTTGGAAAAAGTGGGTGAAACTGAAAAATAATTCTCTAGTGCTGCGCGCGCACCGTTACGTTACCGGGCGTTACACTTTTTCATAAGTGACTCCCAGCCGCAACCTAATTTAAGACGTTGTCACGTCAAAAAGGAACAAACACGCCGACTACCGCGTTCGTCAAAGCAACGTGCGGCACGACGTTTAATTTCTTGCATTGAATTGTTTCATGTCTTTTGCGTCCATTTTAGATATATTGGCCTTGTCAACTTTGTTTAAAGAGGCTGCTTAACCGTTTTTACAGTGATCAATAAATAAATAATTGTTACTTCATGTATGTTATTACAGATTGAAGGCGCGTTCGTCATGGGTCTGGGTTTGTGGACGTCTGAAAAGCTCATCTATGAGTCTACAGGGCGTCTACTTACCAATAGGACATGGACTTACAAGCCCCCTGGATGTAAAGATATCCCTATTGATTTTAGAGTAACCTTCAGGAGGAATTCACCTAACCCCGCTGGAGTTTTGAGGTCAAAAGGTATATATAGTGTTATTTACGCTATAGCAGTATGTTGAATTAAGTATTAATTGTATTTGTCTCGGGTCTGGTGTTTGTGAGACCGAAAAGTCTATCGTAGTTCCCGATATCCACGACACAAGACTTAATAGATCTGAATGTGGGGCTATGTATGTGATTGTTGGGTGATTTATTTATTTATTTATCAAAATAACATAATTTTTCCACTTTATCTATGAAATGAATTTTCCAACACTGGCTTGATTTACATACGAACATAAAATTATATACATAATCGTCACGCCTGTGTGCCATAGGGTGGGTAGAGACTATGACATCAGCACTGTGGTCGATCCTGATATACTACTGTAGCTTCATCCACTTTCATCAACCTCTTTATGCATTCTCGTCGTTTGAGGGTACTTTTGACCTGAATCTTGGTGAGGGTATCAACGATTTTGCTTGACGGTGGTATAAAGATTCCGTACGTAGGTTACCTACTAGATATAGTTTCTTACTTCTCAACTAAATTATTTTTTCTTATTTCGTGTTTATTTTGGAGAATGCTGTTTCTGATCATTGTTTAAACTTTAAAGCATTACGTTTTTAAATTATTTTATAATTCAATGATTACAGTAATGAAAAACTAATGAATGTTTGTTACAGCTACCGGTGAACCCGCGCTAACCCTAGCGGTTGTGGTAACACACGCTCTTCACGAAGCCGTGCACGAAGCTAGAAAGGAGTTCGGTTATCAAGACACTGACTGGATACATATAGGTAAATACTTTTTATTTCATAGCACCGGCCAATTAGCAAACAGTTTACCTGATTGAAATAACAACTTTTATTTACGGATTTTATCCTGGAATTGGTATATTTTTTACATTTTTTTACTTCTGTATCAGCCCATATACGTCCCACTGCAGGGCACGGGCCTCCTCTACAATCGAGAATACGATTGAGAGTGGTTAGGCCATATAGTCCACCACGCTGGCCTAGTGCGGGCTGGCGGACTTACATACCATAGAAATTCTTATAAATCGCTATGGTATGCAGGTTTCCTCACGATGTTTTCACATAATACACACATGACTCCGAAAAGTCAGAGGTGTGCCCTTGGATTCGAACCCGCGACCACCGTGAACATGTAGGCAGCCGCGTCTAGTCCGTTTACCAACAGGCCACCACGCACTTTTTACTTACCCCCTAAATATTGTCATTTTTTATTATTTATAATATTTGTTGTTAAGGCGGCAAAAGAAATACATAATTTGTGAACATTTCAGCTTTCTAGCTATCGCGGCTTATGAGATACAGTTGGTGACAAACAGACACAGATACAGCGGAGGCTCAGTAATAGGATTCCGTTTTTACCTTTTAGGTACTGATTACTGAACACTAAAAAAAATACCTGATGTTACTTTTATTTGTTGCAGAGACACCGTACACCGTTGAGAATATTATAACGGCGATATCTCCTAAATTAGAAAGCTTTAAACTACAATAAAAAGTATTAAACAACATTATTACAGTGCAAAATGAAATAAAACATCGAACACATTTTGTGGTCTTTTATTGTAAATATTAACACGTTAATTGAAAAATATATAATCCATAATAAATCCAGTGTATTTACAAACAGCTATTTAATAACGTAACCAAACAACTTATTGAGGGGAAAAACTAATTGTGAAAACACAAAATATATAACACTTGTTTTTAGGTGTAAAAGAATTAACCATTTCAGTAAGTCAACTATATTTCAACGGGAATTAAGCTGTATTTTTGAATCACAAGAAGTCAGTTTTAGAATCTGAGTATGTCGCTAAAATGTCAATACCTTTTAGAAGTGGTTTACGTTCAGCGACCCCTTGCGGCTTTTTCACGAACTATTGGTACTATATTTCACTAATTCAGTAATTACAACCTTGCGAAAAAAGTCAATTATTAGAGAGGATATCAGTAACTGTAACAGCTGATTACGTAAACTTCTTAAAGAAGAGCTCTTTTGTATATTGGTAGCTTTCAAAGAGTATCGAATGTTTCTCTCCTTCGCTCAAACTTAACACAAGCGTTGTTAGAAAGGGACAACATATTCGATGACTTAAATTGATTTAAAAGCTGTACATGAATAATGATAATATTCAATTACTGTGTATAATATTATGTATTTAAGCATGAATAGATACTGTAAGTTGGTATTTAAATTTACACAAAAATGCGATAAATGGTTTATATTTCTATGGTACTACATCAATATTAAATGGATTTCAAAGGGGATTTCAAAACGTCCAATTATTAATATTATATTTATGGATAAAACTTCAAGTTTTAAGTAATAAGTATCATAGTAACTTTTAAAATGACTGAATTATAACCGACTTGATTTTTTCCTATTGATAGCGTCACAAGTCCTCGCGTTCTTGGTGTAATAAATCCGGCTTGAAGAAATCTTCGTGTTACTTGACTGAATTTAAATACGCAATGTTGTATATTGTTTTGTATTTATAGGATAAATCAATACAGTCCCAATATTTCTAATCACAAGTATTATAAATTTGTTTTTGAAGCACAAATAAATTGAAAAAACTATGAAGAAACGTTGTAAATACAGTAAGAGCCAATACTCCCTAAAATGAAAACTTGCTGAATTTTACAAAGCTGTTTAATGACGTCAGTAGCCAGTAGAAGAGGCGGGGTCATTCCATTCCTGGCGGAAGAGGCTCCACTGGGTTGGGAGGCGGCACCGGCGCGGGCACTGGCATAACTGCTGGCATTCCCGGAGCTGGCACTGGCATTGGGCCACTTGGCATGCCGTTCCCTGGCGCAGGGTTGCCGATTTGGGGTGGCATTACTGGACCGGGAGCGACCATGCCGGGGCCTTGAGTTTGCGCCGGAGGGTACGACTGTTCAGCCTGTGGACAATTGTTATTGTAAGCGACGGGTGGTTTACTTACTAAGGGGATTTTAAATGAGACTTTGAGGCCAAAACAGTCATTTTTCTGAACATTAATTTTATGTAATTATTGATTACGGTTAAAACTTTTTGTTTGAAAAATTAAGGGTTGCCATGTAGACATTATGATTTGTCCGCAAAGATCTATACATCTATATATCTATAACCCAACCATTTCCTTATTTGTCACGCGTGATTCAGTAAGGCTGGGTTACAGAAACTAACTTTGCCAATACATTTGCCTTTGAAAATGTCATCGCCATATATTTCAGACGTATTTGAGCTTGCGAATGTAATGCAGTTTGAAGGTCAAAAGGTGTTGGCAAAGTTAGTTTGTGCAACTGAGCCTAAGAAAACTATGTTGTCATAACTAAATCTGAAATAACAAATCGCACATTTAGAATCAGAGTGAACTAAATTTAAAAGAAACTTATTTTTTTGGGAAACGTAACATAAGAAATTTTGTATTTATGGAAGATACATTTAGAAGACTGATTTATACATCTTTCTGCCTTCCATGTGTCAACAGCTCCTTATTTAACAACGGGTCTGCACACGCACAATTTTGTTTATGCTTACGCATTGATTCCGTAACGCGGCCGGGCAAGTCAGTCGATATCATTACCGCGACTCATCAACACATATAGCATATAGTCGAACAATAAACCGTCGGTATAACAAAAATCTCTCGTTATCAATTAAATGGTGTAACACATTAACCTTTCATCAAACTGGTCCTTCGAGCCGGATAGACAGGTAATTTTGAGCCAAAATATGATTAAAAGCCAAAATTTTATTTTTGGCTGGGTAAATCTAATTCTAAAGGTACGAATTATTTTAAAACTAGTCTATCGTACAAGGTATTACATGTACAGTCGACTCTCGTTACTTCGAAACTCGAGGGACTCTTAAAATATTATGAATTATCGAGTGTTTGAAATATCAAACGGTTCGAAATTTACGCGAGATAATATCAAAGTACGAATTATTAAGTGTTGATCAACTATTATTCAATCAATAGCAAACGTCAAACATTTATACTTTCTCTTTCTCACTCTGCAACTTTGAATTGTCGTGTGTTGGACGCCGTTGAGTTCGAATTAACGCGTCGTTTTGCAATGATTTTTGCGTTCAAATTATCAAGTGCATAAAAATGTATCGATTTAGTTCGAAATATACCGGGTATCTCAAGACTGCTACCGAAAACGAAACCGGGTGGTAGTTTTAGTGACTACAAACACAACGCAACTAAAAATTTCGCAAAGAAACGCGACAATTATTTTTTATGGTTTTTTAAATATTGACATTTTTGGGTGGTAAATCCATAGTTTTTGCTAAAATAATAATGTAAACTATTTTATATCTTAGAGTATTTATAAATAAAAGGGTATACACTATTATTTTAGGAAAAAAATGTATTACCACCCAAATATGGCCATAGGAATAAAATAACAATAAAAAAATTGTCACTTTTTTTGGCAACTTTTTCTGTTGCATGGTGTCTGAAGTCATTTAAACTACCACCTGGCTTCGTTTTCGGTAGCAGTCTTGATATACCCTGTAGAGTTTTTGTAGGGAACTCGTGATAATTGAATCATAGAGATGTTCGAATTATTGCAGGTTTGAATTAACAAGACTAGTGTATACAGGGTACAAACGCTAGTTGCATTGTGTTTGTAGTCACTAAAACTACCACCCAGCTTCGTTTTCGGTAGCAGTCTTGATATACCCGGTATGTGTATGTTTATTCATCTATAAATGTATATAAGTATGTATACGTACAATACTTATGTGTGTATGTATGTAATATGTATTTATATGTTTTCATTTCAGTCGTATTTATTTAACACTGCCCTTCCTTCTTTCCTACTCAATGTTACTTTGTACTGTCTCTAACCTGTTATTTCTTTTTACCGTGTACAATAAAGAATGAAATAAATAATAAACAAGTACGTGTAAGAAACGCAACGTGTGCGCGGTCTGACCTGGTGCAGCGCGTGCAGCAGGTGCGCGGGCAGCGCGTGCGCGTGGCCCCGCAGCGCGGCGCACAGCGCGGGCGCGGCCGCCAGCGCGGCGAGCGCGGCGCGGGGCAGCGCGGCCGCCACGCGCGCGCTGTCCGGCAGCAGGCGCGACACGCACTTCACCCAACCCTCCCACGCTACTTTGTTGCTCCACACCTGGGGACAGTGCCACGAGCTGTCGCCTCACGTCATATGCTACACTTACAAACACTCGGTATGTTTGATAGAGTTGGGCATTATTGAAATGAATCGTTATATAGATAATTATTCGAATGAAAATTTATTCGCACAAAAATTATTCACGAATTATTCATTCGCGAATAATTTATTCGTGAATAATTTCCTCACGAATAATTTATTTATGATTTATTCGTTATTCTGAATAATGTTTTTGCTTCGTACTTCATAAAGGTTATAGGTCAGTAGGAACCTTGATTCGAACCCAGGGCGAATACTTACTCTAAATTCTGTTCAATAGTTGTTACCTGGGACGAATTTGTCCTTGGTATGTTGTGGAAACCGCAAATTGCCAATTACGGTAGTGGCCGAGAAATGATTAGAGGCGGTGAGGTAAGGTATGGAGGGAATTTGGGTTTACTGGTTAGTTCTAGAGATACTAAACTTGGTGAGGTGAGTGAGGAAAGAACCAAGGCGCACCTATTCTATTTACTTCTCTATCAAGGGGAATGCCCATTTTTCATAGTGTCTTGGTCTAAGAACGAACACTTACAATGGGGTTCTTTGGGACTTATTTCAGAATAAGGGCCAACCCTTATATAGTTCCAAAACTATTATCAAAAAAATACATTAACAATTATGCCATTGTCTTTTTAAGGGAACAAAAAATAAGAAATCCATAACATTTTCAACTTTTTAACAATTTGACAATTAAACATAATTTTTTTATTGCTTTCAATTGCAAAACGAACATGCCGTTCGCCTGGTGGTAAGCTATACGACCGCTCATGAACGGTGCCAAAACCAAACAATACCTTGAATTACAAAGCAATGCTTGGCATTTCACTGCGCTCGCCATCCTGAGACATAAGATGTTAAATCGCAATATGTCCAGTAGTTCTCTCATATGGTGGTAGGTCTCTCATATGTGAGAGGCTGCCTGCCTGGGTGGGTACCATCGCAATGTATATTTCTCCCGTCAAACAGCAGCTTAAATACACTGTTGTGTTTCGGATTGAAGGACATTGTAGCCAAAGTAACTACTGGACATATTGAGACTTAAAATCTTATGTCTCAGGATGGTGAGCGCAGTGGAATGCCAAGCATTGCTTTATAATTCAAGGTGTTGTTTGGTTTTACTACTGTTCATGAGCGGCCGTATCGCTTACCACCAGGCGAATGGCAATGTCGTCTCACAATTTAATGCAATAAAAATATATTATCGTGACATTCTACTATCATTCAATAAGGTTGACACGTTAACTACGACGCACACACGTGTTGTTTTTACGGGCGTACGTGAGATACATTTTTTTTCTAAAAAGCTACATATGAGTAGGCCATTATTTCCAACATAAATAAACAAATATACCCAACAGTCACATACATAGTTCTGACCCCACATTAATATCAGTTAAGTCTTGTGTCATGTCTATCAGAAACTACAAGAGACTTTCCGGTCTCACAAACAGACCCGAGAGAAATCATAGTATTGATAACATACCTCCTTATCAATAAGCACTTGCAGTATATTGAGTACTAGCGGCGCCATACTGGGGTACAGCGTGAGAGCTTGTAGAACCGTACGCATCAACAATACCGGGATTTCTGGCTCCGAACACAGGCGCTGTAGCACTGCAGATAGTACCTGAGGAGTATCACATATTATATTATCTTTTGTTTATAAAACTATACAACAAACATCAAATAAATTTACTGGTGGTAGGTCTCTCATATGTGAGAGGCCATCTGGGTAGGTACCACCGCAATGTCTATTTCTCCCGTCAAACAACACTGCTTAAATGCACTGTTGTGTTTCGGATTGAAGGACATTGTAGCCAGAGTAACTACTGGACATATTGAGACTTAACATCTTATGTCTCAGGATGGCGAGCGCAGTGGAATGTTGCTACTGTTCATGAGCGGTCGTATCGCTTACCATCAGGCGAACGGCTTGCTCGTCTCGCCATTCACTGCAATAAAAAAAAAAATGTTCCGGCTAGCCATGGACAAAGAGAGGCTTAAGGAACTAACTACAAACTCTTCAAATGGAGAGGCACCTACAGAAAAAGAAACATCAGCTAAAATATCTCCGGCACTAACCAAACGAAAGAGTTGCTATTTAGCCAAATTCAAACACTTCATTAATTATTCATAATAATAATTGAAAAATAATAATATTGTTTAAGTCATTTTCAGCTTAGCTAGTCATTATCTCAATTAAGTGAAGATGCTTAGACCGCGAAATCGGTATACAATGTAGCGTTAAAACAGTGAAACGAAAACAGTAATTTTATATTGCTATTATACGCAAATTGAGCAGATAACAGCACCCGTTCACGAGTATGACGCATGTGCCAGCCATCGACGTTTTCAGCCGTGCTATAGGGAAGTGACCGAATCGACACACGACGTTGAAGTAACCGGAGGTAAATATTGATAAAATTCCCTTCCCTCAAATGCCCTTTATTCAAAATTATCAAAGCATTGTATATTATGATCAGTTTGCTTGTGTATAACATACACGGAATATAAATATTGGTAATATACAATTTTACATAATATTTATATTCGACATTATTGCTACAACCACACACTAAAGTGCTAGGGAACTAAGAGCAAGACTACATACATATTTTGCTGACTATACAAATGACTGCCAAAATATTGAGTATGTGAAATCTTACGTCTTGTGTATAGGTATGTTTTTCAGCAAAACACAACGCCGTAGCCTTTATGATGTACTTGAGGTCCGCAGTGCCCGGGTCGATAAGATGCAAAGCCACCAGCAACTCTGTAGGTGTGACTGAAAAAAAAAATAGACGTTAAGAGTAATAAACATATTATTTAAAAACACTTATATTAAAGTGCAGAAGAATCTCAACAAATACTTACAAATTTCACAAGCTGTAAACATGCAAATATATTTTAAAATTATTTATCATTTTAGATACAAATCTAAATATACTATATTCATCAAACTGATACTTAATCTTATTTATGACACATTCTCGTTGCTATATCTAAGAAGGATTTAGCTTTGACGAGTAACAAGATACAAAAAGTTTTTTTTATTATGTAATTCCACAAAAAAGACAAATAAATATATACATAGCACTAGACTCCACACTAGAATTATGTTGTGGGAAATTAAAGACTATTGCTATTATTCATATGGAATGATTTCTTCGCTCAAACTGGATTGAAAAATCGTTCGAAAGGACAAAAGATTCGATAAAAAATGGGTTTTTATCGACTATGAATAAGGCCGTATGGATTTAATAGTTAAAACAATTTACTAACTTGGCGAGGGTTCGTCGTAAGTATTCTGTAGGCCTAGTAACTTGTTGAACACTTCTTTGACCACCACTGGGTTGAGCTTGATTAATTTCGGTAGAGCCGCTAATATCTGCAAAAATATGTATATTTTCCAAAATGTTGTGTTTTTAACAGTATTTATTAATTACCAAATTATATTTTTTTCCATAATTTGATATGTCGTCATTATAATCATCAATCGGGTTAGATGAATATAAACATGTCATGAAGGATTTCCATAGCAACTTATTATATATAGAAAGATATCTATTGGGATTTTAAAATAATTTATTGTATAATTTGTAATATATTATTTATAATTTGTAAATAGCAATTTACTTTAAGTATATTACTCACTGTATTTTGAAACCTGTGGTTGGTGGCTATTTAATTAATTTATCTATCTTATATATAAAAATGAATCGCAAAATGTGTTGGTAACCGCATAATTCAACAACGCCTGGACCAATTTGGCTGATTTTGGTCTTGAAATATTCGTGGAAGTACTGGGAAGGTTTTAGGGGTGAGAAAAATAGGAAAATTTCTGAGGAAGATACTAAAAACCTTTTTTTTGGGTATCGTTTAAGCGTGATGCGACCAGCCAATATAGGATGATCTTTGTTTATTTGACGGGAGACGTAAAAGACGGTCCAGCTTCAACTACCATCCAACGTAAAATGATCTATCTTTCCATTGTCTTTCATTTACGGCTGACGAAATAGAACAAAATTCAAAAAATGTGTACATCGTGTATATCGTGTATATAATATTATCTAGATACGGCGTCTTGCGCATAATTTTGTGAAATGTAAATTGAAATCATGTCCATATCTACCAAAATCGCCCATTGTTTTTTGAGATTATTGCAACAGTTTTAAACAAGGTATACTCTATCGAAGCGTTTTGCCGGAGTATACCAAAATATATCTAATTATAATTTTTCGTTATAATTCTACGTGAAATAAAATCCGCCAACCCGCACTAAGCCAGCAGGGTGGACTATAATATCTTCTTCTATAATATAAAAATGAATCGCAAAATGTGTTGGTAAGCGCATAACTCAACAACGCCTGGACCAATTTAGCCAATTCTTTTTTTAAATTGTTATTTTTACTTTATTACTAACAAAAAGTAATGGCGTGCAATATTATTAGGAAAAACAGCATTTTGGTGCTGAAATAAGGGACGGAATATTGGATGGACAATAAAAAACGCTAAAGTTTTTAATGTCAAAATTTCATAAGGCAATCTTTATATGTACATGTATATGGAGAGACGGGATATAATAGAGTGGAAGG
The DNA here is from genome assembly GCA_009982885.2 of Hyles vespertilio. Classification (NCBI taxonomy): domain Eukaryota; kingdom Metazoa; phylum Arthropoda; class Insecta; order Lepidoptera; family Sphingidae; genus Hyles; species Hyles vespertilio. The sequence continues at coordinate 17,392,827 of CM042821.1, read as the reverse complement.
TACGGGAGAGGGCTGGGATAGCTGACAGATTTGATAGAACGAAATGTAAATGCACGTTATAAGACGGGATGGATAATAAAAGAAAAAGGACGGGACGGATCGGGAAGAGACTGAACAGACGGATGAGACGGGATTGAGCCAGACAGTAGGATAGCTATGTCAAGTTTAGGTATACAAGAGATTAATACGAAAAATAACATGTATTTGGTGTGGAGTGGAATCAAAAAATATATGCACCCAGGCGAAGCTGGGTCGGGCCGCTAGTATATATATATAAATGCAACCCGTTTCGCGTTGTCACCGCATCACGCGTGAACGGCTGGACTGATTTGGCTGATTTTGGTCTTGAAATATTCGTGGAAGTCCTGGGAAGGTTTTAGGGGTGAGAAAAATAGGAAAATTTCTGAGGAAGATACTAAAAACCTTTTTTTTTGGGTATCGTTCAAGCGTTGATGCGTCCAGCCAGTATAGGATGATCTTTGTTTATTTGACGGGAGACGTAAAAGACGGTCCAGCTTCAACTACCACCCAACGTAAAATGATCTATTTTTCCATTGTCTTTCATTGACGGCTGACGAAATAGAACAAAATTCAAAAATGTGTACATCGTGTATATATTATCTAGATACGGCGTCTTGCGCATAATTTTGTTAAATGTAAATTAAAACGATGTCCACATCTACCAAAATCGCCCATTGTTTTTTGAGATTATTGCAACAGTTTTAAACAAGGTATACTATCGAAGCGTTTTGCCGGAGTATACCAAAATATATCTAATTATAATTTTTCGTTTTCATAAACGACATTGTTTTTTGAATTGATACTTTTAGATGCGCTGGGGGACATATTTAAATTTCGCATTAGTATTGTTTTCAGACTCAAGAATAAAAAAAATATTGGTACGTTGATGCCGTATCTAGACATTATAATGAAACGATATGCAGTTTTATATTTTTAAATATTTGTTCTATTACTTACGTCACCTGGTAAGGCAGTATGAAGGTTTTATTAATTTGTATATGGTAACGTACTAGACGCGACTGCCAACAAGTTAACGATGGTCACGGGTTCAAATCCCAGGGCACACCTCTGACTTTTCGGATTAATTTCTACGTGAAATAAAATCCGCCAACTCGCACTAAGCCAGCAGGGTGGACTATAATATCTTCTTCTATTATATAAAAATGAATCGCAAAATGTGTTGGCAAGCGCATAACTCAACAACGCCTGGACCAATTGGCCAATTCTTTTTTTAAATTGTTATTATTACTTTATTACTAACAAAAAGTAATGGCGTGCAATATTATTAGGAAAAACAGCATTTTGGTGCTGAAATAAGGGACGGAATATTGGATGGACAATAAAAAACGCTCAACAACGCCTGGACCAATTTGGCCAATTCTTTTTTTAAATGGTTATTATTACTTTATTACTAACAAAAAGTAATGGCGTGCAATATTATTAGGAAAAACAGCATTTTGGTGCTGAAATAAGGGACGGAATATTGGATGGACAATAAAAAACGCTAAAGTTTTTAATGTTTTTGACATAAGGCAATCTTTATATGTAGATGTATATGGAGAGACGGGATATAATAGAGTGGAAGGTACGGGAGAGGGCTGGGATAGCTGACAGATTTGATAGAACGAAATGTAAATGCACGTTATAAGACGGGATGGATAATAAAAGAGAAAGGACGGGACGGATCGGGAAGAGACTGAACAGACGGATGAGACGGGATTGAGCCAGACAGTAGGATAGCTATGTCAAGTTTAGGTATACAAGAGATTAATACGAAAAATAACATGTATTTGGTGTGGAGTGGAATCAAAAAATATATGCACCCAGGCGAAGCTGGGTCGGGCCGCTAGTATATATATATAAATGCAACCCGTTTCGCGTTGTCACCGCATCACGCGTGAACGGCTGGACTGATTTGGCTGATTTTGGTCTTGAAATATTCGTGGAAGTCCTGGGAAGGTTTTAGGGGTGAGAAAAATAGGAAAATTTCTGAGGAAGATACTAAAAACCTTTTTTTTTGGGTATCGTTCAAGCGTTGATGCGTCCAGCCAGTATAGGATGATCTTTGTTTATTTGACGGGAGACGTAAAAGACGGTCCAGCTTCAACTACCACCCAACGTAAAATGATCTATTTTTCCATTGTCTTTCATTGACGGCTGACGAAATAGAACAAAATTCAAAAATGTGTACATCGTGTATATATTATCTAGATACGGCGTCTTGCGCATAATTTTGTTAAATGTAAATTAAAACGATGTCCACATCTACCAAAATCGCCCATTGTTTTTTGAGATTATTGCAACAGTTTTAAACAAGGTATACTATCGAAGCGTTTTGCCGGAGTATACCAAAATATATCTAATTATAATTTTTCGTTTTCATAAACGACATTGTTTTTTGAATTGATACTTTTAGATGCGCTGGGGGACATATTTAAATTTCGCATTAGTATTGTTTTCAGACTCAAGAATAAAAAAAATATTGGTACGTTGATGCCGTATCTAGACATTATAATGAAACGATATGCAGTTTTATATTTTTAAATATTTGTTCTATTACTTACGTCACCTGGTAAGGCAGTATGAAGGTTTTATTAATTTGTATATGGTAACGTACTAGACGCGACTGCCAACAAGTTAACGATGGTCACGGGTTCAAATCCCAGGGCACACCTCTGACTTTTCGGATTAATTTCTACGTGAAATAAAATCCGCCAACTCGCACTAAGCCAGCAGGGTGGACTATAATATCTTCTTCTATTATATAAAAATGAATCGCAAAATGTGTTGGCAAGCGCATAACTCAACAACGCCTGGACCAATTGGCCAATTCTTTTTTTAAATTGTTATTATTACTTTATTACTAACAAAAAGTAATGGCGTGCAATATTATTAGGAAAAACAGCATTTTGGTGCTGAAATAAGGGACGGAATATTGGATGGACAATAAAAAACGCTCAACAACGCCTGGACCAATTTGGCCAATTCTTTTTTTAAATGGTTATTATTACTTTATTACTAACAAAAAGTAATGGCGTGCAATATTATTAGGAAAAACAGCATTTTGGTGCTGAAATAAGGGACGGAATATTGGATGGACAATAAAAAACGCTAAAGTTTTTAATGTTTTTGACATAAGGCAATCTTTATATGTAGATGTATATGGAGAGACGGGATATAATAGAGTGGAAGGTACGGGAGAGGGCTGGGATAGCTGACAGATTTGATAGAACGAAATGTAAATGCACGTTATAAGACGGGATGGATAATAAAAGAGAAAGGACGGGACGGATCGGGAAGAGACTGAACAGACGGATGAGACGGGATTGAGCCAGACAGTAGGATAGCTATGTCAAGTTGAGGTATACAAGAGATTAATACGAAAAATAACATGTATTTGGTGTGGAGTGGAATCAAAAAATATATGCACCCAGGCGAAGCTGGTTCGGGCCGCTAGTTTAAAATAAAAACATAACATTATAAGTAATTAACAATAAATACAAAGTAACAAGCACCAATTTGACATTACCTCTTTTTTAGTGAGTCCAGTGAGCACCGGAATGAGGAATCTCACATCCGACACCCTGGTAGCATACAGCTCTCTCACTCGAGACACCAGCTCTGGAGTGGGGGGTGCTGAAACACAAATTACATTTGGTTGTGAGTTTGATATTGATTTTGTCTCTGTGGCTCTGTGACTATGTGACTATATGACCGTATGATTGTGATCTGAGTTTGTGACTGCGACTGTGTGAATTTGTGACAGTGTGACTTGGAGACATTGGGTCTCTGTGACTCTAAGACTGCGTGAATGTGACATTGTGACTCTGTGAACTTATGCCTCTGCAACTGCAACTCTGTGCGTCTGTAACATTGTGACTCTGTGACATTGTGACTCTGTGACATTGTGACTCTGTGACATTGTGAATCTGTGACATTGTGCATCTGCATCTGTAGCTCTGTGACTATATGACTCTGTGAGTCTGTAATTTTACACCTGCTGTGTATCTGCAACTACAACTCTGCGACTATATGACTTTGCAACTCTGTAACGTGTATGCTGTGTATCTCCTACAAATCTGTGACTATATGACTCTATGACTGTAACTTTACCAGACCCACCTTTCTCAGTGAATATATGCACGAGGCGCGTGAGCAGTGTCTCCGCTCCCCGCGGGCAGTGCGTGAGCAGCGCGTTGAGCGACGCGCTGGCGGCGTGGTGCGCGCGCACCGGTGCCTCCACCACGCGTAACACCACGCGCTTGGCCTCCGCGCCAGCAGCGCCGTACACGCGACCCACCTCCACTATCAACTCTGCAACATAACCATCACGCTTACAACTGCGGATGCAGGGGGAAGGTTATGGGAGGATATAGGGTGTCATGGTCACTCCCCCCCCCCCCCCCCCCGCGGTATTGCTCCAGATGGACAGAATTTAGTAATTATTATCTTATCAATAACATTTATAAGTACAATAAATTATTTGTATGTCGATAAGTAAAGTAGCAATTGTGTGTTTACAAGTCACGGCTGTGATAAACTTTAAAAAATCATTTCTACGTATCAAAGTGTTGGAATCGGACCAAGTGTTCTGACAAGAACTATATGATTCACGGCGGGTTTCTAATACTGTCACTCGCTTCAATAGGCATGATGACTGATTTTGAAAAACTACTTCAGAATGTTCGTATACATTAACAATACTTAAAATGAATTTAATTTTTGAAAAAAATTAAAGATTTGTGCGAAAAATTACGTTTTAAATTTCACATTTTAACCTTTGCTCAAAAACGCCGTAACAGTAATGACGTCCGTGTGTGACGTCATGCTTTTCTAAATGCTTGCTCGAGCAATGTTTACGTGTATATTGTGATATATACATTTTATTATTTTTAATAGTAATGCCGAGTTTTAATGTGGATCGATGATGTGTAGTTCCGCAATGTTTATTAATGTTTCAATGGATAAAAAAGTTAGAAATATATGGCTAAAAATGGAAAGGCAAGATCCAGGATCTTTATCTTTAAATTCGATAATTAATTTCCGTGAACACTATTTTGACGGAAATAATAACTTTATTTACAATGTCCATGATGTTTGACGTGTCCAGAAAACAACATATCAAAATTTTAAATTATTATAAATAACAATAGCGATAAATATCGGAGCTACGATTCATTTATTTCCTTTAAGTATTATTATATATGGTATGCCAATTGCTGTGTATATGAGTACTGAAAAACGTTATTAATGTTCCAATTAAACAGTGATATGGATTATCGCATAGTTCCAAATTTTGAGCTATTTGCGATGAATCCTTATTCCATGAGTAATGTTCCTTTTTCGTAGGTAGCACAAAACTGATTGCATTACTAAATATTAGATAAATATACTGAATAACATACCGGGTATATCAAGACTGCTACCGAAAACGAAGCCAAGTGGTAGATTTAGTGACAACAAACACAATGCAACTAAAAATTTCGCAAAGAAACGCGACATTAATTTTTAATGATTTTTTAAATATCGTAAATTTTGGGTGGTAAATCCATAGTTTTTGCCAAAATAATAATTTTAACTGTTTTATACCTTAGAGAATTTATAAATAAAAGGGTATACACTGTTATTTTAGGAAAAAATGTATTTACCACCCAAATATGGCAATAGGAAAAAAAAAATACAAAAAAAATATGTCGCTTTTTTTTCCAAAATTTTCTTTTGCATGGTGTCTGAAGTCGCTTAAACTACCACCCGGCTTCGTTTTCGGTAGCAGTCTTGATATACCCTGTATAAATGACTAAAACTAGACAAGTTCGCGTTATGACTAATATTTACGAAAGTGACATGTCACTCGCTTCTGATTGGCGTTTCATCTAATATGGCGGATCCTTAGGTTTTGTACTTTTATTTTTGCAAAAATATATTTAATCTCAATTAAAAACTAAAGCAAATGTTTATTTTGAGAATCCTTCTATTATACATAATTATATTAAACCATAATTTCATTAATTCGTTGTTACTGTCATCATCCCCATTGCAACCGAATTCGAATTAGGTACTTTGACCTGGCACACGCGACAAATATCACTGGACACGCGATAAATATCGCCACTATACTTAAAAACTTGATATTGGCAGTGATATTATATTTTGCTATTAATTATCGGCTCGGGATCAGGAATTTGTGCCCGATATGGCGATAGGATCACCCCCTATCACAGACGGAAAACATAAGGTGAAATGTGGGTGTCCTGGCACATGTTATGTATGTATGTACTACTGATACTGGTGGTAGGTGTCTCATATGTGAGAGGCCGTCTGGGTAGGTACCACCGCAATGTCTATTTCTCACGCCAAACAGTAGTGTAAATGCACTGTTATGTTTTGGTTTGAAGGACATTTTAGCCAGAGTAACGGCTGGACATATTGAGGCTTAACACCTTATGTCTCAGGATGGCAAGCGCAGTGGAATACTAAGTATTGTTTTGTAATTCAAGGTGTTATTTGGTATTGCTAATGTCCATGAGGTGTCGTAACGGTTACAATCAGACGTATGGCATGATCGTCTCGTATATACTCGCAAAAACATATCTTAGAGATAAAAAACTAAAGATATATACTTTAAACCAGAGAATCGATTCACAGCAATAAAAAATGACATTAATTCCAATTGAAACCGACATCCTATTAGACACAGTAACCTGGCAATATCGAAATACTTTAAAATATCTCACCCTCATTCTCCGGGAACAGCGTCATGACGAGATTCAAGCAGAGTTTGTACAGCTCGTCGGTCCACACGGGCCGGCCGTGGTATCGGGGCACCAGCTCCGGCGGAGGCGAGGGCAAGGACATGAAGCCCAGGTATAAAAGTGCATGCTTCTCTATCACCTTGCGAACTGACTCTGAGCCTCTCTTGTAGATCTTCAACACTGATTTGAGAGTCGCCTCGCGGATCTCTTCGTTTTCATTCACTGGAGGAAAGATCGAGTGCTGTGAGTTTTGTTTACTGATTCATTATTGTTTATTGTAGTTGGGTTACTCAAATTGTTGTTTACAGGGAATAAAATAATGCTAAAATCAATAGACGAAATGGTAAAGAAAAGCTGTGGTGATTTTCTATCGCTAATAACTACTAGTCCGATCAAATTATACATTTGGAGTTACATAAATTCGCAAGAAGCTGAATATTGGTACAATTGTTCAAAAGGCAATTATAAACAAAACCTGAAATTTCCCCATAGTTCTCATGTGGAAAATAATTATTCAAGGTCAAATGTAAAAACAGAGTTTTTCAAGATTTATAGCAAAACGGTAAGTTTTATGATATAATATACCTCAGACTAAAATTGTAGATCATAAAATTATCTATAAAAAATGTATTAATACTTTTTACGATACGGCATAATTAATAATTTCAAATCAGAACTATTGATTATTTTTGGATATTCATATAGTTTAATTTATTTCACCTAAAATAAATAAGGTATACTCACACACATGACACAGCAGTGAAGTGACATATTTATGCGCCCTCGGCGGCCGCATCGTGCACAACTCTTCAAGCAACTCTATGCCCAGCATAGCCACCTTATCCTCACTCACTAAATGCTTCAGATAATCCACAGCCTCGTCAGTAACCACTGGACACTCAGAATACACCTTCCTGAGTAGCAAATCTTTATTCCCTTCCATAACAGGTTCACCACTCTCCGCGATTTCTGTGATGAGAGCGCAAAGCAACTGGTTGTAATTCTGGTCATGTTTCTCATGGGATCTCGACTGCAACGTCACTGGATGACGGTTGAACCCTTGCATCAATGCATACTCCTCATAGAGCCACGACAATGCCAAATCCATCCTATTAACAGGATCTTCTAGTATGTAACCGAGTACCAAATCACGAATCTCTGGCGTGTAACTTGATGCGAATATTGTTATGAACTTGGCTCGGATTACCGACGCGCCTCCTATCGCAGCTTCCTTCTCGGCTCTGAGTATTCTCTCCACCGCTTGTATCATCAGCTTCTCTTTAATCTCTTTCGGTATGGGCCGAGTTATTTCTTGCAGTTTTAGGAACTTTACTTTCTGCTTTAGTTTTGGAATAGTGGGTGTTGGAGGCATCACAGGCTTTTCCTTCTCTTTAGCTCTCTTTTCTTCTTCTTTCAGATGCTCCTGTCTCGTTTCCTCCATCAATTTTGTCACAGCACTTTCCACCTGTCTTTCTGCTTTAGTAGATTCCTGCAACTTGGCTACAGCGTTTTTGAGTGTTATTTTTTCTTCATCGTCTCTCAACAAGGGTATTTTAGACGTTACTTCTGGTTGGTTGGTTACCGTCGGTTGGGCTGGTACTTCAGGCTCATTTTTGATTAACGCGTGCGTCAATTTTGCCAAATGACGCTTTTGAACCTTCGTTCCCGAATTTGGTATGGGTCTGTAAGATTCTGCGAAGTTGCTCGGCATTTCATTTGGAAGGGAGTTTAGTAATGTCATCATGACAAGATTGACCACGTTCTCCACATTGTTCAAGCCTTCAAAAATGGAGTCTTCGGTGACAGTCGGCTTGGGCGACACTCCTTGACTGCTGTCTTCGTCAAACAAATTAAAGTCGCTACGACTATTGCTATTACTATCACTTCCTTGGCTATTGCTCTGCGGCGAATCAATTCTCAATCTTTTAGCAGGAACTTCGGTACTTTTCACATCACCTATTCTCTTGTACCTTCTGTCTTTGGGTAAGGCTTTATGAATTTCTTGTACGGACATGCCAATATCCACTAGCAATTGTACCAAATGCGTTGACAAATCGATGGTTGACGGATGCTTCATCAAGTTTATGAGCAACATTTTTAAGTGTTTTCTCACTGAGTTGACCTGAGACTGCGATAGTGTCGGCGGTAAGGTCGTGTGTAGGTCGCCTAACGCCTGTATGACTCGGGGCATATATTTAGGTCTGAATTTAGCGAGCAGGCACAGTGTGGTCATACAAGCCATCAAGTTCACGCTAGATATATGTTGAGAGTTGTGGAATTTCACCAGTAGTTGGAATATGTGCCTGGAAACCAAAAGAATAATGGTAAAGTGGTAATTTGAAAGCATATTGTCACAGTTGGTTAGATGCAGGCTGTGAAAAGAGAGGCCCTGGATTCAATCCCCGCACCGAGAGAATGGTTTGTGTAAATCACAAGTAGGTACTCGTTTCAGGTCTGGGTGTTTGTGAGACCGAAAAGTATCTCGTAGTTCCTGATACCCACGAAAAAATATACACTGTTGTGTTTCGGATTGAAGGACATTGTAGCCAGAGTAACTACTGGACATATTGAGACTTAACATCTTATGTCTCAGGATGGCGAGCGCAGTGGAATGTTGCTACTGTTTATGAGCGGTCGTATCGCTTACCATCAGGCGAACGGCTTGCTCGTCTCGTCATACTTTGCATAAAAAAATAAAAAAAAAAACAATATTCGATCTTAGTGTGGGTTTAGGACTATTTATGTGGATGTTAGGTGTATTTATTATTACTTATTTATTTAGAAAAGTAATGGAAAAATCTAGCATAGTAACGTGGTAAGGCAGAATGTAATCGTCTCCGGCCGATACCTGTACATCATTGAACGCACTAAATAGTTGCACAACAGTATAGCCAAAACGAAATACTTATATCCACAATTACTATCTGATGTATAAAAGTTTCATTCTCATTACTAAAAAACTTATATTTAATTCTGTATTCGCCCATATGCTTCCCAATTAGGAGCACAGGCCTCGTCTATAATAGAGTACGATTGAGAGGGATTGAGCCAAATAGTCCACCACATTGGCTTAGTGCGGGTTGACGGACTCTACATACCGTAAAAATTCTTTAAAACCATTACTATTCAGGTTTCACCACAATGGTTTCCTTCACCATTATAGTGCGTGGTCACTATCAAATATACACACATACCTTCAAAGTCAGAGGTATGCTCTAGGATTTTAACCCACAACCACATGATTGAACAATTAACGTGTTGGCAGTCCCCTCTGGTCCATTACCAACATGCCACTAAGCACTGATACTAAATGGCCATTAATATGTACTCTACACTACATATAATTATGTATATTGTTTATAAACTCACTCAGATTCTTCCTCAAGTGCCTTTCTGTTAATGAAAGGTAGGTTTGTAGGCAAACTATTAAGATTGAAGTCTTCATCGCCTCCTTCATTGGGACTTTGCAGTAGAATCACCTCCTCTAGAAACTTAATGGAGTGTGTGCGGATCCCTTCATTGTCACTGTCTATCATGTTTAGCACCAACAACTGTAGGAGACAAATAAATTTGTTATTGTTTTGGAGAGGATTATAGCAGTAGGCAATAATACAGTGTTACAAAAAATATATTATTTTGTTAAGACATACATTTGATTAACATTTTATATTGAATGTATATTTTTTAATATTGTACTAACCCAAGAATTAGAATTGATGTCTTTAAATGCTTATTACTCAATTATTTATCTTTATGATTATGTAGATACATATACTGAGCATCAATTGTTAGTATCAGTAGTTAAATAGATTTAATTACTATTTAAAATGATATGGATATACTGTCAGCTGATTCTGTTAGGGCCTTATTCAGACAGTTTAAAAACCAATTTTAGTTATCAAACATCTACAGATTATGTGTCCCTATCATTATGAAGTATGAGGTGGAGGGTGGCTCAGTTTAAGTAATAAATCAACAACTTTACAGAATGTTTTATCTTATTCGCTCACACTCAATTCAAAAGCCGTTAGAAAGGGACAAAACATTCGATAACCAAAACAGGTTTTAAAATAGTCTATGAATAAAGTTGTTATTGTTAGCCTTCAATCCACATATTGCGAAACGGGCTTAGAATTAATTCCTCCATATAAACAAAATCCATACCTTCAGTTCAGTCAGATGTTCCCACACAAATTTCATCTCAGTCAAGTCTCCATTATCTTTTTCTTGACATATCCACTGTAAAGTGTTTCGATACACAATGCTCGCTGCTTGAATTGCTCTTTTCTGAACAGCAATCACCGAGTCTCCTAATAGGAGACGAAGCTGCCCTATTATTTTTGGCAAATAGCTGGCATGGTTTTTACTGAAATAAAAAAATAACTTGTCTATTAATTTTAAGTTATTTAAATACATATTTTACATAGTTTCACTGGAGGCAGGTTTCTCATATGTAAGAGGCTGCATGGGTAGGAACCACCGGAATGTCTCATTCTCAAATTTCAAATTTATCCTACCAAATAGCAGTGTATATGCACTGTTGCATTTTGAAGGACAATATAACAACTGTATATAATGAGGCTCACCATGTTATGTATCAGGATGGCGAACACAGTGGAGTGCCAACCACTGCTTTGAAATTCATGGTGTTGTTTGGTTTTGCTATTGTCCATGAGCAGTTGTATCGCTTACCATCAAGCAAATGGCATGAGACATAGCAATATTTTTTTAGATAGGATCTTTACAGACTATTTAATAAGTAAAAAACTATTCCACTTTATATAAATAAGTTTTTAGATTTATGCCTTCAGTATTATTCTATCAGTCGTATACATAATCAGTTTTAAACCTATTTTAGTTATCAAAGTCTGGCCTCTACATTCAAATATACTTCATTGTTGCCGGCAGCCCCAGGATGATATCGAAGCTTGATCAGGACCAACTTCCATCTGTATCCTGTGATGGTATCACTGTTCCATACAGTGATACAGTCAAAAATCTCGGCCTATATAAATATCTTGTCCGGCCTCGGACAAGACCTGGGGTCCGCAGCTTCGGGAAATTAGCCGTAAGGTTTTTGCCTCAGCTAGGTCTTTGTGGAGGTTACACAATTTTCTCCCCATTGCCACGAAAATTTCCCTTGCACAAACCCTCCTTCTCCCCATCCTTGATTATGCCGATGTCAGCTATCTCGATCTCACCGAGGACCAACTTAATAAACATGAGCGTCTTCAAAATTTCTGTATTAGATTTAGGTATATTTGGTCTGCGCAAATATGATCATGTTTCCGAGTTTCGTGCTAAGCTCAAGTAGTTACCCATACGACTTCGTCGGAATGCTCATATTCTTAATCTTCTTTACAATATTTTGTTCAATCCCCTTACTCCATCATATCTCAAAGAACGTTTTATATTTCTCCATGATTCTCATTCAAGGTCCTTGAGGTCATCGGAGAATTTGAAGTTGAGAATGCCTGTGCATACCACGACTTTTATGGATAAGTCGTATACAGTCCAAGCCGTTCGACTGTGGAATGCACTACCAGTTGTCATAAGACAGGCGAAAACACTGACATCTTTCAAAAAGATGGTTAAAGACCTTTCTCTATAAGCAGCTGCATGAAGAAGTTTTATTTCCTACTTTTGTCTCAATAGGTAATTTATAGTATGTATATATGTATGTTTATCTACAGAAGTATTCATATTTGTATGTATATAAAATATATTATACCTATAAATATGTATCAAATATTGTGTATAATATATTAATTATAAATAATTTGTTTAACTATTCCTTTTCAGAGCATGTTTACCTTTAGGCTTTAAATTCTATACTGCCCTCTCTTATCCTTTTCTTATATCCATCCAAAGGTTGTCTGGAAGAAATCGCCTAGGGCGATAAGACCGCCAACTGTACTCTTTAATTTTATTTGTTAAATATTGTATTATTTTGTCCTTTTGTGTGCAGTAAAAAATATATAAATAAATACTTCAAAATTGTTCGAAAGGGACAAAGCATTTGATAACTGTAATATAGACTACTGTCTATGAATAAACCATTTTGTAGAAAAAGGTAGGACCTAATTTATTGTCTGTAAAAGATAAAGTTATCTTATCAGTAGATGTATTTTTAAGTATTCAAAAAATTGTTGTACTGGACACAAGCAGACATGGCAATACCTAATCATAACCAGTTTGGACACTCCCATTTTAATAATTTGCAGCAGCGACTTAAAAAGATAACTAAGATATCTTTACTGGAGCTTAAATTTTAATTGTATCTCATATCACTTGAGTTCAAGTTATTACTATATCCATCCATCCATCCATCAGCCAAAGGAAGTCCGCTGCTGAACATAGGCCTCCCCCAATGATTTCTACAGAGACCTGTTGGAGGCAGCCTGCATCCAGCGACGTCCCGCGACCTTTACCAGGTCGTCTGACCACCTTCAATGTCCTTCAACCCGAAACACAACAGAGCATTTACACAGTGTTATTTCACGGGAGAAATAGACATTGCGGTGGTACCTGCCCAGATGGCCTCTTGCATATGAGAGACCTACCACCAGTGGTTACTTAAATCTTTATTGTACACAAACTTAACTATACAGAAATAATAATAAAAAAAAGAGTACAAATGGCAGTCTTATTGCTCTACAGCAATGTATTACAGACAACCATGGGATGGATTTAAATGAAGTAGAGAGAGGGCAGTACAACAGGGCAGGGATACTTAGTAGTGATGTAACCCAAAATAGGCTAGTAAAACATTTATTTACTCTAACAGCTGTTCTCTACAATCTATCTATCTTTATCAAGAGATTTCTTTAGATATTTCGATGCGCTTTGTTTCAGTTAACAAAGATAGAGATGTATAGTGGTGCATATATTTATAGATAGCTAAGTAGGATAAAAATATAGGTATGTTTATGTTTGTTTAATAAAGCATAGAATTGTACAAACCTAATAGTGGTAGCTATTTTAACCTGTCATTATAGATAGATAGGATATAGAGTATGGCCATAAAATAATAACCATCATATGCAAAAGTTTAAAGCCTATTGTTATAACTGAAAAGTTATGAAAATAAAATAAAAATACTACATAGAATCTGCATGGTGGCCTGTTGGTAAACGGACTAGACGCGGCTGCCAACATGTTCACGGTGGTCGCGGGTTCGAATCCCAGGGCACACCTCTGACTTTTCGGAGTCATGTGTGTATTGATAGTCAATCACCACGCACTAAAACGGTGAAGGAAAACATCGTGAGGAAACCTGCATACCATAGCGATTTATAAATATTTCTATGGTATGTAAGTCCGCCAACCCGCACTAGGCCAGCTTGGTGGACTATATGGCCTAACCACTCTCAATCGTATCCTCGATTGTAGAGTAGGCCCGTGCCCTGCAGTGGGACGTATATGGGCTGATACAGATACAGATATAGAATCTTTAAATTATTATGCAGCATCATACAATAATAGATCCAGTCACTTTTTGCTCTACCACCCAGTTCACAAAGCTTTTTTGCCAAGGAAGAATGGGCAAAAAACTCTAGCATTGCTCTTTTCAAAACAATTTTCCAATACAGTGATTATACAAGAATCATAGCTGGGTTATAACATTTTTAGCAGTTAAATTTGAAAGTCTGTCTGTGTACATCTAGACTGGCATAATTGCACTATATTTACCGTGAGATCTGATGAAATGATTTTGTTGGGGCCGTATAAAACCCTTACAGATTCAACAAAAGAAGCAATGTCTATAGAGTACAATGAATACTAGATTATTGATATCTCAAGTAATTTGGCATACATGACAGCATTATTAATTACTTATTGAGCTATTACATGAAATAAAATGCAAGGCATAGCATATTAAGTGTTTGTATGATGTGTGATGCTTTCCAACATAGTTTTAGTATACTGCAGGAATATTTTAATACAAATGAGATTTATTTTCAATTCAATTTAACCTGTTTTAACCATAAGTCATGTATGTATTATACAAATGGTAATCCACACACCGCATACAACTCTCCCAGCTACTTAGTTCAGTAGAGTACATCTTAAAATACTGTTGAGAGACTCCAGCTCACCTCAATTCCTCTATAAACCCTACGACTTGCTTCCGTACGTCATTGCTTTTGTCACTGATGTTGCTTAGTATGATCTCCATGTACGTAGGCAGCATGTGCGAACATTGATGGAGAAGCAACTCAATACTTTTACGAAACAGGTCTGCCTTCTTATGTCCCTCCGCCATACCGGCCTCCGAGAGCCAATGCGCCAGCTGAAAATAACAATTAGTGAAATAAAAAACATTTATGTTATAAATGAATTTATTATCACACAAGATAATTATACATTTCTCCGACAAATTCTTGGCGCCGTCCACAACTTACGAACCTGGTTTTGAGCCGCTACAGTACTGCTTTTGTTGGCCATTTTACGTGTTATAAAGTTACTTAGACTTATTTTAATTTATGTTGTTACATTTGTTAATACTTAAAAAGAAATTAAACGAAAATTACAATTAACATCTTCCACCACAACGTTTTAAATCAATATAATCCTGGTAAATAAAATCAACACTCGACTGTAACATGCAATATAGAAAGTAGAAACGCGATAGCAGTAATTCAATTTCTTTGCACGTGAGCGTAAAGCCGTAAATCAAATGCGATTTGCAATATTTTACAGTGACATCACACTTGGTCGGGTAATAGTTTGACAAACTTTGAAATGACGTATCCGTGAGTTGCCACTGTAGATAAATAGTTGCAAACGTAAAAAATATTATAAAGCTGTATGTTTATGAATTGTATATTTTATTATCTATGAATTATTTTATTATTAACTTTGTTCCATTAATTAAACACTTAAAAGATTAACAATTAAATAGTAATACTTATTGAAATGAAAAACAGATTTTTTTAAATTACATTTATTATTAAAACAATAAAAAGTGAACTAAAAATATTTTTCACGCCATAGAAGGAAGTCTTGGTGGGTTATATAGATTTTGCATTTCATATAAACGAGGTTTGGCTTGCTCTTCCATTTCTAGATATGTGCTTCGTACAACTATGGCACAGACTAGCAACGTAACTGAAATGGAAAATATGTCAATGTAAATCAACAAATACACATATTATTATTAAACTTAGTTCCAACTTGTAAAAAGTCACTGTGTTCTGTAATCTTTAAATTAACAGTACAATTAGCCAAAATATACATAAATGTTATACTAGACGGCAAATAGTCGACGATAAACTGTAATAAATAGTGTAACTATCAGCGATTAAATATCAGTAGAATCGATTTGATTTGTTTCACCTCATATTAATATAATATATAAGTCTCAAGTAAATATTGGCTACTTACAACACCATTTTAATATGGGGACAGTTACGATGAAACCCATAAATACGCATGTGACCACGACCAATGCTACAGCCATTGCAAATAAAAACAGTGATGCTTTGACATAAATTCGCAGCAAATCTGCTCTGTTCTGAAAATGAAATAAGGTATATGTTACGTATATTTAAAGCTGGATTCCCTGGGAATGGCCGGAGAGGACGTGAAAGGCCGAGGATGCGATGAAAAGACGAGTTGGATGCATTCGACTTTCGAGCCAATATGCCAAGAGCTCGCCGAGATCAGGGACAAATGGAGGAATAAAGGGAAGGCCTTTGCTCTATACTGGGACACAATATAGGCTACAAAAAAATTTATGATATGAATATTTGTTACATGTTTTTATTTTACAAGAGGAAAACATAAATTTAAGCTATTTCAATTAAATCTATTATTGCGTCAATGGCGCATTGCAATTATATAGGTACTATTCGTATTTATTTAATCATGACGTCATCTTGCAAAGTTAACCAGATCATTCAGTAAAGTCACTAGTAGATAGAAGAAAGTCCAGAGTTGATCACTACTAACTTAAATTACTTTCCTTAGTTTTAAATAGTAGTAGGTATGTGTCATAAAAGTATCATTGTAATAGCACCTGCTCTCTCTCTCACTCTTTTTCTGTAGCTACAGAAAATGCCCCAGCTTATTGTGTGATAAATAAAACAATTTTGAATTAAATATATTGCTGGTGGTGTTAAGGTATTCATACTGCACACGATGGAAAGCTCATCACAATTACCAAGGTAGGTTTCTCTGTTTAGAAGTTTAGGGTGTGTATAATTAGTTTGGACCAGGCCTCCAATTTTTTTCCACCTGCTATTTCTCTTTTTAGATTGCAATTACCCTTAGGTTTTATTATACCAGTAAAAATACTTACTATATGCACACCGATGACTAAAATTAAACTGATGACCAAATAAATTAGAAACACCACCAGATAATAAGCGAACGATACATATAGACTGAGTGCCCCTTTAGCCATTTCCTCTGGTGAATGTTCAGGGTTTGGATCTTTTTTATGCTGTTCTACAAAACTGGCCACTTTGTATATGTACCATGAAACTGCAGCCATAGCTAGACATGAGAATACCTGAAAACATATTGAAAATATATTGAGTGAAACGGAACATCATTAATCAAATTTTTTTAGGACTTCGTGGAAACAAGGAAACATCCTCAAAACAATAATGACGGTGGAGTTACAATATTACGAGTAGTAAGTTAGTCACATTATTTTTCCTACATTAATAAACCAAAATTATCAGTACAATTATAAATTATTCCATACTTTCCAACTAAAACAATAAATGAGAACAATAACGTACATAGGTATTGGTTTACATTTTGTATGAATCAAACCTAATATGTATAAACTAGTTACATCCCAAATGAAGCCAAAATTCACTATAAATAATACTATTATAAAAACAATACGATACAGTGGTCAAACAACTTATCACTCATTAGTCAGTAGGTATTATTTATTACTCTCACAAAAACAATTGCTATTAAATATTCAATAGGCACTTGATATATTTTCATAAAATGTCTTACAAAATTACATCCACAATCCTTCAATAATTATTTTTAATACAAAAGTATACTTACAATAGAGAAATATCCGATTAGCAATGAACCAATCCGAAGAGGAATGCAACAGCAACACTTTTCAACTTTCGGCAATTGTAGCACCATTTTAACGACCACTAACAATAGTAACAATGCAAGGACGGATTTCAGAAATCTACTTTATAATATCTATTTATTACTAAATTTAGCGAAGGAAGTCCATGAAACAAGCCAAAAATATTTAAAAATATTGTGCATCGGTGTCATATCTGTTTATCCGTGTATCGGTTATCTGATACTGTGGCGGCACTGATAAGGATAAACCAATGAAGTGAAAGTACTCTTTGCTATTGAGTTGGCTGTATGGGAGTATTGGATATTATGGTTTAACAATGACGGCGAATCCTCTACGCCTATGTTTATGTAATCTAATGATTATGTGGTAGATACCCATTTTTGGAAAATTGTGACATCAAATTGCTTTTTCGGAAACCAAAGGAAACTCTAATTCGCGTGTAACCAATAACAAAAAAGTATTTAACGTAATTTCTGCAGTTTGTTTTCTACTCTCTCTGTATCACACTCCTCTACAATCAGGAGTACGATTGAGAGTGGCCATATAGTCCACAACGCTGGCCTAGTGCAGGTTGGCCAGCACAGCAGTTATTTCGTGAACATTTTTGATAATTTTAAAGGTGTCTTGATATTTCAGTTGACTGAAGAGTCTAACGAAAATACCTAATATCTTTTTTCTTTAACCTATCTCATTCCACTGCTAGGCAACGGTCTCCCCCCTTTCTTTCCACAGCTCGCGCTCTAAAGAAATTCTAGGCCACATGGGCTCAAAAGCATACAGATCGACTCGTCAGCGTTTCTTAGGTCAAATCTAAAAGATGCCAGTGGGCGGTGCCCTACAGTCAAAAAACTAACAAGACACTTTTGTGATAGGTTTTGCTGGTCACAGAAAAAATATAGGGCTGTTTGACCCTCAAATTTGCTGTAACTAAAGCTATAGTTGACAATAATGTTTTTAAACTATTCCCAAAACTAAGCATCAGGATATATTGAGGCAACATCTAAGGCATCATGGTATTTGTGATAACTCACTTAACACTTCATTGTGTGGGCATCGGGGTTTTATTTCCAGTCGTGATGACGTTTTTTGTATCTCCCAGAACATGTTTTCGACGGAACAACGCCTGATAACGTATCATCTATGGACATTCCTGTTTTTACCGTGAATACATGGGCGTATATAGTTGTGGACAGCGCGTAAAATACGTCATCGATGTGTCATGAGTCATTGGTTAAGGACAGATTATAAAGAATGATTACGTCGAAATCAATTCATAAGTTTACCTAGAATAAATACTTCTTATCTCATTGTTAAATATTATTATCGAATAGTGGTTTAAACATGTTGGTGATAACGAAATCGTAAAGCCGAAATTAGACATCGTGCTATACTAAAACATATTGTAATAATTGGATAATTAGTAGCCTCAAGGATTTCCATATTAACCTATTATATAAAGAAATAAGTAAACAGGATAGGTACAAATTACAATTCAATTGGATGACAAAAATATTTTCTTTAGAAACAGAAATTGGTATTGGCGTTTGATTGTCTTTTGTCACATGGGATACCCAGTGTTAGAATTGTGTTAATGTACAAATAAATTAGTCAGATTTTATTTAAATAGAGTACTTATCAATTATGATTACATTGTGAATAATTCTTAATCTTTTCCTCCTTAGTGACGTGATCTCACAAAACTTCTCAAATATTGGACCATCATGAATGACGTAATATTTTACCTATTAATACAATTATTCGTCACTGTCTAAGAATTTAAAATTTACTTTCCTTCTCCCTCAATTGCTTGATTTAATGGCACATCAATAATTTTGGAACAAAAAATGGATTTACAATTTAAAAAAAATTGAATTGCCTTAGCTAATTTTAGGACATAGGCCACTCCCAAGATACGTCACAGAGCCCGGTCTGCTGCTTTATGTATCCAGTCGCTACTATCTTCAATTTTGTGAGTAAATCTAAAATAATATAATTGGACAAAAGCATTTATAGGACATCATTTATGGACGAGCCATGGAGCGGGCTATGCTCGGAGTTTCCCTACGAGATCGAATCAGAAATGAGGAGATCCGTAGGAGAACCAAGGTTACCGACATAGCCCATAGGATTGGCAAGTTGAAGTGGCAGTGGGCCGGGCACATAGCTCGTAGAACCGATGGCCGTTGGGGCCGAAAGGTTCTCGAGTGGAGGCCACGTACAGGCAAGCGAAATGTCGGACGCCCGCCCACAAGGTGGACGGACGATCTGACTAAGGTCGCAGGAAGTCGCTGGATGCAGGCCGCTTCCAACAGGTCATTGTGGAGATCCTTGGGGGAGGCCTATGTTCAGCAGTGGACTTCCTGTGGCTGATATGATGATGATGATGATGATTTATAGGACATGAAAACATGGATTTCGGACAAAAAATGCTATGGATGGTTTACTCCTGCGGTCATATATATTTATTTTATTGGATACTTCACATCCTATGAGAAAAAAAATATACGTTTTGCAGGCTACTTAATATACCTAACGGCTAACACACTTTTCTATGTAACGTAGGTAAGAAACAAAATAAAAACGAAATATGTTTGATAAACCAGTTTTTCATTTTAATTCGTCAGGCATAGGATTCAGAAGGACTGAAGTTTTTTTCATCTTCATCTCTTTCGTAATCCACTAAATTCACATAAAAGCTGTAAACCACGATGAAACAGTAGGTTTCTAGTACTGAAACAAAAGGATCACATTTTTCAACTTTGCCGTACCTAATGAAAATGCTAAGGATTTTTAATGAATTCTCTCCTACTCCTACAATATCTCTATTCCAAATATAACATAATGAGTTGAAAATATTAAGCTGTAACTTGTAAGGTGTTATGACTGTACTGAACTTAAAAGTAAGTCCAGTGACGCCGAGAATCGAGATAAAATGCAAAATTGCTATAGCAATAGTGTAACTTTGTGTACCTTACCGACAAACATGAGCATCCCTAAATACCATCCGATGAATATCTTGTGCGACATACACAGCACGAAGAGAGCTATGATCTCGATGATCCAAGTTATGAAGCGGCATGCTAAAAACGGCGTGAATATACGGGAGCTTTCCTGAAAGAGTACATAGATAATTAAGTCATCAATATTCAGCAAGGGTGGCCTGTTGGTAAACGGACAAGACGCGGCTACCATCATGTTCACAGTGGTCGCGGGTTTAAACCCCGGGACACACCTCTGACTTTTCGGAATCATCATAGATACTTGTATTGATTATCAATCACCACGCAATTTATCGGCAAAAGAAAATATCGCGAGGAAACCTGCATACTGCATATATAGTGATTTATCAGAATTTCTATGGTATGTAAAGTGATAAAGTAACCCGCAGTAGGCCACCGTGGTGGACTATATGGCCTAACTACTCTCAATCGTCTTATCATTGTGGAGATATGCTGATTGCTGAGACTTCTCTCAGCCCTGCAATGGGACTTATGTGGGTTGATTTCGATCCAGCGAGGCATTGTGTACCAGAAAAACATAGCTTACAATTTTTTTTAACAAAAACAATAATCTAATTTGGTCTAAAAATAATAGTTTAAAAAAAACTAAAAAACACGCTTTATATAGAAAACCCAACTAAAAAATAGAAAATAAAGTAACTGTAATTATTTTCCAAATTATTAATGTGTAAGGTAAGAGCCCCAGTACACGCTCAGGAACAAGTTCCCATTCATTCCATGTATATATATATATATATATATTACCATAAGAGTCCCTACGCGCATGCGTAGTTCGCGCACTAGCCCTCTCTTACTCTCATGCAAAGGATCCGGAACGAAATTAATGAATCCTGGCGAATCTAATCAGGATAATCATATATTTTAATCGAATTATTATATTGTCATCGGTCTTTGACAGGTGTGCAAAATTTGAATGAAATCTGTCCGTTTAAAGTGGGTCAAAATCGCGTCTTAAGAAGTCGATTACAAACATACAAACATACAAACAAACATACAAGTGAAGCTAATATAAAGCGTGTAAAAAGCGACACACTGCACCCTAGTATCGCACGACTTATCCGACATCATAATAGCCTACTATGTATTGATACGTAAATTCCACAATCCTTTGACTTGTTGGCAAATAATATCATATAAGTGTTCTTAGGATTTTTTTTTACTATTAAACCTAGCTATAATTAACCATATCCAATATAAAAACTCACATAATACAAACCAAGCGCCAGATAGTATGTATGTACGAATAGAAACGCCTGCGCAACGAGCATAGCAATATACGCCATGTACACACAGAAGGCGTTGTCTTCAGCGATTGTGACCTCCTTCGGCATTAGTATCGAGCCCACTGGCATCACATACGTGGTGAATACCTCCAGGATACTCACGAAGAAGAAGAAGAAGCAGAGGAATGTTCGAATCTGAAAATAAATTATTATCTGTAAGCAGATAGTCTTTGCTGAGTTTTATGTGAGAGGTCGCCACTCGCCTGGATAGGTACTACCGCAATGTTAATTTCCGGTTTGAAAGACATTGCAGCCAGAGAAACTACTGGACTTATTGAGACTTAACATCTTATGTCTCAAGATGGCGAGCGCAGTGGAATGGAAACTATTGCTTTGATTTTGATGGTGTTGTTTGGTTTTTATATAGTCCATGAGCAGTCGTATCGCTTTACTATCAGGCTAATGGCATGCTAGTCTTGTCATTCATTGTTATCAAAATTATAATATAGGACTGAATTATTTCAAAGCGACGTGTATCCAGCGATCTCTTATGAACATTGTCAAGCTTTGTCAAGCAGCAGCCGCGTCAGGTCTCTATCAACAGGCTGTGATGATATTATGTCTGTGTCAGTTGTAAAAAAGGCGACACGGCTGCCGTTGCGGTGATGGCGGTTCGAATCTCAGGATATACTTTTGACTTTTGAGCCATGTGTGTATTGATATTATAATCAATCACCAATCCATCGCCGACTTTACTGATGAAGGAATACACCAACATACAAAGACAGAGACTAGAACGAGGCAAACATAGTGATATTGACGATTTTCTATGGCACCTTTGTAAAGTCCACCATACCTATACTATGGCCTAAACCCTCTCAATGGACTTTTTGGTTGTTGAGAATTCTCATGCTCAGCAGCGATGGCTATATGCTGATCTATTTCTTTATTTTGATTAAAATATTTTATTTGTTTATTCTAAGTAAAATGTTAAGTATAAGTTACGTACACAAGTCCAGGCAAGAATAACGACACACCCGCATTTCAAACTGTACAATAGTAAAAAGCTTTCCACATTGGGCAGATTAACAGTCACATTGATACACATTTCCTTAATTATATATATTCATTCAATTCAATTTATAGAAAAATGTTTCTATTGCGATTCATGTTTTATTTTGATGTGTTGTCATTGTAGAATGTAACTGTCTTTTGTGTCTCGTTTTAGTTATTAGGCTATGGATATTTTACCATACTTCCATATTATTAACAAGGTTTTTTTAAATTATTATTGTAATGAATGGCGAGACGAGCATACCGACCGCCTGATGGTAAGCGACACGACCGCTTATGGACAGTAGCAAAATCAAACAACACGTTGAATTACAAAGCAATGCTTAACATTCCACTGCACTAGTCATACTCATCTTTGGACATAAGATGTTAAATAAACATTAATGTAAAATACTTATCCGTTTCTTTTATCTACTTACTGCTGAGTTTTATGTTGTGAGCAGGAATTGAAATAAAAAATACTGTGGAATGGACCATTACTTTGTTCTACCAAAAAACTGAAATACTTAAATAGACTATATTTGACAAAAATCTAAAATAAAGTTTACCCTCTTTCTGACTCAGCTATACCACTATGTAAGTTATCAGTAATGGTCTAGTTATATTTATTCGTAATGTAATTTTAAACATGTGAATAGCACAAATTAATATTTGTCTTAATGCGGGAATCGAACATGCAGCCTTTCGTTTCACTGCGGGTGTTTAACCAACGCTGCGGAAGCTGTCAATATACTGCCTTTAGTTAATGTTACTCTATACTCTATAGTTAAAGGATTTTACGCTGTTGTCAGTCATGACTCAGCATCAATGGGCAGGCTACCACTATCCCACAGGATAACAGCTATGTAAAGAGACAACTTTGCTTTTCACTGCCCACGTGCCTGTGTTTCGGTGAGTAAAGGGGAAATCATACTATAGTAGGTAATCCGTCTTACGCATAGAGTAAAGAAGCGCCTAAGTAACCAATCAGGACAATGGGACATACAAGGTTACGTCATAAGCGTACGACTGATAATGTGCACACAACAAAAGAATCCATTGTTCAAATCAGTCTAACGGCCGCACTCAGAGACGTTTAATGTCAATTAAATCGCCCCTTAGTAAAGATTTTGTATATAAAATTTCCACTAAGTAATGATTTAATTGACATTAAATGTCTCTGAGTACGGCAATTAGACGCGTTTCTCTAGTATTTATGGCCGCTTCTTTACTCTATGCGTAAGACGGTACAGTATGATGTCACCTTAAGATTACCAGATGTCCAATATTCCTTTCCTCTTCTCATATTTTTCTGTTTCCGCTCCCCTCCCGTTTCGTTTTGGCATAACATCCATGATTCGAGCGGTGCGGATGTTTATCAGCGGTAGTGTTCACTTATCATCAGATGACCTGTATGCTTGTTATACGGACCTTTTGTAGAAAAAAAAACGAAAACATGTACCGATAAAGCTTCCCTAATGTCATTATTGGTATATAAATAAAACAGACAACTAACAAAAATATTATTGCTCTTAAAATTGTGACAAAAATATTATTCTTGAAAAACCTGAATACCCAATTGGGTAGATAATTATCTCAAACTTTTGTTTGCAAACATTTTAACTATTCCTACACAACAATATTTATTATTTATAACATCTCAAAGTTATGTATCCGCACAATCAATTACTGGAAGTAATTATGATGAGGATGACATTCTAATTACTTAATTGAATATATAATATACATTGACGGCTTTACATGATACTTTTTAATTAGTACTGAAGATAGCGTCCAATGTACGTACACGCATTTAAATATCACAGAGAAACATGAGATTTTTAAATAGAGTCAGCTCTGTTATCAATAGCTTTAGCGTTTTACCGCAATTAAAATGTATACATAGGAATTACGACCTTATTGATGAGATATAATAATCGTTGTTTGTAATGAAATGCGTATTAGTGCTACTTTGCAGATGATACGTAATCAAGATTTATCGAGGAAAGTTCCTATAACATATACTAAGAATCTGAAAATAAAAGTCCATTGGGTCATCCCCAATCAAACATGATTACACTGATCTTATCTCTGTATATAAATATTCAGGTTTTGGATGTTCCTTGCTCGTTGTGTGATATTTGTATCCTTACCCTGGTATATCCTGTGGAACTAATGGGAATTATTACTATTTCAAATTAATTTATTAGATTTTGTTATTTTCGAAGCCTTAGCATGCTCTATATTTCTGCTATTTCTAATTACATCCCATAGAATTTGTAAACATTAAACCTGACTATATTTCTATATAGTCAGGTTCAGGTCTTAGTATGTAAAATTTACTCTATGGGTTCAGGTCAGAACCATTGAACCATTTTTCGGATCTAAAATTACACACACACACAAAACTGACTATTCAGTTTCTATTTTTAAATGGTTACGTAAAAAAACTCACGTCTTCATAGCTTATACTAGACTGTATAAAAATATTAGCCGATCGATATTGTGAATCACAATCGTAAATTGCAAAATTTAACTTAATAATATAACTGGTGATTTATTAGTGTAAAGTCCGCCAACCGCACTAGGCTAGCGTGGTGGACTATAAAGCCTTAATCGTATTCTATTGTATTATATATCCTCTATATATATTCTTTATTGTAGAGGAAGCCCGTGCCATGCAGTGGGACGTACATAGGCTGATATAGACAGATAGAGAACTGTTATTATTCTCAGTAGCTATTTGTGATTGCTATTGCTATTTATTTCAACACTACCCTGTGGTAAAAGGGCGTAGAAACCTCTCAAAATATCCCCAGCATGACATAAACGGCGACTAAAGGGTCGCTTAGGCTTGACTCTTGAGTATGGACTTAATAATATGTTTATAGTAGGAGCGGTGCGCTTTTACCTCGCTCGAGACTTGCGGGCACTGAAAAGCTGATGGGCGCCCAAATATAAAAATATTCGAATTTATCCGGACAGCAACCAGTGAGTAGTGACCTCCGTAGATGATGATGAAAAACCGTCAGTTTGGTCTATGTGGTTGTCGTGTTGGGTGTAGTCTGTATTGGTATATGCAGTTATTACTGCCCGACATACTAGTAATTGTCTCGATAGCCGACAGATTATCATACCTGGGTCATGTTTACTTTAATTATTTTGTACTAAAATTGTCATCAGTCGTATTATAGTCATTCTGCACACCTGTGTAAAAAATGAAGACAACTCACAGAGATTCGGGAATCTGGACAATGCTCATACGTAATATTCTTCCAGTACAATATACTTATGCGATGGGAGAGTTCCGTAGAACACATACAAAAAGATCATCCTCTAGTTAAATAAAAAACCATATATCAAAGTCCAAAACAGCTATTAAAAATAAACAATATATTTACGCAAATGTTCAGAAACAAAGATTAGAATTATCTAAAATTACAATAGTAAACAAAACGCAAATAAAAATCACAGATTGACAGTCCAATATCGACAAATAAAAGCACTCCCGCGCTGCCAACTTCAGTGCTCATCCGACATCGGGACGAAACGCACGTTCGGGAACGCGATCGAATATTTTTCCAAAATGTATTGTGATTGGCCTCAGTTAGGGCGATGTTGCTTCTGTTTACCATTGAGAAGAGGTGTGCTTACCTTTGGATACATCAACTTGGTAACTATCCACATTTTTCTTTTTATAGCTATGTCGCAGTGTTTTACGCCCGCGGGATTAGATTTACGAATAAAATTCGTCTATTGTATTCTCGGGACGGGGTCGTTAGACCTGCTCAAATTGTCCTCACTGTTAAAGTGCTTCGGATTACAAATATTAAAAGCCTTTAGGATTTTACTTTGACGATTTATTGTTGGTCATACCATTGTGACAATTACAAACCATTCATGACAATATAATATAGCACGTATTGTCAATAAAGACCAATATATTAATGGTCGAAGTGATCCGGCGTGGAATTGAACCCGCATGCTTCGTTCCTGTTACTCAGCTGCGCCATTCATGCGTTATATTAATTGCTGCTCTTTTAACTACTAAAACAGCGCAATTAGTTATTTGTATATTATAGTTCTATGACTTAAGACTATTTTGGTAAAGTATGTTTATTTACAATCAACCAGAGCCCGCTAATCCGCTAACATTAACCATCTTTCTTCGCTCCAATTTTATTTAGCATATGTCTTGATCATCTTGATATCATATGCCTAGATCATCGAATTGATTATTTTCTCAAATAATCCATTTCTTAAATTAGTCATTTCAAGAAATGCCATGATTCATGAAAAATTCGACTATTCACGAAATGGGCAATCCTAAAATCTGGCCTTGGCAATATTTTAATATTTTGGTTTCCTGGTCAAACAACATTAGAATCTACTAGCATGCTATGAAAAGTCATAATTAATTATGTTCATCCTCTGACCTTGCAGCCTACTTAACAATCAATATAATTTCTAATCTAATAGGCGTTTTTGTATACACTAATCATAACCACAATATAATTGCCAACAATAAACGAATTTCATTTAATTTCCTATGAACATTAATTTCCATTATTTTGTCACATGTTTCTCCTGACTTGTCGTCACGTGTTCAGATGATATAGTACCTAGTTTTATATAACTGACATCATTGTTACACATTCTATTAAATTGTAGGTTACCATAAACATACAGTACATTCGTGTATGCGCTATAGAAATATTATGAACGCAGTTGAGTGCAGTTTTCCCAGTTGGCCCAGTTATTTATTACACCTTTACAATTCATGCGTATATGTTGATTTTTTATTTTAAAATTGAATTGCAACATTTAAAATCGAAATTTTCCTTTACGTTGAATGTTTTATTAAAAACGGAGCTGCTTGTTCTGAAACCCCAAATTTTAATACCGATATCGGCTTATCTACAATATGTTGCATTTTAAATTAGAATAGTTCAATTTAATCAAGATCACATTATTTATTCTTACAAAATTGTTTCACGTCAACAAATCGGCTGATTATGTACTTTATTTCTAAATATTTCATTAAGAATTATGACAAGATTTTTTTTCTAAACTTGTAAAGAAATCAGAAGTCAATACAGTATGCTTTAATTTTATCAATGCCAATATAGATCTTATGACAACATTACAGAGTGGATGTCAATAAAAATGAGTCAAGATATTTAAAAAGGGCATTACAATTGAAATAATATTCAATGTTGATACGGAGCTAAAAATACACGTTTTCAAATGACACGTCGAGTTAAAGAGCGCAAATGGACAGCAAGTGAAGACCATAATTTTGTAATGTACCCAGTTTACTTTGGTGTCGTTTCATTAATAGTTTCCCCTATTGATAATGGTAGGTCAGTGGTAATGGACGTGACTGACGTTTAATCCTCAGATAACAGCCAGTAGATTAGCCTTAGTTTTGCATTTACTGCGGATATTAAATATACATAATATGTATCCGCTTAGATAGCGACCATCATACATAGAAAGAACCGCCAGAGATCGTAGGGAGGGTAAATATCATTAGTATTAGAACTCGAAAGATTTGTTGAAGAATTGATAGCAACGAAAATTTAAGAAAGGACTTGCAAAATAAAAACAAAATTTTAATTATTGCCCATCAAGAGTTGTAGGTATAAGAAATCATGAGATGTTAGTGTGTATTATCCACAGTATTATCATATCCAGACCCGAATTAAATATTTGTGTATGACAAACAAAATTATTAGTAGTTATTTTGTGTTAACTAGCTATTGCTTGTTAGCTGATTGTTTAAAACTAGTTTATCTTTGTCTTATTAGCTGTATTTTTGAAATGTAACGTTATTTTAATTTAATGTTTAACGTTATAATTGCGGCTTTGTTTGGCTAAGAATTGACGAACCTGCGGATATCATGAAAGCATGTAGACTTGCTAAACTCTTGTCTAATCGTAAAGGAAATCCGATGTTGTATTGAAATATGTACATCATGTTACAAACGCAAATACAAATATGCGAGATTAATGAACCGACCAGACACAAATTGATAATTTGTCCTGTTGTTTTAGTACATATTGTAGTATTTGCTTTTTATCTAAGAACACACGAGGTCGGTGGGATCAAGGCTTTTCAATCTATAAATATTGTACATGATTGTGCGTGTTTTTTTTTTTTGCAACTCTCTTGCATTTTATAACTATTTGCTCTGCTTAATCTTCAACGCGTAGATGCTATATAAATATGGCTGATTTCTATAAATTTATATACTTTACTGTATATAATATGACGGATGTTGATATTTCCTTACGTTCTAAATTATAACTTTATACGTGATTATCCCAGCCACTAAACTACAATTGCAACTCCATCAAATCTAAAGCATTCAAACAATTCACACCTAGCACCGAAGTTGGGAAATTTCCTTGTTGTTGTTGGTAAGTTGTTTTTTAAGTTTTAGGGTCACCAGCTTGTCTTTAACTTGCAATAAAAATCAACAGCATGCTCACAAATACGGTAAAACGTAGATACCAAACAGCATAGACGTGCATGCAATAGCGTGTTCCTTCCTTCCTATAATCCTGAGTCCTTCCGCCGCAGCGTGACGAGGCATCTTAGCGAGCCAGCATGATTGAATCGAATGGCATGAGACCGCCGTCTGATGCAATTCGATACTCTATCTGGACGGCATTTGCACTTACCATCAGGTGCAATACAGTCACTTTGCCTTGCCTGAATAAACTAAAAATATAAAAATTAATAAATCCTATAAGAGTATCGGAAATCCTGATATATGACGTTTACAGTTTAAGCTCACTCTAAGTACACGTCTTACGATAGGTAGCGACTTTCTTGTACTGAACCCTTGGTTTTGCAAAGATCCATGAGTGGCGGAGACCATTTACTATCCAGTGGGCTGCACGCTGGTCTGCCTGCGAAAGCAATAACAAAATACAGCCAATAGTCACATATACTTTTATAACCTCACATCAAACTTCTACGAGAAACATTTCGATCTCACAAATACTCAGACCGGAAACAATTACCATATATCAAAATAGGGTCAAACTGTACTAGTCTAGCGTGGTGGACCAAATAGCCTTACCACACTCGATTGCAGACGAGGCCCGAGCGTACGAGTGGGACGTGTATTGGCCTATACAGAATCAAAATATATCGTCGATAAATTTCATAGTTTTTTCATATCCTCAATTTGTTTCAGCTGTTCAGCGCGTTTCTGGTGGGACTGTATAGCTATGCGGTGCATTTTAGCATGCGCGTGGGCAGCATGTACCACGGCACGGGGACATCACTACCTTCTGAAATGTGCGTCGCCATTTATTGCTTGGAAGTCATCTTCAACGGCGTCCTTGTGTACGGAACTCATAAGGTAATTGAGATTTTTTATTTGATAGAGTTCGAAGGACAATGACCATTTTAATACGAAACCTAGTATCGTTGCGAAGATTTTTGTCCCTCGATCAAACCTACTTTTTTGTGTATGGAGAAATATGTATATGGGTATAGAGACTTTCCCGACTTCACACCAACCACTGCTACTCCTGTCAGCCAGGATCAACAGGGGCACACAAAGAATTGACACCGAGCTCCGGAGCTCGGTGTTGTTCACTTCTCTCCGCAGCAAAGTGGGTGACAAAAATATTAAATTGAGAGGTATTATTTATCCTCTGATATAAAGATATACAACTGGAGAAGCCAGATGTACTAAGCACCACGGGATAAACAATTACATGGGTCCTATAGTTTGAGCTGTTAAATTTGGGTCCAAAAATAGGTATGGCAAAAGCGCCGGAAAGCACGGAAATTCCTCCTGGATTCCATGAGGTCCGTATAGTATGCAACACCAGATGTTATTTGCATATTGTCAACATTATTCCGCGTTCATCGGACCAGAGATCACACTCCCACAGTATATGATGTGCAGTTTGTTCGTACTCACAGTCAGGTGTAGAGCATTGACACGCAGGCGATTCAACCAACCTAAAAATGAATAGTTTGCTCTTAAAGTTGCCATGTCCCGCCAATTGTTGCCATATATGGGTATTTTTAATATATATAAATATAATTGCGAAGTCTAGAGTTCTTTGAGAAATTAACTAGAAGTCCAATTAAAAAATAATTGTCTTCGGCTCTGTGAACAAAATGTAAAATGTTATGATATAAAAATCTGTCGCCCAAGATAAAACAGGAATTTATTTAAGGACAAACCATAAAAAATTCTATATAGAATTTTAAGCAGTATTGGTATCAGGATCTGCGATATTTTTTACCAATATTATGAATGGGCATACTCCTTTTGGGATGACAATAACAATAAGCTTAGAGAGTGTTTAATTTTAGGGACTGTATTAGTCACTATTTAGGTTTAATATGTGTGTAGTAGAATTCAATCATTAATATTTATCGGTTCGTTTGTTATACACCACGTCTGCACACCGTTTCCGAAATTAACATCTACATACAGAGTATATCAAGACTGATACCGAAAACGAAGCCGGGTGGTAGTTTAAGCGACTTCACACACAATGCATTTTTTTTCCTATGTCCATATTTGGGTGGTAAATACATTTTTTCCTAAAATAATAGTGTATACCCTTTTATTTAAAAATAATCTAAGGTATAAAAGAGTTTAAATTATTATTTTAGCAAAAACTATGGATTTACCACCCAAAAATGACGATATTTAAAAAATCATAAAAATTAATTGTCGCGTTTCTTTGCGAAATTTTTAGTTGCATTGTGTTTGTAGTCACTAAAACTACCACCCGGCTTCGTTTTCGGTAGCAGTCTTGAGATACCCGGTATATATATGTTCTTCCTAACCCCTGGTTAGCGTTGTGTATAGACTATAGTTCGACACGACAAATGCAAAGAGTATGAATATTTCAATATACTACAAATAAAACGTTGCTTATCACTTTGTAGCTAGTGGTGTGGACTTAGCAGTTGATGTTTGACATTAAGAAATAAACGAATGCCAACCCGCACTAGGTCAGCGTGGTGGACTATATAGCGTAACCATTATCAATCGAACTCTCCGAACTGTAGAGGAGGCTTGTGCCCTGCAGTGGGACGTATATGGGCTGATAGTTTACATGAGTTGTGACAAATGACTCTTCTTCTTCTTCTACCTGGCGTTATCCCGGCCGGTGCCAGGGTCCGCCTTCCGGCAAATTCTCCTCCATTTCGCCCGATCTTCGGCATCCTGAATAGTAAGGTCATTGACCCTCATATCTTCCTTAACGACATCGAGCCAGCGCTTCTTGGGTCTACCCCGCGGTCGAGGTCCGGGAATATTGAGGCTCAGGCACACATTACCGACGTACTCCTGCGGTTTCCTTAGGACGTGACCATACCATCTCAAGCGGGATTCCTGGAATTTATCAGCCACATCGCGGACATCAAGACTGCCACGGATGTGCTCGTTACGGATTTTGTCCAAACACGTAACGTTGCACATCCACCGCAGCATCTTTATCTCCGCGACGTGGACCTCCTGGACGTGCCGCTTGAGGGCAGGCCACGTCTCAGAACCATACAGGAGCGCTGGCCGCACGATGCTTTTATAGATGAGACCCTTGAGCCTCATCGGCGTCCTGCGGTCGCAGAGTATGAGTATGAGTAGTTGTGATAAATGACTGAATTACAATTATAGCGCCATAATGTCGGCTTTGATTACAATTGCCCCAAAAGACACTTTGTGTTTGTTTTGAGTATAATTTTGAATAAATCTGAATTATTTTGTTTGTGACAAGTCTCGTTTCGGGCTGGTGCCCCACGATTCGAGCTTCGATGCACGGCTTAATTTCATATGCTATTTAAGATAATGGCTATACTAATTTGAATAAAATTGTGCAGTCCACTGAAAAAATAATATGTCCACTTGTCAATATAAAATACATGTAGGTAATTTAAACATATAACAGTAATAAGAGTATACACTATGACTCGCAGCTTAGTTCACGTGATTACAGACTAAAAGTTTATGTATATATTTTCTAGGAATAAAAACTACCCTATATCCTTCTTCGAGAAAGGGACTACGTATATATAATATTTACATTATTGTTCAATTTGAATCACCATTTTCTGAGATTATCGCGTTCAAACAAACTCTTCAGATTTATACAATATACATATTTATATTTTCATAAACATGTTATTGTAATTATAATCATATTATTGATTATTTTTTATTTATGTCCTTTTCAGAGATCCGTGCCACACATCAGGGCGTTCTACTACTTCGCAATAGCAACCACTATAGCTCCAATCCTGATGACGCTATTGGACACAACTAACTATAGTTACTTCGGATACATCCTGGAAATGGCACTGTTCACGATATCTTCACTTTGTAAGTATCAATATTTTCCTACTCAAAAACAGCATAGTATGAAACGCTTTTATAGAATAAATATAGGTACATGCAACAGTCACAAACATATTCCTGACCCCACATTGAGATCATTTAGTCTTGTGTCGTGGGTGTCAGAAATAACGAGAGATTTTTCGGCCTCACAAAACCCAGACCCGAGATATAGACGCCCTCTAACCAGACTGAATATAAATATTCGTAAGATATTCGTAAGATGGCTGGTAGCGGTTGGAGACGATGGGCTGAAGATCGAGCCCGGTAGCGTGCCGTGGCGAAAATTTTGATGTTTTACGAAATTATGTTAAAATACCTAACTTACCCCAGAGCGCAGATCAATAACCGCGCTGGTTATAACATTTGGTCTCATTTGGTGAAAAGTATTTTTAATGTTTTATAACTATTTTAAGTTTACCTTCAGCAATTTCATGCCTTATCTCTTTCTTTCAGTCTTAAACCTTTACCTGATAACGTTGGTGAGGAGTCTACTCCGAAAATTGGAAATGGACGGACCACATTTGTACGACAACCCACTTCACCAAATCGTCACGGGAGAAACCAAAGTGGAACCAAACGGTATATACAACAACACCACGGTAGTACCGGTTGATTCATAGATAGTATTAATGTGCAAAGGTTCCTGAAATATTTATTAATTAGACTATATTTAATATTAATTACGCTTTCATAAGTTTATTTGAATATTATAGTATGAAATGTTTGTTATTAAGTGAATATGCGTCGCTTGTTGGTTCCATAATAGAGTCAAGAAATGTGCGTAGCAATTTTTTTATTTTATAAACTGTTTAAATAAGAAGTAAAGTGACATAATAATATTTTTGTAAAAGTGAATAGTTATTTATAGTTGTAAATTAACTCAAAAATCTGATGCTGAATTTAAATACTAATATCGCCCACTCTAAATACACCCAAAAACTCAACATTTAAGTAGGATGTGTTAAATGTTGTGTTAAATGGAGTGGTGATTCCACTACGTCACATTATCGTAATATCTACTAATAGTTATCTTATTTTTGAACATATTACCAAAAATATTTATTTCATTATTAAAAAAAAAAAAACTAATACAGATTTCAATATGCATAACTATTCCTTTACTTTAAAAGTGTTTCAATCAGCAAGGCTGTTACTTAGACTATGCTCTGTTTACAATAATAAATAAATAAACCCAACCATAACCATACATAGACCCTACAAGTTTTGTGTCGTGGGCATCAGATACGAGAGACTTTTCGGTCTCAAACACTCCAACCCGAAACATACATGTGGATCACACAAACGTTTGTCTCGGTGCGGACATCGAACCTGCGGCCTCTCGTTCCATAGCTGGCGTCTAACCCGGGGCCCTACTATATTCATCCGAACGAACGAACGAACGAAGTTCGAAACTTCGGACAAACGAAGT
The DNA here is from genome assembly GCA_009982885.2 of Hyles vespertilio. Taxonomy (NCBI): domain Eukaryota; kingdom Metazoa; phylum Arthropoda; class Insecta; order Lepidoptera; family Sphingidae; genus Hyles; species Hyles vespertilio. Next base: position 17,357,879 of record CM042821.1, on the reverse strand, counting down.
TTTTTATACGATACGAATGTATCTATTCTGTAAAAGTTCGAATTTGTATAACGTACACCGTAACTATAAGTCTATGGTTACGACCATAAATCAATAACGACTATGTAGGTACATTCGTATCGTATAAAAAACTTCGTTTGTCCGAAGTTTCGAACTTCCTTCGTTCGTTCGGATGAATATAGTAGGGCCCCAGCTGTGCCACACAGATAATTACTTGGATACTCGTAAAAGAGGAAAGTTACATTTGTAAACAAAATCGCTTTTAATCTTTCATATTGCGTCTTGTAAATAATATGATTCGGATAAAATTATATCTCATGATGTTTGTTTAGATTAATATATTATATTGCCAGTATAATGGGAAAATTCTCACCAGGCACGGATCGGGGCGGTCTCTTCGAGTGATTTTTGGTTCACATAGATTAATGTTTTAAAACAAAAGGACAATGACCATTCATGGTATCGGTTAAAAATATGTTTGATACCGGTATCGATACTTTTAAAATTTGGTTTCTCCTTAAATGTTGTCTTGTTTTACCCCGGGCGACATTTTTTTGTAAAATAAAGCTATTATTTTATATTTTACTAGCGGCCCGGTCCAGCTTCGCTCGGGTACAAATAGATTTCTGTACAATAATATGTGCGTATTATACATACAAACCTTCCTCCTTCCTCTTGAATCACTCTATCTATTAAAAAAACCGCATCAAAATCCGTTGCGTAGTTTTAAAGATTTAAGCATACATAGGGACATAGGGACAGAGAAAGCGACTTTGTTTTATACTATGTAGTGAATAGTGATTCACATAACCGAGAACAAAACAATAATTTTTATTTGTGTTCCATTTAATTTCTCTAAGAACTCCGGGCCTAGGTCGCAATGATGTTTATATTTATTGAAAATGTGTATTTTCTCTACACAAAAAAGAAGGTTTCAAATCTTTGCACCGACACTAAGTTTCATAGTTTAATGGGCAGTCTCCTTTAACTATATTATTTAAAATTAAAATTAAGGTATTTATTTAAAATTAAACATAAATTGATATTAATAAATGGATTGTATCATATGATAAATTATACAAGGAACCTTGGCCCTTGCACGGCTAGAATATCCATGACCACAGAAATAAACTGAAACCAAAGACTTGACGTAAGTACTTTCAAGTACTTATATGTTTGTAAATATGTTATGTAATTAAATTATGGATTATTATTTATTTTCTATCTGTGATTTATGAAAATAAAAATGAAATTAAAAATATTTTGATTGTTTTATTCAGAATGGGTGTTTAACATAAACATTATTAGTTAGTATTTTTTTAATAAAAGCTATGCGTCTATGGCCTAATTCATGCGAAACAAGCTCTCTATTGTAAAGAGGATTCTTGATCAGTAAATATCTTATATTATGTGCCGATATGTTCGTTTTAAATGTGGATACATTATTCTGTATCTGTATCAGCCCATATACGTCCCACTGCAGGGCACGGGCCTCCCAGGGGCGTGCACTCCTTGTAGGCAGAAATGCAGTGCTTTACTTGCCATTCACAAATATTTTATTATAACGTTCGTACGTTTTAGATGACTTTAATTTATAGTAAATAAATGAATAAACAAAATATAATAACTTAAAAACGCCTAATATTTTATAAATAGCACCTATGTGCAATCACGCAAACATTATGTTTGCCACGCGAAAAGCAAGAGGCGCTGCAAAGCAAATTATTGTACCTAATCAACCAAGTCATGCCGCCGCGTCCCGCATTACATTTGTTTGCATGTGTGTAGTAATTTTGGTGTCCGTGCACAGTCGCAAACGCACACACCCATGAATATTGAAAGCCGCGACTCCTGCGGCAGGCCTCGGGAGTTCGGCAGTTGTCGGGAGAAATGGTAAATGTTCGATGCCTATAATCCGAGTAAAATTAATAGGCTGGAATCTAATAAATCATCTATGCACATTATGCATTTTTGGTTAGTAAGGTTTTATTTGTTTAAATAGAAATGTTTTGTGTTTCGCGGGGGCCATTTTGCTTTTTTTGTGAGTTTTTGCATTGTTTACTATTTTATACTAGTATGTTTGTAAAAAAAAAATAGATTTCTTAACGGATTTTTCATTTTAACATTTGAAAGTGTGTACATTTTACAGTTTATTACTAAGTTTCGATATTAATTGTAGTCATTTGCTTTTACTAGTGTGTTTGTTTATTTTTTTAAATGTTATTTGATTACGAGGTTTGTGTTAAAAATGTATGTTTATCAAATGAATGAATGAGGTGGCCGAAATCTTGCGTTTATTTACATCGGGATAGGTATAGTAATCTCAACTAACCGGAACCTTGAATATGTGAAAATTGAAAGCTGACTAGGTGAGATTTTTTTATTTTACTTATTAGAATTTCTTCCGCCGCGACGATCGATCGCTGTTTTGTCTGCGTTGCCGTAGAAGATGGACATGAATAGTAGTACATCTAAGACTTGTTATGTTGGCATGGTTTCCGACTTACTGGCTGTGGCTAAAAAACTATAAAAGAAAAAGTTTTTGTGACCGAGTACTCCGCCGCATACCCAGTGTCATAATCCTGTGCACGCCGCTGGGGCCTCCTCTACATACGACAGTACGATTGAGAGTGGTTAGGCCATATAGTCCACCACGCTGGCCTAGTGCGGGTTGGCGGACTTACATACCATAGAAATTTTTATAAATTGGCTATGGTATGCAGGTTTCCTCGCGATGTTTTCCTTCACCGTTTTAGTGCGTGGTGATTGACTATCATGTATTGATAGTCAATCAATACATGATAGTCAATCACATGACTCCGAAAAGTCAGAGTTGTGACCTGGGATTCGCACCCGCAACCACCGTGAACATGTTGCCAGTCGCTGGTTCGTTTACCAACAGGTGCGTGGTGCACTAGCTCTGGATACATTATTATGAGAATTAAATTATTATAGGCGAAATTTTATGGAATAAATTCTACACCATTTGTTTGATTAACAAATAATTTAGCGACTTATTAAAAAAATTACCACACCCTTCACCTCGGTGTTGGATATTATTTCACCTCTCGGATTATAAAATGGAAATATGAGATTATTTTTCGCTTTTTATCCTTCTTTATAAACCACAAAATACGTTTTCCAAGAAAAGGTTTACGAATATTTGTGGTTTAGGAAAACCGTGTTACCTTTTCGGTTACCTACATTCCTGCTTTGAGACCTATGTTCAGCAATGAATTTCCTGTAGCTGATGAGTGGAAAGACTAATTTTATTATTGCAATGAATTACGACACGAGCATGCCATTCACTTGATGGTCAGTGGGACGACCGCTCATAGACAGTAGCAAAATTAAAGAACACCATGAATGGGTCAGGTTTAGAATATTATAGCACGAAATGGGGGTTGGGGGGTAGGGGTAGGAGGGGGATTGTCCCTTGGTACCACTCCCATGAAAAGATAAGGCATAATTATGAGAACCTAATTAAAGTAACCTAACCTCAAAATGTCAAAACAAAAGTTGCTTCTGCAACGTCTCCGGCGCTGCGGGAAGTACAGCCCCTTCGCCCTTGCGTAACAAAGGATAGGCACCCAAGCTCGCCTCCGCAGCTTCGGCTTACTGGTCGCCCGTTACGGTTCTCCCTCCGCGCCTCCGGCTTTTTATATACACTCTAGGGGTGGTAGCCAAAAGTCTACGTGAAGTCGGGGTGGCCCGTGTCGGTTTTGGGGTACAGTCGACCTAACTGGTCCATAAAGTACACTAACTTCCTTCTGAACATCTAGGACGTTATAAAACAACAAAACATAAGCAAAATCAATTCAATCTTCGTAATTTATGGGTCTATCGCATGCGACAACTCCACCAAAAAACAACAAAAACATACACAACACTTTCCTAAAAATTTTTGTTGACACTGACACATGACTGAAACGCGTAGTTTTTACGTTCCATTTCACCGATTTCTCTCGATATTTTACACCATAGACTATTTATTTGAAATATTACTAACGATTTGTTTGTCAATCGCTCATAATAACGTTCCGTTTTGCCTAATATGTGATTTGAGGTTAGTAACTATTATAATTAATTTTTCGAAAACTATGCATTATCTTTTAATAAGAGTGATAAACATATAATCTGGGACCCAATCCCTACCACCTCTAATAATTTTTACCCCTCAAATCGTGCTATAATAAACTAGACCCCGACCCCATGAATTACAAAGCAATGCTTTTTACATTCCACCGCGCTCGCCACCCTGATACGCAAGATATTAAGTCTCAATATGTACCTACAGTATTTACGCTGTCTACAACGTCTTTCAAACCGGAACAGTTCATTATTTACACTGCTGGATAAATAAATAATATACACCCAACAGTCACTTACATAGTCCTAACCCACACTAAGATTGAATCTTCTGTCGTGGGTATCAGGAATTTTCGGTCTTACCAACTCCCAAACCCGAAACAAATAACTGTGGTTCATACAAACACACAGGATACATAGGATAAATAGATATTGCGGTGGTGCCTACCCAGACGGCTTCTTACTCAATTATGAAGTGGCACGCAGCTTAATGGCAGCATTAAATCTCAACGACTCTCCGGGAATGACTAACTTGTCTTAAACCCGCAATGAAATCAAACAGAAAGTTAAGGTTAATAGAAGGAATTGGATATATTTTTCACTTCTCTACATAATTAAGCTGTTGGCAAAATAATGAACTAAAGAGGTAAATAACCTTGGGAAAGCCAGCTGTAAAGTACCATGGATCAAATTATTATTTTAGACCTATTAAGCGAGCTGTTATACTTGATTCCAGTAATAGATACGGCAAAAACTTTGGAATTCACAGAAATTCGTCCTAGTCTCCATTAGGTTCAAGTATTATACAGCTCCAGATGATAATTTCGTACTATCAAACATAATTTGACGCTCTAATTTCTAAATACTACACTCCCAAAGTATATGATATGTAGATTGTTCATCGCGGAGAGGTGAATCATGGAACTTAAATGAATAATATTTAGACTGTCTGTGAACAGACTTTTTTAATTCCTTCCTTTATTTAAATATCTTAAGCTGGAGGGAGTTTGTACAACCTTCGTTTCTGACCCTTGCCTTACCATGCCTATGAATGGGTCAGAAACAGGTTCCTAACAGTAAATTAGTCTTGCTGTAATATTGGTCAAAAATACCGAAAGGTTGTGGAAAAATGATTATGTCATATGAATCAACACGTTGAACCTTGTTGGATAAGCAATTGACTTACTGGAATTACTCTAAAATGATGTCTGGGTTAAGGAAAATGGTATGCGAAGGCATTGATGACTAAGGTAATATGGCAACAACGCCCGTGATAACTGTCGACTCATCTAAAGTAATAGAGATTAAAATGTAGCCATTTCTGTTGATGATGTAATGTTTGAGAAATAAAGTGAGAACGACCTAATAAAGGTCATAGGAAGGTTTGTATAAATACCTTTTACGTGAAAAATAAAATTTGTCGATTACCCCACATCCAGATTTGAAACAAACATTGACTACAATCTGGGGGCACGCCAGTGCCCCCTCCAAGTCGAGCTAAAAATCGGCACAGCCGTACTATCCTTTTCTCGAAGCAATTCAGACCATTTTCAACCCCCCATAACTTCGTTGTGGTTAAAGCAAGAAGCCTGAATTTTCAGTTACTAATTAGGCATTGTGTAAACACGGTATATTTAAAATTTCATTCAATTTGAACCAGTTTTTTAAGAATTATAACTTGTCAAACTTTCGCAATTTTGTCACTCACTGACTGACTGACCGATCATCAAAAGTCTAAGGCACTTCTAGCAGACATAGAACCTTCAAATTTAGGATACAATTAGTGTTTAGTGTCTTAAGTAAGGAAAAATTCAAACATTTCATAATTTCTGTCTAGTTTTCTAGATACACCAACTGCGTGAATAACTTTGTAATCTCATATAAATGTATAGGATTACAAAGATACATTTGCAGTTAATGATTCGTTGTACCCGTATATAATGGAATAATAGTTGTAGATTGGTATCTATATATATTATATATGAGGCATAACGATAGAGGGGGTATAAAGAGGGAAAGGGTGTATTCAGCCCATTAAACTGTACAACATTCCTCTAGAAAAACATGACAAAGATAACCTTGCAAATAAATAGACTAAATAGCTCGAAAACAATCACCATGAAAGAAAGAACACTAATAATTATCAAATCCGCTATATTTGTGATAAATTGATACCTACAAGAATAAGAAAAACCCATAAGGTAGAGGCTTTAAGAAAAATCGTTTGTGATATTCTAGAAGTAAAACGTACTGAAAAGGAAAAAAGTAGGACTCTACAAAAAGACGTGAGATCCTATCAAAAACATCCTGTAAAAAAATTCCAAGTCTCGCAGCTCAGTTTTTCTACCGCTAAAAGTTGTGAGATCCATGTAATACCAAGCCGATTAATTTATTTAGTCCTTGCTTAAGGGGCCTTCTGTATAAAGTTATTACGTAAGTTATTATCATATCAATATTAAAAATTATTTACGTTTTAAATAAATAGATCGACTTGGCCAGCAGCATTATGTATAAATTGTACGATACATTATGTTTTCATGCGATGGCCAAGTCGATCTTTTTATTTAAAACGTAAATTATGTTTAATATTGATATGATAATAACTTACGTAATAACTTTATACAGAAGGCCCCTTAAGCAAGGACTAAATAAATTAATCGACTTGGTATTACATGGATCTCACAACTTTTAGCGGTAGAAAAACTGAGCTGCGAGACTTGGAATTTTTTTACAGGATGTTTTTGATGGGATAATTATAATTGGAAGGCATTGAGATAATATACTAGAGGGGACACTGCAAACAAAATGTTTGTAAAAAAATGAAGGGTACATTCTATTTCTGTCTCTGTCATGCCTATAAAGTAACATATCTTTCCTCTCGCTTCAATGTGTACCCTTGTGCACGTACCATACGCACAGATTTTATTCCCGATGTCCGCTCTAGTATAATACCTCAATGTTGGAAGGTTAGTTTTTTATTTCGAATTACAAAATGGAATATAATCGGTATTGTATTCGATATAGACTGTTAGTCATCATATAGTTCCAAGATTATGTTTGCAGGATTTCAATGTAATTCCGAGTGCTCCGTACAGCTTTCAGGAAGATTTTCTCATAAATAACAAATGAACAATGTCAATTGATAGTACTCCAGATAAACGCTCAGGAATGATTCAATTACGAGATCATCCTAGTTTTTCCATCTTGCGTTTCGCCAGCGTTGTTTCCGAACAAAACACCACTTCCTCGAACGTCTTCAGTAAATAAGATAATTGCACGACCTACTGGATAAATTTGCCCCCATCACACTGAACCGAGTCGCCACTGATAAAACTCATTACCGATATCACTGTTTGTAAATCATGATCAGAAAAAGTTTCATTTACGTTTAGTTAATGCTAGTTGAAGCTTCTGTGTGTGTTTTTATAAAATGCGTTGGGAATTTCCTGAGTGTAAAAGATGCTTCTTTTGCCTGCCTTTGCGTTATGGAATTATTATATTTGGATATATGAATTTGGTGAGTTTTAGTTTCTTTGAATTTTCGGGAGTTAATTGTCCGTAGATTAATCTCAGAATACAGCGTGGGATTTAGTCCTGATATTTGGATATTACTTTTGTTTCTATAGTTGTGTATGCTTGTGTAACGATGCATGTTCTACCGAGTAACGAAAATATGAGGAATTAACAGACATCAATCTAAACACCTGACACGAATTTATACAGGGTGACAAAAAACTAAAAAATATAGATATATATATAGATATATTTTAAGGATCAGATACTGGTGGTAGGTCTCTCATATGTGAGAGGCCATCTGGGTAGGTACCACCGCAATGTCTATTTCTCCCGTGAAACAACACTGCTTAAATGCACTGTTGTGTTTCGGATTGAAAGACATTGTAGCCAGAGCAACTACTGGACATATTGAGACTTAACATCTTATGTCTCAGGATGGCGAGCGCAGTGGAATGTTGCTACTGTTTATGAGCGGTCGTATCGCTTACCATCAGGCGATCGGCTTGCACGTCTCGCTATTCACTGCAATAAAAAAAAAAGATAATATGATAAAAATATATCCATAATCAAAAAAATAAAAAAAATTGTAAACTCACGTTACATTTCTAACAACCGCGTTCATAACAAGCATCGTCAGATTGTGTGTTAAAGTTATTTTGTTAGAATTTAAAACTTTGCTAGATTTTGGGGTAATATTGATGCTTAAATGTGTTATAACTTTCGATAGTGATGTTTTCCTTTTATTAATTTGTACTTTCTATGATGTCCATCTAAAGGTTGCCTGTGGTATAAGCCCGCCGATAGTACTTATTTTAAATTAAGATTTAAAGAACATAAATAAATGAAATTAACTAGAATTTGATCAGTGTGCTGGAAGGAATGTTAACCTTATTCGCAAAAAGGTCAAGTTCGGTCGAATGACAGGTCGTAAAATATGAGATAAATCATACAACAGCAGTAAATATAAGATGTAGATTAGGGATCTATCTATGTATCTTGACGTATAAATGGACTGTGGATTATAAATTTTAAGATCCTGTCAAAAAATTCTATTAAAAATAGACGTACAATTACTGTTGAATACTATGACACTTTGTACTTATCTACGGAGCAGCTGTACCAATTCCTGTAACCTGTGTATGCAAATAAACGAATTTGAATTTGAATAAAATAAATCGATTCAGAAGACCTATATCATAATTCACCGAGCTATTCTATTCTGAATTGACAATTTTAACATACCATACAAATTCTTGTAAAGATATCTTCTACCACAGCTGGTTACCTCAAAAAATCATTTTTTTTCAGCTATTTGCCGTTCTGGTCCTAACTTTAGACTCAATAAGGATGGTGAAGAGAGGAAACGGGACTGTAGACATGTCAGAACACACCATGACTATATACAAAGGCGTTGGGGTTCGCGTTCAAGTTTGGCTGCCTTTAGTTCTGTATTCGGTTGAAGCGATCTTCAATGTCATCCTACTGTTTGGAGCTCATACGGTATGGTTTAAGATTTAGATGACTTTGTTTAATTATTTGGCAAAGTAACTACAGTTGGTGGTGAATGCAATACAAATAACCTATCTACTTTGGTGTCAAAATATTAATTAGACAAGTCTGTTTTCTGGCATGTGTACTGGTGGTAAGTCTTTCATAAGTAGGTACCACCGCAATGTGTATTTCTCCCGCTAAATAGCAGTGTACTGTTGTGTTCCAGTTTTTAGGACATTGTAGCCAAAGGAACTAGTAGAGATATTAGAAACTTAATGTCTCAGGATTTGTGATTCATGATTTTGCTAGCTTTGCTACTGTCAGTGGTCGTATCGGTTACCATCAGGCGAATGACGTACTCGTCTCGCCATGCATATATATAAAAATATCACCTAGTGAACTGCAAGTAGTTTACTAGTCGACTGACCAACGATTGGTTGTCTCTCACAGGCGGTCATAATTGTAGAGCATTGTAGAGACTTGGTGGTAATCAGATATAACCCGGCTCAAGCAGAACGGGATACACTTGCGGTGCGGTGACATATTAAGCGACGAATTTCAAAGCCCCCTAAGATAAACAATCTGAGAGATAAACTATCCTGACTAATTCAATTTCAAATCATCAATAAAATCCCAGCAATGCATTTCAAATACGTACTTGATGTACAAATTGCCATTTACCCTAATTGTTTGAATAGAATTGCAGCTGTTCCTTACTTTTCAGAAAAGAATCAAATGCATGAGGATATATTATTACTACGGAATAATAACACTGTTCGCAACGTTTGCTACATTCATCGTGGTGATGTTGCAAGAAATTGACTTCAGGTTTTATGGTGGCATAGATAATATGGCTGTCACGTTCATTGGACTAGGTAAGGTTTTATCTAAAAACATCAATTTCTAGACACTTTCGATGATTCTTTCATCTTGCCAGACCCATTGAAGCTGATGTCTTCCAAAGCCACCATTGGAACTTCATAATAAATGCCTATGCATCATACGATCAGCAGCGGAAAGTTGGTAAGACTAACTTTCAGCTTTATTAAAATGACGAAAGGCTGGGGGCCACGAGCTCTTTCCGGCATAGTGTGTAAGAGGCATAAGACTCACAAGTTTTATAGATGCCCTAATAAGAATGGCGGTGGCTGAATATAGACCAGCACTGATTTATAGCTGTGGACATTCTCGGGAAGTCCTATGATTATAAGACATGGCGTTTTTGTGACTGTAATATTATATTATATTCTCACTACCAAATTGCGGCCACCCAAGTTACGTTCATTGCTATTAGGACACACCGCTTATAGATGAAGTTTCATTGAATTTCGGAATGTACTGGTTTGAGCTCCTTAAAGTAAAGTGAAGTATTGGAGAAGAATACATACTAATCAAGTTATTTCTTTTAGCATCGCACATATACCTGTTGCTGTTGATACGAACGGAAATATCGAAGCGGCGATACAATGAAGATACCATTAGCTACGTGAATCAGATGAACTATGCGTCTTATCCACCAAACTGGCGGGATACAGACGTCTTGTAAATAAATTAACATTAGGTTTTTAGTATTAATTGTTTTATTACTTCATGAGTAGATCGGTGTCACAGTGTTATTTCCCCGATAACTAAGGTAAGGTTTTTTGTTGTCTTGTGCTACCATTGAGATAGATCGCTATTCTTCCTTCATCTATTCTGCATCCCCAAAGTCAGATATCTTTGCTACAAATTCTCAAGTGTCATGGTTGTTCATGTTGTTATATATTTTATTGTTCCTTAGATAAGCTAGTTTAATTGACATCAAAAAGCCTTAACGAAACCGGGTAAAGCAACCTGCATACCAGAAGATCTATTTAACAATGAGCATCTGATACGGCATCTGAGGTACACCAACTTGCACCAATCGTCGAGTTGACGATTTCAGCTGTAGAACCTATAACAGCCCATATACGTCCCACTGCAGGGCACGGCGCTCCTCTACAATCGAGAGTACGATTGAGAGTGGTTAGACCACCTCCACCAGCTAGCTAGCCTAATGCGGGTAAATTTTAACCATATGTATTTAATAAACAGGAATACAATTTAGGTTTCATCTTCTACGCACCGCAACTCAGCTCGGTATCACTCAGTAAGGAAATCCAAGCGAATAATTCTAAAGTATATTGCTCATCTCGTTCATACTTAACACCTTTTTAAAGTCTCTATTAAGAATAATGGCGGTCTCGGCGGGAGGAAGTGTCCCATTTAAACCAAGTCTCAGAGAATGGCCCGTTGAATGCCTCAGTCAGTTCACAGTCATGTGTACAGTGTGATAGTGGTAAATATTCACCTTGTTTTAGGTTAACATTGCAGGGCCAAATGGATTTTTTAGTGTCTTCGTATGTTGTTTTGATAATGATTAATTTTGATTGAGCAACTGTTTTTACAATAATATGATATTCATGATCAAGAGTGACGTCGAAGTCTTATAAATACTCGTATAGGCGTGTAAATATATTTTTTATTAAAACACTAGGTCGTTGCATAATTATGTGATAACGTAACAAGGTTTCTTGATTGCTTTTTTAACTTTTATATTTTTAATAAATGCGTATTATAGTGGAATAACAATATCTGTAGTAGTAATGTGAACGTGTTTGTACAATTTTATTATTTGTCACATTTAGCGAACTAAGTAATTTAGTATAGTATAGTCTGCTAACCAAATACTAGCTTAGGTACGAGTACTCAAAAGTTGAATCAATCATAATACCACCAGCTTATTTAGATTATCGAAATTAACATTTATAATTAAATTCATCATTCATTTATTTACACTAATGTTAATACACTGCTAATGTTTTCTATTACTCCAATACAAAAAAACTAAGTTTACAATATTAACAATACATCTGTCTTGAAGTAAAACGCCCATACGTAACCAATTAAATAGATAATATTATCCTTATCCCACGCAAGTAACAATCACATGACATTTATTTTCTAACGCTCGAATAGGAATTACTCAGTTTAGTCTGAGGAATATTAAAACACCATTATGTAAGAATATGAACATTATTATAGGTGAGAAAATATCGGCCTTTATACTTCCCATTGCAGGGCAAAAGAATCCTCTTGGTATAGAATTAGATGGTTGTACGTCGGTGAAACAAGGGACCGCGGGTTCGATAACCGCATTGAGATAAATGACAAAATCACAAGTATTTGTTTGAGATCAGGACTACAAGTGTTACTTAGCATGTATTTCTGTTCCGGTCCGTTAATTCAAGTTTAAAGGTTAGTGCATGATCACATTGTTTTGTTGTTGTATTAGATATCAACTAATAGATGTATGTGGGTAATCCTGCGGTTTGTGGTTTACCAGGGGCGTGTTATGATAAGTTTTTATAAATGAATGTGATATTAATAAAATTGTACTTTGCTTCATCGTTGTATATACTTTAAGAAAAACTATTGGATGAATTCCAAATTATTACTCTTTTATTTTATTTTCTTACTTGAAAAATAATACAATATTTCTGTTCAGTAGAAATCTGCACGTATATTGCAAATACATATATCTAGTAAATAATTTAAACATAAACAGGGGTTTCTGAAGGTTTCTATGGAAACGTTTTGTTCAGGCCTGAATGATTGACTGAATGATTGAAATGATTAATAGACATTTTGATGATGGTAGATAAAAGTTGTGATGTTTAATATAAAACATTCAATATCAGATGACAAACAAACTGTATAGGATACTCGTGGACTAGCATCGGTCAGATCGTCGTTAGTATTGTTGTGTAATTAGTTCAATGGCACGACCTGGATATTGGAGACGACCTTGGCCGCAGTCGAGGCTTAGGGTTACCGAATGAAAGGATTGTAGCTTCTATGATTTCTTCTGGGTTATCCTATTTTTTTTTCTGCCTGATTTCATTTGTCTATTCCCTGATCTAGTGTTTTTTTTTATTGCCTAGTAGGCACACGAGCTAGCGGCCCGCCTGATGGTAAGCGGCTACCGCTGCTCATGGACCTCCGTAGTGGCAGGGGACCAGCACAACAAAGTCGCTGCCTACCTCAAGGATAGTACTCTCCTTAAACCTCGTTTGAAGAAGGACAGGTCATAGCGCTGAGGAAACACCGATGCAGGGAGTTCATTCCAGAGCTTGCACGTACGTGGTAGAAAAGAACGCTGGAAACGTACCGTTCGGGGGCGGTACGCCTCCAGGTGGTGGGAATGAACTCTACTGCGGAAACGTGTGGTGCGATGGTACATAGGCAACGGTGGTACCATCTCAAATAACTCTTCGGAGCACTCCCCATGGAACAAACAATAGAACACACAGAGAGATCCGAAGTCTCTCCGCAGTCGCAGTCCTAACGGTTCCAATTTGTCCGTGAGATCGGGATCATTGACAATTCGACAAGCTCGTCGCTGCAACGAGTCAAGTGGGTCGAGCTGGTATTTTGGGGCACCTGCCCAGAGGTGGGAGCAGTACTCCACGTGGGCCCGGATTTGCGCTTTCTGCTGCTTTTGCGGATTTGATCTAGTATCTTGTTCTGTTGCATAATGCATTCTGCTTGGATTAGTTTTATTTAAAGGTTTTCCGTGCTTAAAATATTTTGATGTGCGTGTTATTCATAGCAATTTTAAACATAGTAAAAAGCCTCCTACTTTTATTTTTAGGACTTTTCAGAGAACCACAATAATCCTAAAATAACAACACGCAATTACTTATTATAAAACAGATGAAACAACATACTAAGACACCACAGAGTTAAAAAAAACACAAAAGCCAATGGAAAAATAATGCCTCAACGGCAATTGACATTTGAAATTATTAAATGCTTTTAAAAGTGAGTTAAAAATGATTAAATCGTGCAAAGCAAACTGTCCCACCTTGCCTGTGGTTAGAAAGTGTTGCTTCTGCGTGCCAGTAAGAAAAGGAGTCACTATATTCGGATATGTTAATTTGGTGAGTTCACTTTCTTTATTTATCTAGGTTAGAGAGTATACTTAAGCCTTTTGAAGAACAATACGATGGGTTAATGATCGATTGTGTTGGAAAACGATAGTTGTTGTTTTCGGACTGATCCGATTAAATTCATGTCTTCTTAATTTGTAGTAGAGTTGAGTCAAAATATGGTCACCAAGAATGATGGAGGTGATTCTTTAGAAAGAATAATTTGGAACAAATTTCAAACTTGGAACAAATTGATCGAAGCATACAGATTATTGAAGTGCGTGGTGGCCTGTTGGTAAACGGACTAGACGCGACTGCCAACATGTTCACGGTGGTCGCGGGTTCGAATCCCAGGGCACACCTCTGACTTTTCGAAGCCATGTGTGTATTGACAGTCAATCACCACGCACTATAACGGTGAAGGAAAACATCGTGAGGAAACCTGCATACCATAGCGATTTATAAAAAAAATTCTATGGTATGTAAGTCCGCCAACCCGCACTAGGCCAGCGTGGTGGACTATATGGCCTAACCACTCTCAATCGATTACGATTGTAGAGTAGGCCCGTGCCCTGCAGTGGGACGTATATGGGCTGATACAGATACAGATTATGAGTAAGTGCTCGATTAATTGATTATGAACTAGTAATTATGCTTCACGACTTATAAAATCTTTGGAGGCTGGAACAATTTCACAGGCCATGATTATCCTTACTGTACTAGAATAAACGAGCAAATCTTACAAATTGCGGAAGTAATATAACTTTGTACTGAAGGCGTTCCGAGTCTATTTCACATTACGTAGCAAAATTATGTGACATTATATCGTATTCGTGGTCCTCATCAGCTTTGAACACTCAAAGACTATATACCTCTCCTTTAAATTTCTGGCATCATGCCTAAGGCCATCACTCACCATGGTTAGCTGCTGAATTGGCAAGCTCAAGTCGAAACTTCTCCACTGATGAGGTTGCTGTCCATCGTCAGCCTGTAATCTTTGTGATGGATTTCCTGATATCTAGCGGTTTCCAGACCTTCAAGAAGCATGTTGATTTTGGCCATGATATGTATGTATATCAGTGTGCGTAGTGTAGGACGCCCTCCAACGAGGTGGAGTGATGATATCCGAAAGATGTCTGTTAGCGGTTGGAGACTTTGGGCTGAAATCGAGCCTAGTGGCGTGCCATAGGAGAGGCTGATGCTGATGATGATATATATCAGTTGAAGCGTGTCAAGTTCCTGAGAATTTATAAGGGCGAAATTATACGATTGCAAATTTCAGGTGCTGTCTCTACTATCACTACCTTTACTGGTGTTTCTGGTAGTGGAGCACGTTACCAGTGTCAAGCCCCCGGACTCGGCGCCTGAACTCCTGGATCCCCTGGTGCATCTGTCCTTAACTATAGCGTTTATCATCGTGGATGTGACCATGACTATAGTGCTGCTTGTTGGTGCTCATAAGGTAAATATTATATGTAATTGCAACATATAAGATCTACTGAGAAAAAATAGACCTTGGTAAAATTTCTCAGAAGATTTTTATCGACATTTCTGAGCGACACAATTTGCAAAATTTTAGATTATTTAGCAATCGTTACTGTAAAATTTATATGGCTTCTTCAGGTTCGTCAATCTTAACCTCAATGTTTGTATGTGAAATAACTATGTCAGGAACAAGGCCTATTTCTAAACGTAACGCTAAATTTTTATTGTGTTGCACCGCCGGATTAATTGCTAGCATTGGGTTGATTCCATTTCAAATCATTATATTATCGTATTTTGTGTATGTCATTAGTCATTAGGATTTGTAATGTTAAAAATATTGAGTCAATTTTTGATCTGTTATAATATGAACAATTTTAAACTTCATTACTAAAGTGATTATTGTTGGAATTATCTGATAACATACGAGTATTGTATACTTCCAGAAAAAGAAATCCCTGCTCAAGATCTACTTGTACTTCGGCATCGCATTCCAGCTGCTGACGCTGTGCGTGGACTTGGTCTACTTCGACTATCGCGAGTACATCGAGAATACCGTCTACCTCTTCTTCTTGGGTGAGATTATGCTTATCGATTATAAATAGTGTCACATCCTTTACGGTATTATCTTTTATACCACTACCTATGGATGGCGAACGTAGTAGAATACCAAGCTTTGCTTAGTAATTTATGCTATTGTTTGGTTCCGCTACTGTCCATGAGCGGTCGTATCGCTTACCAGTAGGCAAATGGCATGGTCGTCTCGCCATTCATTGTAATAAAAAAATCGCTATCCTGCTCTAGGC
Organism: Hyles vespertilio; assembly: GCA_009982885.2. Lineage (NCBI taxonomy): Eukaryota > Metazoa > Arthropoda > Insecta > Lepidoptera > Sphingidae > Hyles > Hyles vespertilio. The sequence goes on along the minus strand of CM042821.1, from coordinate 17,341,546 downwards.
CAGCGTGGTCGCTATACGGCTTAACCTCTCTCAATTCTGCTCTAAATTGGACGTATATGGGGTGATATAGATAGAGATGTTTAAATATGAAACCAAACTACAGTGAACCAAAGTATCATGCACTATCAACAAGAGTACTTGTCGACTAGAGATAATCTTCGACATAATGACTCTGCTGAATGTAAGCCTCCAACCAACCCAAACACCAATGATTTTCTTATCGATCTTTATGAATCGATCTGCCTTACACAAAATATATTATTTTTTCGTAGAATTCGTGAGTCCCCGCGTAAGGGTTTATATTCTATTTACATTCTTCTATGTAATTTTGTCATGAATATTTCGTTAATGTGGATATTTCACCACCAATATTTAAGTATCTTCAACACGTCTATTATCAACTAAAGGTAAACATCCATTTGGAACCGCTACCTAGTTTATTTTACAATTAACAAATCGTTTTTACAAAGTTATGTTGTAGATAATTTTGTCAACATCTTGAAGAATTTGGCTAAATTTTTTGCTATTTTGTAAAAATTTGTTGTACCTCACGTTGGTTCTGCTTTTTACCGATGGAAATATTTTTTTCCCGTAATTTACTGTTTGCCTAATGTAACCCTTGTTCATTTTACTATTTTATTAACTTCAATATTCCCACACACTAGTTTCGGTGGTAGGTATTGGTGTCGCTAAAGAGAGTGGAGACAAGATATTCTCTTTAATGCCAACTTCACAATCAATGTCACTTTTGTTTCTAGAATGCAATTTTACCATATCCAAGGCAAAAAATAAAAGACAAACAATGCACCCAACCATCACACTGTTATTCGAACACAATATACATTTTTTTCTTTATTTTGTTAAATAGAGTTTCTAACGAAGATACCATTATCATTTATATTATATTAGGTACATACGTATCACCTGCGAGTATCTTCAATAACAGGAAAGTACAGTTTATACATTTAGGAACATATTTTGTTACATTTTTGGCTTGGATATGATTTTCGACACGATCAATGTTCGTCATAGACACACAGCATTAACCCGTACTTATAGTATAATCACCGACATAACACTCCCTATAAATGATGTTATGACAAGAAACCAGTTTTACAATATTTACGCCTTTCCGTTCAATAACATATACATTTGCTCATTGAAAGGAGAAAATTTTAGAAACATCGACGTGTAGACGAGTTTTCTTTACATTTATTTATACTGCCCGGGGCCTTGGAATAACTCAGGTGTAGTTATTCATAACATGCGTATTTCCATTGAATGGACGAATTTTCTAGATTATTTCAACCACGTTATTTATGAGGTGCGTGTGCGTATTAAGTGCGTGGTGGCCTGTTGGTAAGTGCGTGGTGGCCTGTTGGTAAACGGACTAGACGCGACTGCCAATATGTTCACGGTGGTCGCGGGTTCGAATCCCAGGGCACACCTCTGACTTTTCGGAGTCATGTGTGTATTGATAGTCAATCACCACGCACTAAAACGGTGAAGGAAAACATCGTGAGGAAACCTGCATACCATAGCGATTTATAAAAATTTCTATGGTATGTAAGTCCGCCAACCCGCACTAGGCCAGCGTGGTGGACTATATGGCCTAACCACTCTCAATCGTACTGTCGATTGTAGAGGAGGCCCGTGCCCTGCAGTGGGACGTATATGGGCTGATACATACATTTATGAGGTTAACGGTTTATCAGGCAAACTTTTTTGTAAATTGAGATAATGCAGTGCAGTTGACCTGGTAAAGGCTGCATTAAATCAATGGATGTACGCCGCATCCAACAGGTCGATTAGGAGATCCTAAAGGCCTACGTTCAGCAGTGGACTTTCCGCGGCTGAAGGGAAAAAGAGATAGATTAAGTCCTACCATAGACAAAGGTGTAAGTGACATAAATGTACATATATTTGTTTAGGGTGTCGATGTTATGAAACTAAAGTCACTCATAGTTTCTTGTATCCAAAACACAAGCTTCTTGTCTTACTGTGAGGTCTAGACTATGTGTTTTACTGATGATAGAATACACAATAAACGGCCACTACTTAACATTTATCTATTTCCGGGCGGAAATGAATATCCTGCCATTAGCTAATTGTTAAATGGTTTCTTAGATTTACGCGAATGTTACACATTGAAATAAAATTATTGTTTGCGTATTTTATCGCGGATTTGGTTTATTTTTTACATTTTAATGAATAATTAAACCAAAGGTGAATGTCACATTTTGGCACGCGTGGCGAAGTGACGCAACGCATCAGTGCAGCGGCGCATGCGCAGACGCAGCGGTTTTGCGCACTCGTGTTACAGTTACAACATAGCTTTTCATTCATACCACAAGTCTGACTGCAATTATGTTCCGTTACACATAGGGAATACTAACCTAAAATTAATTATTTCAATGTAATTAAAGCTTGGAATGTAAATTGTAAGATCGACCCAAAAAAAGTTATTTGTGTCCCATAAATAATAGACAAAAATCATATGAAACAAAATTAATTGAAATTATAACAGAAATTAGAACAAGGCATAAATTATTTGATTACTCAGTTATTACTTTTGATTTAGACATAGGTCTAATATAATATTTTATTATACTTTAGGAGGCACAGCATCATTGTATTTCTAATATTGTTTACGTATTAGCGAACCACAGAACAGTTGACTATATTCATCTGTTCTGTGTAGCGAACACAGGATGCCTCTGGATGCAGGCCGCTTCCAACAAGTTGCTGTGGAGATCATTGGGGGAGGCCTATGTTCAGTAGTGGACTTCCTGTGGCTGAAGCGAGAGAGAGAAAGATAGAGAGAGAGAGGGAGAATCCTGGACAACACAATGTAAAGCCTAATTGATGCTACAAACATTAAAGACACTAATGACTTCGTACCCCAAAAGGTAGACAGTCGACTTAATATAGATTGCAGGCATTCGCTGGATGCAGGCCGCTTCCAAATCGATGGGGAAATCTTCGACACCTACCTTCAGCAGACTTCCTGTATATTAAAAAGAAGTTTTAATAAAATATAATAGAGTCTAATTTCCCTTGCAGCATTGAACGTGTACCTTCTATTCCTGGTGAACAGCACGATCCGCGTGATAGAAGAGAGCTCGGAGGTTCAGTACGTGGTGTATCAGGAGAACCGACATCAGAGCACGTAGGAGACGACGGGCAGGCAACTTAATACCTCAGCTTTGTACATAATACAGTAAACAAATTCGGAAAAAATCATGTTTTATTCTACCCTAAGGTTGATTTTTACTACTATCTGACTTTTCGGAGTCATGCGTGTATTGATAGTCAATCACCACGCACTAAAACGGTGAAGAATATCATCGTGAGGAAACCTGCATACTATAGCGAATTATAAGAATTTCTATGGTTTGTAAGTCCGCGAATCCGCACTAGGCCAGCGTGGTGGACTATATGGCCTCTCAATCATACTCTCGATTGTAGCGTAGGCCCTTGCCCTGTAGTGGAACGTATATGGGTTGATACAAATACTGATACTATGAACGAACATTAACTGATGGTAGGTGTAGTGAAATTAAAGTATCAAAATAGTTGACACAATTATAAAAACTCGGTCGGACAGACCAATCCTAGAAAGTATTAAAATTAGTGGCTGTCTGTCCACTCGTAGTCTTGAATACCCAAAACTGCAAACGCTGCTATTAATTAAAAATAATTGCTTAATGTCACGATGTTTTCCGTCACCGTGAAATTGCGTGGTGATTGAAAATACACTTGACTCCGAAAACTCAGTGGTGTGCCCGGGCACCGTGAATATGTTGTCAGCCGCGTCAGGAGGTTACTCTGTACTCCGACAGAAAGTTAGAATGTTCGGAAGTTGAACGTCAACATATAAGATATGACTGGGCAAAAAAGAGCATGATGCGGTGACAACTGGCATTAAATAAAATCAATTACCGCAACACTATTAAAATTGTTTGTTGAATAATTTTATAACCAGGTATTTCTATAAATTTTCGTACAGTTTATGTTTGTTTTGTGATTTAAAATAAACAAAGAGACTATTAACAACAATAAATAAAAAGATCAAGTATCTAAACATTGTCCGTTGTAATATATCGGGTTGCCATATTAATATTAAATTCGATCTTTTCGCTCTCAATAAGAACGGACTCTTTTTTGCCAAGTTATAAAAGTTTTCCACTTCTAAAAATAGTAAGATTACGACGTACTTTACAGGACTTGATTATTTTGTAACATATTTAGGCATATTCGTACAGTTTTACGTGCGATGTTCGAACATTCGTCGTCGTTTCGGAGTATAGAGTAACCCGTGTTGGTCCGATCACCAATAGGCCACCAAGCCCTTAAGTAAACACAAGCATTTAAGTAGCAAATATCAAGAATAATTTTATTTTCTCATATAAATAACGATTACTAAGAATAAATTTTGGAATAAAATTAGTGTTTACGGATATTTTCGCGGATTTGGTTTAATTTTTACATTTTTCAACTTCCCGAAGTTTTAAATACACAGCTTTACAGCTTTTACAGCTTTCAGTGTAAAGTACACACAGAGTACAGTGGAAAGCTGTAAATTAATCGAAACGACGGAAAGTTAAAAAATGTAAAAAAATAAACCAAATCAGCGATAAAATCCGTAAATAATAATAATTATGTTTCAACGTGTAATATTCGCGTAAATCTAAGAAACCATTAAGAATACATTTTGCTATGATATCAATTATATAAAAGCAGGTAAATATGCAATTGAGCACGGTATTTCTATTTTTAGATATAATTGTGTCATGCGCCTTGTAATATCATCGTAGCGGTCGCTGCGTCTAAACTCTAAGTAATGCAGGTAAATTGACGCTAAATACTTGTTTATCTGTATAATTACTTAATATTATGTAAGACTAGCGGTCGGGCCCGGCTCCGCCCGGGTGCATACACGTTTTAGAATGGCGGTCAAAATATTTAATTCTGAGTATCAGTTTAGAATATCGACCAATCGGACCACGAAAAACGAACAAAATTTCCTCGTATTTGCTAAAAATATCACTACTGCATTCCTCCTATAGGTTTTAGCGTAATGATATATAGCCTATAGCATTCCCCGATAAATGGACTACCCAACACTGAAAGAATCATTCAAATAGGACCAGTAGTTCCAGAGACTAGCGCATTCAAATAACAAACAAACTCTGCAGCTTTATAATATTAGTATAGATTTTACTTGTGGTAGGTCTCTCAGTTCCGTAATTCAAGGTGTTGTTTGGTTTTGCTACTGTTCATGAGCAGTCGTAATGCTTATCATCAAGCGAACGGTATGCTCGTCTCACTATTCATTGGTGGCCTGTGGGTAAACTCTCAACATTTCACGGTGGTCACGGGTTCAAATCTCTTGGCACACCTAAGACTTTTCGGAGTCATGTGTGTATTGATAATAACCACGCATTATATCGGTGAAGGAAAACATAGTGAGGAAACCTGAATACCATTGCGATTAGTAAGAACTTAGAGCCTGACTCAATCGTACTCTGAATTGTAGAGAAGGCCCATGCCCTGCAGTGGGACGTATACGGGCTAATACAGATGTATGCATATTTATTACTGGATAAATATCATATATGTTACATAATATCATCTTATTCACTAAAATGGAATGCCCTTAATGCATTAACGCATTTAGCCTTCTACGGGATCGATTAGGCTTAGTTCGGTTACATATAAATATGTAGTTTAATGTTCATAATTTTTGACCCCATTTCTCCTTTTAGGGGGCCGCGTACATATTTTATTATGATGACAAACATAAATATCTAGTTACAAATAAATCTAATCAAGAATATCTTGTGAATATTAATAAATGCACGCAACAGTCACATTCATAGTCCTGACCCCACGATCAGATCTATTGCGTTGTGCGTATCAGAAACTACGAGAAACTTTTCGATCTCACAAACACCCAGACCCGAAACAAATACCTGTACTTCACACAAATATTTGTATTGGTGCGGGGTTCGAACCCGCAGACTCACGATTTATAAACCGGCGTATAACTGCGCCACGGAGACTGTCCATATCATAACACAATCTTAAATTTAATATCGATATAAATTTATGTACATACATTTAAAAATATCACTGTACGATTGGATTGGTAATATTATATTTATTTAAAGCTTTATTGTACACCATAAATAAAACAAAAGTAAACAATTCACACTAGAAAAAAGTACAATTGGCGGTCTTATCGCACAAGGCAATTTCTGACAGACAACCTTTAGATGGATATAAGAGAAAAGGACGAAAGTTGGGGCAGCGTCAGGTGTACCAATAATGCCTATATTATAGATATTATAGTAGTGGTTCTATATTCAACATAATATATTCATTCGGACCAACACGGGTAATATTCTACCTTATATTGTAGAAAGTTGTCGGCCTGTTGTTCGTTGTGACCTATATGTTCCATAAGGTTTTAAATTCCTATTGGCTAACACGATGGTTATGTACACAGTCAGGTCATAAGTATTGTCACACAGTAAAAACTTCTCTTTTAGAATGCTGGCCACAAAAAAGTTTATTGAATTCGACTTTCGAATTGTTTATGAAAATAAAAATGTACACTTTTTAGAATTTTACTCATTTTTAAATATGTAGTGGACGCTTAAAGAAGACAGTGTTGCAGTTATTGCTTTGCATTGTTGCGGTTACGCGCCAATTCAAATTTTTGACATACTGAAAAATTTCGATATAACCAAAAGATTCGTTTATCGTACCATTAAACGATACAATGAAGACTCTAGTGTAGATGACAGGTCAAGAAGTGGTCGCCCTCGGTCTGTTAGGACTCCAGCAGTGATAAAAGCTGTGAAGGCGCGAATTCAAAGAATTCCCAAAAGTAAGCAGAAACTGTTGGCCCTTCAGATGGGGTTACCACGGCAGAACCACGGTGAAAAGGGTGTTAAATGAAGGCTTAGGGCTTCGGGCATATCGAAGAAAAACAGGACATCGTTTGAATGCTCGTCTAATGGACCTGAGACTGAAGAGATGCCGCGCTTTGTTGAAGCGGTACGTGGGAAAAAAATATCGGGAAATTCTTTTTTCAGATGAAAAAGTTTTTACCGTAGAAGAGAGCTACAACAAACAAAATGATAAGGTGAACGCACACAGTAGTGAAGAAGCGAGCAACCGTATTCCGCGTGTCCAACGAGGTCATTTTCCATCCTCGCTCATGGTATGGTTGGGAGTTTCTTATTGGAGCTTAACAGAGGTACATTTTTGTGAGAAAGGTATAAAAACGAATGCAGTTGTGTATCAAAATACAGTCCTGACGAACCTTGTGGAACCTGTTTCTCATACCATGTTCAATAACAGGCACTGGGTATTCCAACAAGATTCGAAGCTCATAGAGCGAAGATCACACAAGACTGGCTGGCGGCGCGTGAAATCGACTTCATGCGGCACGAAGACTGGCCCTCCTCCAGTCCAGATTTTAATCCGTTAGATTACAAGATATGGCAACACTTGGAGGAAAAGGCGTGCTCAAAGTCTCATACCAATTTGGAGTCACTCAAGACATCCTTGATTAAGGCAGCCGCCGATATTGATATGGACCTCGTTCGTGCTGCGATAGACAACTGGCCGCGCAGATTGAAGGCCTGTATTCATAATCATGGAGGTCATTTTGAATAAACTTTAATGTCATAAGAATATATGTTTTGTTAAGTTTATTTTGGTATATAAATGGTTACATAATGAATAAACTTGTTTCAATTATTTTATATTAAATATGTGACAGAATTTATGACCTGACTAGGTATTTCATGTTAATTATCATTATCCTCCTAAGGCCTGGGATTTTGAAATATGTTTTCATATAAAAACTAAAATGGCTTCCTGTAGGACAAATTGACAGCTATTGTTTAGACCTGACCATATTGAACTTACAGTTAGTACTATGACCGAACGTTCTATCAATAGAACCATTATCGTTTTACGTAAATACACATCAACTTTGTACTTTTAGAAAGACATTCAGGCATAATTTTGTCACATAAATAGTAATACCCCCGGGCCTTACAGATGATCGCCATTTTGTTCTTTGGAAAGTCACCCAGGACTTAGGAGGTTAAACAACAAACGAAATCAAAACATTAAATAAAGCCCCTTCTACGTACCGTTTATCGCATCGAATACGAGTATCGTAAGTATATAAAAAAGTTGAATCGTAAAAAAAATGTCAGAACAAGATAATCTATGGCGGTTATGTCATGCGATAATGGCAAACAATTTTCGCCGCGAGAAACTCTCTCCATGTAAATGGTGTTTAACCGTAGTAATGAAAATTGTGACACAGATCCAAAGAAAAGCCTCACAATTATTTATACAAAGACAAAATTCATAACTCCAGTAGTAAATAAGATGATGTATCCGAAATGCCTTTAAAAGAGCAATAGGCATAATGCTCCCCTCGAGATCAGCCTACCTATCTAGGGGGTTACTCTATAATCTGATGTGAAGTTAGAATGTTCGGAAGGCGTACGTAAAACTTCACTAATATGCCTTAATACTCTACAAAATATTTGAATCCTTTATTTGATAACCATAGACTGATTTCGGAGAAAACTATAAGTTTCATAGATTCTTACTTCAGACGTCGAACATTCGATTTTAGTGTCGGATTGTAAAGTAGCCCCCCTGTACATCTGAAATGAAATGAATATATTTATTGAATCCATAAAATGTCATATATTATTTAGATTCAGTCACTTTTTTTTCACTACCACCCAGTTCACAAGGCTGTTTTCGCCAGAGAAGAACGGGTAAGAAACTCTGGCGTTGCTCTTTTCAAAATAAGTTTACAGTATCTCAAGTAGCCATCGGATACTTATGAAGTAATTGAAGAGGTGGTTTATGCAAATATCAGAATCAGAGCGTCTCAAAGTCCAAACAAGCCGATCTTCCCACGATCGCTGAAGAACAGGCAGGGTTGCCACGTCTTACGCGACTGTGAAAAATTGTGGAGATTTTAAATAATAGAACAGGTTGTGCCCAAGACCTTAGTTAAAGTATTATTGGATAAACATCAATTTGGGTCAATACATGTATAAAAATAAAATTTAAAAACATATTTACATATTTAAATAGTCCTATTTATGTGTGTAAAAATATTCTTTATTGTGGAGTTGTTCACCTAGAAAGAAATAAATAATGAATTCATCTCAGAATCAAACGTCAACAATTATCAAATTCACAGTAACCGGTACAAATAAAAATTGTAGTGCCATAATGATGATCATGACAGCCTCAATGGCGCAGCTGGTTAGGTTAGCCTTTCTGCCATCTGTGAAACTAGAGACCGTGGGTTCGATCTTTGCATCATAAGAAATATTTATGTATTCCAAAGGCATTTGTCCTGGGTTTAGGTGTTTCTGAGACAGAAGTCTTATTTTTCATACCTACGAAACAAAACTCATTCTTAGTGTGGTGTCAGTAAAATGTATATAATTGATATTTGCATTTATTATTTATAAACCATAATAATAAGATACGCCGAAGACTGGTTCCTAATGTTTCAATGGGTCTTTTTGCGGAAGAATTTGACTGTGTCATACATCATCTTTAATTTGGGGATGCAGCTGTCTCATCGAAAATAACCTTGATTGAGCACTTAAGTGTCGCGTTATTTCGTACACATAAAAGTTTTCAAAATACACCTGACAATAACCAAATAATGATTGGTTATTTTTGGACTGTTGACACAAATAAGTCAAAACCGGAAAAATACTAGCAAATCTATAATTACACACGTTTGCTAGTTTCCGGCAGATGCTAAAACCAGTAGGAAGTAACTAGGTAATTTTATAAATAACAAAATTTGCATTTTACAAATATGTATAACTCGATTTTTAGACACCGCTACTAGGCCTGTTTTTGGAGTTATTGTATTTTTCTTTTATTATATTTACAAAAATAAAACGTATACTTTAGTGTTTATGTTTTTTAACAACTTTATATTATGTAAGTCCTATGGTATGTAAGTCAGACAACCCGTACTAGGCCAGCGGGTAGGACTATATGGCCTAACCAATCTCAATCGTACTCTTGATTGTAGAGGAGGTCTGGCAGTGGGTCGTTAATGGGCTGATACAGAATATTATAGGATTTTTTCTAGTTAGGTGGCTGATGATTCGCGATGTCGCTGGTAGAAGCTATGTAGAGATGAGAAAGGTAAGACAAGATGAAAAGCGTTTATTAACTTCTATAGGCTAATGACGATTGTAATAAATCGCTAAGGAATTGAAAAAGATGAGAAAAACCTTAAAATCAGTACCTACCCTAATTATGGATTACATACATAATAAGTATACACATATAAACTCACTCCTTTTTCCTAGAAGGGGTAGGCAGATATACAATCAGGACATTTTAATTTCGTCTTTTATGTACGGAACATACGATATCATGCGAGCCTATCGCCATACCCGACACAAATTCCCGACTTCAGGCTAATAATGAATAGAAAAATCCATATCACTTCATGGCTTATAAAGTTATTTATTTTATTTATTTATTTTAAATCTTTATTGTACACATAAAAAAAATACAACATACAGAAACAAAAAAATATAAAAAGTACAAATGGCGGTCTTATCGCTTAAAGCAATGTCTTACAGACAACCATGGGATGGATTTAAAAGAAGGAAAAAGAGAGGGCAGTGTAAAATAAATAATTAAAAGTGAGGAAACTAGATAAAACTCATACTATCTATTTGTCGGAAATAGATGGCGCTGCTGTGGCAGATTCAATGGCGAGTGACATCACTTCTTTAAATTTAATTTCAGTTAATATTTTCTTAGTAATTGTTTTTTAATTTTAATTTGTAAAGATTTAATTACTTTGTGTTTCAATGATTGTTTATTTTTATCAAGTAGTATGTACGTAATTTAGATGTTAAAATAGAATTTATTAAAAAGGAGGCGGTAACGCAGGTGACATTGATTGGTTAATTCAATAAGAATTAAAAAAATGAATGGGCCTGGACATAACCTCGATGATCGGGCGTTCTTCGAGTATTTGTCTGTAACCGTATTATTATTGTAAAAGTGTGTTTTATTTCCAACCAAATTCTATAAAAAGGATTAACAATTATGAGCGCCGAAGAAGAAACTCAAGAAATGTTGCGTTCGGCTACCGGTGACGCGACATCAGAATTGGGATTACATCAGGCAACGCCCCAGGAGCAATCAAGGTTGGATGAAACTTTTCTCCATTCTTTGTTGGAATCGCAAAATCGTAATTTTTTATGCCTGATCGATGCATTGAAAGCACCGGCTAGCAACGAAAAGATTTGCCTTCCTGAATTTGATCCGGACAAGTCTGACAACGATCCACGTGCTTGGTGTGATACGGTTGACCTTTGCATATCGGAACGCAACCTCAGCGGCAGTAGATTAATAATGGTGATCAGTGAAGCATTAAAGGGAAGCGCGTCACGTTGGCTATCGCAAATATCGTATGGAGGGATTACGTGGCCAGAACTGAAGCTTCTTTTTAAAGCACGGTATGATTGTGTGGAAACTCCAGCAGCTACGTTACTTAATTTTGGCAATGGCCGACCAAAGGAAGGTGAATGTTTAGCGGCTTATGCGTCTCGCTTGATGACCATGCTAACCTCGCGCTGGCAAAAATTGACTACGGAGCAGATTGCCATTGCTACGGTGCTTTCTCACGTGGCACAGTTCGATGGTAGACTACAACGCCTGGCTTTCACGACGGACATTTCGACGCGTGACCAAATGCAACGTGAACTGCAAGCGTTTTCATATTTAAAGAGGAAAGCAAATTCTCCAGCTTTTGTTGAACCGAGTGACAGCAAGCGACTCAAGCCACATGTGCCACATTCGTTGTTTTGTCACAACTGCGGCAGGATTGGACATCTATCCGTCAACTGTCGCAAACATCGTGCGCTGACCTGGACTTCGAATAACTCTCTGAAACCAACTACAGCTGCTGAACAGATTCAGCGAGAAAAGAACATCAATGTGACCTGCTTCAAGTGCGGGGTCAAAGGCCACTACGCTTTGAAGTGTCCACGCAACGCGGTGACCAGCAACGAGCGGAGCATTTCCGGCGGTGAAAGTGCAGCACCAATAATCACAGCGAGTGAGAAGCGAGTCAATGTCTGCTCTGTTGCTAATCCTCAAGGACAATTGTTACATAATGGTGAGTCGTTTCCTTTTTCTTACGATTCCGGAGCCGAATGTTCTCTCTTAAAGGAAAGTTTTGCCTCTAAGTTTTCTGGAAATGTGTATCATAATACAGTTACTTTAAATGGTATAGGATCGGGATCAGCTTATAGTACGAAGCAAATTTTATGTAAAGTAACAATTAACGGCTTACTATTAGAAGTTCTTTTTCATGTTCTTCAAAACAATCAATTACAACATAATATCATGATCGGTAGAGAAGTTTTACAGCACGATTTAACTGTGACCATGTCTGCTTCGGAAATAATGTTCTCTCGTAATCATAAGGTTGATTTATGTGAGGTAGATCATGTTTGCAATGAATGTTACGATTTTAGTAATATTAAAACTAACATACCAAATGAATTTCTTCCAAAGCTGGTTGAAGTCTTGAGTGAGTTTTCATATTCTTTTCCTAAAAACATATCTAAGACAAGGGTGTCAACTGGCCAATTAGAAATTCGTCTGATGGATCCGAATCGAAGAGTTCAACGCCGCCCCTACAGGTGAGTGCGGAAGAGAAGGAGATCATAAGACAAAAGGTAAGGGAACTAGAAAGTGCAGGTGTGATCCGGCCGAGCTGTTCTCCATTCTCAAGTCCGGTGCTCCTAGTGAAGAAGAAGGATGGTTCAGACCGGATGTGCGTGGACTTCAGAGAGCTGAATGCTAACACTATACCAGACAGGTATCCACTTCCATTAATATCGGATCAAATTGACCGTCTAAGTGGCGCTAAATGGTTTACGTGCTTAGATATGTTAAGTGGATATCATCAAATACCTGTTCACAAAGATTCGATTGAGAAGACATCTTTTGTGACACCCGATGGACAGTGAAAATACCTCACTATGCCATTTGGTCTTAAAAATGCAAGTTCAGTATACCAGAGAGCTATAATTAAGGCACTGGGTGAGCTGGCACATGATTATGTGGTATGCTATGTCGATGACGTTTTGATACGCTCTTCGACAGTTGAGCAAGGTCTGGAAAGGCTACGTCATGTTCTGACCGTGTTGACTCGGGCTGGATTCTCCCTGAACCTTTCCAAATGTTCATTCCTTATGAACCGCGTCGAGTTTCTGGGGTTCATAGTGGAAAATAGTCAGATTAAGCCAAATCCAGGTAAGATAGAGTCACTTACGAAACTACCTCCACCACAGACAATTACTCAGCTTAGGCAGTTTATTGGATTAGCATCCTACTTCCGGCAGTTTCTTCCCCAGTTCTCTAAAATAATGGCTCCACTCTTCAGACTTACTTCCAGTAAAGGTAAGTACCTTGATTGGCAACCAGAACACGAAAAAATTCGACGTGACATCATATTGAAGTTGACGAGTGAACCAATACTGAGGATTTTTGATCCAACCCATCCTGTGGAGCTCCATACGGACGCTAGTTCAGAAGGTTATGGTGCCATGCTCATACAGAAAGTGGATGGTAAGCAGCATGTAATTGCATATTTCAGTCGACGCACCTCGGGTCCAGAATCCAGATACCACTCTTTTGAACTGGAGACATTGGCTATTGTCAATGCAGTGAAGCATTTTCGCCAATATTTGCATGGACGAAAGTTCACCGTTGTAACTGATTGTGCAGCGGTTAAGGCCTCAAAGGACAAACCTGATTTGTCACCACGAGTGCATAGATGGTGGGCTTACCTGCAGTCGTTTGACTTCAATATTATTCAAAGACCAGGTGCGCGTATGAATCATGTGGATTTCTTGTCAAGAAACCATGTGCCAGGTAACTCAAATATTAACTTAGCTCCTTTCCTGGAAAAACGGGTAGACATTGCTGAACTTTCTGATAATTGGCTGAAGGCTGAACAGGAAAGAGATGAAGAGATTTCCAAAATCATGTGTGACTTCCGTAATGAGGTAATGTCTGAAGACCTTAGAAAGACCTATGAAATCCGCAAGGATGTGCTACATCGCGTGATCCAGCGAAATGGACGAACAAGATGTTTGCCCATAGTTCCGCGGGCGTTAAGATGGTCAGTAATTAATAATATTCATGAGTCTGTCATGCATTTAGGTTGGGAGAAGACGTTAGGGAAAGTCTACGAATACTACTGGTTTCCAAATATGGTTAAGTACGTAAGAAAATTTATTGACTATTGTATCACATGTAAGATCGCTAAACCCAGTACGGGACGTATACAGGCGGAACTTCATCCCATTCCAAAAAGCACAATCCCGTGGCATACCATCCATATTGATGTGTCAGGTAAATTAAGTGGCAAGAATGATATGAAAGAGTATGTGTTTGTTTTAATAGACTCTTTTACTAAATACGTCTTATTAGTACACTCCAAGAACATTGATAGCAATAGCAGCATACGAGCACTTAAGCATAGCATATCCTTGTTCGGGAATCCGGTTCGCGTCATTGCAGATCAAGGGCGATGTTTTGCAAGTAAGGATTTTTCTAGTTTTTGTACCAGCCAAAACATAAACTTACACTTGATTGCTACCGGTGGATGTCGAGCCAATGGGCAAGTTGAGCGCGTCATGAGCACACTTAAAACAATGCTCACATCTGTTGAGGTCAGTAAAAATCGTTCCTGGCAAGACGCACTCTCAGATATTCAGTTGGCTTTGAATTCGACTCTAAATCGTGTGACAAAGGCTAGTCCTTTAGAATTAATGATTGGTAGAGTAGCGCGCCCGTATGGCTTAATGGCGGTTAGTGATGAGGCTGAAATTGACTTATCCTTTTTGCGCGAGCAGGCGACCCGTGGAATTGAGGCAAACGCAGCTTATGAAAAGAAACGTTTCGATTCTAATAAGGCTAAACTAAATAAATTCACTGTAGGAGACTTTGTATTAATTGAAAATGAGGAAAGAAACCAAACTAAATTAGATGCTAAATTTCAAGGCCCCTTTAAAGTAATTGAAGTTTTAGAGGGTGATAGGTATCTCTTAAGGGCTTTGAATTCCAACAGAACGTACAAGTACCCTCATGATCGTGTAAGAGGTGTTCCTGATCATCAAGTTCCCAAAGAGTTAGATCTTAATTATTTGCAATCTGATGATGATGATGATGATGACAGTGATGCCAACGACAAGCATGACGCTTAGAAGTGCTTCCAACGGGCAAGTAGTACTGATGGCCGATGGACTGTGCCATATAGTGTCTGATGGACTAGATACTGTGTGATAGTAATCAGTGGCCGATGGACTGTGCCATAGAGTATCTGATGGACTAGATACTGTGTTCGATGGACTGAACACTTATGATTGTTGGCTAAGTCTTGATTGTTGTGGCTATGTAATAGTATCCTGTAAGTCGTTAAAAACGAGTTGTTCAATTATTCTCTGGGAACTTGAAGGTTGTATTTTTTTAAAAGTATTATGTCCATGAAAAATTGTTACCTTTAATCATTCATTTGATGGCATTCGTCTTTTAATTCGCTTGGCAGGATTGCCGAACAGTTAACTTCTTCTTTTTTTTTTTTTTTACTTTATTCATAGACTCCACACCCGAGGACGGGTGAACATCAGAATGGCCGTGTCGGAAATAGATGGCGCTGCTGTGGCAGATTCAATGGCGAGTGACATCACTTCTTTAAATTTAATTTCAGTTAATATTTTCTTAGTAATTGTTTTTTAATTTTAATTTGTAAAGATTTAATTTCTTTGTGTTTCAATGATTGTTTATTTTATCAAGTAGTATGTACGTAATTTAGATGTTAAAATAGAATTTATTAAAAAGGAGGCGGTAACGCAGGTGACATTGATTGGTTAATTCAATAAGAATTAAAAAAATGAATGGGCCTGGACATAACCTCGATGATCGGGCGTTCTTCGAGTATTTGTCTGTAACCGTATTATTATTGTAAAAGTGTGTTTTATTTCCAACCAAATTCTATAAAAAGGATTAACAATTATGAGCGCCGAAGAAGAAACTCAAGAAATGTTGCGTTCGGCTACCGGTGACGCGACATATATATATAATCTAAACATAAAATACACCAAAATAACATACATACATACATACATACATAATAAAAAGCATTAATACATACATATATAATACTACAAACATATACATATATAAATATATAATAAATACAAATTTAAAATTAATTAGAAGTAGGAAATAATATTATCTACTAAAATCTGTTTATTTAGAGAGAATGAATAGAGGTAATGTTCTTTGATTTGCCTCTTGAATGAAGACAGCGATTGCGCCTGTCTCACCACAACAGGAAGCGCGTTCCACAATCGAACTGCTTTGACAGTAAACGACTTGTCCATAAATGTCGTGGTGTGCACAGGCATTCTCAGCCTAAGATTCTCGGACGACCTCAAGGACCTCAAATGTGAGTCATGAAGAAAAATAAATCGTTCTTTAAGATAAGATGGGGTGAGAGGATTGAACAAAATATTGTAAAGAAGACAGAGAATGTGAGTATTCCGACGAAGCCGACCACTTGAGCTTAGCACGAAACTCAGAAACATGGTCATATTTGCGAAGACCAAATATGAATCTTATGCAGAAATTTTGAAGACGCTCAAGTTTATTTAGTTGGTCTTCGGTGAGATCTAGATAGCTGACATCGGCATAATCAAGGATGGGGAGAAGGAGGGTTTGCGCAAGCGTAATCTTCGTGGTAACGGGTAGAAAGTTGCGTAATCTTCGCAGGGACTTAGCTGAAACGAAAGTTATTTATATACTTAGATATAAAAACGGTTATGACGATGAAATATATTTTTTGTCTTACTGTTTTCTAATTTGGCAACCTTAGCTATAAGCGCAGTGGCTATTTACTTCATCGTGCCATTATCACCGCATCTCAGCTCCGGTACATATATAGAGTTGTTTGCACTGTGATAATGAAGATTCATGTTTGATGAGTATTTACTTTTTATCTTTAGATTTATGGACGTAAAAACTACAAAAATGTAGATTATGAAATATATTGTTGTTATCTTTTATATTTGCGCAATTGTTGCTTATGTCTCTAAACGTATAGCCTTAAGGTCAATTTACAATTTGTGTTGTTGATTTCGAGAAAATGATTTCAGACGGTATAATATCGTACTTGTTGTATGACTGCATGTATACGTTTATGGAATGCACTTTCTGTTTTGGTGAGGCAGGCTCAAACTCTATCATCTCATAAGATGCTGGTAAAAGAGCAATACCTTTCTCTTTAAACAGATATACTGATGGATTTAATTCTTCTAATTAAATCTATTAATAATATATTTATAAATGTTTGTTTATTTATATTTAAAAATATTTATTTATGAATGTGATGTTTCTATATGTATAATTTATGTTTTATTTATTTGAGCTGTTTTTCTTATTATACACTGCCTTTTTTCCCCTTCTCATAAATCGACCCAACGATTGTCTGGTAGAGCTTGTCTTAGTGCGATAAGACCGTCATTTGTACTTTATTCTTATAATAATAATATATGTCAATGCTGTTATTTTTATTGTGTACAATAAATAATGAATAAATATCGTTAAAAGCTTATCGCGGCAAAGTGGGTGTAAATTGAAGACCTCGTTGGAACTAATTACACACGTAGTAGCCCTAATAATAATCAAATTACAGGCTAAGACCCCCCCCTCCCCCACGTTTTCAAATCAACCTCTCAGAATTAGACTTTAACAAATTAACAATAGCACCCACCTTCAACTTTTTTTAAACCGCAATATCCCAAATTCCGTTAATCTGCATTAATAAATAACTTGTAAGTATCAACTCTATAGATATACACAAGGCCTCCTACTAACATCGCGATGGTAGGCTCAGTGATTCAGTAGAGTTGTGCCCCACCGGTCGCCTCGCTATGTCGGCCACGCTGCAAACAAGTTTGAAGTAAGTCGACGAAAGTTTCTGACGTATGTAGGTTGTGACGTCACACTTTCTTGTCCCTCTGTTCAGTGTGTTGTTTTGTGTCGTGTTATGGTTTGTATAGCGGATTGGGTATGATCTTTTTAACTGTTTTATTTGTGTTTTTAGATGGATGAAGTCTTGTTTTAATCGGGCAAAAAATAATACTATAAATATATTCATATTTTGGTCTAGGATGTATGTAATTTGAGATGAAAGTACATACAATTTTTTACTAACTTCTCGAGAAACTATATTACAAGAAAAATTAGTTTAACCTATGTTTTTTTTTATAATTCTAGCAACTTCTAACTACAGTAATTATTATTACGTAATCGGGCAAAAAATAATACTATAAATATATTCATATTTTGGTCTAGGATCTATGTAATTTGAGATGAACGTACATACAATTTTTTACTAACTTCTCGAGAAACTATATTACAAGAAAAGTTAGTTTAACCTATGTTTTTTTTTTATAATTCTAGCAACTTCTAACTACAGTAATTATTATTACGTAATCGGGCAAAAAATAATACTATAGGTAAATATATTCATATTTTGGTCTAGGTTCTATGTAATTTGAGATGAACGTACATACAATTTTTTACTAACTTCTCGAGAAACTATATTACAAGAAAAGTTAGTTTAACCTATGTTTTTTTTTATAATTTTAGCAACTTCTAACTACAGTAATTATTATTACGTAAGTTAAAAATGTGTAATATACAATGAGTATTTCTTATTGTCACATAAAATTAATACATATATCCTTATTATGCAGCGCTAACATAAAAACATAAACAGAGCTGTAATACCTGTGTAATAACAAGTAATAAAATTGAAGTAGGTAGTACGTTGTTATAACGTTAAGAAATAATTAGTGGCGGTAGCAGTGTATTTATATTTTGAAAAAAAAAAAAATAACTTGGTCGCTTCAGCTGTTTTGTATACATAATCCATATTCATTGACGATTACTACAATAAACACCAAAAGTATTTGATACATAAGCTGGCTGGTTTTGCCAAAGTATGTTTGTATATTTTTCTAATGGGTAAAGAGTAACAATTTTTTTTGTATGTGCTTCTGTATGCTTGTCTCTGTCAAAGTTTTAGTGTGGTAAACCCTGGGTGCTGATGTTTATGTTCAGCTGCGGTATTCATGTTGATAATTATGATGAATTTGTTCTTTACTTTATGTATAGGTACCAAATTAAAATATTTTCAGTTATAATCATGAGTTAAACTATCACACATACGTATACAGCGTATATCAAGAGTGCTGCCGAAAACAAAGTTTTAGTGACTTCAGACACAATGCAACTAAATTTTGCGCAAAAAATGTCGCTCTTCTTTGCGAAATTTTTAGTTACATTGTGTTTGTAGTCACTTAAACTCCCATCCGGCGTCGTTTTCGGTAGCAGTCTTGATATACCCAACTATACCAGTTCAAGTCACTCAATCAAATATAATATTAGCATTATCTATACATATAACTACGAGACTCTTTGTCATTGAAAGATTACACCCGAAACTTTTATCTCGGTGCGAAATCGAACCCGCAGTCTCTCGTTTCACTGCCTTAAAATTGACAACCATAACGAATTAACGGTCGACATGATAGAGGTAAGATTATGCATTCGAAATTTTGAAACCACATGAGGTGGCTTAAACATAATAAAAAATAACCGCTATATGTAGAGACTGTCATTTTGGGAGGCTACTGTCAAACACGATATTCGATATATCGTGCAATTCTTCGTATTGAAATCTATACTTAGTGAGTTCGTTTTTACTATGTCGATGAATATTCTCTATGCAACAGTTAACAGCATTGTTGAATCATTCATCAGTCGATAAAAGTGAAAACGAAGGCACCAGAAGTAGGTTTTAACACGCGGTATCGACTATGTATCGAATATCGTTTGTCTTGATGCCCTCTGAAGTAACAAGGATTATGGTCTTATTTTAATGTGTCACATATCACTAATCTTGTTATTTTATTCTTTGTTTGTTTTTTGTGCGGTTGCGCCCATCGATTTTGTGGTAGTGTAAATGAGCTGTGATTTTCTTATTATTGGATTTTATTCTCAGGGGGGTTACTCTGTATTTTGACACGACGACAAATGTTCGAACGTCGTTCGTAAAACTGTTCGAATTTGCCTAAATACTTTACAAAATATTCGAATTCTCTACAGTACGTGACCTTAGACTAAGTTCGGAGTCAATGAGAAATATAGAGTATTGTATTGATTTTTAGAAGTGGAAAACATTTATCTTATACGGGAATTAATCAATACACCACATAAATAAATTGTCATGGACGTATTTATATTTTACTCATATATTTTCCAATATTCGTGTACAATTAAAGTAAGTTATGACTCGCTCCGATAGTTAGGCATTTTTTTCTGTCACAAGAGGAAAACTTCCCGTTTCAGGGCCCCGGAGGAGGCCGAAAGGGGTATGTGATGTCACTGGTCTTCAAAAGGCATTCCATTGGCAGTTTCATACTCATCATACATATTATATCATACTTAATGAATGCCTATCTATATTTAATGAGCGTACTCAAATTCGCCTTTCGTTACCATAATATAATTATACCTAATGTGTATAATTCAAGTTAATATGATAATTAATTAAATAATAAAGTACTGTGAAATAATGCATTATTTACGAGTATGCACTAATTACTTGAAAATATGTTTATAGGTTGCAACTCGTCACATTTCCAAATTTATTGCTATTGTTACAATATGTGCATTATGTATGTTGCAATAATATTTATTGGAAAATAACTCACAAAGGAATAATGCATATTATTGTTGTTTAGTTCTTAAGGTTTCTTTAATTTATTCACCTTTTACGTTGGTCACATAATTTTCGTAGCTTGGATTAATAAAATGACCTCGTACTTCGGAGCCGACTTCTGGCTCCAAACATAAATTATACATATGTTCATGATTGTATCATCTACAACCTACAAGAGCTACACTAATTGCTAACTATCACAGAATCCACTTAGTTTATTTTAGTCCCAATAACTAGTCAAACCCCTACGTATTCCGGGCACAAATTCCAATCACGGCGGTTCATATAAGGTTTCATACAAACCTTATATGAACCGCCGGTATCAAAAATCAGATTGTAAATTATCCTCCCATGGAATCGAACGTCAGACTTTACGTATCACAGCCAATATGAGTCACTAAAACAATAAACGAAGTTTGTCCAATATTGGTATAATTTGTCGCCAGGATCTGGGCCAATTTGTATTGTAAACATGACTCGACCAACAAAATTATCGCTCCATATTATTCGAAGGGTGATTGAGGACGCTACATAATTTGTGGAATTAATATTTATGTGTTTATTTATGGTTGTAATTAGTTATTGATTGGTTTTAATTGTGACGTATGGGATATTGTAAAGTATTTACTTGGAGTAAAGTAGAGTTTGGAAGAGCTATCGTTGTATTGAAAATGTTTTGTCATAGATTTGATTCAAGGCACAATTGAAATCAATTTTTCGTAAAACATAAGAAAAGATAATTTTAGGTTCTTACGTCCTTATAACGCAAAATAGCTTAAATATTTTGGAGAAAAATCTGAGGCTATATATTTCAAGCCCGAGAATCAAACAACTACGAAACCAATTTTGTCTAGCTTCAGCGTATATTTGCTGAGTTCTGTACCACATTCTATGCATTTTAGCATTTTTATTTTCATCATATATTGGAAAATGAATTCAGTCCATACGGAGGTAGTTACGATATTGTTTGTCATACATATCACATTACATTGGGTTTCTGGGCGTAATAGTCCCAGAGATGACGACCAAAACCATGTATCATAGCAATATGGTCGAAACTGTATAAAATCGTTAGATTATGTGATTCTGAACCCGACTAGGTAGGTAGTAACGGTCAAAAGTGTAGCAATTGCATGCGAGGCTATTTCTGCTGTGTCCAAAAAAAAGGCAGTCGGTATCATAGCAATACGTCTGATATTGGCAATGTACATAGATTTTATAATTTTATGACGAATAAGTTGGCTTTCAGACATTTTGCGCGTAGTATATAGTTGAAGCGAATTTTTGAAAATGTCAACAAATTTAGCCGACCTGTATTATAGCAATACGAATGAATTTTTTTTCTATCGTTCGTTAATAAGGCAGGAATGCAAAAAATAAGTTTTCAGACATTTTAGATGTCGCATGTACTCCCAAAAGAGAAAAGAACGTTTTGGAGTCGCTTGGCCGATGCCTGAGTGCTTCCGTTCCTGCTGTGGTGGGAATAGTTTTTTGCATATTATGCTCCTGCCACTCTCTTGCTATACATAGTCACTCACCAGCTGTGCTAACCGTTGAAATGACGCTCACTTAAAGTGACAACTAACTATAAGTTGCTCAGGCGGACGTGGGTGTGTCGCTGGTTGTCCGAGGGCTCGCAGACGTTTTTTTCTTCTATTCCCAAAGATTAGGCCCGTTTTGCTCATCTGCCATTGACGAAGTTTTCAGGGATGGAAGAGTAGGTTTTTAAGAATTCAAAATTATCAATTAAAATAGACGTTTTTATAGCATAGATACGTTGTCCGCGCTCTATTTTGGCAAGACAAAAGCAAGGTGATTGCCCGACTTGCAATCAGTCATGCTTCAACACGGTCGATATCGAAAAGTTTTCTGATAAAGGAGGTGCTACACTGAATTCTTCTGATATAATTTTTTTTTTACATCTGGTTACTTCATTTTATCAAGTTCAACAATTTTCAGACAGATTGCTATGATACCGATCGGTAAAATTCCTTAACATATTTAGAATGGTCTCAAAATTTGATGCATCCAAATTTTCTTCTGAAAATATTTTTTTCCTATTAACTAATCCGAATTTACCCGTAAAGAACATTTTCAGACGGATTGCTATCATCATATTTTTTTGTCTCATTTTTAATTTTTCTAAATTATTTTTTGCATTCACGCTACACTATTAACTTCTGAAAAATATGTTTTCGGTATCTTATAGCTATTATATAACTACAGTCAGAAAATCAGACAGATTGCTATGATACAGTCTGGTAAAATTTGTTGACATTTTTGAAAATTCAGTTCGGTCAAACGCTACGCGAAAAATGTCTGAAATTGGTATTTTCGAGTTCGAAATAATCAAATCTATCAATTTGATGCAGTTGTGGCCGTATTGCTATGAGACAAAAATTGTGGTTGTCATCTCTCGTACTATAAGAAAGATGCCCAAATAGAGGCAATTATGATAAGAGACTATCAACATATTTTGTTTGTTCGCTAATTACTGAGTGCTCGTGACTAGTGACTAGTATTAAGTTCTCGGTACAGATAACATATTTTTATTTGACTTTTGGAAATTAATTATCTGTACATAAAATGCGTAATGATTTCTAAGGGAGAACACTATTTCATTATTACATTCCGAAGTGTAGGTAATAATAATGCTCTATAAATTGTCGTAATTTAAATTAAATAAAAATTATAAAGAAAGTATTAGGCGCTAGATAATAGCTGACCTAATTGGATTATATACTAAAAGGCACTGAAGGAAAACATGAAAAAATACAAATATTTGTGAGGTCTACAAGTATTTGTCTCGGGTTTTGGTGTTTGTGTGTCCTCTCTCAATCTGTATCAGCCCATATACGTCCCACTGCAGGGCACGGGCCTCCTCCACAATCGAGAGTACGATTGAGAGTGTTAGAGATTATTTATTTATTGTTATTTATTATTTATTTATTGTTGTTTGAGAGTGTTGAGTGTAATTATTTAGTGTGTACACTCCCTCTCTCAATACTCTCTAGTATTTCCCGTGACACAAGACTGAATTGATAATAATGTAGGGTCAAAACTACGTATATGACAACTAAGTGTATTTTATTTAGATACAGGCACTTTTTTCATCAGAGAAGAACGGGCGAGAATATCAGCTAGCGTTGCAGTATTCAGGAGTTATTTATAAAGTAGAGATTTTAATTCAGACTAGTTCATAAAAAATCGCTAAAGCAGACGAACAAACTTGGCAAAGGTCAAATAATGAAGTAAAAATAGAGGATTTCATTGTATTGTTTTTTAACCTCGGCAGCTGGTCTTGGGAAGTGCATTGTGTGGTTTGCCTTGGCGTCCAACGGTGACAATATTTTTTCTAATTAACACCTCAGTTAATCAAGATTAATTATCGAAATAATAAGATCTAATTGTTCAATAGAACATTATATATACGTGAAGTCAAAGAAGAAAGAGTTAGTTGATTGATTATGAAATATGATATAAATGTTTGTATATTAAGAATTCCATATAGGCTTGTATTGTTGTTCTTTGATAAGGCACAACCTCTTGGTGGCAGATGCTTTATTTGGACTGAACTACCCTTACCATTCGATGAATTTATTCACTGTGTCAAGCCAATATTCAAACCTTTCTTGTTATTTTTAACCGACTTCAAAAAAAGGAGGAGGTTCTCAATTCGACTGTATGTTGCTTTTTTTTTTTATGTTTGTTACCTCGTTTCTCTGTACTGTGTGAACCGATTTCGATCATTTTTTCTTTGATTGAAAGCTGGTGCTTGTCGTTTGGTCCCATAAAAATATGGTGAAGATCTGATGAATATCTTCGGACCTGGAGAGGGGAACTCCTTAAAATTAAGGAGAATTGCAATGGTTCTTTTTGCATTACGTTCATTAGAAAAGTTAAGATACAGTGAGGGAGGGAAAAAGGGGTGGGGGTGAGGGGGGGTGGGTGATAAAATTAAAATACACGTAAATTCTAATATCTTCGGTAGCTTTTAAGCGATTTTAGTGATTTCTTTTTCATTGGAAAAAACGTATTGACAGGTTGATCCCAGGAACACAACATTAAGATCTTATTATCATGTTCGGACCTGGAGAGTAGAACTCCTCAAAATTTAATAGGATTTCAACGGTTATTTTTGCATTGAGTTCAGTATAAAGGCTAGGCTACAGTGGTTGAGGGAAAAAGGGGTAGGCGCGAAGGAAGGGGGGGGGGGGGGAGAAAAAATAATAAACATGTGAATATTCCAATATCTTTGGCAGCTTTTAGCCGATTTTAGCGATTTTATTGTCATCGGAAAGAACATATTCCTTGTGGAGACCAAATCTTTTCATTTAAATGCCTATCAACACTAAAAAGATAAAAATAACTAAAATTTTTAATAAAAAAAATTAAAACCGACTTCAAAACAAAAATCCACTAACAACCAAAAATAAATAAAATAATAACTACCACTCCAAAGCAAAAAAAATAATATTTATTTCATGGAGCTCGTGCATGTTGATTAATTTGCTTAATGACTTGACTAGCCAACAAATCAAAATATATGCGTAACATATTGAAGGCGGGTCGCCCAGTACCAAACATATAGATATTTAAATTAATATAAGGCATAGGTCTTATATGTTTGGTACTGGGTGGCCCGCCTTCAATATGTTACGCATATATTTTGATTTGTTGGCTAGTCAAGTCATTAAGCAAATTAATCAACATGCACGAGCTCCATGAAATAAATATTATTTTTTTGCTTTGGAGTGGTAGTTATTATTTTATTTATTTTTGGTTGTTAGTGGATTTTTGTTTTGAAGTCGGTTTTTATTTTAATGTCTGCCTATCGACACTAGGCCAGCGTGGTAGAAATTGTGGCCCATCCTCTCTCAATCGTACGTTCGATTGTAGACTAGGTATGTCGAGATTGGGACATATATGGGCTGATACAAATAATGTCTTTGCTGATTTCTATCAAAATATAATAAAATAGGTATGAATATATCTTTAAATTATTGCTTAATACATAAAAATCCGTTAGTCTCACGATCATAAGTACTTTGACATTGTCTTTGTGCCATTGTTCCGAAGCATTGTGTGCGAAAGTTATCTGCTAACATTTTTATCTGATAACATTCATTACACGATGCATTTTAATTATGTTTGTATGTATATTAGTAAATGTTCGTTCGAGCCGAGAATCGCAAGGTATGATTCGCATTTTGGTTAATTTAATAAATAATAAATAAATAACACTCAACAGTCACATACATAGGTTCTGAGTCCTGACCCCACACTAATATCTAGTCTTCTGTTTTGGTATCAGAAACTACGACTTTTAGGTCTCACAAACACCCAGACCCGAAAGATATATTTGTGTGCCGCACCAACATTTCTCTCAATGCGGGGATCGAACCCGCGGCCTCTCGTCTTTGTCTTGGCGTTTAACCGCCTTCGCCACGTCAATTTAAATTTAAATTTTTCAAAATCTCCCCGTGACTGAAGAATAATGTCAATTTTATCGGAAATCAAACCATATTCGTCAAAATGTATTTTTTCCTCAAAAATTACTCAAACAGTGCAATTTTCCTTACTTAGAAATCGAACTTAAGCCATAAACGTTAACAGCTTTCTCATGTTACAGGAAAACTGTTACAAGGATTAGCAAAAATAGGTTAACTTGGATCATGTTCAATACATATTTTATTCATATCTGGGTATAGTATTTTATATACATATACATATACAGGGTATATCAAGACTGCTACCGAAAACGAAGCCGGGTGGTAGTCTAAGCGACTTCAGACACAATGCAACAGAAAAAGTTGCAAAAAAAAAGCGTTTTTTTTTTTGTTATTTTTTTCCTATGGCCATATTTGGGTGGTAAATACATTTTTTCCTAAAATAATAGTGTATACCCTTTTATTTATAAATACTCTAAGGTATAAAAGAGTTTAAATTATTATTTTAGCAAAAACTATGGATTTACCACCCAAAAATGACGATATTTAAAAAATCATAAAAAATAATTGTCGCGTTTCTATGCGAAATTTTTAATTGCATTGTGTTTGTAGCCACTAAAACTACCACCCGGCTTCGTTTTCGGTAGCAGTCTTGAGATACCCGGTATAGTACATACCGAAGACACTAAAGAGGTCATTGTTGCAACATAAAAATACACGTTTAAACCATTAAGTACACATTTACGAAACATAATTATTGTTTAAATAACAATTGATATTTACACAGCTGTGGAAACACAAAGAATAAGGGACACGTATTTGTCTAATAACATAGTCTATTACTCAGATTGTGTACAACGATATAATAAGTATTTATATAATATCAAGTCTATGCTACTGAAGTTTGTTTCAGTGGCTTTTGTAAAAATCTAGTATAGGGTATTCGACTGATAACATTATTTATATTAAATTTACTTATTTTCCGTAGTCTTATAATACAAGGGATATACAGACTGCGACTGTAAATAAAGCCAGGTGGTAGTTTTAGCGACAACATACACTGTACAATAAAAAAAAATGAAATTTTAGACACCTACCTTGTGTTAGAAGCGTCTCTATTTATAATGGTTTTAAGTCACTAGCTTTAATTTCGGTCGCAGTCAGTAATTAATATTTGTTTCCATTTTTTTATTGCAGTGAATGTCGAGACGAGCATGCCGTTCGCCTGATGGTAGCGATGCGACCGCTCATGAACAGTAGCAAAACCAAACAACACCTTGAATTATAAAGCAATGCTTGGCATTCCACTGCGCCCGCCATCCTGAGACATAAGATGTTAAGTCTCAATATGTCCAGTAATTACTCTGGCTACAATGTCCTTCAATCCGAGACACAACAGTGCATTTAAACGGGAGAAATAGACATTGCGGTGGTACCCACCCAGGCAGCCTCTCACATATGAGAGACCTACCACCAGTAATTTGTTGTCTAACGTACTTAAGACTGTTTTAAAATTAAGTTGTCGAATATTTTGTCTCCATTGCTCAAACTGAATTCAAAAGTCGTCCGAAAGGGACAAAACATTCAATAATTAAAATATGTTTTATAACTGTCTATGAATAAGGCTGTAAGTGATTTAAACACAGTATTAAATCAGATACCATTAATTGCCTATTATTACCAGCATCGTATTCCGCGGAAGGTGATAAGTATAACATCATCGCGTGTTAAAATACTAGAAACCTAGTAATTAATATACTAAGTATAGCCAGGCAGGAGAATGTTAGTCGCCGATTAACATCGGTGCATCTAATAAGAATAATGCTTTTACACTCCTATTGAACTGATATTGACTACCTCGGTGGCGCAGTGGTCGGTTTGTATTAGGGGTCGATTTCAACGCTGAGGTCTGGTGTTCGAATCCCGGGACGGTCAAAGTGATATTGTGTTTTTCTATATTCATTATCAGCTCAGAATTAGAAATTAGTGCCCGATATGGTGATAGGTTCACTCCCTATCACATAATCGCATAGTAAGGGTGTCCTGGTAACACCCTGCCTATCCCTTCTGTTAAAAAGGCGTGAGTTTATGTATGTATATAAACCATGGTAAATACTGATATTTAACGTAATAGAAGCAAAAGTTCAATTTTCAAAATATATTTTTTGTTAGATAAGAATACCTCTTTGCTATCAGAGACCGTGGTTTGTCTATGGCTTTTAGTAAACAATATACATATACACGTGGATACAATAGAAATTTTCATGAATCACGATACGTCTATCAAATATACATTAGTATAACAGTTAATCACGAAAGTATAGATCGTCCACGATCTTTTGCCATCCGAACGCGCTGTTGTCATGCTTTTGCCAAAATAGTGACAGTTTTTCAGTAATTTCTCATTATTATACGCCGTATCTTTTTGCAGACGACCTAAAGTTGTCTCGTGTAATGAAAAAGGAATCCGACATAGATTTATTGCAGTCGGACATAAACCGTTTAAGCCAGTGGTGTTCAGCCAATAAGATGTGTCTGAACTTAAAGAAATGTTATCACGTAAAATTTACCAGAAAACGTCATAAAATTGAGTCAACTTACAATATACATGGTCACTTACTTTCAGAAGTATCTACAATTCGCGATCTAGGTGTCTATTTTGATAGCCGATTAACATTTATTGAACACATTCATAAAACCCTCAACGCCGCTTATCGTGCGCTTGGATTTGTACTTCGTGCGTCAAAAGAATTTAAAAAACCACAAACTACAATTCTATTATATAATAGTTATGTCCGTAGTCAACTGGAATACTGTAGCACCGTTTGGAACCCATCTTACCAGGTCCATATTACTCGAATCGAAAGATTGCAAAAAAGACTACTACGCCAATTAGCTTTTCGACTTAAACTTAAGAACATCAAATCATACCATGAGAAATTATCACATTTCAAACTCATATCTCTCGAATCGCGCCGCACTGTCTCAGATCTGTTATTCTTGTATAAGCTACTTAATAACAGTATTGACTCTCCTGAAGTGCTAAGCAAAATATGCCTCAGCGTACCGTGCAGAGTACCACGTTGCCCTCGTCCTTTATTTAAAGCTCCACGTTGTAGGAGTAACTTGGGTAAACACTCGCCCATCGCAAGAGTTGTTCATAAATACAATTCAGTAGCCAGCTCTTCGAAGGATGTCGATATATTTTCCAATACACTAGATAAGTTTAAGTATCTCATAACGAAACAATTAACCAATGTGTAAATGTTGATGTTGTTACCATGTTTTATTATATTAGCTACATTGTTGTTCGCTTGAATTATGTAACTATTTTAAGTATATGTTTGAGTGTTTAGTACTTCGAAATTTAATAGTCGTTCATTGATATTTGTTTTCTTTTTAATTTTTGTGTTATTTTTTTATTTTATGTTTAAATTTTTTGTTCCTAATTTGTCGTTAAATTTTGTCGATTAATTTTATATTGATAGTTTATGGATAAGTTATGTCATAGTTCTTTCCTGTTGTACAGTACTATTGCATGTTGTGATCTCCTCTAATTGAAGAAACACAATGTTTAAACTGCAACAGTACAATAGCAAAGCTTGTAAAGTGTATTCTTTGTTGGAGATCCTAATAAATAAAAATAAAAAAAATAAAATTATATTGGACAAGCTAATACTTTTAGATTACGAGTATATACTATAAATACTTGATATTTTAAACAATGAACTAAATATATATTCTGAAACTACAATTTAACTTGTAGTTTCAGAATTCGTCACATGCCAATAGAAGATGAACTTTATCTAAAATTGTTGACTATCAATTGTAGTGAATAGGAAAGAATATGATCAAAACAACTTGATAGCCCCTCGTCAATTGCTTGTCAATGAAGATACTGTTTAAGTGAGTATTTCCGGTCGACTAATCCTCACATTCGACCCATCATTTTGTCCATTTATGGGCTTGTCATAGGAGAACCACTGGTCTATTATGTTTTTTCTTCTTCTTTAGGTGTATCTGCACCTAATTAGTGCGTTACAGATTGCATCACCAGTCACCACAAAGACAAATTCTTGTAAAGAATCTCTTTCTCTGATGTAATCTACGACTACAAAAATGAGCGATAAATTTTATAAATACAGTAAATGACGTGTAATCTAGCGGTTTTCCCATGTTTAAGTTTTATAGCCGTAGTTTTAATCAACTTTTTACTATCTCACAGATAAAACTCGAAAACAACCGGGAAATAACATTTAACAAGATGATTAACGGAATTGCTGTGAAATAAGATAAAGTTGTTGATAGTTTTAAAACGAACAATAAAAATTGCCGATAACTTTACTAACCTCTGACCTTATATTAACATATTGTTTATGATAAAAATAATCATATTGTATTCATTATATTATTCACAATTGTATGTTACGTTGGCGATCCTAAATAAATAAAAAAAAAATAACAACAGTTTATATTTATAGTGTGTTAGTTTTCGCCGCTGACTTCATCCAATTGGTACTACAAAGTTTGAATTGTTTGTTGAAATTTTCGGCAAGAAAAGTAGCTTTTATAACTATCTAGGTCATATAAAAATATTTAAAAATCCTTCTAATTTTACTTTCTTTAAGATTAATTTCGTTGCGGATGAAAGACAAGTTATACAGGGTATATCAAGACTGCTACCGAAAACGAAGCCGGGTGGTAGTTTAAGCGACTTCAGACACAATGCAACAGAAAAAGTTGCAAAAAAAAGCGACAATTTTTTTTGTTATTTTTTTCCTATGGCCATATTTGGGTGGTAAATACATTTATTCCTAAAATAATAGTATATACCCTTTTATTTATAAATACTCTAAGGTATAAAAGAGTTTAAATTATTATTTTAGCAAAAACTATGGATTTACCACCCAAAAATGACGATATTTAAAAAATCATAAAAAAAAATTGTCGCGTTTCTAGGCGAAATTTTTAATTGCATTGTGTTTGTAGCCACTAAAACTACCACCCGGCTTCGTTTTCGGTAGCAGTCTTGAGATACCCGGTACATTCCCAGAGAGTAGTTGAGCTTCACAGTGTTGAGCATCAATGTTCGGTGCAACTAAATGCTTGCTATCCAGGAGTTGTCGTGGTGGGTGTCAATCAGAAACTATATCTTACTATAAAACTACATACATACATACATAAACTCACGCCTATATCCCAGAAGGGGTAGGCAGAGGTATGTTCCGGCCCACAATGTGATAGGTGGCGAGCCTATCGCCATATCGGGCACAAATTCCTGACTCTGGGCTGATAATGAATAGAAAAATCCAATATCACTTTGCCCAACACGGGATTCGAACCCGACACCTCAGCTTTGTAATCGTACCTTGGTACAACTACGCCATCGAGGCAGTATAAAACTATATCTTTAATAATCTGCCAGCCTGCACTAGGACAGCGTGCCTAAGCCTAAACATTCTCAATCGTACTCTCTGTTATAGAGGAGGCCCATACCCTGCGGTGTGGCGTATATGGGCTGCTACAGATTTAAAAATATTCTTTGCTCGTGTAACGGAAAATAAAAACATAAACACTTTTGTAGGCGTGCGGAGGTCGGGAACCCGGAGACGGGCACCAACGTTCCGCCGCGACTTCACTGGGCGAGAATCCGAGTCCTCAACTCGGGCGCCGGAGCCCAGCGTATGCACCCCCTGGTGCGTGTTCGGGCACTCTATTTGACGTCTAGCCCCTAGGAATGTCGCTCCGAAAGGTGCGGTTTGTATAGGACGGGCAACGTAATGATACACACGATATAAAATATACGCGGAATCGACCACGCCCCGCCCTATGGTAGCCTCGGAGTACTCGATCGTAGTGACGCCGGCAAGCAACGTCGCAGTCCGGATCGCTTCGTACTTCGGGCTTCTTTCTTCAGGGTTTTTCCCAGGTTTCTTCTGTCTCTTGAGGCTTCGAGTGTCTTCAGGTTTCTTCAGTTTCTTCCTCGGAGAGCTCTTCTGGATCCAGTGATTTCCTATTTTTGCTTGCCGGCTTAAGTACTCCGAGGCGTTACCATAGGGAGACCCCCGTGAAATGTTCCTATTTTTGGTTCCGTTTTCACTTCGGGGCGCGGTCATTTTCCTCTTTATTTCCGTAAGTATCTTACGTACAATTAATTATCGTATATCACTAGATTGGTCTCGTCACGCCCTTTAAAATGACACATGAATCATTAATGTATGAGCGGTGGGTGCGAAGCTATTCAATAAAAACATGTCAAAAAACAATAAAAATGCACCCAATCCGCCCACACATACTGCGATCGTGGCGTGACGAGACCTTACAAAATGCGTTCTGTGTATTACGCCGGGTGATGTGTGCGTGCGTCGTCAACATTCTCCCCCTCGTGCGCAGCACCTTCTTCTTCGTCGGACGACGCCGCCGCTGCTGCCGCCGGGACGAGGAGCACCGCCTTGGTGCTCGGTCGCCGCAGCACGCCGTTCGCCGTCCGCACCTCGACGATTCTTATTCTTCCGTCGGGTCCCCGGTGCGCCGCGATGATTTGGCCTCTGGGCCACACACAGCGCGGCAGTGCGGAGTCCACTATGAGGACCGTGTCCCCGCACTGCAGATCGCGCCCGTCGCCTGACCGGCCGGCGATTCTTCTCGGCAGGAGAGTGGGGAGGTATTCCTTCACCCACCGACTTCAAAAGTGGTCGGTGAGCCGCTGCGCCACCCTCCAAGTCTTCTTGCTCGTCGCGTCTTCGTCGACGAACACTCCTAGTCGACGAGCTCCGCACGACCTGCCTATCAAAAAATGGTTGGGCGTTAGGGCTTCTTGTGCCGGGTCGTCTGCCTCCACTAGAGGCCTCGAGTTCACGATGTGTTCTGCCTCCGCAACCAGCGTGTGCAGAACCTCTTCCTTCGGGCACCGCTCCCGTAGCGTTGCCGCCAGCGCCGCCTTGATGGAGCGAACCAGACGCTCCCATGCTCCTCCCATGTGGGGCGCGCCAGGCGGAATAAACTTCCACCGCACGCCCATTTCCTCGGCCGCCGTCGCCAACGCTTCGTTTTTCAGGCCTTCCGCCGCCTCCTGTAACTCCTTATTTGCGCCCACAAAGTTCGTGCCGTTATCACTATAGATAGTGACCGGCATCCCTCTCCTTGCCGCCATTCTTCTCAGGGCCAATATCATTGAATCTGCCGACAGGGACGCGGCCAGTTCCACATGCACGGCCCTCGTTGTCATGCACGTGAACAGCGCGCCCCACCTCTTCTCGTGACGCCGCCCGACGGTGACGGTCATGGGCCCGAAATAGTCCACCGCCGCATGGGTGAACGGTGGGGCCCCGTGTTGTAGTCGTTCTGGAGGCAAGTCTCCCGTCGGCGGTTCCTGCGGCTGATCCCGTCGCACTCTGCACCACTGGCACTGGCGCGCGACGTGGCGCACCGCTGAGCGCAATCCTAGCACCCAGAATCTCTGCCGCAGCTCGTTTAGGACAGTCGCGTGGTTTCCGTGCTGTAACAGTTCGTGATAATGCTGTATTAACAGTTTCGTTACGCGGTGACTACCGCCGAGCACGATGGGCCTCTTGTAATCCTTGGTGACGCCGGTGGCCGCATCTATGCGCCCGTGCATCCTTATGAGCCCATCGTCTCCTATGTTGACCGCCAGCCCTCTCAGCCTGCTACCCTTGTGTAGCGGCTTCCCGCTGCGAATGCGATCAATATCCTCTTCGAATTCTTCTTCTTGGCTCCTCTTCAGCAGCAGCCTCTCTGCCTCGCGTATCACGTCCGGATC
This sequence comes from Hyles vespertilio, assembly GCA_009982885.2. Classification (NCBI taxonomy): domain Eukaryota; kingdom Metazoa; phylum Arthropoda; class Insecta; order Lepidoptera; family Sphingidae; genus Hyles; species Hyles vespertilio. The sequence goes on along the minus strand of CM042821.1, from coordinate 17,307,405 downwards.
GAGCGGTCGCAGGTTCCTGCTCATTCGCTCCCGAACGGTGGTCTTCTTTTCTGCCGCTCCTTTCTTCTGATACGGCTTCCAGGCGGGGTCTTGCTCCGCCCTGTTCACGGCGCCAACCGCGTTTTTCTTTCGGCACAGTCGCACGAACAACAACACCCTCGCGGTGGCTCTTACCAATCTGGTCCACCGCGAGAATCTTTCCGGTGACGGCGTCGCGAACTTACTCGCTTTTTCTCTAACGGCGGTCGTTGTTTGCGTCTCTTTCTCTTCCCCTGTTCGTTGAGCTTTGAACTGACGGGCGCGAGGCCACTTATTTTCGGCCTCGCGCAGGAAAGCCGGACCCTTGAACCATCTGTGGTCCGCGCCGAAATTCTTCGGAACTTTCCGTGTCGCGTCGTCGGCTGGATTCTCCTTCGTGGGCACCCAGCGCCATTGTTGTGGTTTCGTTGTGTCCTCGATCTCGGCCAATCTGTGAGCGACGAATGGCTTGAATGTTCGCGGATCGCTCTTGATCCAAGCGAGGACCGTGCTCGAGTCCGTCCAGTACGTGGTCCTGGTGGCCACTAAGTCGAGCTCCTCCTTGACGGACTGTGCCATGCGGGTCCCCAGCAGCGCGGCTTGCAGCTCCAATCGCGGCACGGATACGGGCTTCAGCGGCGTGACTCTCGCCTTGCCGGCGAGTAGCGTGACGTCACCCTTGTCCTGTTCCGTCCACTGCCTCCAATACACCGCGCACGCGTAGGCCACTTCGCTGGCGTCGGTAAACACGTGGAGCTCCCCCTCGTGTGCGGTGCGCGTGATGCACCGCGGCAACCGCAGGTCTTGCAGCAGGCGCAGGTTGTCTATGTACGTTCTCCATTGCTGCTCTTCTTCGGCTCCGATGCGCTCGACCCACCCGACGCCGCTTCTCCATATGTCTTGAATCAGCCTTTTTCCCTGTATGAGGATCGGAGCTGCCAATCCTAGTGGGTCAAAGGTTGACATGACCACGCTCGTAACTTGTCGCTTTGTCGGCGTCGCTCCTTCGTAGATTGCACTCGCTGGGCGCGCTCGGAAGCCCAAGCAATCTTCCGCCGGAAACCATCGGAGCCCCAGCGCACCTTCTTCTTTGGAGCCCAGCTCCACCTCGCCGTCCTTCGAGTGCTGGCCAAGTGCAGCCAGCACACCTGGTCTGTTCGACGCCCAGCTTCTTAAGTGGAAGCTCGCGGCGCGGTGGATCATGTCCACCTCCTTTGCCGTCCGGATGGCTTCTTCTTCGCTATAGAAGCTCTGCAGATAATCATCCATATAGTGGTTCTTCTCCACCGCTGCAGCTGCCTCCGGATACTTCTTCTTGAATTCGGCCGCGTTTCTTGACGTAGATCGCGGCGCTCGGTGAACAGGCGGCGCCGAAGACCAACGAGCTCATTCGGAACTCTTTCGGCGGCCCGTCCCTCTTGTCTTGCCTCCACAAGAAACGAAGGCTGTCGCGATCTTCGTTCCTTACTTTTATCTGTAGGAACATTTCCTTTATGTCCGCTACCACCGCGACAGGACGCTGTCGGAACCTTAGTAGCACGCCGAACAGCGACTGTAGCAGATCCGGTCCGGGTAGAAGCGCGTCGTTGAGACTCTCCCCTTCGCATTTTGCAGCCGCGTCGAACACTAGCCTCTTCTTTCCCTTGGTCGGGTGCGTGACCATAAAGTGCGGCAGGTACCACACTCTCTTGCCCGTTGCTGGTCCCGCTTCCTCGGCGTACCCGTTGTCTAGCAGGTTTTGTATCTGACGCTGATACTCTTTCTTCAAGTCCTGGTCCTTGTCAAGCTTCTTTTCTATGGACTTCAATCTGTTCTCGGCCGACTTGTAGTTCGCCGGCAACACCTTGTCCGCCTTCTTCCAGAGAAGCCCAACCTCGTAACGCCCGCTCGGCGTTCGCCTGGTGGACTCCTCCAGCTGTGCTAGGGCTCTGGCATCTGCGTCTGTCGTCGGTCTCCTTGGTTGCACACCGAGCGATTCCACGGCGAAGTGCTCCTTAACCAGCGCCTCCAAATCGTCCTCTCGAGAGGAGACGTGAGCGCATCTTCCGAAGCGCACGGCCTGCGCGCTTCTCCCGTCCAAACCGTGGAGCACCCATCCCAGCAGAGTGTAGGATGCCACTGGCTGATTCTTTCTACCTTTTCTGGTGCTTCTGGACACTATCAGCTCCCAGTTGTCCTGGCCTATTAGCAACCTTGGAGACTCTTCTTCGTAGTACAGCTGTTCCGCTATTTTCTTGAGGTGCGCGCATTCCCGCAGCCTCTTTCGGTCGAGTCTCTGGGGCGTGAGACTGATATCGTCTATCGTTCTCACGCCCTTCAGCAACCTCATCTTCTTCTGGTGCGCGCCCTTCAGCTGCACGTCCAGCTTCATGGAGTCCTTCTTCGAGACTATCTTGCCTCCGACGGTCTCCAGAGTGAGGCTCTCGCGCGGTCCACTGAGTCCAACCTCTTCCGCGACTGCAGAGTCGAGAAGGGTAACTGTCGACCCTTCGTCCAGTAGAGCCATTATCTTCTTTGTTCCTTTGGGCCCGTGTATGATCACCGGGACCATCTTGAGGAATGCTCTCGCTCCCACCGTCGCGTTCACAGGAAGGCGCACGTTGTTTGCCACTTCTTTGGCCGCTTCTTCCACTGCCTCTTCTCGGTGCACCGGGCTCCGCTCCTCGTGAAGCAGTATGTGGTGCGCGCGCTTGCATTTCCTGCACGGCGGCCTTCGACAGTCTTCTTTCCTGTGCCTCCCTTGAAGGCACTTGAAGCAAAGGCGGCTCCTCTTCACTGAGTCCCACCTGTCTTTGACCGCTGCTCTTCCAAAATCTTGGCAGTCCAGCATCCGGTGATCGCCGTTGCAGTGTGAGCAAATCGTCTTCACTACTCTTTCTTCGTGGTGATCCACGGAGACGTGCGCGGCTTGTCGCGCAGGAGCCCGTGGTCGGACCACCTCTTGTACCGCATACGGACTGCATCTGTCGGCCTCCCTATTCAAGAACCTCATCATCGAGATGAGTTCGGGCGCCTCCTCTTCTGTGTCCGCGGCGAAGTCGTACCATCGGTACCGAATCACCGCAGGCATCTTGTCCACTATGCTCTTCATAATCTCCGGCGAATGGAGATACTGTGGCTTCTTCAAGCCCCGGATCGCTGCAACGGTGTTGTTCACTTGGCTCGCGAAGATACACACGTCGCGCGCGTTTTCATTGATTCTTGGCAAGCTCTTTAATTTTTCCAACTCGCCTAAGACCAAGGCGTCTGGTCTCCCGAATCTGCGGCGCAAGGCTTCCATGACTTCCTCTGGTGTACAGTCGGAGTACAGGACGCTCTTCACCGCATCCCTGGCCATCCCCCTGATGGCCTTCCGCAGTCGGGCCATGTTCTGTGGCCGACTGAAAAACGAGGCTGTGTCTTCATAAACTGTGTTGAAGGCGATCCATTCTCCCGATGTACCGTCGAACGGCGGTAGTTCGTGCAGGAACGCCGGAGCCGACGTCCCGGCCCGCGGAGCTGCGTTGATGGCCTTCACTATTGCTTCTGCCAAACCGCATGCGTCGCTCTTCGGTGCGTCGCTGGGCTTGGTCTCTTCGGTGACAGCTTCGACCTCGTATTCTTTCACGGGCGCCGTTGTAGTGGCTTGCACCCACTTCGACACGGCGTCTTCTTTGACTGGATCCTCACCTGTACCCGTAGACGAGTCGTCGTCGTCTTCTTCGACTCGAAGTAATTCGAGTCGCGCTCGAGCGGCCGCTGCCGCTGCTTGCGCCGCCTCATGCTCGAGGCGCGCAACTTCTGCCCTCGCTTCCAGCTCCTTCCTCTTGTTACTTGACCGCGTCGAGCGTCCTCTTCGAACCGTCGCAGCCGGTACGTCTTCACGTTGTCCGGGTGCGCGAGGAGTTTCTGTAGCGGTTGTTGCAGTGGTTGTGGTCCCATGTGACCACGTCGTGGTGACCGTAGATCCCGACGTGCCTTCAACTCGGGGCGCCGTGGTCGCGCCGGTCGTCGGGGTCGTGGTGGTCGTCGCTGCTGGAAGGCTTGATGGAGCGCCCTTCGTGCTTCTAGTGACTGGCATCTTGAGTGCGGCGAACGATCCGGCTCGAAGGACCAGCTGTAGGCGTGCGGAGGTCGGGAACCCGGAGACGGGCACCAACGTTCCGCCGCGACTTCACTGGGCGAGAATCCGAGTCCTCAACTCGGGCGCCGGAGCCCAGCGTATGCACCCCCTGGTGCGTGTTCGGGCACTCTATTTGACGTCTAGCCCCTAGGAATGTCGCTCCGAAAGGTGCGGTTTGTATAGGACGGGCAACGTAATGATACACACGATATAAAATATACGCGGAATCGACCACGCCCCGCCCTATGGTAGCCTCGGAGTACTCGATCGTAGTGACGCCGGCAAGCAACGTCGCAGTCCGGATCGCTTCGTACTTCGGGCTTCTTTCTTCAGGGTTTTTCCCAGGTTTCTTCTGTCTCTTGAGGCTTCGAGTGTCTTCAGGTTTCTTCAGTTTCTTCCTCGGAGAGCTCTTCTGGATCCAGTGATTTCCTATTTTTGCTTGCCGGCTTAAGTACTCCGAGGCGTTACCATAGGGAGACCCCCGTGAAATGTTCCTATTTTTGGTTCCGTTTTCACTTCGGGGCGCGGTCATTTTCCTCTTTATTTCCGTAAGTATCTTACGTACAATTAATTATCGTATATCACTAGATTGGTCTCGTCACGCCCTTTAAAATGACACATGAATCATTAATGTGTGAGCGGTGGGTGCGAAGCTATTCAATAAAAACATGTCAAAAAACAATAAAAATGCACCCAATCCGCCCACACATACTGCGATCGTGGCGTGACGAGACCTTACAAAATGCGTTCTGTGTATTACGCCGGGTGATGTGTGCGTGCGTCGTCAACAACTTTTTTTGTAATAATTTGACATGTAAAATTTATAAACCATAATATATTTCAAACACAGACCCATCTAATATTTTTATTTCGCACATCCTGATTCTGTATCAGCCCATATACGTCCCACTGCAGGGCACGGGCCTCCTCAACAATCGAGACTACGATTGGGAGTGGTTAGGCCATATAGTCCACCACGCTGGCCTAGTGCGGGTTGGCGGACTTACATACCATACTTACATTACATACTTACATCCTGATTACAGAATCCAATTTTCAGTTTTACAAAAGAGTTTTTACCAAATACACAAAATATTATGTTCAAATGCGATTTCCAAAATGTCGTCGGTTTTGTAATGCGCAGTGAATGGCTGACCTTAAGCCGCGGGTTTGAACCCTGGGATGGGCGCACTGGTATTTCAATAGACCATAGACAATACGAAAATTGTTGTTTTGTAACATCATTTTAAACCTTGTCTATGCTTGAGACAAATTGCTTTGAAAATGTTGATGATAAATATTTTGGCGTCAGAATGTATATATACAGGGTTACAGGTTAAGTCGACCTAGATCCTTTAAGAGGTTGTAGTTTCCATTATTCCTGACTGATTTGACTATGAGACCCTGTACCCTTCACTTAGCCGTTTCCACGAATTTTGACTTTGAAGTTTTTTCTCTAAAATATCGTTTTTTTTTCTATTGGTCCATTTTTTTTTTTGTTTTCTTGCCTTAAATTTATTTGTATTTACAATTTTTGTGTAGTGTATAAGTTACTTTATTTTATTCAACACGAAAATTACACTTTACTGAACCGGCTGGGTCGTGGGAGACTATTGAATTTGTAACTTAAAATAAATTCGTTAATGCTTGTTGTTAATGTGTAATGCAAACATTAGGATTATTCGCGTAAAAACAACTGAAGACGTCTATATTCTATCATATAACATTTAGTTCTGCAACATGTACATAGTGTTACTTTATCAGAAACCATTAATAATGGCCTCTTTATGCTCGTAAAAACAGTACAAATTAAACAAAAAAAGAGTACAATATTCCTGGAACTTATTCTAACAAGAAGTTTGTAATAAGGATAATAAGTATAATTTGACCTTCTTGGAATTAAACGGAGCAAAAAATTGCCACGGAACGCTGCCGAAATGAATATGTGTGAGGGATTAGTTTTAAAGTTATATTTCTTTTATTCAATGTTTTACTTGCATAATGTGGAATGATTTAGCCTTTTTTATAACCTTATTTAGGCAAGTGGGGGTACCATGTCATGCCGCTACTTACAAAAAGACTCAATTCAAGTCGTGTAACATAATATATCCTATACAAATCAAACTATAATAATTATATTGTTCATGACAAAAATGCGCTGTTAAAATCAAAGTCGTATGTCTACGCTAAAATTAAATTAGCAATAAGCAGTTTGATACTTAATTGGCTGGATGGTTAAAAATCGTAAATAGTATTAGATTTGAACTAATAAACTTAGTAATGCATAAAATTAATTTTCACAATCTCCATGTATTTTCTATGGAAACTTTGTACCTCTGTATATTTTTTTAAATTAAAATCGCAACCAAATAAAAAACCAATCACATTGTTTTTGTAACGAAAGCCATATGCAGAATCAAATGTTGATATAAACGCGCGGTCTTTCTCAAGTGGTTAACTACTTATTATTATTTATTCATGGTTAACTACGATGTATTAAAACAGACTTGCTATGATGTTATTAGTGTTTCTATAAAAGTATTTTTTGTCTTGATGGAATACCCGATGATAAAACACTATTATAACAGGTTGTATGAGGTACCTACTGTTGATAAAAACTTTAGTTTTTACGTCATGCTGCATTTAAAGAAACCGTCCATCACGTTTCATACGATGTCACTAAAATTAAATAAATATTGTTTTGCTCGTATAATCTAAACAAATATTATGTAGAAGAATTATTTAAATGTACTGAATAGTCTTTGAAACTACTGGACCTATTTGAAAAAATATTTTGCTATTACAACTTATGAATTTATGAACATAGAACATTATCAGGAAACTTTCTGCAGCCGTGGAGACGGGCCAGGCCAGTATTTTATATAGATTTTAAAAGATGCTAATTTTTCATCGTTAATTTAAATAATGTTTCTTCGTGATAAAAAATACAAAAAATAATGAAAAGAGATAAAATAATGTACTAATATAAGTGTCGACACCCATGAAATGAAATGAAATGTATTTATTGGTCACGTAGGCAATTTACCCATCTAAGTAAAATTACCGCGAACTGTACTGTACTGTACTGTATCAGCCCGTATACGTCCCCAGCAGGGCACGAGCCTACTCTACAATCGACAGTACGATTGAGAGTGGTTAGGCCATATAGTCCACCACGCTGGCCTAATGCGGGTTGGCGGACTTACATACCATACATTTTTTTATAAATCGCTATGGTATGCAGGTTTCCTCACGATGTTTTCCTTCACCGCCGCGAACAGCCGCGAACATTTTAATATAAATTATACAAAATAAATTAAGTTTATAAAACAATGAATTTTATATATTTTCTATGTATGCATATGTTATACCGAGTATATCAAGACTGCTACCGAAAACGAAGCCGGGTAGTAGTTTTAGTGACTACAAACACAATGTAACTAAAAATTTCGCAAAGAAGCGCGACATTTTTTTTAAATTTTTTTTTGAATGTCGTCTTGTTTGGGTGTAAAATCCATAGTATCTGCTAAAATAATAATATAAAGCCTTGCGTACCATAGCGTCTTTAAAAATAAAAGGGTGTACACTATTATCAAAGAAAAAACTTTGTATTTACCACCCTAATATGACGATAGAAAAAAAAATTACAAAAACAATAGTCACAATTTTTTGCACAAAATTTAGTTGCATTGTGTCTGAAGTCACTAAAACTACCACCCAGCTTCGTTTTCGGTAGCAGTCTATGTATGCATACAGCAAGTGATAAAACTTGTCAAAAAAACAGTAGATTTAGATAACACTAGCATTCTGTTTTCCGGTTGTTCGTTCATTACAAAAAAACAAAATCGTGATGATCCTTGAGTTTCAATCCATTATATTAATTTACTGAGTATTCTGCTGACGTCAGGGATTCATAAATAATCATCAAGTAGCTAATACTACATCAATATTCTATAATTATCATGCAGTAATATAAATTGTCTTCGAAGCCTGATTGAAATAAACCAATAAGTAAATAAATATTTTATTTACATTGAAGACAAATTATTGTTAATTACCCTTGCGAGTTAAAGTCTCCCCTGTCGGGCGACCGTAAGACGGTCGCGCGCCCGGAAAATCAAAAGTCCGTCACCTGTCACAATTTCCCGGAAGCCGTAAAGTGGCGTCCAGGGTAATGGGTATACAAAGTTTATATTATTCTCGATAGTTACACAGTTTTTTATAATTTAGATGTTCTTGGGTCGCTCCATTGTGAAAAAATTTATAAAACGTCATTGAAGTCGACAATGCCCGCGAAGATTGAAATTGTTGTTTATTTCTGAAATAAAATTATTAAACGTGGTGGATTGTTCGTGAAAAGAAGAAAATATCATGGAAAAATAAGTAATTTATCATATTTCAGTGTTATACGTGATGTGTGGTGTGTTTTTAAGTTAAAATGTACGTGTCACCGGGCGGCCATTTTGTGTTAAAATTTGAACCGATATATTATGATGGATATTCCCACATATATTTGATAACTATCTGTGCCCGCGACTTCGTCCGCTTGGAATTTAACAAAAAAGTTAATTAGTTTATTTCGTTGTTTTTTTTTGTTTTTGCATTTTTAATTTTTATTTTAGCATTTTTATTTTTAGCAATTAATTTTCAGTTTTTTAAATTAGGTTTATTGAAAAATTGCGCATGCGCGTGAGCTGCGCGCGGTACTGGACAGTATTTGGGCATTGCAATATTACTTTATTTTTCTAAAATAAAAGATTTTTTTCTAAAATAAATGTAGCCTAAGATATCCTTATTCTATTAGCTAACTGACAGTAACAGTCCCGTCAAAATCGGTTCAGCCATTTCAGGGATTAGCGGGAATAAACAGACAGACAGACAAAAAAAAATTTCGTTATAGGTATCGTGTATATAACGATATGTAGTTGGTCATTTTATTTTATTTTCACGTTACAAACAGACACTTCAATTTTATTTATATGTATAGATTTCAGTGAATTTAGCTTTCTTGTTTTAACCAATTGGGTATTAGGGTTGGCACTAACACACACATTTATATGTTACCGGAAGTGTATGAAGTCTAGGAATTGTATACAGCTCCTAGGAAATGTATACGATTCCGAAGCTTTTTAGGAAATGTATAAGAATAATGGTTTCTGTAATAAAACACGTTGTTCAAATGAGAGTAATATTTTTTATCACAGGTAACAATCATAGCGTTAAATTCTATAATACTTAACCTAACTTATTTTTTTTTCTCGCTGGGAAAATCCCTTTACGGATCATCCCACCCCCGAAGGGGCGAGGGTGTGTCGGACTCACAGGTGCGCCTTCCGGCCCAGCGAGACGTGGAACTGGGTCGGGTCCCTATCGTAATCTGCGCACCGAAATACCGACTAAAAACCCCGTGTTGGCTACCATCGGTGCACTTTGGAGACGGCCCCGGGATACCGCTCAACAGACGCGCCAGGACCGCCTCCTTGTGCACTGCCGCGTGCTTAGCGACCCCAAACCTAACCTAACCTAACCTACACGCATTGACCTTTTACGCCGCACTAGCGCGAGCGCGCCGAGCGCCCGATCGGATGATGCAATACCCTCCCTTCGCTCCGCTATCCCCGCTTACCCCTTGATATCTAAAATATCTTACATTTCCGATTACTATTTAGGAAATGTATAGATTTCCTAGGAAATGTGTCTAATGTTATTTATTTAATGATTATTTATTAAAATTTAATAATCCCTATAATGTTAAGAATCCCCGGGTTGGCCCCGCCTACGACCCCCGACGACGACTGGCCCTGGTAACACACAACATACGTACTATGACGACAGACGAGAAGATTGTCGAACTGAAAGAAGAATTGAGCAGGTTACACTGGGACATTTTGGTGTTATCGGAAGTCCGAAGTATCAGAGAGGATACGATAACCTTGAAGTCTGGTAACCTGCTCCTCTGCCGTGGGGACAACCAACAGTCCCGAGAAGGTGTCGGATCTCTTGTCCACAGGTCTCTCATCAACAACATCGTATCCATCGAAAGTGTGTCGAGCAGGGTAGTGTACCTTATACTCAGAATATCAAAAGGGTATTCTTTGAAGGTCATACAGGTATACGCACAGACCTCGACACACCCAAATGAAGTATAGGAGATGTATGAGGACATAAGTCGGGCCATACATACTTCCAAAACTTACTTCAATGTTGTTATGGGAGACTTCAACGCAAAGTTGGGCAAGAGAAGCGATGCAGAGTTGAAAATGGGGCAATTTGGACATGGGTAACGGAACCTCAGAGGTCAGAGGCTGGCCGACTTTCTAGAAAAAGAGGGACTCTTTGCGATGAACTCATTTTTCCAGAAGCCGCCTCACAGGAAATGGATCTGGCTGAGTCCTGACGGTTCTACGAGAAATGAGATAGATTTCATCTTCACGACGAATAGACGGATGTTCAGAGACGTCTCTGTGAGATCTACAGGGTGAAAACCGATAATGATCACCGAATGGTTAGGGGCACATTGAATATCAAAGTCGAATTAGAAAGTCGTCGCTTGATGAAGTCTATGCTCCGACCATTTTTTTTATAATGGCCTGGCATAGTGGCGGCATTGCACCTGATGGTAAGTGCCAATGCCGCCCAGGCAGAGTATCCATTGGCATCGGACGGCAGTCCCATGCCAATGGAAACAATTATGCCAGCCTGCTAAGGTGCCTCTTCACACCATACCTTCACACACACCTACTCGCGCCCATATCCAAAACCCCGAGAGCTTTCAACTCGAGCTTACAAATCGCTTTGATTGTCTAAAAGAAAACCTTGCATTGGAACAGTGTTGAACAGCGGTTTCGTAGAAGCTGTCCATACAGTGGGATCTAAGTATTTTAGACCTAGCCGTAGAGATAGACCACAAAAACTCTCGATCCACACTCTTGACCTCAAGGCCGAACGTCGATCTTTGACGCTGCAGTCCTCTGATCACGCCGAAGTATATCGGTGGCTCAATAGAGGGATCTAGAAGTCCTTGCGACACGATGTCCGTGCTCACAATACTGTGAACATTAATTCGGTGGAACGGAAGCCCCAAAGTGTTTGCAAGAGACTTGTCTATTGGGCAAAGCCAGTTGTCCAGGCTGAAAACGGCCGATGGCCGTGTACTATCGACAAGGGCAAAGGTATTAAGAGAGATCGAGAGGTTCTACGGACAGCTTTACACCTCGGTTGTCGAACCTACTGTTAGCTCGGCCGAAAACCCGAGAGCCGAATTGATCTGACACTTTAGCGATGATATCCCGAACATCAGCCTGTGTGAGATTGAGATGGCCCTCAAGCAACTTAGAAACAACAACGCCGGGTGAGGACGGATTCACTTCAGAGCTTCTGAAAGTGGGCGAAACGCCGATACTGATAGTCCTTCAGAGGCTCTTCAATTCGTTCTCCTCGAAGGCTCGACGCCAGAGCCACGCTCCTGCTCCATGCCTCTGGCGTTCAGCCCTCTGTTCTACAAAAAAGGTGATAACACTTTGCTGAAGAACTACAGTCCCATTTCGCTCCTGAGCCATGTCTATAAGTTGTTTTCGAGGGTCATCACAAATCATCGCGAACGCAAGTTTGATGATATATACAAAAAACCGAGGAATATAACTTGCCACTTTGCTTAGTGTTTGTGGGCTATGAGAAAGCCTTCGATTCGATCGAGACTTGGGCTGTGCTACAGTCTCTTCAGCAGTGCCACATAAACTATCAGTACATCGAAGTGTTGAGGTGTATATACAACAACGCCACTATGTCGGTCCGAGTACAAGATCAAATCACGAAGGCGATTCCACTACATAGAAGCGTAAGACAGGGACATGTTATATCTCCGAAATTGTTCACTGCCGCGCTAAAAAACGCCTTCAAGCTCTTGCAGTGGAAAGGATTTGGCATCAATATCGACGGCGAGTATATTACTCACCTTCGATTTGCCGTCGATATTGTAGTCTTGGCAGAATCGCTGGAAGACCTTAGCACTATCCTCGAAGACCTTAATCGAATCTCCCAACAGGTGGATCTTAAAATGAACATGGACAAAACGAAGATCTTGTCGAATATCTATGTTGTGCCCACCCCCATTGGAGTTGGGTGCTCAACTCTCGAAGTTCTAGACGAATATGTCCATTTGGGATAAGTGGTCCGGTTAGGCAGGTCTAACTTCGGGAGAGAGGTCAATCGTCGAATCTAACTCGGCAATACGGCACCGAGACGTGGCCTCTCAATGTGGGCCTCATTAAAAGGCTCAAAGTCACTCAACGAGCCATGGAGAGGGCTAGGCACGGTGTTAACCTACGAGATCGAATTAGAAATAAGGAGATCCGTAGAAGAACAAAGGTTACCGACATAGCCCACAAGATTGGCAAGTTGAAGTGGCAGTGGGCCGGGCATATAGTTCATAGAACCGATGACCGTTTTGGCCGAAAGGTTCTTGAGTGGAGGCCACGTACAGCCAAGTGAAATGTCGGACGCCTGCCTACAAGGTGGACGGACGATCTAGCTAAGGTTGCAGGAAGTCGCTGGATGCAGGCAGCTTCCATCAGGTCATTGTGGAGATCTTTGAGGGAGGCCTATGTTCAATAGTAGTCTTCCTACAGATCTTTCTTTAGAAAACGAAGATCGGGTTGTTTACCCTCTGTGCCCTAAAGCGGGCTCGACCCGTATCCAATTTTTGGCCGAATATCCGGCCACTGTCGCTGGCAAGAGTAAGTTGCTGCGCCTATGTGTGGTGTGCAAGGAATGGACGCACACATTATGACCCGCCTGCAACGTTCCTCTGTGCGTGTTTAGGCGAGGCTTTTTCTATATTTTTTTCTATTGTACTGTATATTAAACTTTATTATTAATTTTATTTTAAAATTATAATTAATTTTACTTTAAAATTACAATTAATTTTATTTTAAAATTAATATGTATTTCATTACTCGAACGAAGTCATATCCATGTTAGTCTAGACAACGAATTCGATTTTTTCAAAGAAATGTTGGCATGAAAATTCGCGAATTCCGCCATTTTGAAAAGCGGACAGTCAAGGACATTCGCGATTTCCGCCATTTTACATGACCGACAGGACAGTGGTTTAATTGCGCACTACGGCACTACGGTGCGATTACAACGCTGAGGTCTCGGGTTCGATCCCGGGTCGAGCAAACGCGGGTTTCGTGTCAGCACCTCTGCTTACCCCTTCTTGGGGGAAGATTTAATTATGTATATTCCCTTCATTGCAAAGTAGGAAATAAAATTATGAGCTAGAAATAATAAACTTGGACAAAAATACTGTAATAATTAGGATTTGAATGTTATAATGAAAAATGAGTAGAATGGAACGTCGGACGGATGACTGATATGGAACGTAGTGTGAAAGAGATGACCAATGAAAGTAGCTAAGACGGAAAGAGTTAGAGGATGTATGATTAAGATGTTGAAGTACGGAAGGACGTAATAAGAGAGAACAGCCTGGAAGAGCTAAAAGACGACGTATAAGTGAAGACGATCAAAGACGATATTTTTTAAAATGATGAATATAATATACCTAAGATTATCTGAAAGATCGTTGTTTGATTTGACCAGAAACGGAACTATTCCCACATACACATAAACTTGAATCACAGAATATAGATGTAAATAGCTATAGAGGTAAACACACCAAAATATGGCGCCAACCAAGAATTTAAACTAGCGATCGCACCAATAGGGATTTTATTATTTAACAAGGCAATCAACAAACAATTTAGCGCAGTAACCGTGTAATGAAGACAGGTGTTCGACCGGCACTGTCCATCGACTGGCCCAGTTAATGACCCTACTATTATGCCACGAGAAAGTAGCTTGTATCGAAATGTTATCGGATTACTGAGTTATACGGTGAGACTGAAGATGTGATGAAATTAATCAGCTGTCCGTTTTAGTTGCATGGTAGACAGTAGTAATAGGTATGACGTTTTGAATTCTATGACCAGGGTTTTTTCATTTTTTGTGAGAATTTAATTGCTGTTTTTACGCTAGTGGTAACTAATTAGTTGTGATTGTTACTTGCGTGGTTTGTGCTATGTGTAGTTTTGGGTTCGATAGTCAGAATAGGCAATTTGTACTGTCCTTTGTTTACTTTATATTTTAATGTGGTCTGATTATTATGTCGAACTGTTGAGAGTAGGCAAGTCAAGTAGCATGTCACTAATGTTATGGCATGACTAAATGGCAATAATAAATCATGTTATACGAACTAAATTTAAGGGATAAAAATATCACAAATGAATAGCAATTTTTACCTTACTTTAAAGCTAAAATAATGCGTTTTGATTCAAAAACTGTCTACGTATTACTGTTTCCAACTTTATTAATGAAAATGCAGCCGTTTGTGACCAAGACTCATCAAGAACCAATTTATCTGTGGCGGAACGGAACAGTGTTCCGTTAGCAGCTGTTTTGTTCCGTCACGCGACAATGTTTTCCACTGTTGATACTTTTAGAAATATTTTTTATATCTTTACTCTGATTGTGATATTCTTTGTAGAATTATGTTTTGAAGTTCAATTATTAATTATTTCAATGGTGAAAAATTGTTTCCGCTTTAGATTTGGTAGAATTTAAGAGTAGTGGAAAGTTAATAGCTTCTCAAAACTCATATTATGTTGTTACGGGCGACTTCAAACGTTTTTGATACTAACATTTTATTAAATATTGCGAAAGTTATAAATATGTATATCTTTTATATACAAACTCATTTTTTCGTAAACTAAATTACTGGTGGTAGGTCTCTCATATGTGAAAGGCTGCCTGGGTGGGTACCACCGCAATGTCTATTTCTCCCGTCAAACAGCAGTTTAAATGCACTGTTGTGTTTCGGATTGAAGGACATTGTAGCCAGAGTAACTACTGGACATATTGAGACTTAACATCTTATGTCTCAGGATGGCGAGCGCAGTGGAATGCCAAGCATTGCTTTGTAACTCAAGGTGTTGTTTGGTTGTACTACTGTTCATGAGCGGTCGTATCGCTTACCATCAGGCGAACGGCATGCTCGTCTCGCCATTCACTGCAATAAAAAAAAAAAAAAAAAACTAAGATTACACTCGCATTTAAAACTTCATTGATGGGGCAATTTTAGAATGTTAATACCTAATTTATACATCATTAAAATTAATACACCCAACAGTTACATACATAGACCCCACACTAAGATCTAGACTTGTGTCGTGATTATCAGGAACTAAAGAGACATTTCAGTCTCACACACACCCAGACCCGAGACAAATACCTGCGGGCCACACAAACATTTGTCTCGGTGCGGGGATCGAACCCACTCTAGTTCCACAGTCGGCATCTAACCAACTGCGCCACGAAGGCTGTCTAGGCACGTACATTTAGTTCGAGTACCTCCTTAGCATTAAGAAATAGGAATGTTGAATCCGAACATATTTTATATCTAGAAGCGTATCCGCAACGCAATACATTCCTCGATCGGAGTAAAGGGCGCCCGGCTACACGCCGCTTCGTGAAGAAACATAACCATAAACTATATTTAGCAACTAACTAGAATGAATTAATAGATGCAGGCTGTCTTGAAAGGAATAATGAACACGTTGAGATAAATTAAATATGTATTTATTTTAACACAATACAACGACAGAAGTATTAAAAAATATATTCGGACCTTATTCAAAAACCAGTCAGTATTAAATATTAGCTTTTCCACAGACCTCTTCTAACATATCAGCATAGGAGTCCTTGGCAAAGGGCTTTGTTTGAGGAGTGAACTTCCTATGATTGAGAAATATCGTAAGATTATTATGAGAACACTTTATTCTCCGATAAAAGTTAGCTACATACAGGGTATATCAAGACTGCTACCGAAAACGAAGCCGGGTGGTAGTCTAAGCGACTTCAGACACAATGCAAGAGAAAAAGTTGCAAAAAAAAAGCGACAATTTTTTTTGTTATTTTTTTCCTATGGCCATATTTGGGTGGTAAATACATTTTTTCCTAAAATAATAGTGTATACCCTTTTATTTATAAATACTCTAAGGTATAAAAGAGTTTAAATTATTATTTTAGCAAAAACTATGGATTTACCACATAAAAATGATGATATTTAAAAAATCATAAAAATAATTGTCGCGTTTCTATGCGAAATTTTTAATTGCATTGTGTTTGTAGCCTCTAAAACTACCACCCGGCTTCGTTTTCGGTAGCAGTCTTGAGATACCCGGTATGCTCAAATGTATTTCAAAAGTAGCTAAGTTGCCGCTTAAGCTTCTCATACTATTCAGATTAATTATTGTTATTGATATTTTTCTCATTACAATAGGGTTCGCGGTAGAAACATCGCGATATTTTTAAGCACCAATTGTATACGAAATAAATAGTTATCCATCGAGTACTTCAGTAAACCTAACATATTATAATTTCCACACAATATTAAACACACACAATATTTCAACACATAACTTCGTATTATCATTCAAATAGATATTGTAAGCGAAGATCCATGTATTTCGTATGTATAATGTGGTCACGGTTATGATAATTAACGCACAACCATCTTGAAGACTATTCAGATAGGCTTTCCTGGCACAATGAACGCGAACCCGGCTGCAAACTGCAAAGTCCCAGTTAACCTCTGTATTCTGTAAGTTCTTTGACTGTTGCATAATTTAAGATAAAGCTATATTTAAAATATATCATGGATAAAACTGTATAATATTGATGCTCTAGAATAGGAGTAAGAAAAAATTGTCATTCGCAAAAAAACGTAACAATGTTGGATATACTATAGATACATGATGAAATTAGGTTAACTGAACACAACTCTAAATGAACTTTCAAAGAAATTTAGCTTAAGCATGAATTCGTACATTTCATCCTCACACCGAAATAATTTTAAACGTATTTTGGCTAAATTATTTGATTCGAAAACATATGTGATTTCAAATTTGTACAATTTCGGGTAATTTCCCCAAAATTGAATACAAGGTGGTCAACCATCCATGAAATTACAATGATATTCGGCATCACGAATTTTAAATAACGTAACGTCCGTTCACTTAAAAAATAATATTAATCGTCCATATAATGAAAGTCATGAACGTCAAAACTCAAGAAGAATTTTGGCTGGAGCGGACCACACTAGTCTAGTGAGAGTTGCCTGTTTTCCACACATTTGAAATTGTCTTTTTAGCTCTCAGTTACACTGATCTTCTCATTCAAGCATTAAATAAGCGCTTAATGACCAAGACCACTTAACCTATTTTAAAAAGTTATAGACGATGCTTGGGTTTGAACTGTCTGTACCTTGATTGTAGAGGAGGTCCATCCCATGCAGTGGGACGTGAATGGGCTGATACAGTACAATAAAAAATTACTGGTGGTAGGTCTCTCATATGTGAGAGGCTGCCTGGGTAGGTACCACCGCAATGTCTATTTCTCCCGTGAAATAGCAGTATAAATGCACTGTTATGTTTCGGATTGAAGGACATTGTAGCCAGAGTAACTACTGGACATATTGACACTTTACATCTTACGTCTCAGGATGGCGAGCGCAGTGGATTGCCAGTCATTGCTTTGTAATTCAGGGTGCTGTTTGGTTTTACTACCGTTTATTAGCGGTCGTATCGCTTACCATGAGGCTAACGGCATGCTCGCCTGCCAATCATAGAAATAAAAAAATCATTGTGTGGTATACCTATACAGAAAACTTAGAAAAGTGTCTAAAGAGCGCATCACTAAATCCACGTGCAGTTTAGAATACACGTGAACCCACTTAGTATTATACAGCGACCTTCAGTCAGGTTAACGAGTGTCCATGGATCGCTGGTCGCTTATTATAGTCACGTTTCGCGACCACCTTTGCAACTGCCAGCTTGATTGGAACCCAGTTTTAAATGATGACTTGTGCAAAATCGTACGTAGAATATTTACGAGTACATTTTATAAAATCGTATGACTTGTTGATGTTGATATTGTATGTCAAAGTTATTATTCGTAATTGTTATGATTCCATAATTTAACTTTATTCCGAATTCCTAAAACAATGTATTGCATGTTCACTGTATGTTTGTTCACTACATGTGTAAGTCAGACTCGTAAGTGAAATTTCTTATGATAGTAAAAATCTTAGACCGAAAGTGACTGTAAAGGATTTGATGGATAATATACTGTTATATCATCAGAGTTACCTATTCTCCTATTTTCAAAAGCGGAACCCAAAAAGCTACACTATTACTTGTGGCACTAAGGCGAGTTTTCCATCATCGTGTATGTTGGTCGATATCCGAGCGGTCCATCTTTTCAGTCACTGGATAGCTTAATCGTCAATATTGTCTTGTGCGTATTCGACTCAAACATACCATTATCGCATGGACATAAAAAAGTTGCATCACGTAAACATTTACCTCAACATTAGAATATGTATCTCAATGTGATAGGGATTATTGTATGCGATGATATCACACGATTCTCGAGAGGCGAGAAAATCTCCGTGTAAATGGGCTATTAAAAACATTTATATTATTTTGATGCAGTTTTCGTTATTGATTTGGCTACTTTCAGGTTGCGTTTTGAAGGCACTGTTTATCCCTATATGAGCTTAATTTTAACGGGTTTATAGCATAATTCATATTAATGAGCAATATGTTTTATAGATATATAGATTACTGGTGGTAGGTCTCTCATATGTGAGAAGCCATCTGGGTAGGTACCACCGCAATGTCTATTTCTCCCGTGAAACAACACTGCTTAAATGCACTGTTGTGTTTCGGATTGAAGGACATTGTAGCCAGAGCAACTACTGGACATATTGAGACTTAACATCTTATGTCTCAGGATGGCGAGCGCAGTGGAATATTGCTACTGTTCATGAGCGGTCGTATCGCTTACCATCAGGCGAACGGCTTGCTCGTCTCACCATTCAATGCAATAAAAAAAAAAAAAAAAAAAAAAGATAATATTTCTGACTAGGTACAAAACTCGTGCGAAACTAATTATCTTAAATACCAAGGTATAACAATAGATGTGACCAAACCTTTATTAATGAACTTCTTTAATGTATCCATAGTATTTATTTACCGTTCTCTTTATTATTTATGCATTAATAAATACCGATTAGCGTCGCCACCTTTTTCCACGCATAACGGAAAATAATTTGAGTAAAAAAAAGGGGCTTTGTCGTCTAAAGTGGGATATAATAATAAAAACGGAATAATTAGTTTTATAACGATTTTATTTTACTTTTAATTATGATCTGTCTGAATCTGTAATTATAATATGCCATACAAAATATTTTAATTAAATACAGGGTATATCAAGATGCTACCGAAAACGAAGCCGAGTGGTAGTTTAAGCGACTTCAGACACAATGCAACAGAAAAAGTTGCAAAAAAATGTTACCATTTTTTTTGTCATTTTTTTTCTGTGACCATATTTGGATGGTAAATACATTTTTTCCTGAAATAATAGTGTATACCCTTTTATTTATAAATAATCTAAGGTATAAAAGAGTTTAAATTATTATTTTAGCAAAAGCATAAAAAAAATTGCCGCGTTTCTTTGCGAAATTTTTAGTTGCATTGTGTTTGTAGTCACTAAAACTACCATTGAGATACCCTGTATAACGCATTACTCATCATTACTATTGCTAAACATGATTTAAATAGAGGCACGTTGTGTAAGAATGCTTACATATTATTATATTTCTCGGAAGATTCCATCTTCGATTACTTTTCGATATTTATTTTTTACTAAAAACTAAGATGATCCCACCAAAATAGAGACTTTTGACAGCCTTGATACCGAACCTTATTATGTGGTCCTCACATTTCATTTTCTAAAATTCAATGTAATGAGTAATGACTGATACACTCAGAAGAAAGTTGCGGGTGCCAAACAATTAGCGCTTTATATTTGCCGATTTCAAGGATGATAAAAGTGAAAGGTTTTTTTTTACTTTCTTGCAACAAAATGTTGTGCATAGTCAGTAAATAGCTTTGGCAAGTCTAGTATTAACATTTATTCTCTCGTGCTTGGGAATTTGGAAAATGAAGTTCTGCTAAGCGGTAAAAATACTCGAATCCCTACCAACTTGGGGTGACCAAAAGTCCTGAAAACAAAAATCACGATTTTAAACTAAAAATTACCTCGGATTTTTTTTAGAATTTGTGCTGTCTCCTGTGGTTATGAGAAATATGTGGGTTCTAATAAATACCATAAATCAATATCAGTTTAATTACGTAGTCCATAATGCAGTATGTCAGGATCGAGCAATATGTCGAAGCATAGTCTCTGCCTACCCCTCTGGTATCCAGTGTCGGTGATATATGTAATGTAATACGAGTAGACCAACTCACCGACAACCCTACTTAACCACAGAGCAGAAAGAGGCCACTAGCCAGTTATTCGTCTCTAAGTAATGAGTATATAATGAGTCTGTTATTTAACGTTGTGACAACACTGGGTGCCGTAACGTTGTGTAACCGACTTGTGGGATACCTGCTATGGGAAAAAATACTATGGACGGTGGTGTAAGTTAGAGGATTCAGTTTCTTGTAGGTGATTTTTATACCTGAACAACAATAAGTAGTATTCATCTGATGATCTGATAATAATTACTAAAAGAAAGACAATACGAATAAATATATTCACCCAATATTCACGTACGTAGTCCTAACCCCACACTAAAATCAAGTCTTGTGTCGTGAGTACCAAGCACTACGAGAAACTATTCGGTCTCACAAACACCCAGACCCGAAGCAAATGCCTGTGGTTTATATACATATAATTCGGTGCGGACATCAACCCCGCAGCCTCACACAGCCTCTCGTTTCATAGCCGGCGTCTAACCAACTAATCCACGAAAGCTGTCAATACAGATAAATCGGGATATACATGTACGTAAATGTGTATCGGCGAAATTCCTACATTTGTATCTCTCCTAGAATAGATACGTATGTGATTACACAAAAAAGATAAAAGGTACTACCTATATAATAATAAAAAAGTGGTGTATATTTGTGATTGTATATATTACATGCTCGCGCGGTTTGATGTAAGTATCATTGATCCAATATAAAGTAACAGAATTGATACTTCACATCAGTTTCTTTAATTTTTAATTTCAATAAAAGGCGAGATGAGTCGTTCACCTGATGGTAAGTCCGTGGTTCCTAACCTTTTTAGGTCCGTTACCCCTATGATCTAAGGATGACTGATTTTACCCCTCTCTCCTCTCTAGGCTGACTGACTTTACCCCTCCTCCCAAGGATGATCTCAAACAGCACGTGTTAATTCCTTATACGTAGACTTTATTAAACTTAAAACAATTGCACATAACCAATAATTATGCTTTTGAAATTTCTATTAGTTTAAAAATTTTATACCACCACAGTACCACGAGGTACTGCTTAGCTTTTACAAGTTAAGTTGTTACCCCCGCAAAATACAGGTTTTTACCCCCGCGGGGGTAATTACCCCCAGGTTAGGAACCACGGTGGTATCGACGACTTGAAATACATTGCAATGCTCGGCATTACACTGCGTACGCCATCCTGAGACATAATATGTTAAGTCTCAATATGTCCAGTAGTTACTCTGGCTAAAGACATTGTTACAACTTCGACTTACAATAACTAATAGCAGCATGACTCTACCACATAAATTAACGATTCATATACATTATATTTTCTGTGAACCTCACCGCTCGTTTCTCATGATCGACACAATAATATAAATGGTTGGATGTAGTTATTTGTGTCGTGTTGTTAGTTTTTACCTGCGATGTGGCCTGCGGTGCACCAACACTCCGTTAAGATTTCCGGACATAGTTTCAAAACCGCGTCTTTTACGGCAAAAATCAGTAAAAGTCCTTCTATACATTAAAGAATCTTTTCAAGATAGGAAAAGAAAATAAGCCTCATGAATGCATATATTTATGCATTTGCAACGGAGACGTTTTCCGGTTGATGTTTGTAAAAATCTAATCATTACTTAGTCATAGTTTTTTTTCTGATGAGAGATATGGTAGAGTCCAAACCTTTCACAAAAGTCTCTCTGGATACTAAACAAATTTTAAAACAAATCCAATAAATTTATTGTGAAGAAATAAAAGAAAATAAAAAACCGTCAGTTAGTGATGTGCGCGAAAATTTACTATCACCGTACATAATAACTAACCCCAGAGATATTTTTAAATGACACCAGATGACATAAGATTGCTCGTTACATAAACTATCTTGATAGCGCTTGACTAAAGAATAAGGCAGTATTTCTAGTTGCTTTGTAAAGCAGAATGCCTATTTTACAATGAAACTTAGTATTGGTGCGAAGATTGTTATGCCTTGATGAAACCTTCTTTTTTGTGTAAGGAAAAATAAATATTTTCAATAAATATAAACATAATTGCGACCCAGGCCGAGAGTTCTTGGAGAAATGAACTTAAAGTCCGATAAAAATATTTTGCTGTCTTCGGCTCTGTGAACAAAATGACGATTCATTTGGGTATTAAATAAATAAAAATAAATAAAAACTATGACTAGGCATTCTTTTTAAAAGACTTTAGATTCAATTTAAAACTGTTAAGAAACTAAAAAGAGGTTTTCAATAAGGCTATGTTTCCACGCAAGACTAAAGAAACGGAGCGTAGAGATGTATTGGTACCAAGCAATGCGCATATTTAATGGCATCATCATCATCATATTATCTACTGGTGGTAGCTTTCTCATATGTGAGAGGCCGCCTGGGTAGGTACCACTGCAATATCTATTTCTCCCGTCAAACAGCAGTGTAAATGCACTGTTGTGTTTCAGTTTGAAGGACATTGTAGCTAGAGTAATTACTGGACATATTGAAACTTACATCTTATACCAATGCCAAACATTGCTCTGTTATCCATGGTGTTGTTTGGCGTTACTACTGTCCTTGACCGGTCGTATCGCTTACCATCAGGCGAATGGCACGCTTGTATCGCCATTCGGTGCTATCACAAAAATGTAATGAATGTGATTTCTACACATCTTTGCTCTAGTAGATACGCAGTTATTAGCAACTATTTCATGTTTGTATGTTAAGCCATATCTAGCAACCTTAGATTATATACTCGTCTAGATGACACATCACACCTCACCGTGCGGCTCAAAAAAAGTCTACCAAATTTGGTAGACTCGCTTCTCACGTACGTCAGTGTCATTTGAACTACATATGGATAACGTGCTCCCGAAAAATAATTAATTATGCCGGTTTGTGCTGTCGAATTGTATCGCAATTGTGTGGGAAAACTGTATAATAATACCAATATCACTTTCTATCGGTAACATTATTGTTAAACCACTATTATTTGAAGAAAACATGAACTTTTAATTCATTATTTTGAAGATGAGTTTCATTGGCCAGTGTTGTCAATTTATTACTAGGAAAATTTGTTGAAACTCTGGGAGAAACTATAAAACACAAATATCATTACATAATATTTCGATCAGAATAACAACAAGAAGAATGGCATTATTTATTGAATGAGTAAATAAAACTTACCTACACGATATTAATGAAACCCACGACGACATGCACTTCATAGTAATTTTATTAATTCTTTGCCTTGCATGTACCATTCAAAATTTCATAAACGGGGTACTGCTATTGTCATCTTTGAAGAAACAGCGAGAACTTATTCAAGGTCCTAATAATATTTTTAGACGTCCTACGGATTCCGTACTAGCAAATTGCTGGAGAGACATAACACAGCGGAAACGAACGAAACGAAACGAAAAGAAGACCATTCGTAGCCTCACATGACTTCAGTTGTGTGTTCCGAACATTTTACTTATGATGATTTATATTTTACATAAATACAGAAATCAGATAACAGCCCAGGCAATAAATCCAAAGAGTTAATTCTATTCGGAAACAAACACTAGGAGATGGGTTTAGATCTTTATTGTTTTTACTAAAATGCGTTATAAATATAATTAATAGTATGATTACTTTAAATAAAGAAAAAAATATTTTATTTGACCTATTTTGTATATCAAATAATGGGGGAAAGTTAAGTTAATAATCTGGAGTAGGCATCCCTAAACACACACACCTTGACAGTTGGATTACAATAATTACACGACCCGTACTCACACATATCAACGAAAGTGAGGACACTTTTAGCGCATCGTTTGTTGACATTGCTCAATCTAGACGAGTATATAATCTAAGCTAGCAACTTTGTACTGATATTGATGTGCTTTCCGTGTCAACATTGCGACCACAAACCTGTATGTTAGTACAAATATGTAATGATGCCACGCAGTATTTTACTTGATAGCAATAAAGGGATTCAGCTTTCAAGCCAGGGTTCATACTATTGTCTTGTCAGGACACTGGATACAATTTCAATACTCGACACACCTTTTTATATTATTTATCAACATACATAGAATTTATTGTGCTTATAAATTTTATCGACAAGATAATAAATACATTCTGTCAATCTGGAGCCTGCCCAGGGGAGGGTCATGACCCCCATGACCTCCCTCTGGATCCGCCGTTGATAGCGATATAACACTCCGTGGCGCAATTGTTTAGACA
Source organism: Hyles vespertilio (assembly GCA_009982885.2). Taxonomy (NCBI): domain Eukaryota; kingdom Metazoa; phylum Arthropoda; class Insecta; order Lepidoptera; family Sphingidae; genus Hyles; species Hyles vespertilio. Next base: position 17,282,696 of record CM042821.1, on the reverse strand, counting down.
CCGACTGTGAAACGTGAGGCCACGAGTTCGATCCCCGCACCGACACAAATTGTGCACAAATGTTTTTGTGATCCATAGATATTTTTTTGAGTCTTTGTGTTTTTGAGACCGAAAAGTCTCTCGTAGTTCCTGATACCCACGATACAAGACTTAATTGTTCTTAATTCAGGGGGGTCAGGGCTGTGTAGGTGATGGTGGGGTGTATTTATTTATTATTATTTATTTAGTATTATATAAGAAGTATCAACTTAATATCTATTGAAGCACCGGAGCATATACTAAACAACTGTAAAATCATGGTCACATGTTATGTATTACAATAGCCGCCCTTATCGTACGAAATAGTAAAATATGGGAGCAAACAAACAAAACGAAGAGTTTATAAACGGGGAGTGAAATTTAGGTCAGTTATTTATACACAGCTGTACATCTCCCGGATAGTAATGGGTTTAAAAATATCTTATTTGGTTGTTTCTATGAGACGATGCTTGATTGTGAAGATGCTTGTAAATTACATACAAAAACTCACGCCTTTTTCCCAAAATGGATAGGCAGATATGATACCAGGACACCGACATTTGGCCTTGTATTTTCTATTCCACGATGTGATAGGAGTCGAGCCCATCGCTATATCGGGCACAAATACCTGACTCCGAGCTGATAGTGAATAGAAAATCCAATGTCGCTTTGCCCGACCCGTGATTTAAACCCAAGACCTCAGCTTTGGAACAATACCTTAGTACATCTACACCACCGAGGCAGTCATAATTTGAAATATTGGGACGTACATAATCTCGGAAATATGTAATTGACATTAGCACCATTTCTGCTTACCCTATAAAGGCTATAAACGCGAACTTATATTTGTATGCTGTTCAACTTGTATTGAGTTTGTGATCACTAATTGTTAAAATTTAAATAAATAAATAAATAAATAACACCCAACAGTCACATACATAGTCCTGACCCCACACTAAGATTGAGTCTTGTGTCGTGGGTATCAGGAACTACGAGAGACTTTTCGGTCTCACAAACACCCAGACCCGGAAGAAATATTTGTGGGCCGCACAAACATTTCTCTCGGCGCGGGGAGCGAACCCGCGGCCTCTCGTTTCACAGGCGGCGTCTAACCAACTGCGCCACGGAGGCTGTCAATTGTTTGTGTCGATTTATTCTCGTTTTTGTTCTGTAAATCGTTTTTGTAGGATATGAACGGAGGTCATTACAGACGTTTTTGTAACGAAAAATGATTGCCCAGCTGATTATGTCACGACCATTTCATCACTCACACCAATTTTACTGTCATGGAAAGTTTACAAAACTTCAAATGTGATTTTCTTTTGCTTAACCAAATGCAAGAATAATCTAGACTGCCGTGGTGCAGTTGTTTAAGAGTTTGGGGTTACTCTATGATCCGAAATGAAGTTCAAATGTTCGCACTCTTGAGATATAAAGTAAATAACTTATGTAACGAGAACCCCGCTCCACACAAAATGCACATATGCACTTTTCCGTGCCCCTAATCCCCTGCGCTCGCCATCCTGAGACATAAGATGTAAAGCCTCAATATGTCCAATAGTTACGCGGGCTACAATGTCCTCCAATCTGAAACACAACAGTGCATCTACACTGCTGTTTGGCGGTAGAAATAGACATTGCGGTGGTACCTACCCAGGCGGCATCACACATATGAGAGACCTACCACCAATAAGATTTTAAATATTAAAAATATCTTAAGTAATACTTTGCTTTGTAGTTTTGCCATTCTACCTACTACAGTTATGGATGTACGGTAACCCAGGCCAGTAATGAGCACTTCAAACATTACTTAATAGTAAGAAACTTGAAGGTTTTTGGCAACGAAGCGTGAAGAACCAAAAGTAGTTGGTAAATTTTATGAAGATTTACAGATATCACTCATTTGGAATATTCTGGCTAAAAATTGTTCTCATATATTAGATAGCATTGTTATTGACATAATTTGTGGATGAATACTAGATATGAAATATGTAGCATTGAATGTACAGTTTGCTATAAATATTTCTAACATAATTTTAACTATGTTGCGATAGTACAAATGATAAGATACAAAAAAAAATACGAAAGCCCCTTAATTACCTGACAGTTAAATCGAACCTAGGTCCTTTCCTCAAAATTCATAAGAATTTATAAACACAATATGCTATTTGCATTCACATTATTTAGCTATGAATAATATCTTTTAGGTTATGTCCTTATCACGACTAGACTTTTATCCAATACGGTTTTATGAATACAAGATCCTTTATCAAGGAAATGAATGAAGGATGTCAACTAATGCCCACACATCCGGAGCCGTAGATAACTTCCATATCAATTTCCTCTGCACTTGCCCTTTGATTATACCATAGAGAACAGACATAGATAAGAATAGTGCAGCGGTGGTGCGCATAGATGATATTACATACATACATACATAAACTCACGCCCTTTCCACAGAAGAGGTAGACAGATGAGCCAGGTCACCCACATTTAACCTTGTATGTTCCGTTCCACAATGTGATGGGAGGCGAGCCTATCGCCATATCGGGCACAAATTCAAATCCAATATTACTTTGCCCGATCCGAGATTGGAACTCGAGACCGTAGCTTTGTGTACGGTTACAAAGCTATAGTCTCGTAGTACAACTAAGCCACCGAGACAGTTAAAAAGGTTCAGAAGTAGACCCATTTAGTCTACTGTGCTAGTCAGTGCTATTGGTAGATTACACTCTCAAAATTCTTATGAAAGACTCTCAGTATTCATAAACGGTTTTTTCTCTTATATATTTATAATTCATCTATATTCTATTGGCTGTGGCGAAATTTGGAACTAAAATTAAAATTAAAAAAATTTCTATACTTATAACGCATTGCTTGAGATATTATGTTTTGTTTATAAACAACAATATACCGGGTATCTCAAGACTGCTACCGAAAACGAAGCCGGGTGGTAGTTTTAGTGACTACAAACACAATGCAACCAAAAATTTCGAGAAGAAACGCCACAATTATTTTTTATGATTTTTTAAATATCGTCATTTTTGGGTGGTAAATCCATAGTTTTTGCTAAATATACCACATACCTTAGATTATTTATAAATAAAAGGGTATACACTATTATTTTAGGAAAAAATGTATTCACCACCCAATTATGGTCATAGGAAAAAAATAACAAAACAAAAATTGTCGCTTTTTTTGCAACTTTTTCTGTTGCATTGTGTCTGAAGTCGCTTAAACTACCACCCAGCTTCGTTTTCGGTAGCAGTCTTGATATACCCTGTATTTGAAGGTGAATAGAGTAAACTGTTCCCAATAATTTAATAGCATCGCGACACACATTCGGCCAAAATATTGTAGACATTGTAGATCCATAAGTAACTAACTAAGAAATTGCAAACATTATTTTTTTTTTTAATTTTATACGTATTCATCGTTTTAGTTACTCTATCTGTATCACATTTACACATGTCATCAACAACTTTGTTATTAATTTCTATCTTTAATTAAAACAAACAATTAATAAAATGTTATTTTGACACGAGAAATATTCGTTCAAATGATTCTTACAAATGAGCCAGATTTATCGATTATATTCTATTAAACAACAAGTTTTAATGACTTGTTGAAACGATAAGATATTTAACAAGAATTTTAAATTATAAAGGTCAAGAAATGACAATAACACTGGATAAAAAATCGTATTTACTTTTCCTTTAATAATTACGCGGTTTTAATATAAAAACATGCGATAACATCTAATTAGGCTTCCGTTTCAACCATTTTTGTTATTGATAAACGATAATATATGTCTTTTATCTTGTATTCGTACAGTGATGTTTTAATCTATTAAATACGCGCTGCAGGTTAAATAAATAATGTTTTTCTCCTTTCGAGACTCTAAGCTTTTCCTTAATTCATGTGTTTATTGACAATCTTATTACGATTTTACCAGCACTTATTTTCTTAAAAAACATTGTGTTGGCTCTAAAACTATTCCTAACAGTTTTTTTTGGCGAATAAATTTAATAATATTAATGTTTTTCTTTTCAGGGACAAAATATGCGAATCTGTGGAGATTCCGGTGGTGACACGATGTTGCTTCTGCTTCCCATTACGAAAGGGACTCATCGCCTTCGCATACGTGAATTTGGTAAGCATCGACAATTTAATTTAAACTAATACAGTAAGAAACAGTTATTAAATCTAAAACATTTCTAGGTGCAGTTGAATAGATTCGGGTGTGAAACAAGAGGCCGTTTTATATATGTACCCAGGAAAATGTGTTGATAAAGAATTGTGAAGCTAAAAAGCTTTTCGTAGTTTCTAATAGCACATATTATGACCTCGTATAAGACTGTCGAGTAATTTTTAGGTGTATACTTTCGTGCCTAAAAGTATAAAAAGTACATATTTAGCTTTATGGTATAGAATTCCTAATTAATTAAGCAGTTTGCACGCAGTTATGAATTATGGTATTTAGGTGACCACTCAGCATGTTGCGCTGTTGCATAAACAGCATAACACAGATTTTCAGTCGCATTCAATTTGCTAACATCAACTAACGAAGTAAACAAAATATTTATTTATATACACTTGATTCACACAAAAAAAATATAAAACTAAAAACATAAGCATAAAAATTTACAGTTGGCGGTCGTATCGCTTTTTAAAACAAAATATAGTAGTCTCTTCGCTGTTTCGAATCCACGACCCTTCGTGTAACAGCCGGCTGGCGGCTCTTAACCATTTGCGCCACAGAGGCTTATTAACTGATTATGTCTTGAGTTTCTGCACAACGTATCTTTTTTTATAGCAACAAATGACGAAACGACCGTGCCATTCGCCTGATGGTAAGTGATACGACCACTTATGGACAGTATCGAAGCCAAACAACACAATGAGTAACAAAGCGATGCTTAGCATTCCACTGCCCTCGTCATCCTGAGACATGAGATAAGAAAACATAAGATCGGCTTAACAAAGCCTCATTATATCCAGTAGTTACTCTGGCTAAAATGTCCTTCAAACCGGAACACAAGAGTGCATTTACACTGCTGTTTGGCGGGAGAAATCGACATTGCGGTGGTGGTGGTAGTGGTGGCCTCTCACATACGCGATACCTAATTAGCAAACGATTCTGAATACAATAAGGTGTGCGTAAAGAAATTGTAAACACTACGAGAACACATAAAGGTTATTGTTTAAATCATTGTATCAGTTGTAATCAAACATCAGTCAACAAAGACGTGATAACTTCCGGGAACATTGTGTCAAAGATAATGCTTTCATCACGAACATGTTATCGCAAACAGGATGAAAAATAGAGATTAAAAAAAACATCAAAATAAACTAATAAACAACTGTAATCATTGAGACAGTATACTAGAGGGGACACTGCAAACAAAATGTTTGTAACAAAATGAACGGTACCATACCTCCATACATACGCTCCTTCTGTTTCTGTCTCTGTCACGCCAACGCCGTAACATTATCTTCGCTCTCACTTCACTGGGTTCCCGTGTGCACGCACAATACGCAGAAATTTCGTTCCCGATGTCCGCTCTAGTATAATACATCAATGACTGTAATCTTCTGTCTTCTGGATCAGCCCAAACGTCCCACTGCAGGGCACGGGCGTCCTCTAAAATGGAGAGCATAATTGAGAGTGGTTAGGCCATATAGGCCAGCACGCTGCACTAGCCTGATGCGGGTTGGCGGACTCTATATGCCAGGGGTGGCCAACTTGATTAGACCTAAGATCTACTGTTTACTAACAAACCCTTTACGATCTATCACGTGACGTGACGTGACGTGACACGGAACGGATTGACACTTGACACACGCCGCTTCCCCGCATCCCACACGCTTCCCGCTTATTGGTCATTGCGTGCCGAAAACAAAACACTATACTGCGTAGAATAGAGCATAAATAACGTGACGGAACAGCGATTGAAAAATGATACAAGACGGTGCTGCAGTTGTTAATAATTAAGTTGCGCAGTCTGGTATATTTATTTATATTTTTTGCCTGGCCACGATCGACTGGACTAACAGTCACGATCGACTAGTCGATCGCGATCGACCCGTTGGCCACCCCTGCTATATGCCATAGAAATGCTTACAAATCACTATGACTGCAGGTTTTGACGATGTTTTCCTTCACCGCTATAGAGCAAGGTGATTGACTATCAATACACATGACTCGGATAAGTCAGGGGTGTGCCCTAGGATTTAAAACAACTGTATCTGTCTGTATCAGCCCATATACGTCCCACTGCAGGGCACGGGCCTACTCTACAATCGAAAGTACTAATGAGAGTGGTTAGGGCATATAGTCCACCACGCTGGCCTAGTGCGGGTTGACGGACTTACATACCATATAAATTTTTATAAATCATTATGGTATGCAGGTTTCCTCACGATGTTTTCCTTCGCCGCTTCAGTACGTGGTGATTGACTATCAATACACACATGACTTCGAAAAGTCAAAGATGTGACCTGGGATTTTAACCCGCGACCACCGTGAACATGTTGGCAGTCGCGTCTAGTCCGTTTACCAACAGGCCATCACGCGCTTACACGCACAAAACAACTGTAATAAACTACAATATAATATGAAATATTAATAAATAAAACGTGAAGATTCATGGGAACCTATATAGTGATTGTTATGAAGATGAATAATGATGAAACCAAAAACAGAAACTAAAATAACTAAAGATGGATAGTTATACAATTTTTCAGTTTAAGTGGCATTATAGCAAGATTTCTCCGTTGGTTGATTTTCCTTCGCTGTCGTAATTTAAATAACAAAAACATAAAAATTACATTACCATGAAAAAGTATTATCGCGTAAATATATATTATATTTTTGATTTATAATACCGAATTATTTTATTTAATTAGTGCTCTTTACCTCATCATATGTAATTTAATATTAATATTTATATAATTTCAAAAATGTCGATTTGGACTGTATCTTAAAGTCTTCAAATATACACATTTGATCGAAGCTTAAAGTAGATAGTTGGCCACATGTTTCTAGACAGGGATAACATAATTATATTCATTCTTAACTTCAAGTAAGTGTTGTATAACAGGAAATGTATACGCAATCACTTCCGCTGACCAGTGTAATGCCATCTATACTTCGTCTACCAAACTAAAATAATCATTTACCTTATATGAAACTAGATGGCGCTAAAACAATTTTAAATTACACGGAACTCCTTGTTTAAATAAGTATTTTTATTTTTCAGATTCTAACACTAGTGGTGACGTCATTCCTTTCCCTCTACATATCGCTAATAAGGAACTCCTCAGCGCCAGAGCAAGCGGAGATCGGGTCGGAGTTCGCTCGACTCATCATCGACACAGTCGCCTTAGTAATTGAAACTGTGATGACCATTACTTTCATTGTAGCGCTACATAAGGTTGGTATTGTATTTATTATCATTTTAGATATATTACAAATCTGTAGTTAAAACAAAAAACAAAACACATACTTTAACTTACTCATAGTCCTTTGTTAGAATAATTCCGTTTATCATCGATAATAATTTATGAAAAAAAGATTAAATTTTCCCCACTCAGACATAGAGCCAATATTAGAGAAGCATTAGTTATGGCACTGGAAACATTTTTTTGTTGGGAGACCAAACCTAAGACCTAACTCCAATTGTATCTTTTCGAAAGGTCTGAAAAATTGGGTACATGCACAGTTTTGCATAAAATAATAGGCATGAAAACTATGGTTTTTTTCCTGGTACTAAATTGAACTTCCTTCTTTACAGAAACATGTGCTGATGATGAAAGTGTACCTGTACTTCGAGATCGTGTTCTCAATCATCGGGTTCATATACAGCTTGGCGTTCATCACCAAGGAGTCCGCCAGCGAAGTGTTCCTTGTGCTTTTACAACTAAGTAAGTACCTCAGTAAACCGTTCCATAGGTATTTCATTCAATGGGCTCGGAAAATGAGTTAATAGCTCACCTGATAGTCAGTTACCGACGTTCATAAACCTTTTAGTCTTTCTCTTTTAGTTGGTCACACATCCATTCTTTTAGTTTAAAGGCTACCGAAAACGAAGCCGGGTGGTAGTTTTAGTGACTACAAACACTATGCAACTAAAAATTTCGCATAGAAACGCGACAATTAATTTTTATGATTTTTTAAATATCGTCATTTTTGGGTGGTAAATCCATAGTTTTTGCTAAAATAATGATTTAAACACTCTTATACCTTAGATTATTTATAAATAAAAGGGTATTCACTATTATTTTAGGAAAAAATGTATTTACCACCCAAATATGGTCATAGGAAAAAAATAACAAAAAAATTGACGCTTTTTTTTGCAACTTTTTTTTGTTGCATTGTGTCTGAAGTCGCTTATACTACCACCCGGCTTCGTTTTCGGTAGCAGTCTTGATATACCCTGTATGTTGCCACATCACCATCCTAGACGAGCTGATTCATTTATTCTGAAGTCCCAAAACCGCAATGTTACTCTACCACAATGTAGTAAAATTCTTTTTATGTGGTAACCATATAAAAAGAGTTCTAGAGAAGGAATCAACATATTGTAATCTAGGCCAATGGTATAATGGCATAATTGAAGTACAATATAGATGGTGTTACAATCGTTTCATGTTAGTTCTTTGAACTTATAGATGACGCTGATACAAAATCAACCTTACATAAAAATAAAAATATGTTTTAAACATGGTGTTGTTTTTTCCAGTGCTACAAATCTACCTGGTAATCCACATTTGGAACGCCATTGTGAAGATGGAGAGGGATGGTTCAGTCAAATATACAAGAGACAGGGATCCCGCCTAATAATTAAGAAAAATAGATTTAAGTGACGCCCACGAGGAATTTGTGGTATATTTTTATAAATTACAATAGATCAGTATATATAGAATAATATTTAAATAAAAACGAGGTGATATATTTTGTAGCTTTTTATGACGGTGCTAGGTTACATTTTTAGAACACTTAATTGCAGCCCTCACGAATGGCTCCTGCAAATATACATACAATTTGGGACCAACTTAAGTGGTACTTAATAGAGTGCTATTAATGTTCTCTGGAGAATTTTTTTCTTAAAAAACAGTAAAGTGAAGCAAGTGCCTTTAACTTAAAGTAGATTTTATTAAACATAGTGATATGTAATGTTACCCTTATGGAGTAAACGAATAAATGAAACTTTAAATAAAAGGTGGCCTATGCCTCAGCATTTGAGTTAATAATATCGGTGTAATAATTCTGAACAAAATAAAACTGTTTTTAATGGACCAATGAGAATAATCTCGTTATTTTAAGCGTTTTGAAATTCTCTAAATTTTTAACATATATATTTTTTTTATATTTTACGCGCAAAAAAGCTGACATAGTTAATATCGCTTAAAATATTGTGTTTCTAGTTTGTAAGGAAATGTAAATATTATTATATTTTTAATAAAATGTATTTTATAAAGTGTTACAAAATTTATACCAAATAAATTGTTTAGTAATATAAATTATTTCACAATTTTTATTTTACATGATATAAAATTATTATATTTACAAAATATTTGGACGAATTAAAGACTAGCAGAATAGACACTATTGCATATATATTACACAGCATGTTTAACTATACAGCGCATATCAACACTTCTACCGAAAACGAAGCCGGGTGATAGCTTTAGTGACTACAAACCCAATGCATCTAAAAAAATGGCAAAGAAACGCAAAGATTATTTCTGATTTTTTGAATATCATTCTGTTTAGGTGGTAAATTCACAGTTTTCGCTTATACAATAATTTAAGCCCGTGCCTACCATAATATGTATTTACCACTCAAATTCGACATTAGGAAAAAAAAAACGCTTTTGTTTTTGCAGTTTTTTTGTTGCATTATGTCTGAAATCACTAAAACTACCACCCGGCTTTGTTTCCTGTTGCAGTCACGATAATCTTGATATATACTGTATAAAGTTATTTTGCAATTTTGTGAACACACTGATATATTCCTAAGCCAACAAAAATACAAGTCTCTTGTTGTTCCCAGAAATTAAAATAGATTCTACGCACCTATTAATGATATTTTTATCACAATAAATCTAATTGTCATAAAATAACTAAGTTGCTAATGAATTGTAGAGACGCCAGTCATAATTTTGGTAATGTTAAAATTCTAATAAGGTAATCTATTACAATTACAGGGCTTATAAACTGCTGATATAAGCCAGAAATTGACTATAAAGGAGTTAGTGACTACACAAATTACCCTATACATACCTACTATATACATAGCTATGTTTTATAGATAAAAATATTATATTTGCAAATTAGTAATCACAAGAACCTTCATAAACGCCTGTAGAATTTTACGTACATACATACATAAACTCCAGCCTTTTTCCCAGAAGGGATCGGCAGAGGTGCTGTAAGGCACCCTCATTTCGCTTTGTATGTTCCGAACCACAATCTGATAGGGGGCGAGCCTATCGCCATATTGGGCATACATTTCTGACTCTTTCTTAAAATATTATTATTAAAATGTTCTTGTTTAAAATGTAAAGCTGCCTGGCGTCTCAAACTATAATAACCTTAGTTTACAAAAATAATTTCGATTTACATAAGACGATTCCCTAACATCAAGCGGAGTTGTACCACTGGTCTTTGTCCATCGCTTTGAGACGCTCGCAGTACTCATAGTCTTCTTCTAAATCCTTGTAGTAACTCGCCACCAGTATCAGCATGTAGAACCGAACCACTGAAAGAAAATAAAGAAAAGTTTTCTACATTATAAGACTGTAGATTTTTTGCAATGAATGGCGAGACGAGCTTTCCCTTCGCCTGATGGTAAGCTATACGCCTTCTCATGATTAGTAGAATAAATTGTCTAGCTAGTCTTAAATTGTCCTACAGTATGTGGTTGATTAATCCGCTAACACGTACTAAGCTAGCGTGGTGGACTCTATGGCCTAACCGATTCTCAATCTGAAGACTGGTGGTTGGTCTCTCATATATGAGAAGCTATCTGGGTAGGTACCTCCGCAATGTATACCGCTTTCGTAAACAGCAGTGTAAATGCACTGTTTTGTTTCAGATTGAAGGACATTGTAGCTAGAGTAACTACTGGGCATAATTAAACTTAAGATCTTATGTCTCAGGGTGGCGAGCGCAGTAGAATGCCAAGCATTGGTTTGTAATTTAAGGTGCTTTTGGTTTTGCTACTGCTTATGAGTAGTCATATCGCTTACCATCATTCGAACGGGAAGCTAGTCTCGCCAATTATTGCAATTAAAAAAAAACGTATTCTGGATTGTAGAAGAAGCCCGAGCCCTGCAGTGGGACGTATTTCGGTTGATACAAGTAAAGATGTGATTGATTCCTTTAATCATGTGATACTCACAGAGTCCCAAAAACTCGATAGCGTAGAAGAGCAAGGAGGCCTCCATCATTTGGTTGATCATGTTCATAGTGGTCCAGAACACGAACATAAGCACGTATGCGGTCACTTGAACCGACGTCCAGATCAACCACGGCCTCATTAGATGTGGTTTCTCCTGGAAAGAAAAAATGGTTGGAGTTCAATTTATGTCTTTAGACAAATAGTGGGAAGGGAAATTTTTCAACTTAAGGTGCGTGGCGGATATAAAAATGGGAATGATAGGCAACAAATTTTGAAATGAGGAAGTTTTGAAATGAGTTGTTAGTGTACAAAATTATGCTTTCTTTTATAATGTGTAGCAGATGCGAGGACTTTTGTGAAGTCACCAGCACTTCAGAGCTAAAGTAGTAAATCTAGTAATAAGATGCTACAAATCTATCAAAATTGAAGAAGATACTCATGTGAAAAGAAACAAAAACCAATAGTAGTACAAAACACATACTACAAATTAAATTCCAACTTACCCTTAGAGTTCCAACCAGCATTATAGCAGTGACGAACAGAGTGACGCAGTGAATGATGACGACCACCACGAGGGTGCCGTAGTTGGCCATGGTCTCCCAGTCCTCGAAGGTGAGGGTAAGAGCCATGGCGCCCAGGGTAGCAGTACATTGTGCTAAGGCTAGCACTGAATATAACTGAAAACAGGACAATAAGTTTCACAGAGTCAATTTATTAGGCCAAATTCAAAGTTTGAAGGACGCTCTAGAAGATTTTAAGGAAAAGAATTACAGAGAGGTGATTTGAGCAAAATCAGAATTTCAATAACTATTTGGATTCCTTCGCCATCCACTAGTAGCGACATGCATTCTTAAGATTTAAAACAATTCTGGTACGAATACGTTTGCCATATATTATATTCTAAAATCACGAATTTTAAATAGAAAAAATAATAATTTGGTGGACAGGGATAATTGCAGTGCCTTCCAAAAAATTGCCTAGATATTCTCGGAGAAGTCAGAAGACCTATATTCATAACTGTAGTTGTAAAGTAAGATATTGTTAATGTTACAGTCTGGTACTTACAATTATAATTAAAGCTGTCAATATACATCCAATTTTTAATGAGAGACAGGCGAAATTCTTCTGCCTAGGAATGTTTTCCATTGATAACGGGAATTCTAAAAAAGAAATGTTCACTTAGTCATTAGAAATTATGAATATACTCTAAATTTTGTTACGCAAGTTCACAGAATGCAGAAGCAAGTAATATATAAATAAATACACCAAACAGTCACATACATAGTCCAGACCCCACACCAAGATCGAGTTTTGTGTCGTGAGTATGAGGAAGTACGAGAGACTTTTCGTTCTCACAAACACTCAGAACCGAAACAAGTTAAAGTAGTTTATACGAACATTTGTCTTGTGCAGGAATTGAACTCCCGGCTTCTCGTTTTACAACCGGCGCGGCGTCTAACCAACCGGGCCACGGAGGCTTTCCTAAATAGCTCAAACTTGTGCCACAAGATGTCACTATACGCAACATTTTCAATGTGTTTACTTATACTAATACGTCTAGACAAGGTTAGTGAATGGCCTGAAAGATTCCTTTTATGGTAAACAATAAACAACAGTACAAAAAGCTTTTAGGCAGAAAAACACAGACCCGATATCGATATATCCATCCAAAATAACGTAACTACAAATAAAAAATATATTTCTGAACCAAATAAGAATGAAACAATAAAATGTTGCCATAATAACTGCATTAGTTGTAACTGTGTCGCAGTTATTAAGCTATACAAATAATAGGTTATATTAATAATAGGGCATCATATCATAATCACAGAGCATTTGAATATGGTGGTCTAATGATGAGCAACAGCGCTACTAGTGGGTTGTCTGCGGTACTTCGCTCACCTATACGCCTGCCTAGAATGAATGAGCAAATTACTGTTCAAACTCAGTCATGTATTCTTGAAAAGGCTCACGCACTGAACTGATATAGGTAGATGGATAAATCTGTATACATATCAAATATCAACCCATGTTTTCCTTCACCGTCAGAGTACATGGTGATTCACGATTAATACCCGGAAAGTTAGAGGAATGCCCTAGAATTTGAACCCACGTCTACAATAAATGTGTTGGCAGTCATCTCGGGTGGTTACTTTAGGATCGGAAACGAAGTTGGAATTTTCGAACCTACGTACATACGTACGTAAGTACGTTATAGGTTTTCCACTTCTAAAAATCTATACTATTCTCTATGATGCTTATCAGTCTCTCCGAAGTTAGCCTATCGTTCCGACGAACGATAGATGATTCAATCATTTTATAGAGTACCAAGGCACATTCGTAGTTTAACAAGGATATCCGAATAATCATTTTTTTTATTGTAATAATTGATGTTGTAGTGTTATACACTGAAATTATTTGTGACTAGATATGAACCATTGTAATTCTATACGGACATAAAAAAAAGAAAATAAGAAGAACGAAATGTGTTGCGGAAGGAGTTTCTTGCGCCGTTTCTTGGGGGGCTACTCTATAAAAATGATACGAACTTCGAATGTTCGGACGCCGTACGTAAAACTTCATTAATGTGCATAGATGCTCCACAAAGTGTTGGATTCCTCTATCGTACGTCGTAATCATAGACTAAGTTCGGAAAAAATTATAAGTATAATAGAGAATAGTATTGATTTTTAGAAGTGGAAATCTTAAATCTTACTCCAGACGTCGAACATCCGAACATTGGAATTTCGTATCGTTTTTGTAGAGTAACCCCCTTGTTCACAGCTACAATACGTCCCGAAACAGAGGTATCAGAAATTAACGATTCAATATACCTTGTGAAATACTCTTTGAATAAAGAATATTTTGATTTCGATTTGATTTCTTTTCGTATAGAGTAAAGCCTCTGGTCTCTTACCAACAGGTCACCAAGTATTGATAAATAAAAGGAATCAAAGATAAAAGATGATATAAGTTTAACCTTCATGTTAATAACATTATCTAAGCTTTGGCTTTATGCGAAACGTGAGATAAGTCAGCGAATGGTCGAGACATGATATCTAATCATGTAATTTCTTTTAAACATTATCTCTTGAAATCGCGTATCCTATGCAAATACATCCAATGATAGATAGACGGATGCCAGGTGCTAAATAAACATATTTCGTATTGTTATGTGACATTGTATAAAAAAACACAAGATGTTAAGTCTCAATGTGTCCAGTAATTATTCGGACTACATTGTACTTCAAACCGGGAAATGACAGTGTATTCACACTGCTGTTTGGCGGGAGAAGTAAAAATTGCGGTGGTCCCAACCCATGCGGCCTCTCATATTCTAGACACACACCATCATATTACAACGAAGTACAGAAGCTCGTAAAAGACTCAGTGTATGGTAGGTTAAACGATCACAATATAATTTGTTTACTTAATAATATTATCTCAGGAGCAATTACTGGTAGTTAAAGCATTTTTCTATGAACGGTAACGAATAGATTTGCCACTGCCAGTACTTCCATTGTAAGTGGTAGTTTCGCAAATATTTCAAATAAGAGCATGCGGAATATTTCTCAGTTGAGTCACTATTTCGCTATTTCTTGCAAGTAGAGACATAAAAATAATCGATAAGTTATTTCACACGTATAGAATAAAACGATAAAAAAGCACGTTTTTGCTATAAGTAAATTGTTATTGTTTAACTATGTCGATGAGGGTTCGAATCCCAAGGCTCACTTCTGGTTCATCGGAGTCATTTTTTTTACTTTAACATTTATACACGACGCATTTTAATACCCTCCTACTTATAAATCCCTTTTTTTCTTAGTGCAATGGATGGCGAGACGAGCATGCCGTTCGACTGATGGTAAGCGATATGACCGCTCATTAACTGTAGCAAAACCAAACAACACCTTGAATTACAAAGCAATGCTTGGCATTCCACTGCACTCGCCATCATGAAACATAAGATGTAAAGTCTCAATATGTCCAGTAGTTACTCTGGCTACAATGTCCTTCCATCCGAAACACAACAGTGCATTTAAACTGCTGTTGGGCGGGATAAATTGTCATTGCGGTGGTACCCACCCAGGTGGCCTCTCACATATGAGAGACCTACCACCAGTAAAAAAATCCTTTCTTTAAATTTCTTATCCATCACTATTTACCTTCTTTTAATTTGTATCTATCGCAATTTACACAAGGATAAACATTCAATCGTTTGTATCAGATAATTTTTTTGGTATATTTTTATCATTATATTTTATCATCTATTAAACACCGGAAGGCGAGAGATCCACCACTTTACATTAAATTTCATCTATCAAATACTATGCTTTCTGATTAAAATAATGTTTGTTTTTAAAACGCTTAATTTACTATGAACTTTAGTATGAAATATAACAAATAAATTATTATGAAATATATAGTACCATTCAATTATAAAGACAATATTGATAAAGAATGTGTAATCTATTGTTTAATATAGTAATAGTATTGTCTAACTATCGTCTCCTTGACAACAAGCCCAAGCTTATTTATCTAAAGAGTCATTACGCGGGATTTTACACACGTGCTTTCATACTATAAATATGAAGAAAGCATAGGAAAGAAATCACAGTATAAGACTGAAATACACCCGATATTTTGAACGAAAAACACCAATAAACTTAAAAATAAAACACAATCACAGCTACCAACACGCCAAACATGACCCAAAATTTGCACAGACATACCAAATTCCACAAAAATCACTCACTTGAATACATTTTTGCACAATTTTCGTGTTATTTTTTTGTAACGGTTCGTCAGTTGAACTGTGCCTGCTCGCGCTTCCGACACACTGGGAACGTCTGATACAATATCGCTCCGATAAAAATAATCTTTTATCGTAAATACAAATTAGTTAATAATAATGGACAATAATCCAGATTATAAGTTTGTTTTGTGTATTTGTTTCGACTGATTTTGGAACTTCGAGTGAGCTCCAAGTTCTTTGTTTACTAATTATTCTTACGTTTGTAATTAATTATAATGAAATTTTAAGTGGATATAAAAATAGAAGCACTCAATAACCGATGATACGTACTATGTAGGTCCCACGAGTAGGGTAAGGGTAGGTTAAAAAAAACAAAGATAACTTTGTCAACAGACATATAACTCACTTGTATGATAATTTGTTTGTAACATTTTTACTGATTGTAAATAAAAAATTCTCGATACCCTACAACAGTACTGTAGTTACCATTTGACACTACAGTATAGAATATAGTGTTTGACTATATGGCCTAACCACTCTTAATCGTCCTCTCGATTGTACATGAGGTCCGTGCCTTGCATTGGAACGTATATACTGATAGATACTACAATATACTGAATTCGCTTATATACAAAAATGAAACCCATTTATATTTCAAGTCCAGAAGTACCGTGTTTATTGTATCCAAGCACCCACTACTGCATCTCCAGTTAGACAGAAACAACGACAGCACGCATATTAAAACTAAGTTAAATGTTCCTCTGTAAACAGGCAACTTTACGCCCGAATACTGGAACGCAACTTAAATATAAGTTGAGCTCAACTACGTTAATCCCGCTTAAATGTACTGGCTAAGTGGGCCGTGCGCTGTAAGGGCAACTTATTATTTGAATGGCGTTCCAGTATTCGGGCGATAGACTACTACTAATCAATAGTAATGGAATAACAACAAGAATAGAATATACAACCAGTACAATACAGACAACGATTAATTATTATAAAAACCAAAACAAATAAAAAATAATATACATAATTATAACAGAAATTAATGTATCCAAATGTGTGCGTTTTAATTTAATACATGCGAAGTGTAGGTAATCACACTGAATTAATAGGTGACGTTTGACGCTTCATATTATTTTAGTTGGATAGTAGTGTCATTGTAATTTACGATTCATGTCACGGTCCACATTAGACCTTATCGTCTCCAAATTATTATTTTATTTTAGGTATTTAGGCCAACGACAGTTTTGATAATATTTATTTGGGTGACCAAATATTTTGCTATGATTTTTATTTTATCAACTGTTCCGGGCTTTATCAAATGTTAACAAGTCAAGTAATAGTTTAAAATATCTTAAATATAATATACACTTATACACACACACATATTATATAGACACATATGTACATACATAGACACTCACACTCACACGGATACACACACTCACTCACCCCTGAACATACACGAATTCACACAAACAGCAAAGTCACATAGTATTATTTATTTTATTATTGGAACCCCCTACCTTAATTATTAGAATTTACAGTACGTTTTTGATATCCGTATTATAGGATAATATTTTTGGAGATTTTCCCGCTCTCTCACCTGCCACTGTAACTCTTGCCTGGTGCAGTACCGAAGTGAAATGTCCATGTATTAAAATTAAATTAATAAAAGCTAGTTAGCTTCATAAATGTTACATTGTGATACTGTTTGTTGTAAGTATATTGGTAAATAAAAGTGTATTATTATTACTATGAACCACGATAATGTGAAGGAAACCTACGGACTCAAAATGTTCGAAACGTAATTGCTTGTTTGGTTGAGATAATGTATATTGACTCACAGCAAACAATTGATTACAATTAGAGATTACGATGCGTTCCGGAAATAATGGTTATATTTGGTTTGTTTCTACCCATAAATAATTTATTTTATTCTTTTCCTCCTAGCTTGGGAAATCCGAAAATGTCTATACTAGACCTGGTCAATGAGGTGTGTTTGTGAAGGAACATTTTTATTTTTGTCAATTTCCCCCTGACTTATAGAAGTTGCAAGTGTGAATCTCTTGAAAGGATAAATTATGTTAACTCTACCATATTGAATTCTTCCGTATAAAATAAAGTTCCCACTTTCGTTTCTATCGTCGTATTATCTCTGTTTCCTAGAGATTCTTTCCGCGATAGCTGTCCGGGTATGAAAAATGAATAAGTGCGTGGTGGCCTGTTGGTAAACGGACTAGACGCGACTGCCAACATGTTCACGGTGGTCGCGGGTTCGAATCCCAGGGCACACCTCTGACTTTTCGGAGTTATGTGTGTATTGCTAGTCAATCACCACGCACTAAAACGGTGAAGGAAAACATCGTGAGGAAACCTGCATACCATAGCGATTTATAAAATTTCTATGGTATGTAAGTCCGCCAAACCGCACTAGGCCAGCGTGGTGGACTATATGGCCTAACCACTCTCAATCGTATTCTCGATTGTAGAGGAGGCCCGTGCCCTGCAGTGGGACGTTTATGGGCTGATACAACAACAACTAAATGAAAAAATATCACTAAAATATTACAATGTACAAATAAGAAATGCAACTTATATAGCTAATTCGCCTATCGCTCCAGAATAGCTGTGTCTTCTCTCCTTCAATTTAGAAGTAAGAAGATGTTAGGAAATATTTATTTACCAATATTATGAAATACAAAATAGCTCATCTCCCCAAACCCTGACTTTCTAGAAATGATTCGATTTCTGATCTATTCCAGGAAAATAATATTTCATGGATTGGACTTTCTCGTACCATTTTAGGAGATAAACTCTCCCACTTACACCAGATGGCGCCACATACTAAAGTGTAACAATTGCCACAAACCATTGAATTTCATAATCGATATCTGTTTGTTTGCGTGTGAATGGACCCGTGTACGAGTACTAGTGTGGCAACTTGTAATGATATGCAGTGTTACAACAAAAATTCTATAATTACTCTGTTATAATTTTATAAGTTAAGGAACCGTAGTATTTTAAAATGGCTTCTTCGGTCATGCGAAGTTAGTGTTGTAATGTTTTTATTCAATCAATAATAAGAGCATTGTGGCTTAGTACTAGATGCGGCTGCATACATATTCACGCAGGTTAAAATCCCAGGGCACACCTTTGACATTTCGGAGTCATGTGTGTATTAATAGTCAGTCACCACGTACTACGACGGAGAAGGAAAACATCGTGAGGAAACCTGCATACCATAGCGATTTGTAAAAAAAGTCTTGAGACTGCAATTCAAGCCCGACATGACATGGCGAAAGGCTTCATGCTATTGTAATACGATACTAAGTAAGTGGATTTTGAGTATAGGCATCCTGGTCTAACCCTTCGGGAATATAATTACATACATAATCTGAATATAATCAGTAATCACATAATAATCACATACATAATGTGACCCCAAACTAAGATTGAGTTTTGTGCCTTGGATATTTATTTTTTTATCAAAAGATGATACATTATTCACTACAAATAATGCAACCAAAATTAAAATTTCCTCCGTAAACAGCATACAATGAATGACTACAAAGATCATAGTTTACAAAAAACTTAAATCAATAGTAATAGAACAACTAGAAGTTCTACCGTTTTTGTTTTTTTAATAAGTTTAACCTGTAAGTATTTAGAATCTAGCTGGGGTCCGAATATCACCCGAGGTGACCTACTGAATATGATATGATGAATACTGAAACTGAAAGCTCAATATTATGCTGTGTGGTCACCTACATCTCACAGCCACAGCTATTTGATTGTTGATTTAAGTTTGATCTACACCGCGTTGTTTATAATACATTTTTTACATTTTTATTTTTGTTATCTGATTAGATGAATACGTCTTCATTTTAAGATTTGTGGCAAATATTTTTTTTTTATCTCTTTTCTTTTTCTTAGAAATAAATACCGATATCAGAAACTCCGAGAGACTTTTCGGTTCACAAATGCGTATGAACTTTTATATTGTTAAAAACAATATTTACTACGCCTGCTATGTACTAAAGGCGTTATTCGTAGACTATTTATGAACCTATTTTGGTTAACGAACGTTTTGTCCCTTTTGACGAACATAAAATTTACGATGATTAAAACAGATTTAATGAAGTGTTGTGTATCTAACAGATTGAACAGCACAAATTACAAAAAAGAAAAGAAAAAGAGAGACCTTACAAATAAGTGAACAATTAGCAGTTAATTAACTTTATGATTATGTTGAAATAAAACTATTATTTACGTATTTTATCGCGGATTTGGTTTAATTTTTAAATTTTTTTGAGTTCCCGACGTTTCGATTACTTTACAGCTTTCGTGGTCACGGGGCGGACTGTCCCAAATAATAGTTTTATTTCAATGTGTAACATTCGCGTAAATCTAAGAAACCTTTATGATTATGAAATAAAAATCGATTTTCGTATACGTAAGAAGAAGTATAAATTCATAATTCATCATAAAACTAATGACTCCTTCTATTCTGAATTTAATAAAGATAATATGTATTTATTTAGAGACATACGAGTAGTCATTGGCTTAAACAACCCAAACATAGTAGTACCTAAGTCTAATGGAACAGATGAACGAAACATTGTGTTTAAACGCAAAAAGCGGATATTTATTTGAATTTATTTAACTTTTATTGTTCGTTTTCTACAGTCAACGAAACCAGCCCTATTATTATTTTTAATAATATCAGTTATCAGATCTATCAGTTTCATATAGGAGTAAAATTAGGCGAGTAACAAAAAAATATATTTTTATTTTAATCCAATATTTACAACATGAAATCATACATTTTATAATATTTAAGTCTATAATTAGCACCTTGGAATATTTATCTATGTAAACATTACGTTTTCAACTTCAACCCCATTTATATGAGGAGAGTTTCGTATGACATCATTGCTTTACGATTATCGTGTTTGAATATTTTCAAACACGATAATCGTAAAGCAATGATGTCATACGATTGTCGCCGCGAAAAATTTTCCCATATAAATGGCCTCTTATAATCAACCAACACCTTGGAGTAATATGGCGGAAAGTACCGTTTATACCTTACATAAGTCATAATATAATTACAATTACAATCTTATGTTTAATAAAAATATCCATAGACTTAATACTTCGTTGATTAAATAACTTTTGGCAAGAAATAAAAATAAAAATATTACTATATTAAAGCTAAACATAGTTCCAACCCCGCAGTTAACTTTTTGAAAATAATACAATCAGTCTTATTAGTAAATATTATATAATAACTATTTTATGTAAAAAATAGTACATTTTATACCAAACAAAATATTCTGAGACATGCAAAATCGGTGGGCTGAGAAAAAAATATTGGTATTTTACTTATAATATTCTTGTACATTATTTCAACCCAATACAATTCACTTATATAAAGTATTTTTTAAAACTACTCGTACCAATGTTTTACAAAATGATTAAAAACACGGAAAACAATTATCATGAATAATTGTGATTTCATGAAAATATACAACTCCTACTTTAATTATCTTATATCCGCTATATTATACTCCCTTTATAAACACCTAAAAATAATATACACATTTGTAAAAGACACATCATCCAAAATCAATACGGATGTTCAATATGGTGACCATGGCCGTGCACTGAGTGTCCATATCCACTGGAGATCGACGCATGAGACACAATAGCGCCTGAACTAACCCCATGACCTCCAATAGCACCACCGCCAATCCCACCGACACTTACCACCCCGGCTCCCCCTAAACCACCACCTAAACCTCCCCCTAGACC
Source organism: Hyles vespertilio (assembly GCA_009982885.2). Lineage (NCBI taxonomy): Eukaryota > Metazoa > Arthropoda > Insecta > Lepidoptera > Sphingidae > Hyles > Hyles vespertilio. Next base: position 17,260,694 of record CM042821.1, on the reverse strand, counting down.
TCCCCCAATCCCACCGTCAATTCCCCCGCCAATGCCTCCAATTCCGCCGCCACCACCGCCAACCGCTACCCCTGGACCCACTACTGAAACTGCCACTGGCACCGCCTGCGGTACTGCTACTGGCACGGGCGCTGCTACTCCAACAGCATACGGCGCGGGTACAGGAATACCCACCGCTTGAGTCACTGTCACAGGCACTGGCTGAGCTACTGGAATAGGTACTGGCCTGTTAACAGGAACTGGCACGGGTCGCGTAATAATATGAGGTACTGGATGGGGTACCGATACTGGCACTGCTCTGGGTGCGTCATAAGGTACCCCAACTCGTACTGGATAGGGTACTGGCCGAGATACCGGCACGGGTACTGGTTGAGGTACTGGTATAGCGATCCTGTTGTGGTACTCTGCTATTGTGTGTTGTGAAGGTACCCCGTTGTAGATTCCTGACGATGAGGCGACGGCGACTGGGCCTACAGGACCCGTGCCTATACCACCTGATGCTATGACCCCATGGCTAGCTATTCCTGATGTGATAATTCCATAGCCACCTCCAGATGCGATTATTCCATGGCCACCTGAAGCTATAACTCCATGGCTGATGGCTGGTGCTACAACAACCTCGTGGCCAAAGGACCGCTTCTTTTGCTCAGAGCTTAAAGCTAAACTTTGAGCGCTGAGAAACAGCACAATCTGAAAAAAAGAAAATTGAAATATTATAAGACATGCAAAAATACTGTGAATAATAAATCAATGTAATTACAATAATGAAAATACGCTAATAATTATACAACTTTTACATTGCATTAGACAAGAAAATTGAAACAGGATCTGAATTGCAATTGATTGAACCACTTTCTAACCACAGTTTTCGTAACCAACTATTATTATTTAAGTTATTGATTTCTGTGCATAATGCATATTGAATAATTATTCAGCTCTAACTCTTGGAGAAAAATATTTCCTTAAATCCTTTAAAACTCTGATATGTTAAACGCAACTATATGGAAACAAACGTAAACACCAAACATCGATCACAACAATTTCCTTGAGTTGCTATTATTCAAAGGAAATATAAATCAATTAGAAACAGGAAGCTAAACTGACACACATATAGTGAAATTATTTCCCTCCATTGTCGGTTTTATTAATGAGAACCACTCATACATATCTATTTATATTTAGATATTACATAGTAATAATTAGGTACAACAGTCACACACATAATATTGACTGTATGTTAAATTGATACATAAATCTAATACTAAAATGATGTATCAGAAACTATGAGGTTTCGGTCTCTAAGAATCAACAATTAGATCGGAAATAAATATTTGTGGATCACACAAACATTTGTCCCAATCTAACAACCTCCATGAAGCAGATTATTTAACGCCGGCTGTTAAACTAAAAAGTTTTTTACAGACAAATAATATCTGTAGTTATTTAGTACAATGAACAGTTCAGTGTTAATTACAGATATTCACAACTAGAAGGTTTGAGTCCATTACCTCAGATCAAAACAATTTTTGTGCGATCCATAACTATTGTCGGGCTTAGATACTAGTAAGTCCGAAAACTCTCTCGTAGCTGAAACCCACGACACAAGATCTTGTGGATCCAGAAATCTTTGACTGTTGGATATACTTTATTTATTTATGTACTCGTATTTAAACCCACGACACAAGATCTTCGTGTAGGATCAGAGCTATATTATTGATGGATGTACAGTCAGCAACATAAGTCGCTGAACACTTCACATTTTTTGATAAACTTTTTATGAATTAAAATGTATACTAACTTCTCTGTAGTCGTATAATATAACCACGTAAAGTCATCTATGCCGAGAAGTGCCATACGATATTGAGAATTATTATTATTTTGGATGATACGACAATTCCAAATCTCGTGGATGTGTAGCGACTTATGTCGCTGACTGTACTTTATTTATCTATTAATTTAATTATCAACATCACAGACGGTATCAACCTTCACGGAAGCTGTAGCTAAAAACTATAATTTCTCATCTACAATTATTGTGATTAATTTCACTTACGTAGCAGATCCAATTCATTTTTCTTCAGATGATCTCGCTGCGAGTACAGAGAGGAAGAAAGTGATGTGGCTTGCAGATGTAATTGCTATTTATAACGACACGTGGCTGGTAGGCCGGAATCGCACTTAATTTACGCTCGTGCTCAGATAAATATCTATAGAGGTGTTACAACCAGTTTGTTGTTATTTAACTGTGTCAAACTAGTTTTCTTCTGTTACCGACTTTTTCAGCGGTAAGATAAAGTAATACGTAAGTTATACTTGTTGTCTAGTTGGGGACAATGTTTCATGTTATGGGATTGAGTCTAGATGCACCATGTTGGCCTATATAATTTGATGGCTGAACGTCCATTCTAATTTTACAAGGTATCCATAAATGTGTTACAGATGTGCTGAATAGCAAAAGCTGGTACATTTTCCGAGGCCTGAGTGGCCTATAGATATTTAATAAAGTATGTTATTTGCTATTCTTACTACAAAATACATCTATGAAAACTACGAAAGTTCAAATATTTTGTAGACCTAATTAGGTCTTTATGACCACAGATAATGTTCAAAATTTGTTGTTTGGTATGATTTCTGAATTGGATATTTCTTTTTATTAAAGTTATTTATACTGTTTAAAATTATTTTAATATAGACATACAGGAAGTAAAATAAATTTAGAAAAATATATGATTGGCTGGCATTATTAAAAAAGAATAATTTAAGGATTTTCACCTAAAAAAATTATATCTACTTGCCAGAATATCATCATTAAAATATAATTATTCACATCTCCATATGATATCCGCGGTATGTTACACAAGCATAATTTGTCCACATCAAGTATCAATCTCAATAGGGCGTATAGGTAAACTAGATTACATCTGGTCTAGACCTACGCGTAACCGAGTATCCGACGTTATGTAAGAAGCCGGCATATTTGTTTACCCGCCTGTAAAATTTTGTAACACCCTGTATAATAATTTATTTACGTAAAACGTTATTTGATATGTTGATTATTTTATATGCGTGTTTTAATGATATAAATTATGTCATTTCTTATTCATAACACCTTAGATTTATTTGTGTAAAATGCCCATTTTAAAATCAGTGCAGAGGATCAGATATTAATTTAATGATGATACAGTTATTAATTACCAGCGCTTGGCGCCTATAAATCTTGGAATTTCAGGACCTTGGTAGTATTACTAGTTCGTAGAGGATTGCCGAATAGGTGTCGGAAGAACGGTATGTTATTTAGTACTTACAAAAACGGAAAGAGCTTTTACATGAGTCAAGGTGTAGACAGAAAAATTTGGTACAACATGAAGTCGCGTCGTCTACGAAATTCTAGTCATGTGATATTATAATGAAGCTATTACTTATATTTACAAATTGAAACCAGAGCATTTAATGTTTCACATAACCCCTAAATAATAATTATTTCCCGACCCGGCAATCGAAACCGCAACCTTAATATTTACACCATTCTACTACCACAAGACTTGTGCTAATATAGAATATTGAAATGTTCCAGCGATGTTAATGATGAATAATTGAGAAAATGCAGAATTTCTAGGAAATGTACAGGATATCGGTTACCGTGTTACCTTAATGTATAAATTATGTAATTAAACACAAAAAATAGGATTCCTTCTTTCCACCGGCGAATATTTAATGTTGCGTTTACATGGTGGGCATATTTGTGAGTACATCTGCATCTGTATCAGCCCATATTTATCCCAATGCAGGGCTCGGGCTTCCTCTACTATCGAGAGTACGATTGAGAGTGTTTAGGCCATCATTGCCAATCAATCAATCAATCAATCTGCCACTATAAACATAACTTCAGGAATTCCACAGGGGCCGTTGCTCTTTATAATTATTGTTAATGACATAGGTTCATGCTTTACGCGTTCTAAAATAATTATGTATGCTAATGACATGAAAATCTTATGCCCTATCTCACAATTTTCTGACTGTCTTGCCCTCCAACAAGATTTAAACGCCCTGCAAAATTATTGCCATCTTAATAAATTAGACTTGAATGTATCCAAGTGTTTTGTTGTCTCATATACTCGAAAGCCTAATTCTATTGTCTTCAGTTACACACTGCAAGGAGGTCCACTTATCAGAAGTAAAATAATGAAGGATCTTGGTGTCATCTTTGATTCCAAATTACTTTTTCATGCTCATGTCGAAAATGTAATAAAGAAAGCTAATAGGGCCCTTGGCTTCATATTGCGATTGTCAGCAGAGTTTGAACATATAAAAACTATAAAGATACCTTACTGTGCTTTTGTTCGCAGCCACTTAGAGTATGCTTCGCAAGTATGGAACCCGTGTTACAGCATCTATACTGATAGAATAGAACGCGTCCAAAAAATATTCCTGCGATTTCTTCAATTTAAAAGCAAAAGTTATTCAACTGACTATGTAACACGATGTAAAAAAATTCACATTTTACCGTTAGAGGAACGCAGACACATAGCAGACCTTATTTATCACTTTAAAATTGGAAATGGTACAATTGATTGTCCAGAATTACTGGGAAAGCTGGGCTTCGTAACGCGACATATATCATTGCGAAAACCAAGTCTACTGCGCATACCCCCAGCGGGTACAAGCTATAGGCAGAACTCCTTCACAATCCGTGCGTGTAAATCGTTTAATCAACTTGCCGATAAGCTGAACTTAGATTTATTTTTTACGAGTGTGTCTCAACTCAAATATCTTCTTTCTAATACATTTTTTTAACGTTTAATTACTATTACGATGCTTGTTTTATGTGTCTTTTTCCTACGTAAAGTGCTATATTTTAATTCTATTGTTCTTTGTATTTTACTCTGTATCTCATTAAGTTAAGACCTAGCCGACTGTTATGCTATTTAAGTACTAACATATTTGTGAAAACTTGTAAATGGCTTTATAAATATACCTGTATTATCTTGATTTACTATAAGTTTGCTGTAAGTTTTCCGAATAAATAAAAATTAAAATAAAATAAAATAAAATTGGTGCAAGAAAACATCATGAGGAAACCTATATTAAAGCAATTTATGAAAATTTCTATGTTATGTCAAGTCTGCCAACCCGAACTAGGCCAGCGTGGTGGACTATACGGCCTAACCTCTCTCAATGGTAATTTGGATTGTAGGAGGCCCGTGCCATGGAGTGGAGATATGAATAGACTGATACAAATTGCAGTTTTAGTAGTTCTTATGATCAATATTAAAATGATGTACGTTTTATATTTACAGTAATATGTATTGGAAACCGCCACACAATCACGTTTATCCCCCTAAATTTAAAAAATGTAATATTTTATTGTTAGATATTGTTGAAATCAATAGTTGATGTTTTATACCCGCTGACATGCCGAGTTTTTACTTCGTAGTTTTTTAAATATTATCAGTATTCATTTTAAATATCGAACATGAAAACAATGGATATATATAGGATACTCCCTTTTTCAAAAAGAATATTATTAATCTTAATTTAAGTTACATCAAGTGTCACGAAATAGGATTCCCCAATGCCCTTCAATTCATCCTCAATCAAATAGCATCTTCATATAAACCCAGCAAAGAAAGTTACGTAGCCAAACCCTTATAGAAACGGAATGCAGTCCGATCACATCACATAAATGGTCACACTTTTCCCTCAGTTTTTCTCCAACTGACGTCTACTAGTTAAAAATTAGCTTCCTACTTCGTTAATATGGCGTACGAAGGTTTTTTACCCGGTGACATAAGGACCAGCCCTGGGCAAAGCCAGGAAGCAACGTAACTGAATATATTTTAGTGGAAAGTGCTCGCAAAAGTGTAGATGGGTGGGACTGGTATAATAATATACTTTGTAATAGTATAATGAACGAAGATTGAGGCAATTGCTGCGCACATAAATAAGCTAATTAGAGAATAGTTGGATAAATAAATATTTGTATGTCAGATCTTTCAAGTCTAGCAGCTTGTACACGTGAACGTGTTTGTGAATGCAATCACATATTAAATCAGTTATATGTTATTTCTTTTTATTTTGTCCTTTTTCGACCGATCGCTATGGAAAACCTTTATGAAGCTGGGAGACCTGCGCTAAGCACTGGACTTCCTATGTGGGTATTCGTATATGTGAAGTAGAAATGCATCCAAGATCAGGAATCATGAGTGAAATTTGTATTTCGCTCAATCTTCCGAGATTATCTACTAGAGTTTCCTAACTAATACGTATTCCATCAACCGTAAGGCCTACACCGTTAAATCCTACTGGAAACTGAGTAGGTACAGCAATTAGACGTTTATGGAAGGACATATTTATCTAATTATCTAATCAGTGCTACAATAAAAGTTTAGCATAAATTCAAACTCAGCATAAGCTACAATGTTCTTTAAGTGAAATAAAAATTAAGTAACAACGAAACCAAAATATATTACGACTATAGAGAGTTAAAATCTCGCGGTCCACAATGATACATCTAAGCCGTTAGCGGTCCTTTCGTACCCGCGGCAGATGTCCCAGCGATGTGTATCTAAATCTATTCGAATGTGGTGGGGCGGTGACCTCTCAGCAGCTTGAATGAAGCTTCTTCAATGAAATCTACATATTACATAAGTAAACTCGTATGCTTTACGACTTTTAAGGAAAACGATCATGAATAGAAACGAAGCAGTAAGATTTATCTAGGAATTATCGATGGAAGATGCTGACGACTGTGTCACAGTTTTTACTAGTATAGTCGTCAATGAATACTTTTTCTAAAATAAAATTGAGCTGTAATTGTAATGTATCCTAATATTTAGATTAAGAGAATTTGTAATAATCAAATGGAAATAATAAAAAAATATTATTATTATTATTATTTATTATTATTCATACGTAATAGGAAAAAATTACGATACAACAGCAGGCAATGTTAGTTGCTGTTGAAGTTGTGTTTCAGTAATTGATATCATTAGGCTATGGAAACATATATTATTCATTCATTTATATAAAACTGACTGCCTTGGTGGCGTAGTTGTAAGGACACTGTTGTATTTCTGGCCACTACAACTACTGAAAAATTATATTTAGTTATTATGACTTTGACTTGTCATTCTGATAAAAGTATAACACAAGAAATGTACAATTTTATTTACAATGATTAAAATACAATATTGGCCATGGTACGGTTTTTTTTTAAATTCAGTCCAGTCAAACGCTACGCGAAAAATGTCTGAAATTCGTATTTTCGAGTTCAAAATAATCAAATCTATCATTTTGATGCGGTTGTAGCTATATTGCTATGAGACAATAATTTTGGTCGTGATCTCTCGGACTATTAACAACAATACATAAAAATAACAAGCGTCCCAACATTTTCCATCGCAGTACCTATATTCGCTTGCCATATTATTATTAAATTCGATTTTACCGCCTTCATTAAAAACAAACTCTTTTTTGCCAAGCTATTCCAATCTACCGTTTGCTCATTCGCCTACGCAATAAAAAAACTAGACAGCATTTTCACGCACACATCACAGACCTTGCGCCAATTGTGCGTGCAATATTGGCAATTTAATCAGCTCCCTTAAGTAACAGTAACAATGGAAGCGCGTGACTGCAACAAGTTGAGATCACCTGTCTGGTCCAAGTTACATCACCGATGATTAGTGCGTCTGTTGAATGGTGATCGACTGGCCCCATGCGGAAGATATTTTTACCTATTCAGTATTTTGGTCACAAACTTTCGTAACTTTTGGCTGTGGTTTGATTGCCGCCTAAGCTTCTTGCAAGGCCTATTTTGTATATTAGTTGGATTCTATAAATGCTTATATTGGTTGTCAGAAGTTAAGCCCCATTTACGCGAGGGAAGTTTCTCGTCTCAGCAATACGATTGTCATAAGGATACAAAAAAAGTTGCATCGTGTAATCATTTACCATCAACATTAGAATACGTTAATCATATGGATTAATTTTATGCGATAATGGCATTCTCACCTGAAATGAGACGAAACACCCACTGGGTTATTAGTTGTCCGTATGTCCGTGGGGCTTTAGATGTTGATCAAATTGTTGTAATGACTTATAAATTTTTATTTAAAGTTTTCAGAAACAGTGATAATTATCGTTTCACAATCATACAATTCAAACAGAATTCGTCTGGTTGTCTATCGCTATTCGACAAAATTATGTCGGCTTGAAACGCAATGTACACATACTGAACTCAAGATTATTATGACAGGCTTCTTTCATCGTATACAGACGATCACAAATTAATATGAATTACTACGGATTAATACGAACAATCTACCTTTAGCATTTAGTTATCTAAACAGGTAGACAAAACAAAATTACCCAATTAACAAATGAGATGTACTTCTAATTTATTTATTTTATATTGCCATTCAAGTGTAATACTATTTTGTATTTAATTTGTAAATTAATTCAGTATATCTACTTGAAGAACGCGGGCATTCGATTAGGATTCTCAAAGTGTGTGCATTTACATTGAATATTTTACTTAACCGACGTTGAAAAGTGGGTTAGTAGTTCGATGCTTTTAGGCCTACGGAACTTATTCGCTTATGTAACACCTTGTTTTACTAGTTTCAAGAACATTGTTAGAATATTTATTGCTATTTATTTAAGATTTAGTATTTTGTTACTTTGTTTACAACTTTTTTCATTGGCATAGTATTTGAAGTTGGCGCCAAAAGGTTGATCTCATGAATTCGCCATTTCATGCGATTTTTTATTTAATTAATTAATCATCAATCAGTTTTGAACATAAGGTGGTAGATCCGACACTGTTACTTGCATTTGCATTATTAGATGAAAATATTTAAAAACTTGTGATTGCATCTAAAATCACACAAAGCCCCAAGCTCTCATAAGATTCGTGTCTTGAATCACAACATGGTCCTTTTCGATCCCCAAAAGCAGACAAATCAATTCGAAAGACAATCTTCTAAATTGTCATTCAACTAGGCCAAATAGATTAACGAACCAATAAGGAAATACTATAAAACTTTAATGATAATAAACTAGCAGGACGATAACTGCGCGTTGAGTCTGAATTTATTATGTTTGTAGGTTTCTAAAATCAATAAAATCGGTCAGCAAATTGAGTAATTGTAAACTGATTTACAATTTACTTTGGAATAATGTCATACCACATAAGACAACATAGATGCTAGACCTAGGACACACTGTGTTCACAACAAATACGGTTTGAAATCATGAAGCTTCTTTAAGCGGCAACTCAAGTTCAAAGTTAGAAAAAAACACCGTTCTTTTGCGTAGTTCTATTAATAATTTGGACTTTAAAAAAACAAGCTACAATTTTGATTATTTTAGCTTATTTATTTTATGCGGTCTATGAAAACATTTTTAATGATTTAGGAGCCAAAACTTTAAAGTTTTATTCAATTAAATATCATTTTTGTGTAACAAAGCACGGCAAGAACTTATTAACTAGAATTTCTGCCAGAACGTTACCAATTGTTTTATGTTAATTTGACCCGGTTTTTAACAAACAATTCAACCAGACGAATACTGATTAATTATCACCACGCCGGTAGTGTGAAAAACCCAGTCAGCTTTTCTTGTGACATTGCCGCGAAAATGTTTCATCATGGAATATAACGTGATTTGCTTCAAACACATTTTGGGACTTGTTGCGTGATTTGGTGTAGCTAAATTTTACCTGATGGTGTGAATGTGTGTGTGCAGTGTCTTTTGTAGGTGACTACGGAAGATCTAACAACTTTTGTACGGTAGTCGCTACCCTGACTTCAAAAAGTATTCCGTAAGCCGGCGTATTTTTTTTGTTTGAAGTTTAATTTTGTTTATGCATATTTTTTCCATTTCCATATTTTTGTGTAGTACCTATCGTTATGTATTGATACTGTTATTAACTCTCATTAGCCCTAGTATAAACCTGCATGGTTCGATAGCAAATTTATAGTAAACACTCTATTTCTCAAGTGAGAGCTAGCTAGGCTAGCTGAGAGCCAGGGTATCTACATTCATCATTATATTTAAGAAACAAAAACTCAGCAGTTTCTGATACGATTCTAATACTTTGCGTACTTAAAGTGGCAAATACAATTATAAATATCTGGTTGTAAATTTAATTTGCAGTATTCCTAGATCCTATCCGACCAGTAGTTGTGAACCGAGCCCAACAGCGCGTGCATGTTGACACTTGCGCGACGCGTGCGCAGCATGCAGCTCAACATATTACGTGTCGCCAGCTTGTGTGTAAACTCAGAATGTCTTCTGTACTGAGACTAGTATTCATTAGAGTTATCGCTTTGGTTACATCTGATAGTACGTTGGTGGTATAAAATGTGTTTCTGTTAAGGGATTCAACTGCAAATTGGAATTTAGATGTCTCTGCCTAAATACTGTAAGCAAATATTAAAATACTGGCCATATTTTTCATAACAAAAATATTTGAAAGTAACCTAAATGCAATTAAGAAATAATACATTATGGCTCAATTTTTGACAGCAAAACCTCGGCCTTTATAGAATCACGGTAACAATGGTAATGGTATTGAAAATAGCAATGAAGAAAAGATTACAAGTCTGTTTCATTGTCCATAAACTTCAACACAAGAATCCTAGAAGAAGAGCCAGTTTTTCATAATGAAACGATACAAATAGGGAGGAAAATTAAAGATTATAGTCCTGCTCTCCCTTGGGTGAACCAGCCATGCACCCACCAGCCGTAGTAAGGAATTCTTACCACCCCTGTCAAGCTGCTCCATTCATACTACAGCAAGTTAACGCTTGACATAGAAACGACCCACCAGCCGTAATAAGATATTCGTACCAACCCTGTAGGGCTCCATTCATACTACAGCAAGTTACCACTTGACATAGAAACGATTCTAAGTCACCTATGGACAGTCCTATAGAATACATCACACGTACGGCTCGTAAACATTATGTCATGCAGGTGAAAATGTCATTAAAACTGATACCATCACAATCGTTAATTCTATGATGGGTAATGTGTGGGCAAACATTGTACTATTGTGTTATAAATATAATTTAATTTTTATCAATGAGATTTAAAATACAACTTTCAAAATTCATACTAGAATATCAACATACAATACAAAATAAATATTACTTAAAGAAAATAAATAACTGCATGAAATTAAGTTTTATGCTTGATTAATAAAAAAATATGTTGCTAGCTACAACTAAAATACTTAATACTTATAATAAGTTAAAAGTGTTTGTTGTCTTTCTGAGAATAAATTTCTTAAACCTTGTTGTGGCACTTATTAGAAGGCCATAGAGGATGGATTTAAAAAATGAGTTCGATGAAGTATTTGTTAAGTAAATTACCACGTTAATCAAGAATATAGGGTGTAAATCTGACGTTAGATCCTAGAATTCTTTCCTACCTTCAACCCTCCGTCATCCGTGTTAATGAGCTTTTAAATTCATCGTCATTATCATCATCTCAGCCACAGGAAGTTCACTACTGAACATATGACCTTCGAATGAATTAAATAACTATCATGTGCATGTCAGCCTACTAGAACTAGACGTAATTTGTTCATTATAAATAAATAAGTCTTTACTTACTATTATTTACGTAGCCTAGTTGCCTTTAGGTCAATCTGGCTGTACGTATGCGAAACCAAGAGATAATGAGCAGTTGTTTGAATCACACACGAAGTACCAATGTAACGAGATTACACCGTTCGCCATACAATAAACACTGTATTTAGTATAATTACAGGAAAGCCTTTAGCCACCGCTAATGCCAGTTATTTACGCTTATTTTGAAACTTTAGAAGTATTTCGGAATAGTTGCAAAGAATTGTGACGAAAGGAGAATAGGCTAGTGTCATTAATTAATTTTAGTTTCAATATAGTGTCAGAAATCGACGCACGGCGGTGGATTTACCTATCCTGTTGGCTATACACATATAAAAAACCAGTAAATTATACAGTATATTTTTCAGCATCGAGTTAAGTCATCCATTTTGCCCGCCCTTCCTCTATGGTCTTATATGTAGGTTGCAATAAAGACTATCTGTATCAGCCCATATACGTCCCACTGCAGGGCACGGGCCTCTTCTACAATCGAGAGTACGATTGAGAGTGGTTAGGCCATATAGTCCACCACGCTGGCCTAGTGCGGGTTGGCGGACTTACATACCATAGAAATTCTTATGAATCCCTATGGTATGCAGGTTTCATCACGATGTTTTCCTTCACCGTTTTAGTGCGTGGTGATTGACTATCAATACACACATGACTCCGAAAAGTCAGAGGTGAGCCCTGGAATTCGAACCCGCGACCACCGTGAACATGTTGGTAGTCGCGTCTAGTCCGTTTACCAACAGGCCACCACGCACTTCAGTCCGTTTACCAACAGGCCACCACGCACTTCAACACGCAACAAAGACTATGTATCTAGGCAACTATTTAATATACCTAGTTCTTATACAATATAATTAAATTGCGCTGGATGAACTACACAATCTATTAGCGAGTTCTTATCGACGTTATAAATAGCTGTATTTGCATGTTTAATCAGGAATAAATGTTGCGAAATTGTTTCAGATTAGTTATTCAGCGCACCGGTCGACAACTGACTGGTAGTAGTGCTTTAGTATCATTAATTTTGTTAGAAATTCCTTTCGTAATTAGATTGGTAGTTGTAGTCCCGTTGATCGCTTCTTTTATGCTTTATTAGTTGAATATATAAAATAAAATATTGAAAAGAGCAACGCTAGAGTTTATTGTCCATTCTTCTCTGGGGAAAATTAATATATCACATATAATTTCCATCAAATAAGCCCCATATAACGATGACAGTTTTATACAGAATATTATAAACCTGAAATAAATGATGTATCGTCAAAATGATTACATCATAAATAAACTACTCCAAATAAAAACCCTTTACGTAAATTCATTATGTGCATTTCCAATTTGAAAGAAAATCTTATTAGAATAAAATAATAATGTAAGAATGGAACCAAGATCCTCACAATCCCCGGTATTGGTAGTTAGTTAACTCTATCAATAAACCAGTAGCAAAGCTTTTCATTCACTCCACATTCGTCCCTTTACTAAAGTTCCCACGGTAAGTTAAAATCTATTCTGTCGCTCCATTATACGCAAACTTCACCGCTTCATGTTCACTCTAGAATCTAGATAAAGCGATAACACTTGGAAAATTAGTTTAGCGCCGATAATGTATTCAAACCAAAGGTTAAGTTAATTGTCAGTTTACTTGGCAACATGAAATAATATAATATAAATATATAATTAATTCTGGTATTTTACAAGTGCGAGGTGGCCCAGTTGGTAACGGATCAGACGCGTCTGCCAGCATGTTCACGGTGGTCGCGGGTTCAAATCTCAGGGCAGGCCACTGACTTTCGGAGTCATGTGTGTCTATATCAGCCCATATGCGTCCCACTGCAAGGCACGGGCCTCCTCTACAACCGACAGTACGATTGAGAGTGGTTAGGCCATATAGTCCACCACGCTGGCCTAGTGCGGGTTGGCGGACTTACATACCATAGATTTTTTTTATAAATCGCTATGATATGCAGGTTTCCTCACGATGTTTTCCTTCACCATTTTAGTGCGTGGTGATTAACTATCAATACACACATGACTCCGAAAAGGCAGAGGTGTGCCCTGGGATTCGAACCCGCGACCATATGTGTATTGATAGTCAATCACCACGCCCTATAACGGTAAAGGAAAACATCGTGAGGAAACTTGCATACCATAGCGATTTGCGAGAATTTCTATAGCATGTAAAATGCGTACTATGCCAGCGTGGTGGAGTATATGGCCTAACTACTCTCAACTGTTCTCTCGATTGTAGAGGAGGCTCATGTTCTGCAGTAGGACGTATATGGGCTGATATAGTATATAAAATGTATTGAAACACGATTTGAAGCCTGTATTAGGTAATAGGAATATAATTTTTTTTTTTTTTTTTTATTGCAATGAATGACGAGACGAGCAAGCCGTTCGCCTGATGGTAAGCGATACGACCGCTCATAAACAATAGCAACATTCCACTGCGCTCGCCATCCTGAGACATGAGATGTTAAGTCTCAATATGTCCAGTAGTTGCTCTGGCTACAATGTCCTTCAATCCGAAACACAACAGTGCATTTACGCAGTGTTGTTTCACGGTAGAAATAGACATTTATACATAATGTTCGTAGTTTACTACAAATTAAGACTTTCTTCCTAAAATTTCGTTCCTATTGTAGGAAATGATAAAGAATTTTTGCGTTACTAGAAATTATCGAGTTCCATTAACGTTGAGTTCAATTTTACCCTTGTTGGAAATCGAATCAGGGATCTCAAGCTTTAAAGTTGTCAAATCTCCAGAAACATGCAAAATATCCGTTGGAATAAACTTCATTAGACTAGTGCTTGTCCAACCGTCCAGCCCGAAAGTTTTTGTGACATATTACTATGAAATTTTCAAAACGAATAAATATTTCTAATTAATATGAAAAAACAAAGTCCTTGGTAGCACACCGTGGAAAGTAGACCATCCACGCATTCTTCAGGTGTCAGAACATCAGGACCATTAACCTAAAATTAGCTTTACTCCATAAAAATAAAGTTCACAACCAATTAGCAATTAAAACTACATACAACCTTTTACAACATTGGCCGATCTAGATCCTAACAGTTGTGGGAACGCATGTCCCTTTCAAATCGTAATTTATTGTTTCAACTGGAAGGTAGATAAGTCAATATGCAAAGTACTAATGTAGTCTAAATGAAGGAAATTGCTCTGAATACCTATTAGTAAGTGGCGCAATATCTGCATTTCTAAACGGGTAGCGATCGAAAAAGGGGCTCGACTTTACGTAATTTCGAAGATTTACTGGGCAAGTCTTACGTCATTGGTATAGTAATCCAATATTTATCAACAAAAGCTGGTTAATTTTGTTTTATCAATAAAAGCTATTACCTAATTAGTTCTACTTTTCACACGGTTTGAATTTGCGTCGTATTAAACACTTGTGCTGTTGATGAGCTTGTGGATGTGAATTGCCGACATAATATTAGACGTGGGTTCGATTTTTGTATCATACCACAACATTCGGTCATGTTTGTATTTTAAGTCACCAAGCATTTAAACGGTGAAGAGAAACTTTCTAATAAAAACGCGTATTATAGACATATTTACACGATTTGAAAATATGAAACTCGGAATTCGACGAATATTTGTAAAAAAAAATTACACGATTTGCTACTCTCGCAATGAGACAAATATATTTAGGATCCTCAATTATTATATTATGTTGCTGTGTTATGTTTTGTGGGCAAAAAAATTTGTCGATGTTTCCAATTTCTAATACCTGTGATCCAATACTTGTACTTTAATTTAATTATACAAAACAAACTTTAAGTTAAAACACAATTTCAACTGTCTTATGTCCAGTGTCGTAGTCTATGAGCCAATAACGTCCATTGTTAGTCATGTCTCCTATTAAATTGGACAGTAACGGATACTTAAGATTATTATCCGATATTTAAGGCTCGATTGCCTTTTCCTTGGTATTTCAATGTAGAGCAGATAGCGAGCGTACTACTGCGAGAATTATTTTGACAAGCTCTGTGGCATAGTGGACAACATGCCAGCCGTAAGTTAGACATGGCCGGTTCAATTCCGAACCGAGACAAACCTGTGTGACTGTAAAGTCCCTTGTTCTTTATGATGTTACACATTTTCATCAATGAAAATTAAATTATTGAAAACAATAACGACTAAGGGAATTATATAGAAAGGATAATAAATTATTACCATCACCGTTAAAGTTCTAAATTACTAAAATGTTCTTAAATTTCTATAAAATATAAACTCTTTTCGCACCACCGATCCTTTTCTCTGAACAGCTCTGAAACAAAGTCGATGTGAGCGGATTTAAAAAAAATCCAAATAATATATTACAGTAAATTGCAGATAATACAAGTCTGAAGAAGCAATTGAGTATGGCTATGTCAACTTTTAAAACAATCTTTTCTATTTTTAATCAGCACTGCACCACAAAAATCTTTATTAAAACACCATCGGGCTTCAACAAAGCCTGAACAGCAAGTATCAATTCAAATCTAAATCAATATGTATACGTTCTGGCAGGAGCCGTGCGACCGGGAACGTAAAGCCGCCGCGCCACTATCGACCAGCGGATCGTGTGACGCAAGCCTATTGTCTGACTCACTGGCTTATGTAAACACATCCTTGTGTTCTTAGTTATCAAGGTATTAAACTATCGGGGACTTCATCGGACTCTGGGTTGAAGATTATGGGGTTCTGTCAATCAGGCTATTTAGTTTCATTTATGATGCAAACGGTTTTATAAAGTGATTTGGTTGATTATGAAATAATAAAGTTGTGTCTTTATCCTTTAGCAACAGAGAATAAGAAATTGAAAGGAAATGGAATAATTTTCTGCCCAATAATATAATTTAATCTGTGATAAAATAATTAAGTGAATGTTTTTAAATGGCTGAAATTATTACATCGGGGCTGGTTGCTTCTTGAAGGTTGTAACTGAAAACCTTTTTACGAAAACGGGTAAACGTCATATTTTTTTTTATTGGCGTGTGGTGAAACTTGCAACAATATAAAAAACAAAAAGTATCTATTAAACGCATCGTTTTAATATATTTTCATAAGACAAACAAGAAACATTTATAATCGTAATCTAATAGTATTTACATGTCCATTTTATAAAATGTAAAGAGAGAAGAAGAGACTGCCTCCGTGGCGTAGTTGTACTACGGTGCGGTTACAAAGCTGAGGTCTCGGGTTCGAATCCCGGGTAGGGCGAAGTGATATTTAATTTTTCTATTCATTATCAGCTCAGAGTCAGGTATTTGTGCCCGATATGGCGATAGGCTCGCCACCTATCACATCGTGGGACGGAACATACAAGGCGAAATGTGAGTGCCCTGGCACCTCTGCCTACCCCTTCTGGGAAAAATGCGTGAGTTTATGTATGTATGTATGTAAAGAGAGAAAAACTTTTCATAATATTTTTACAACAGAATGACAACAACGCATTTGGACGCCAAAATATCGTTGACAATCTATACCAATGGTTCTTAACAGGTGGATTGAGGAAGCATCCTAAGTGATATGCGGAGCCATCCTGAGGTCATTCTTAAATAATTTTAGGTATGTTTTATTTATGGATGGAAAAATCCTTTATTTATTGCATTGCATTAACATATAACCGAACCTGTCAACAAATTGAGTTTTTTTTTTTCAATGAATAGCGAGACGAGCATGCCGTTCGCCTGATGGTAAGCGATGCGACCGCTCATGAACAGGAGCAAAACCAAACGACACCTTGAATTACAAAGCAATGTTTGGCATTTCATTTCGCTCGCCATCCTGAGACATAAAATGTTAAGTCTAAATATATCCAGTAGTTACTCTGGCTACAATGTCCTTCAATCCGAAACACAACAGTGGTCAATATTTAGACAGAAATGGTCCCTCATGAGTAAAAGAACCACTAATCTAAAGGATTGATGTTTGCGCTTGTACTTATTCCAATTGCGTATTACAACATGAGAGTTAATCGCACTATATCTATGAGTGACAGTCGTTATCCATCAATTTGAAGTCTTCTCAACTATCGAGCAATGCAGATCGTATGCAGAAATGACGTTGGGTAATCTTTGTTACTGTGTTGTGGGAATCCCGAGGCCTATTATGAGTTACGTTGTAACTTATCGACGATGTGTGAATTTGTAATGCGGCCTTACAGATCACTGCAGTTTCATCCGCAAAATATGTGACTGATTAATAGCCGTTTTATAAGTACAGTTATTGTACCCAACTAATTAAATAGTAATAAATCAATTATAAATAATAATAATCATATATTTATTTTTTCAAATGTATTCTATTCTATGTTTACATGAATAGGTAGTAGGTACATACCAAGCAAAAATAATACAAAAGAAAAAATACATGACTTAAATTTATGTCAATGTAAAAATAAAAATATAACTATAAAATATTTACTGTAATCTTTGATCTATTTGCTACTATTGACTACTGTACTTCAAACTAGGTACTTCTAATAAATACACCCAACAGTCATATACATAGTCCTGACCTCACACTAGGACCCAATTTTTTGTTGTGGGTATCAGAAACCACGACAGACTTTTCGGTCACATAAACCCCTAACTCACAACCCGAAATAAATATCTGTGGATTACCACAATAATTTTTTTCGGTGCAGAGACCGAACCCGCGTCCTCTCGTTTTACAGGAGGTGCTTTGTTGTAAAACGAAACCTGATAAAACCGTAGTCGCGGGTTTTAATATCAAGGCATACATCTAACTTTTCGGAATCATGGAATGTATTAAATATACACACATTTACTACATTTGATTTTGACCCATATTAATATGGACATACATTACTATTGTGTGATATACAAAATTTAGCAATATTGAATGACATCAACGAAATCTACCAAAACATTTTCACAACCCAATAAAACTATATTTGAACCCACTGCCTCCAGAAAGCCCCCTCACACGCTGACTCACTCGACCGAATGTCTAATAATACAGACAAGCAGAATTGTGTTAACAATGGGCCGGTTTGATCCGGTGCATGTTGCGAAACACCAACGTTTTATCTGTTACACTACACGAATCCTGAAACTAGGCAAAAGTAACAGCAACCTAAGTAAGTTATGGTGTTACGTGCTCTAATTTGTAGTTATAGTTATTTCGTCTCACGAAGTATGATCTTTATGGCTTTACTGGCGGGTGTAGATAGTTTTTGAGTCCAGTTCAGATTAAGAACATATAGTTTTTGTAGCGCACGCGATGAAAAGAATATTTTAGGTAATTTTGTACAACTTGGGTTATATCAATTATTGTTTTAGTAAGGATCCCTATTTTTTTTCATAATAGAAATTAACGTATTTCACCCGAGGATGGTGTAGCTTCCCAACATTGAAAGAATTTTTGAAATAGGTTCAGTAGTTTCGGAGCCTATTCTATACAAACAAACAATTAAATCTTTCCTCTTTATTGTATTAGTATCGATATTAATATAGACAAGAAGTTGTCTTGTGTGAGTGAGCTGTTATTGTCAACTGCATTATTAATTTGGCGTGAATGATACTTCCAGTACCCACGAGTAGACCGAAAAAGTTATGCCGATGTGACTGAAGCCCGCACGCGGCTATTCACACGCTAAAACAACATTACTTTAGGCATATTATTAGGATCAACTTTATATCCGTACGGTACTGTATCAGCCCATAACTCCTATTGGGGACTTCATGGGTCCTCTCCACAGCCGAGAGTAAGATTAGAGGGGATTTGCCTAAAGTCCATCACGTTGGCATAGTCCGACTTACGGCCGGTTTCAATAATATATTGACAGTTAAGCGGTAAAAATTATCCCCGTTAATACGTGTCTTCTATCTTTGTTTAACTGTGGTTTAACCGATGTTTCGATAACAAAAACTAAACTAGGTTAACAACGCTGAACGTAGATATTGCATATATCTCTGGTAAGAACCGTTCCTCCCAAACGTTTAATTTTTGCACTTTTAATTGAGGTCAATATTTATTAGGTTAATTATTAACTTTATTTTGGAATTATCATAAATCATCATTAATGTATAATTAGAAGAATAAAACGTTAAAATATATTAATAATGTAAGTATTGTGACAAATAATGGCAAATTAAAAATTCATACAAAGCTTACATAGAACAACAAAACGCATCGTATGACTGATTTATGATATGTCAAATGTAAAAAAGAAGTTTACAAATATCAATGTTTACCAACAAGAATGAATTCAAAAATGAATTTTACGGCCCTATTTCTGCGACAGAGTTACAAATTTAAATTGTATTAGAGACCATAATATTTATAAATACGAAGAAAAGTGTGAAAATAAAACATTGCATAGTTGCATTACTTTAGTTTTGTAATCAATCTGACTTTAAAGACCTGAAATAATTTCAGTGCTAATCTACAAAGAAATACTGAGGAATATTATTATAATTAAAACAATATAAATCAAATTAAGAATAATAATTGATTCAGGTGATCTTACTATGCTAGAAGTTTTCGAAATTATAATGACTAGTTATAGAGAAAACAACTGTTACACATTTTATATATCACATAAAAATGTATTTACAAATAAAATGTAAGAACCCCCTTTTCCGCAGATTGTATTATGGGTAAATAAAATATCAAATATAATTTGTGAAAAATCTTTAATCTTTATTATTGACAAAGTTCTGAAACTTTATTTTAATTTAAAATAAGTAATTAATATTTATGTCTAGCCTAGCAGTGTTTGGTATATCAATTTCATGTTCCACATCAGCAATGCTTTTCATTCTTCAAATATTATCTGACACCGCTGTCGCACTCATAATGTTTAAAGTTGTGTGCAATCCCAAAAGACTTATTTTTAGTGAACGGTGTGAAAATCTTCTTTTCCAAACATCATAAGACCTGAAATAAAGATGAAAGAAAGATGTAAAAGATGGAAGAGCAAAATATTAATTATAGTAACTTTGAGTAGTATTTCTGTTTTTATATGAGCCGCATTGTTGCAATACTCTATGGCAGACATTGAGCAGTGTTGTTAATAAAGTAGTATGTGGATATGCACTATCTCCAATTAGATATCTATTACTATTTTATTATATAACTTCTTCACATTGTACTGAAAATAAATATGTTATTTACAAAAAATAAAAGATTTAAAGTGAAAATATGTTTTGATGATTTCCATCAGGCTGTACCCTTTTGAAACTAGGGAACTATTAGGAAACTACTCACAAAAATATGTATTAATCTTAATATATTCTCTTAACCATTCTTCCAACTTAATTGTCATATTTGTTGCATCTAAATTATTATTTGTCAATATGGCGGGTCATAGCTGCACAAAACAATTGAATATAACACCACTTTCACCTATGTACCACAATAAAGTATTTTGAATTTGAATTCTTTCAAAATATAAAGTATGAGATAAATACCTTTTAGCAGAATTGTTAAATATAGTAGTTTCATGAGGCACAGGCTAGCGTTCCAATACATTCATGAAAAGTAACTGTGCAATACACATTTCTTGAACAATAATGCTTTTATTTTCCTAAATTCTTCTCCTATATTTGAATCTAAAAATAAAAATATTAAGATTAATACATTGTGATCAGATAACTGATACATAATACCAAGATTTATGTTAAAATCATAGACAATATTAATACATAATTATTAATTAATCCTAATATATGTAAAGGTAGTCATTACTAACCAGGTGGCTCTATGGGAATATAATATGTGCAGTGAATTGCACCATAGATTCTTGGGAAAACTGCAATTTTATGAAACTCATGCTGTGTGTTGTCTTATATTTTTACATATTGCTAATATAGCTCAGTTATAGCCCGAGGCACATCAGTAATGATTCGGCTGACTGTAGCTTTTGATACCCAAAATAGTTCAGTAGAACATGCATTCTCCCCAGTACATAAAACCACAATGATAGCAGCAATTAATGGAACAGTGACACATTATTGTTCCCAAGCTGTTACATTTATTATAGAATATATGATTTTGGAATAATTCAATACACTTATAAAACTTAATGAAATATTTGATATGTATGCTTACCAGGAGGAAGGTTCCTTGCAGGCTGGGTTTAAATGTAGAAATAAACATAATAGCTGATGTATTATTTCATCTAAAAAGTAAATCTGTAAATAAATTCTGAACTAGAATATTCGCATAGTTTTTTTGGTTCTCATAAATTATAATCGGCGTCAAATACACCAGCTTTAAACATTTCGTTATCACTTTCATCACTGAATATATTAATGTCAGTTTATTTTGCTGATTTTTTCCTAAAAATACTACATATCTTGGTTAATCGATGTATTATCCACCATATTGCAGCGATATTAGAAAACGTTGACAGCTAGTTAAACACAAATAACTACAGTAGTTCGAATCGTTATCGAAACGCGTATATTTTAATTTGTATGGAATTTTCTAACTATGGTTAGCGAGAGCCCTCCCATTGATAGATACAAATCATAGATATGTTTAATCATCTGTCTACGATTATTGAAACCGAAAAATGACAGAACTCATACTAGAGTTAGCGATTTTAACGGGTAGAAAAAGACAGACAGAGTATTGCACCCGGCCGTTAGTAGGCCTTACATACCATAGAAAATCTAGCTAAGATGTCTGTGGTGTGTAATTTTTCTCGCGTTGTTTTTATTCTCTCTTAAAGTGCACACACGACTTCGAAAAGTTAGCGTTATATGTGAAATTTAAATGTGAAGTTAGATGTGTATGTAACTTCACACACTAACGTCCGAATACTGAAACGCCATTCAAATAATAAGTTGCTCTTAACAGCGCACGGTCCACTTAGCCAGTACATTTAAGCGGGATTAACGTAGTTAAGCGCAACTTATATTTAAGTTGCGTTCCAGTATTCGCGCGTAAGTTATGTATTTCATTTATTGTCAAAGTTAAATTCATGTACTACAGTTTACGTAATCAACTATTTTAATAGATAAAGATAGGCAACTAGTCCTAAACTAGAACAAGTGGAGCGCGAACGGCGACGCTTGTCAGAACAAGTTCAAGATAACTTTCTCACTGCTCCTTCCTTGTTTGCAGATAATCGCAACTATTGCCCTGGTTTTCAAAATAGCTTTTAAATACATTTTTTAAATATTTAATGTTTGCATTGATTCAAAAACTATTATCCCAATGGTATTTTTTAGAGTTGTAAGTTGGCGGTAAATTAAATGGAAATAAAAATCGACTGCTGAAACATAGTCTTCGATAGTTGTGTGTTACCAGTGATGACATACGGCACCGAGACGTGGCCTCTCACTGTGGGCCTCATTAAAAGGCTCAAAGTCACTCAACGAGCCATGGAGCGGGCTATGCTCGGTGTTTCCCTACGAGATCGAATCAGAAATGAGGAGATCCGTAGGAGAACCAAGGTTACCGACATAGCCCATAGGATTGGCAAGTTGAAGTGGCAGTGGGCCGGGCACATAGTTCGTAGAGCCGATGGCCGTTGGGGCCGAAAGGTTCTCGAGTGGAGGCCACGTACAGGCAAGCGAAATGTCGAACGCCCGCCTACAAGGTGGACGGACGATCTGACTAAGGTTGCAGGAAGTCGCTGGATGCAGGCCGCTTCGAACAGGTCATTGTGGAGATCCTTGGGGGAGGCCTATGTTCAGCAGTGGACTTCCTGAGGCTGATATGATGATGATGAAACATAGGTCGTGGATTTGATCCTAGAGACCATAACGAAGACTTTTTGATGTCACGTTTTTATCTCTAAACTGAGACGTCATAATGAACACATGGCACCTGACTCTAAATGTAGATTTTTTATAACAAATAATGGCGAAACGAGCATGCCATTCGCTTGATGGTAAGCGATACCACCGCTCATGGACAGTATTAAAACAAAACAATGCCAGGGATTACACAGCAATGCTAGGAATTCCACTGCGCTCGCCATCTTGAGACGTAAGATGTTAAGTCTCATTATGTTAATTAGTTACTCTCGCTACAACTTCCTTCAAACCGGAACACATCAGTGCATTTACACTGCTGTTGTGGAGAAATGGATATTTCAGTGGCGTCTACCCATGCGGCCTCTCACATATGAGAGACCTACTAGTGAAGTAGTGTAATTTAAATAAATTTGACAGACTCCGTGGCGCAGTTTGTTAGACGCCGGCTGGGAAGCGTGAGATCGCTGGTTCGATCCCCACACCGAGAGAAACTTTTGTGTGTTCCGCAGGTATTTCTTTTGGGCCTGGGTGTTTGTGAGACCGAAAAGGTTTTCCGAACTGATGATCATCATCATCATCATATCAGCCACAGGAAGTCCACTGCTGAACATAGGCCTCCCCCAAGGATCTCCACAATGACCTGTTGGAAGCGGCCTGCATCCAGCGACTTCTTGCAACATTTCGCTTGCCTATACGTAGCCTCCACTCAAGAACCTTTCGGCCCCAACGGCCAGCGGTTCTACGAGCTATGTGCCCGGCCCACTGCCACTTCAGTTTGCCAATCCTATGAGCTATGTCGGTAACCTTGGTTCTCCTACGGATCTCCTCATTTTTGATTCGATCTCGTAGGGAAACACCGAGCATAGCCCGCTCCATGGCTCGTTGAGTGACTTTGAGCCTTTTAATGAGGCCCACAGTGAGAGGCCACGTCTCGGTGCCGTATGTCATCACTGGTAACACACAACTATCGAAGACTTTCGATTTTAGGCACTGAGGATTTTGGGCGAGAAGACGTCGCGAAGTTTCCCGAACGCTGCCCAACCGAGTTGGATTCGACGATTGACCTCTCTCTCGAAGTTGGACCTGCCTAACCGGACGAATGATGTTAATCTCTCACAATTACACACGTCTGCTCGAAACCAGATAGGAAACCGAAACTAAAGTATTTGATTGATTACTACCCTGCACATAATCCTGCTCATCGCCGCCTCATTAAACAAATACAGTCTTACTCAATACATATGTACTCTATTTTGTTTTTACATTATATGTAAATTTTATACTCACAAACGCACTTAAACACAATAATTAAGGTTCTAACCCTATCCGGCGTTACGTCACGGCCCACGGATCGGTCGAACAGACCCGCAGTTTGCACGCAGGGTTACGCAACGCCCAATAATAGATTAATACCCTACATCCTGAAATCTAAGGCTCCAATTTACGTTATCTCGTTTATGCAAGATTGAGTGGGTTTGGTGGTTGAGATTGCTAAATTGTTCTCAGGTTTTATTAAGTAGAGCCTCGTTTTCCTAAGCGACTACGTTAAGGGTTAAAAGGTTTTCTTCTCCTTTACCATTCCTCCTTTCTTCTTCCTTGAGTGCCACTTCAGTGTTGAAGGTTGGCCGTCAGCTTCTTGTATTCTTCTTTATCATAAGCCAGGAGGATAATTGCTGGAGGTGCTAATATCGGTCCACTCTCGGATATTTGGCAACCAAAATGTAGGGGGGAGGTCATGTGGCGTCATGCCCCCCCCCCTGAACTAGCTCCAAATTGACAAAATATAGTAATTATCTTGTTGATAAAATTTATAAGTACAATAAATTCTATTTATGTCGATAAATAATGCAAAAAGGTTTCTGTAACAACTTTAAACAATCATTACGACGAATTCGAGCATTGAAATCGAACCCAATTGTTTTGCCAAGACAATAATATGACCTCCCTGGCTTGAAAGCTGAATCTGCCCTTGGCCACGATTTTGTTCGTTCAGCGCGTCTCTTTCCTTCCACCTTGCCCATCAATATTAAAATTGAAGCAGCTTATATCTTTCATATAGCTTATATCTTTCTTCGAGAGAGAGGTCAATCGTCGAATCCAACTCGGTTGGGCAGCGTTCGGGAAACTACGCGACGTCTTCTCGTCCAAAATACCTCAGTGCCTTAAATCGAAAGTCTTCGATAGTTGTGTGTTGCCAGTGATGACTTACGGCACCGAGACGTGGCCTCTCACTATGGGCCTTATTAGGAAGCTCAAAGTCACTCAACGAGCTATGGAGAGGGCTATGCTCGGGGTTTCCCTACGAGATCGAATTAGAAATGAGGAGATCCGTAGGAGAACTAAAATAACCGACATAGCCCACCGGATTAGCAAGTTGAAGTGGCAATGGGCCGGGCACATAGCGCGGAGATCTGATGACCGATGGGGTCGGAAAGTACTCGAATGGAGGCCGCGTAGCGGAAAGCGCAGCGTAGGACGTCCACCAACAAGATGGTCCGACGACCTGGTAAAGGTCGCGGGACGTCGCTGGACACAGGCTGCCTCCAACAGGTCTCTGTGGAAATCATTGGGGGAGGCCTATGTTCAGCAGTGGACTTCCTTTGGCTGATGGATGGATGGATGATATCTTTCATGCCTAAGCACTTGGCCGAGATATTCTGTCCTGCTCTCTTTGATGGTTTGCAACATTTTCTGGGACATAGTGACATGCTGGAACACCTCCCCACTAATTCATCGGCCATTTTTTTATTCAATCCAAATCGCCTCTCCGTCATGTGCGTCGTCTAGATGAATTAAATAAAGAAATAAGTACACTCAAAATCAAACAGTCTGCCGACTTACACGGAAATAACATTTTAAAACTTCGAACGAATGAGGAATTCAAATCTAAGACCTCATGCTGTACAGCAGTTAAATGGTACTAAGCTTCATGGCGCATTTTGTTCACACAAACATTTGTCTCGGTGTGAAAACTGAACCCGCGGCCTCTCGTTTCACAACCGGCGTCTAAACAATTGCTCCGCAGAGGCTGTCATAGTATAAGAGCTGCACAGCATAGCCATAAATTTGATCTTTATCAAATCTGATACAAATTATCTCGGTAAAGTTTGGTTGTCAATCTATTTGCTTACCTCTTCAATTGTACAGGCGTGAAGGTATGTTTTTATATTTTCTCATATTGTTCTCACTTATATATTATTCTCTCTCATATATGTAATATGAAACTAAATAAGTAAATATAGTAGTGAACCAATAAAAACCACAAGCCTAAATGAACCTTCCGTTCACAATGTATGTACACTATATTTCGTCACCACGATATTATGAGGAATTGAAGTGGATTGCGGATCGCAATATAGTTCGTGCTAATGATTGGTGCTATATAGTTTTTGCTCATTTCACGAATCGCATCAATAACAAAAACCCTTATTTATACTCCTTCGATTGACATATGTAGTTGCAATTTAATATGTATATCGCGCAATATCCAATTTTGTCAGTCCTTGTGACATACCAATGGTTGGAAATTATTAATGTGCAGAATCGAAATGTAATCCTATTAAAAAGATATGTCGAAAGAAAACCAATCAAAAGAGGCTAACTGTGTTCAAAAGAAGCTAAGCAGGTTAATCTTTAACTCGATTGGCTTATTATCACGATCGATCTTTAGATAGGGGTCAAGACTGTTTATAAATTTAGCTTGTCAACGGAACCAAATATGCTCGTATCACATCATTAGATAGAAAACTATATTGATGAAATGTCCTCACTTATCCTTTCAAGGATACAGGTGTAACGTAGGTAAAAGACGTAATGTAGGTATGTAAATATATAAAGAAAAAAGAAAAGAAAGAGAAATATAATTTGGATTATCTTTTACTAAAAGTATGAATCACATGCATGCCTATAACTATTTCAGGAATTTATTTAAATGTCATAGATTGTCACCGGTATGTTTGTGGTGGTAGCGGATTCAAATCTCAGGCCAGAAGACATGAGTGTTGATAGTCAATTATCATCCATAACGGTGAAGAAAAACATCGTGAAAAAACCTGCATACCATTGTGATTCGGAAGAATTACTAAGGTATGTAAAAGTCCACCAACCCGCAAATAGACTAACGTGGCTTAACCTATATGGCCTAACCCCTTTCAAATGTTGAGGAGGTCTTTGCCCTACATTAGGATGTATATGAGATAATACACTAAAATAAGGCTACTAATACATCCTTACAAAAAACCACGGAACAGACACTGAGAAAAGAAAATGTATTATCCACAAATTCATGCATTAGAGTTTGGTGAGACAGAAAACGGTCACGTATTCAACCGTTTTGCATTCGTTTTTTGCGCTCATATTGTACTATTTAACATAGATGATCGACATATCCATAGAGTCATCGAAAATGCAGATGTTCTAACCATCTCGTTCATTGCTTTCTGACTAACTGATTAGAACGCGAGTACTTAACAGTTGAACGCTTGATCGCTTTGGGTCTAAACAATGCCTTACAAATCCCTAATAGCCACGACATGTACCTTCGTGTTTTTTGGAAAAATATAGACATTAAGGATATTTTAGTATGTTTAACCAAATTACTGACAACACTTTAACAACAAAAAAAGCATCTTCGGTGGCATAGTTGTAGTAAGAAGCTACGGTATGATGGTAAAGCTAGCTCGGGTGCAAATCCCGGTGCGTGCAAAGTGATATTGGTTTTTTCTATTCATTACATAAATACATACATAAACTCACGCCTTTGTTACAGATGGGGTAGGTGCCAGGACACCCACTTTTCGCCTTGTATGTTCCGTCCCACGATGTGATAGGTGGCGAGCCTATCGCCATATCGGGCACAAATTCCTGACTCTGGGCTGATCTGTATCAGCCCATATAGGTCCCACTGCAGGGTACGGGCCTCCTCTACAATCGAGAGTACGATTGAGAGTGGTTAGGCCATATAGTCCACCACGCTGGCAAAGTGCGGGTTAGCGGACTTACATACCATAGAATTTTTTATAAATCGCTATGGTATGCAGCTTTCCTCATGATGTTTTCCTTCACCGTTTTAGTGCGTGGTGATTGACTATCAATACACACATGACTCCGAAAAGTCAGAGGTGTGCCCTGGGATTCGAACCTGCGACCACCGTGAACATGTTGGCAGTCGCGTCTAGTCCGTTTACCAACAGGCCACCACGCACTTTCTGGGCTGATAATGAATAGAAAAATCCAATATCACTTTGTCCAACCCGGGATTCGAACCCGAGACCTCAACTTTGTAACCGTACTCTCGTACAACTACGCCACCGAGGCAGTTCTTTTCATTATGGCAATAGGCTTGCCCTATCACATCGAGAGACGGAAAATACAAGGCAAAACGTCTACACCTATTGGGAAAAGTGCGTGCATTTATGTATGTATGTCAAATTTAAAACAACAGGTGCTAGAACTTTTAGTTTCTCATAATAACTATGATGAAATATTTAATAACGATACTGTACTGTCACCTATTTAAGGCTTGGTGCGTAAGTGTACATCGCACTAAACCGAAGGTTATACGCACTAATCAGTCTAGCTGACCTCTGCTAGTGAAATTGGGACATCCAGGGAATGCCATGGACGTAATAAATTAATTATGAATATTCGATTTTGGATTTTATATTTATCAATCACAGTTTCTTCATCTCACTGCTTAAATAGGCCTTTTAATGTAATTCCTTTTAAATCTGTAATTTAAAAAAAAAACTAATGTTTTTTTTTCTCTTTATTTAAAGGCTTTATAAATAAAAACTAATGTTAATTGACTTCAATAAGGAATAAAGTAAACAAAAGAGCATCGTGGCCTGTTCATAAATAGAACAGAGGCGGCCGCCAAGATTTTCACGGTGGTTGCGGGTTCAAATCTTAGGGCAAATCTCTGACTTTTTGGATTCATGTGTGTATTGATAAATAATTAATGAATAACCACGTACTATAACAGTGAAGTAAAACTTTGTGCGAAAACCTGCATTCCATAAATGCATGAAATTTATAAAAATTGCTATGGTACGTAAAGTCCGCCAACCCACACCGGGCCAGCGTGCTGGACTAAATGGCCTAGCCTGTAATGGGACGGATATGGGCTGATAAAGTTATGAGGAACAGAAAACTAAAAAAAAAGTTAATTAAACAACACTATACGAATCCCCTACAGCAAATAGGTCATTATTTAGAAATTATGGGTTGAATTTTCACAAATATTTTCATACCACTCTGGTATGATTTAAAACCTTATTTTGTATTAAATTTCATACCACTACTTAGTAATTAATTAAGTACATACCTATTTGTAAACTCACGGCTCATTGAATACTAATTCAGTATTACTATTTAAATAATGAGTTTTATTACCGTTCGCTTCAGTGGCCCGTGATTCCACTCTTGAAGGAGTTGTTGAATAACTGTAAATGTAAAAAAAAAACTGTTATGTCTATTTATCCTTATTACAGCCTTCGTGGCGTAGTAGGCTAGACGCTGTTTGTGAAACCTGCGACCGAAAATACGATCCCCGCTTCAACTCAAATGTTTATGTGACCTACAATATTAGTGTAGGGTCTAGGTTTTGTGAGACCGAAATGTCTCTTATAATTTTTGATACCCAAAACACAAGACTTCATTGATTTTAAGGTGGGGTCAGAAGTATGTGACTGTTGGGTATATCTATCTATCTACTTTTAAGCAATGCACCCTACTGTAATGTATCAGCTGATCATCATCTATGGCTAGTTATTGGACTACGTAACAATCGAGAGTACGGTTGAAAAGTCTTAGGCCATAGTCAAGCTGGTCTATTGCATATTGGCGGCCTTTTTATACCAATAAAACACCGTAAACGGATCTTTGTGGCATCTTTAAACCCATCTTTACACGGAGTGATTAATGACAAGTAATGCCCAAGACTCCGAAACATCAAGTTACGTCCTGGTATTAAATCCCACGACTACTGATATAGCAGTTTGTGTAGTACATTACCTACAGGCTACCACACAATTATGCCCTCTGTTTTTATTCTATGGGAGTTTACGTATTCGAATGATGTGCAATAAAAGAAATAATCGATCAACAGCGCATGTGCAAGAACAATAAATTAGTTTTTCTGCGCCATTAAATATTAGGTACGCCCCGATACAAACACACGTCTGCCGCCAATTATGACGAAACTATTATTTTCAACAATAAACACATTTGCTACAATTATGTGTTTCGTAACATTATTTTTTTTATTTATTTACGTAGGTAATTGCATAAATTAATTTTACCAAAAACTTAAATTACAACGTGAAATACGTCTCGCATATCGTATGGCGATGACATTATCGATATTAAATTTGTCGTTAGAGTTCTACAACTGGCCCTTAATCGTTTTGTTATTGAATTGATTAAAAAAGCATGCGTACAGCGGTTGGTTCAGATAGATATGTGAATTGTGTCTGTTCGATCACGGCACCGAGACAAATATTTATATGTAATTCACAAACATTTATTTCGTGTTTGCGTCGGTGATATATGCCACTTTATGTGAGGATTTGGATTTAAAAGTGATATAAGTCTTTTCTAGATTCAAACTAAATGGACGTCACTATGTCACAGTGACTTCTTGAAAATAAGTTTCACCGATTAAACTTCAACTCTTCTAATAATTTTCTTTAAACAAATAATTATGTTCATACGTGAACCCTGAATTTGTGGAATCGGAACATATTATTCATCAATGCTTTGGAATGTTTTGCCATGTTCATATTTTTTTTCGACCTGCCCCTGCTTAACACCTAGCTAGGACTTACACGCATCCACTCGTAAGACATATCACAGATCTGCTACATGATTTTAACACACTATATTGGGAATCACTTGTAATCCGGAATTTTTATTTTTATTTTGATTTGTATGTCGAAGAATATACATAATATGTACCTACGTATTCTTGCCACTCAGTACTAATTATCGAGAAATTATTCAATTTTGCAAATAAGAATTGAAAATCTGACACTATTAGAATATCTGATCTGGCGATTGAACATAAGGCCACAGATTTCGTAAACTAGCCAGTCTAATAAATTTGAGTTGCAAATGTACAAAATTCGCAAAACATTCGTCGAAGATTTATTAATACTTGAACCAGATCAAATTAACGACATCCAAAGCGAGGTTCTAAACTGAAGCTGTCGCGAAATTGACCAATAAACTGCTGGTGCAATTTTGATATAAGTTTTGAAATGCATTGGTATTTGTTCCCGGCCTGGGAGTGGGTGGCACGGGCTGTCTCCGCTCAATGGACTGTGCTGCTGACAATGTACGAAATAGGGCATTTCGTAATAGTTCTTATATGTGATCTTCTTTTAAAAGCAGTTGTCAGTGGCATGGTATAAATTATCAGAGCAGCTATCACAGACAGCGTATAATTTATAAATTATTCTGTAAAATCGTGTTAGTGGTGGGTAATAATAATAATAAAAACTCTTTGTTTAAACCACCACATAATTTATACAAAAAGGAGATAAATAATTATGAGTTATTTGGTAATACGAATAAAATTTCTGTTTTCAAGAACAGTGTGTGGAAATAATATTATGATAAAATGTTGCGGACGCGACGCAACGGTGCAAAAACATGTATTAATATAAAATGGTGTATAGAAAGATTCATTTTTTATTACAAGCATATGTCTTTTCTGGAAGGGTAGGTAGAACTCGATACTTTGTCTAATTCTTGTAGGCGTTGATGTTATCAGGTAAGAAAGTACTGTGTTTGACCAGCACAAAATAATAATAATAATACAAATCGTAAAGAAACAGAAAGCTATTAATAGGTATACGTTTATACCAGATGTTTGGAATTGAGCTACTAAAGCAAAATACGAATGAATCCAACGTCATCCAACTTTAAAACCATACATATGCTAAGTACATGCATATGCCAATTCCAATAACCTCATCGACGTGAAGCTTGGACTCGCGCCAAGCAATGACTGGCAGGGTAATGATATTCAAATATCAGTCACTTGATGTAATAGGTAATCAAAGCAAAAAAAGTGAGTACATGCTTTGGGTTCAAAGTATTTATGTTACACAGTTTTTTTAATTTTGTTTTCTTTTTTTTCTAAAAAAAATATTTTTATTAAAATTACAGGCTGTTATTAATTGCACCTGTACAATTATTCATTGTATAACGCTTTTTTTTTATTCCAGTTTTTTTTTGTAACATATATTTTATAAAATTTACAGGGTGATTTAAAATTCATTGATAAAACACCTTTTTTAAAACAATTTTTTTAAGTTTTAGTATAAAAATATATTTTTTTGTTAAATATGCAAATTTCCATATCGCCTAATGCACGTAGCATTCCAGACACATCCCAATCTGGCCCACTACACTCCCGCCAACTACACTTCTGTTGTGCCGATGTGTCGCAAAATACTATCCGATGTTGTCCTGCGTTCATAGTGGGGTGGTCGCTGGTAGCCTTATATAAGTCCTTGCTGGCTCTCTGTCACATATGCACAGTGACCGTTGAGCCGGATCGTGTCCATTTGCCACCGTTCAGTGTCGTGTGTGATAAATCATAACAATGAAGGCTTTTGTAAGTGTTTTGTTTATGTGTTTGGTATTAAGAGATTTTTGTTTTTTCGAAAAATATTTTTTGATCGTGAATTTTATAGGGAAGGATTACTGATATTGGTTTTAAAAAATAACTGGATATTTTTAGTTAAATATTACAATTAAATATTTATTGAGTAATATTTTAAAATCCGAAATAATTTTCTGCGCATTTACAAATTATTAAAATAAGTATTTTAATTTAATTTTATTATTTTTTGACAGGAATACACAAGGGAATTAACTCTTTAATGCATTACTCACGCTACAATCAATCATTTTTTAACAAAAATCAATCATCATAAATGATTCCGCTACCCCAATAAGCTCTCTCCTCATAATTATCAGAAGCTCTACATGCGATTTGTGACTTAGTGAATGTAAATTAGTCCTTGTGAACAATGAAATTCACGCAAACTCAGATAAATAGTACCAAAAAATACCTTATTTCCAGCATCTAAAACCCCTATTAAAAGGCTTGATTATAATAACCCCTAAAGATGACGTTCTCCAATTTTGCTTTAAAATAATCTCACAAATAAAATTAGCGAGGACTCCTATTGATACAAAATATTCAGAATATAACTTGAATAACAAAATTAATGCCATTGGAAGAGCAAAATAAACCCACAATCCTAGATTTGCTAATAACAATACGATTTGTCGTCATGTGAGACACAATAGGGAATATGCATGTCATTTTTTAATATTTTTAATCAATTCTGTATGTTATTACATTATCGGAAAAAAATATAAGTCTTTGAAAATATCAATCAAAAAAGTACAAAAAAATAATCAAAACTGCTATCAGTTTCGAAGCATTTAAACGCCATGTTGGCGCGAACTCGCTGTGACGTCAGAGGGCACGATATGAACAACGTAGTATTTGGATTAAGTTTCTTTCATGAATTGCTACAGAAATGTATTTAGTGATAAAATAATCCATTTTATTTAATAATAATAATAATAACACCCAACAGTCACATACATAGTCCTGACCCCACATTAAGATCGAATCTTGTGTCGTGGGTATCAGGAACTACGAGAGACTTTTCGGTCTCACAAACACCCAGACCCGAGAGAAATAGTATAAAGAAAGCACAAAATAACTCATAAATAAACGTAAAACAATACACTCAACAAACTAAAACTTCATAAGAACGTGCCCATTGTCGTCACTTTCCTTTTCAAGCAATAGATCGCGTTTCGGAAAAAAAGCGCGGCAAATTTGAAATGTCATTTTTTAAGTATTTATTATACCGATTTAGAGTTGATAAATTTAAAAAATATCTTTAAGGTATATTTCTATATTAATAAAGGTTACAAAAAAATATTTTGGCTTATTTTGAAGTCTGGTGCATATTCCCTATTCCGATCACGAGATAGTTATGTCTCCCGAATCATTGCAAATATTCGCACACAATGGTGTGCTCGAAATCCAACCCAGAGCCCTATGAAATATAACTTGGCCCGCCAAAAAATCATTGAAATACTTGAGTGTATTTTCAGGTGTCATCCCATTTTTCTTCTCAGTCATAAACATAATAACTATTTACTTCTGGTTATCTCTACCATTGGAACCTATATCTATACCAAAAAAGTATTTTTGGCTCGTGTAAAAAATATTCCAACCTAGTATACATAAACAAAGATTTTTTTGTACTATTAAATAAATAAATAATATAAATAACACCCAACAGTCACATACATAGTCCTGACCCCACACTAAGATCGAGTCTTGTGTCGTGGGTATCAGGAACTACGAGAGACTTTTCGGTCTCACAAACAGCCAGACCCGAAAGAAATATTTGTGGGCCACATCATTTCTCTCGGTGCGGGGATCGAACCCGCGGCCTCTCGTTTCACAGGCGGTGTCTAACCGTCAGCGCCACGGAGGCTGTCACTATTATACATAACTGTAACTTAAAGTCACAACCTCAATTATTCCTAATTAATTAAGCCCCTAAAACATATTTAGCTGCAAAAAATACCAATATTTATATTTGTTTATTTGCTGTAACTATTCAACTCATTGCCAGTTAGAGAATTGAATCAAGATTATCGCCATTATCATTCTCATTAAAATTATTGCGATATTAATTTTATTCTTCAAGAAGAAGGTTTTAACATGAAAATATCTGTATCTAAAAACCTAGAGCTTTGGTCACCAAGCATTAGTACAGGTCCAAGTCACTAATCAAAGGTCCAAAAAAGTAAAATACCATTTTAACCAAAATGTCCCTATGTACTCTACCCTAGTATTCCACAAACAAACAAACCGGACAATATTAT
This sequence comes from Hyles vespertilio, assembly GCA_009982885.2. Lineage (NCBI taxonomy): Eukaryota > Metazoa > Arthropoda > Insecta > Lepidoptera > Sphingidae > Hyles > Hyles vespertilio. The sequence continues at coordinate 17,225,376 of CM042821.1, read as the reverse complement.
AAGTAATGACATAAACACAGGCGTTAACAAACGTAACAGCCATAACGTCCACTAGTTCCTGTTTTACTGCCGACTGACTTACTACATACACGAAAACTTCTCGTAGTGGAAACAGCGAATTCACAACGGGAACTCGCTATCTTGCCCGAGCGAATAAAACATTTTTACGAAAGAACTTGTTCGTAGGTAGCATTGCATGAAAATGTTTATTGTTTATATGAAAATGTAAATTCTCTCCACAGTATTTTTTATGGAAACTGTACCAAAAAGTGGGTTTCTGTTATTCTAAGCGTAAAAAATACCTAGAAACGCACAGTTACAGTACAATTTTGTATTTATTAAAATAATCGTTTGTGCGCATAAAGTACAAACAGTTGCGCGCTGTTTTAAAGTTTAAAAGATTTTAGACTGCGTATAATGGATTTACAAATATCACAGTACTAGTTTTCATTTCCATTTTTATTTTCACTAGAATGATAATTATTATAAATCAAAAAAATCATTTTATGTCAAAGTAGGACACTATTATTTTTTCATTTACAATATTCTTCCCTAACACCCTATATAAATTGTTATACTTAACGCAACAACGACGAACATGCGCTGCGTACACGAATTTGTTATGATTTTTCCTTCTTATGTTTGTTTAAAATGCTGTAGATTACCTCAATATGTCTTGTAGACTAATTAATTGTATAAAATAGCCATTTTTCATGCTATTAGGACAAATCAACCACCACCAGAAAATTTATCAAATACTTTGATATTAAAAGTATTGTTTTTTCATAAGTTATCAAATCACCAAAACCAAAAACCTTCAGTAACATCACCAATTTTCTCTCCATTCGGTGCGAGTCAGTCGCGCGTTCAAAATTCAGAGCACACAGCAATTTTCATTCGTATCGTTCGGCGCATATCAATCACACGCACGAACTCCCGTCACGTCGCGTAGTAAAAGTGTTGAATATTCGATGCACCCGTAATATATGCATGTCGATGCATTGTTCTCAGTTTTTGGCAACTCTAGTGTTATAAGAGCACTTTCGTTTTTATTTATGTACTTTGGAAATTCGGGGTTTTGAGTAAAGTTTCCTCAATGACATAAAGTGAGAATATTTAAAAACGCTATTTCGTTCTTAATAGGAGGTCAGTTCATTTTTATAAATTTGTCAAGACTCACTAAAGCTAAAATAATACCTAATGTGGGTAAATTGCATTACCAGCTATGAAAAATGTAAATGCTAATATGCATGACAGATTTAAGCTATTATGGAAATTGTTTTGACAGAATATATCCAATCATAATGAAACAAGAATAGTACTAACTCTTACAACGATGTAAAGGTTTCAATGAAAAAATGATCAGTGGTATCAATACGACGCCAACATAAAATAGCGACATCTAGTGGCACACGTGTGAACTACTTTAAAATTCACAATTTCAAAGCTGATAAAAAGACATAAATACTGATTAATTCATACGATCTACATGTGTAATACACAAAACAAGTTGTACAATCAAATTGAGTAACTGTGAAACATAACAGAACCCTAAAAAATCCACCCATTCACGTCTCATATCCGTATTGTACGCAGACAATAAGTTTCCCACAGCTGGGAAACCGCCATCAAGTTCTTATCAACATGGGAGACTGGCTGTTCAATACAAAATATTTTTTTTGTTCTTTCTGTGAATTTGTGATACAATATCATACAACAATGGATAAACGCGTATTGTATTAGTGGGTTAAACATTCTTGGATATATATCGATTGTTTTGGCCAAGTGACCTTTAGATAATTAATTATAATTACATTTGGGGTCAAGAATATACTTGACAAAATTTAAATTAATTAGATCTGCTATCCTGGTTCAATTATTTGGTTGAATGATATTTAGGCTTAAAAGACTATTTATTGACATAAATAGTCTGTAGTGAATTGTGTTTAGATATTTTTGTGAAAATATTTTCATTCAAATACTTCGATTTGGTCCAAAATACGTTTTCAGAAATAACTTACAATTATTTTATCAACTTTATTGCATACTCATGTGTTTACATTTTTTTACTATTTTCCTTTCAGATTGCAATTCTCTTCGTGACTGCCTCAGTTCTCGCTGACCCCGAACCGAGCAAAGTAGTCCAAAAGCGTAGTGGCTTGGTGGGCCACTATGGCGGAGCTTACCTTGACTACGGCGCCGCTCTCCATGGAGCGGCTATCACTGGGCCAGCTATAGGCCATGCTGTTGCTGCTGGAACTGCTATTGGCCACTTTGCTGGCCCAGCGCTTGCTGCAGGCCATGCTATCGCCGCTGGACCAGCTATCGCTGCCGGGCCTGGTATCGCTGGACCCCTCAGCGGTGGTATCTTGGCCGGAGACGCTGTCGCTGGAGGCGCAGTGATCGGAACCAACGTCCACACGACCGTCACCAAGCATGTCGGCTTCCCCGTGCCCGCGCCTTACCCTGTTGCCGTTGACAGGCCTGTTCCCTACCCCGTCAGAGTAAGATTTATTTTATATTTTTTTATATACGATGACTGCAATGCGCTTGAGGATAATTAGAATGAAAGACTGATAAATACTAAACGTTATTAAGTACGACCTAGCTCTCCAGGTCTCTTCGATCGAATTTAAATTTCTTTTGCATACAGTATTTTTCTCACATCAGTATTCAAGAAAAATATTTCATCGCATTAGGATGCGACCTTCGTGCTACCTCTTTAACAAATCATCCCTTACGTTTCCAGGTGGCCGTCCCCTACCCCGTGGACCGCCCCTACGCCGTGGCCGTGCCCAGGCCCTACCCCGTGGCGGTTGAGAAGCACGTCGCTGTCCCCGTCGACAGGCCCTACCCAGTACCAGTGCCCCATGCCGTGCCCTACCCCGTCATCAAACAGGTAAGATAGCCATATGGCTATGATATGATATGATATATGATAAGAACATATGTTCTTTGCAGTAAAATAAATGCCAGGGGAAGATGGCTAGCTCTTATATCATTATTAGCTATTGATGACCAACATAAAATCTTGAGTCATAAGATCTCTGGCTAATGGCGAATTTTGAAAGATACAAACTAATTTTAGCAGTACGCACCCTGCTTCAGATAATGATGATAGAGCCAGAAAACATTTTTTGTCACAATCATTTTATACTTTCATCCGTTTCATAGTCCAAGAATCTAAAATTACCATTCCTAAAATTACTATACAGTCAATTTGCTTTTGTATTAAGCATATTTCACCTATGTGTAGCAGGCAACTTAGTCATAATATCAATAAATAATTTACCATCACCTAATTCCAGGTCGGCGTACCAGTCCCCGCTCCATACCCAGTTGCTGTGCCCAAGCCAGTAGCCGTGCCAGTAGCGGCGCCAGTAGCCGTGCCAGTAGTCAAGTCAGTGTACGGCGCCGCTCACCTCGCCGGACCCATCGCAGGAGGCCTACACGCGCACGCTGGTCTCCACTCCAAATACGGGTGGTAAATCAATCGACGCGTCACTCATTACACATAGATTTTAATACTTCAATATCTTAAGTATCCAGGATATGATCTTGTCTATTTGCTGTATTGAAGTGTTCGAAATTTGAAATTTCGAATATTTTTGAGTTATTTTTTTGCTGTTTGGTTGAAACTACTTTGCTGAAAATGAATTTAAAAGTATTCAATTGTTTAAATGATTCTACAGTAATGAGTGAAAGGGTAAAATGTTTCAAAGGCATTTTCTTATGGGGATTCTGTATAGAAGAATATATGTGATCTAGTGTAAGTTAGTTAAGGGTGTGAGTGTTTTGGGTAAAGTATAGTAGGCCAAACCATAGACAACTTAACGAGCTAAACAGCTCTATGCCCACATAATCTGGCCATTGCATACTGAAAAAAGTAGCGAGTCTGCCATTTTGAATTTCGCTCAAAGAGATGACCATAGTATTGCCATAATTCGTCTTGTATATATTTATTTTGTATAAAATTCGATTGCCATGATATAAAATATAATTGTATAGTATGTAACGGATTAATATATTACCCAGTGTTGCGAATATATAATCAAAAAAATATAAAGGCGTCTTATGATGAAATGAAAATGAAAAATAGTTTCTGAGACATATTTCAGCTGATCTCTTTCGATTTATTGTTGGGAAAGAAAGAAAATGTATGTATGTACCTGGATAACGCACTTTTGTATGTAAATATTTTAGCTTTAATACTCAACGAATCAAGAGTTTATTTCGACCGCAGTCGACTAAAAACTATTTAATATACGACTTTTATACGATTTTTGTAATAAAATATATGATGATACACTTCTTGTTTAATTTATATCTGTATGCCTCTGTTATTTTGTGACCACTACAATGCGGGTCGCGTGTGCAAAAAAAAAAAACAAACAATAACTCTTATAAATAAAATTAATATTTCCTTACGATTAAAAAATAAACAATTATTACTTTTGCATTACACTTTCAACAGTCTCATTTTGAAAATAAAAAGGACATAAATTATTTACATTTCTTTTCGCATTTCCTTATTATCTATTAATATGTGTACATCAAATAAAGTATGACAATTCAGAATCAGTGTTGCTGAACTGTAATTCATAAAAAAATGTACATGAAAGAAAAGAAAAAAAATCTTTTAAAAAATCTTAATCTATTCAAAGTACATGATATCCGCATATAAGTTTAAAACATATAGTGGCACACACGTATGTTCAATATCATGACATATACGAAGGAAACGACAAGTGGGTAGGCACCTAATCAATATAACTTCAATAAACTACGATCAATATATAACAGCATAAGCTGAGTGGACTGGTACCTACCAGTTACAGCCGCGACCAGTCTTTTTTTTGTATTTTTATTCTGTGTTTTATTAACAATGCCTGTGTATGTTGCGACTGTGACAAATAAATCGCATTTCTTTCTTTTTTTCCTTTCTTTCAATAGACAGTTAGTTTTAATTAAAATGAAAATAAATTAATAAACCTTTAAATTGCTACATATTATTTAGATTCAGTGACTTCTTTTCTGTATCACCCAGTTCACAAGGCAGATTTTAACAGAGGATAAAATGTTATACTCAACTTCATTATAATATTAGGTAGGATTAAATTCAGAATATAAATTTGGATTCTTATAAATAAATTAATTATTATAATATTATTTCCAATTACAATTAATTTCCATCATTCATGGATACTTTTTCATGGATACTTTTTAAATTCACATTCATCATCACATTCATGGATACTTTTTAAAATGTGGAAACATTGAACATTTCAATAAAGTTTATAAAATCATAATGATTTTGAAATCTTCTTTTAAAAATAATTGCTATCAATGATGAATTTCAATTTTCCGTCCTGTAGAGTTTTCAAATACAGTAGGTCCTCGGTTATATGACAAACCTTTTGCATGGTGTTGTTGCACTATCGAATTTGTCGAATTATACAGACCCCTATAGTCCACACAATTTACAGGTAGAGCACATTGTGATCCGACAAAATACGTATTAAAATAAATAAATACACCCAACAGTGACATACACAGTCGTGCCCAAATTAAGATCTATTAAATCTTGTGTCGAGGGTATCAGAAACTACAAGAGACTTTTTGGTCTCACAAACACCCAGGCCCGAGACAAAAATTTGGTGGCCTCACAAATATTTATCTCAGCACGGGGATCGAACCCGCGGTATCGGGGTCCACAGCCGGCATCTAAGTAAAGTTGGTAGGTCCTATCTGAAATATAAATAATGGTGAAACATAATGTATAATTTCAAGTGGCGTTATGGGCTATAAGATTGAAGGCATTTCGGAATACAAGGGGCGCTGGATTTACCGAGGGTCTACTGTATAAATAAACTCTCTCGCCTAGAGCTTGAAAATATCTAACATCAATACATTTATGAATGTAGGCACCAACTAGTGGTAATTATAAAAATTTAGTTTTATCCAATAGTTTGACTATAAAACAATTCATATTTCTTGGTAAGGCTACTAAATTACCTACATGGGTTGACAAACAATAAAACGAAGATCAAGTAAATATTTTGCGGAAAAAAATTAGATTATAGTTATGCAGGTAATCAAATTGGGTCTGTGTTTATATTTTGCTTGTATGAATTGTATTGACGATTAAAAGTGTTAATCCAATATTCCTATGCTCGAAACGATACGTAGTGACCACAAGCCTGCATCCTCGAAAGACTATCTCCGTTCCAAGACGTAATAGACAACGAACTTTTCACTCTTTCGGGCATTCCAGTCTTGGGCATCTCATGTGGGGTTTTTTCCAACCTGAAATGTCATGTAACTGAATTTTTCAACCTGGTAATGGAAACCAGGGCTTATAATTTACGCCTAAATAGACCTATGCTCTAACTCAACCACATTGAGTTGTTCTACCCAACCTAGGAATTGACCACATGAAATCACGTCCCACAGCACATACATCGCAACAACACCAATAAGCCATTACATAATAATTATATCTAAATAAGAATTTTCCAGAAAACATCTCAACTAGAATTCCTGCTAATTACAAGTCCCATATTCACTCAAGGTCGCATTCCTACCGGTTAGTGACGTAACAATCCCGATTAGCTATAACTTTCTATAGGAAAAGGATGTGATTAGAATTAAGAGGGCCGCCCGCCTTATATAGTTTATGTGCCCAATGACATCACTGCCCAGTAATCGTTACTTAATCCTTTATGGCGTAATGTTGCGAAGGACAAAGAAAGTTGATTATGTGTTGTGATTTATAGGTGTTTAAATATATTTAAATATAAAACAATTGATGCATATTGTTTAGCGTGAATTGGAAGCTGTACAAATATGAATTTGATAGTTCCTTATTTGAAGAAAATATTTTTTTAAAAGTATCCTCGAGATTAGAATTGATGATAGAGTATTACAATATGGAAGTGCATCAATTTTGAAATCAGAAACAAGTAGTATTGATTTTATATTAGCGGTCCGGCCCGAATTCGCCAGATGCCACTTTTTGAGCCCAGTCCACTTCAGACACATAATAATTATATCGCATGATAGCTGTTTTAAATACTATCACGCGATATAATTATTATGTGTGCTTTCTTTTGACTCCTTTGAGTTCAAACGAGTATCGAATATGATGTTTTAATTCCATGACCTACTACGGGAATGCGATATTTTGTCGGGGTATAAAATAGCCTATGTTAACCCGAGGAATCTTGATTCTTGTGCCTCTATACCAAAATTCATCAAAATTGGTCCAGTGATTTAAGCGTGAAGGGGTAACATACACGCAAACTTTCTTATTTATAATATCTGTAGATATGTTTGATGATAATGCTAAAATTATACTATGAACGTACGACTAATAAAGCTATAACCATAGATAATCTTATATTTTCACTTTTCTAGTACCTTTTCCTCAATAACTTAACAGCATTTACTACAGTATGAAAGCGACATCATGGTGGAATCTAAAGAGAATTCCTGCGCTTTCCGGCGTTACGCCGTAATATTCCTAACATTACGTAATAAATTAATACATTTAAAGTTTTCTTTAAAAAAATCCATCAGGAAATACTAATATTTGTAATCTGCCTTTGCGAATATACACAAAGTATATTCGCAAAGGCAGATTACAATTACAATTACAAATTTAAATAAGCAACACAAAAAAATTACCGGACGATCGGAAAAATAAAAAAGACTAAGTAATCAGGAGCAATTCTAGTAGGTCCCTCGTATATGAAGCATATGAAGCCGCCTGGGTATTAACCACCGCAATGTCTTTTTTATCCCGCCAAACAGTAGTATAAATGCACTGTTGTGTTTTGGTTTAAAGGACATTTTATCCAAAGTAACGACTGGACGTATTGAGACTTACAACATCTTGTGGCTCAAAAGGGCGATGCGCAGTGGAATACCACAAATAGTATTGTATTCAATGTGGTGTTCATGAGCAGTCGTATCGCTTACCACCAAGCAAACGGCATGCATGTCTCGCCATTCATTGCAATAAAAAAACACCTATTATTTACATAGGTGCATTGCATTGCATGCATTTACATACAAGTGCGTGGTGGCCTGTTGGTAAACGGACTAGACACGACTGCCAACATGTTCACGGTGGTCGCGGGTTCGAATCCCAGGGCACACCTCTGACTTTTCGGAGTCATGTGTGTATTGATAGTCAATCACCACGCACTAAAACGGTGAAGGAAAACATCGTGAGGAAACCTGCATACCATAGCGATTTATAAAAAAAAATCTATGGTATGTAAGTCCGCCAACCCGCACAAGGCCAGCGTGGTGGACTATATGGCCTTCAGGCCACTTCCGCGAGATAAATATAAAAAGCCTTGGTGGCAATTAACGTCCAGTACCAAGTGAACTTGTTATAGCTGAACATAATGATAATATTAATTCATCTTTTTACATCTACAATAACTTTATTTAAATAAGGAAACTGCTTATCCATCCCTAAACACTATATTACAATTTAATATATATAAACATGTCCAAAAACCGTATCAAAACAAACGGCTATCACAAAAGGACAGTGTTGCTCAATAGGCGAGCGATCGAACGTGACCAGGGCATCGAACGCGGAACCCCCAGTACTTACTGGCGTGCCGCAACTTGCGCAATGGGGAAAATGGGCTGCACTGTGCTATTTCTGTGTCGAATTAACTACTGTCTAGAGCCTGGTATAGTTTTATTGATCGGCTCATATAACTTCGTTGTTACGAAAGTCCGGTTGAAACGAAACTTTGAACTTCAATAATAAGATATTCATTCATTCATGAATAAGAAATACGTTTTATTTATTTATTAACATTTTCTTGCACCATACTCAGAATTAGCATGTTAAATAAATAACATAATAAAAAAGTACAAAAGGCAGCCTTATCGCACTGGGCAATCTCTTCCAGGGAACCTTGGAAGAAATGCGTTTTATTTTATAATCTTGAAATAAAACTATTATTTACAATACAATACAATACAAGAACTCTTTATTGTAACCAAAACAAGGAAATACAACAAATAAGAAATAAAAAAAAACACTAGTGTTACAATGGGCGGTCTTATCGCTTAAAGCGATATCTGCCAGACAACCGTGGGATGGATAGTATCGGGAATAGTGGTAGAAGGCGGGCCACAATAAAGAGAACACAAATAAAGTTCCTAACTTATAAAATACGAATACTTATATACTAATAATATAAATAGACTAATACATATTAAATTGTGTCATCTAAACATACAATACAAATGTAAGTAGGTTTACTGGTAGTTTAGATAGTGGTTCCGTACTTGAACTTTAAAAGTTTGTATGGTATTTGTACGTTTGATTTTCAACGGCAATGCATTCCAAAGGCGAACAGCTTTTATAGTAAAAGAATTATGAAAGTGCTGGGAAGAATAGGAAGGTGTTTTAAGTAGCAAAGTTTCAGAAGAACGCAGGTGTCGGGAATGGGTATGATGTAAAAATTGAAAGCAATTTTTAAGGTATTGAGGAGTGCTAGGATTGAAAAGGATATTATACAAGAGTGAAAGGATATGAGCATTCCGGCGAAATCGGATAGGTAACCAATTCAGCTTCTTACGATATTCGGACACGTGATCAAACTTACGTAGTCCATAAATGAATCTGATACAAAAATTTTGTAGGCCTTCGAGTCTATTGAGCTGTTCTTCGGTTAAATCTGGATATGAGGCGTCAGCATAATCTATTTTTTTTTTTTAATGTCCTGGCATAGTGGCGGCATTGCACCTGATGGAAAGTGCCAATGCCGCCCAGGCAGAGAATCCATTATGCCGGCCTGCTTAGGTGCCTCTTCACACCACGGCGGAAGGACCCAGGATTGTAGGAAGGAGGGAACACGTGCGCCGGCAAACAATTCCACAGCCTGACGGTGCGGCACAGAAACGAATTTGAGAACCGTTTGGTTCGCGCCGGGATGGTGTGGACCGTCAAGCTATGGCTTCGCAAGCCAGCTCGCGTGGTTCTGGTTAGGAATGGAGAGGAGGGGAGCAAGTTGAACAATTCCTCATAGCACTCACCGTGATACAGGCGGTAGAACACGCTTAGAGAGGCGACATCTCTCCGGAGTTGTAGCGACTCCAAGTTGCTCGTAACGTCTGTAAAATGGGAAATAAAAGAGCTTGTGCAAGCGCAACCTTGGTGGCGGTAGGCAAAAAGTTCCGCAATCTTTTTAAACTAAAAGCAGATGCATTAAGCTTACGACTCAACTCTGCAAGATGCGGCGTCCATGACATATTGCGGTCAAGAATAATCCCAAGGTTTTTGACCGTTTTGCTGATCTCAATGCATGTTCCGTCAAACATTACCTGCGGGAGATGAAGCCAATCGATTCTTGAGATCATTCTCGAGCCACCGATAACAATGGTTTGCGTTTTCTCCGGGTTCACCCGCAAACCAAAAGAGTTGCTCCAGTTCGTAATTTTTCGCAAATCACTGTTAGTGGTGTGTATGGCCGCAGATATATGTTCTAAAGGTGCCTGGGTGTAGATTTGTAAATTATCTGCATAAAGGTGGTAAGAAGAAGTAAGATTTTGAGAAAGAGAATTAATAAAAATAGAAAATAACAAAGGAGATAAAACGCCCGCCTGAGGAACACCAGCAGTCGTGACACACCAAGATGAAAAATTCTCATCGATGCGAACACGCTGGCACATATTTACGGATTTTATCGCGAATTTAGTTTAATTTCTTACATTTTTGAAAGTAATCGAAACGTCGGGAAGTCAAAAATGTAAAAAATTAAACTAAATTCGCGATAAAATCCGTAAATAATAGTTTTATTTCAATGTGTAACATTCGCGTAAATCTAAGAAACCATTTTATAATTTTCTTTTAAATTGCCTTTTTTTTAATTAAATATAAGATTGCAATAAATCAATAATATTTTTCAGTAATAAGATTTTGAAATTCAAATTAGGGGAAGGGCGAAAAAGTTTGAAGGCTTTATCAAGACAAACGCCAATTCCGAAAAACGACGTAAAGAACAAGCGGTTCATCGTCCCTACGCTATAATATGTATTATCAATTTATACCTTCTATTTAGTATAAATTAACATCAGAATTTATATACTAATAGTTACCCGGTTAAAACAAAATAAAAATCGGCTTATACCGTTACTACCCGACATCACTAAACAGGAGTTCACATGAAAATGTCAAACAACATGGTCAGGAATTTATCTTATCAGCCTTGTTGCTGGATATTATGAAAGTGGGCGATTAACAACCGGCCTATATTCGTTGCAACCAGTGCTTTATGTAAATCTACTTTCTTCTAATAATCATTGAGTTTTAGTTTGTTGTTGGTTAATGTTCTATAAATAGACTGATATGCGGAGTACATAGCGGTCGCAGTTTGAAATATTTTAATAATTTTTTGTATTTATTTATTGACATTTTTAGTTACATGAAGTCGACTGCTTAGCATAGGGGATTGTCGAGGATTTTACTACGAGCAATTGGAAGCTGGATCCATATGGGTATATACCCTTCCTACAGGCATATATGTATAAATACATAAGCTCACGTATGTATTTCCGATGGGACAGGTACTAGGTAATTAAATTACCTTTTGTTAGTGCCACCCACATTTGACATAACCTGAACTACATATATTTCTGTCAGTCATTATGAAAGAATATCGCATTCCTTATTATTGGTTTAGAACTACAGTATCAGAAAACTCATGTGAGAGTATTGAAAACGAATAAGAAACATCTGGAATTCTAAATAAAAAAAGTAAAAGACTTTTCAGATTCAAGCGTTCACTCACAAAAAATCGACAAAAAACCCACGCCAAAACACATAATATTATATTGTTATTACAAACGTTTGTCATGGTGCCGAAATCGAACTCGCACACGGTCGTTACTGAGCTGGCTCCTCTTCGCAGAACACTAAGCTAGTTGCGCTAAGCTGTTGTGTTGTCCAAAAACACAATAAGTAATTATTTTTCCTTTTGTTGAAATCCGGTGTGTAATGTTTATTACTGTGAAATATTTTTTCATAATTAATAGTAATGCTAATAGCATTTACATTACAATTACTCCGCTCACATCCGACTATTATTATCTTCAACAACAACGATGAAAGGCTTTTATTTCCAGCGCCATCTAGTAATAAAACATTGCATTAAATAGGACGAAAAAGTTTGTACATTCGTATCGTAATCCTACTTTTATAATATGTATATCAGTAACAAACCTGTGAACTAACGCACTAGTCACTGCAATAGGTACCGTGACAATTCCGATACTAATAACTAGATGGCGCTAGTCATATAATAGTACAAACTAAGAGACTTACGGCCGATGCCAATAATAAATCGAAAAAATTAGATTGAAGTCAATCTGGATCGTTTTCTACTTTTCGATTGGTCTCTTGTCATGTTGCCATAGTTTTTTCACTACTGAGATTAATTATTGGCAATATAGTATCAGAAAAAAGATTGAGCTGTCAATCTCAAACGGCAAATTTTGGATTGGGATTGTTTATTGGCAGCGGCTGTTAAAGGACTTCATAATAATTGTGAATCATCCCACTATACGTCCCACTGCAGGACTCAGGACTCTTCCACAGTGAAAAGTACAATTGAAAGAGTTCAGACCATATAGCCCACCAAGCTGGCCCAGGTCGGGTTGACGGACTTTACATAGCATAGAATTCTTACAAATTGGTATGGTATGCAGCTTTCCTTCCAATGTTTTCCTTCACCGCTGTTCTACAGAAACATGCCTAGCACCAAAAATGGATAATGCTTTTCATGTCTTTTTTCTTTGGTTTATAAAATACACCTAGGCATTCACTGGAGAGGCGGAGGAGGTCAAACTACCTTATTTTTGACAGCCCCTTATGGGGTAGATGCGGCAGTACAACTATTAAACACCTAGCGCCGCAGGTTCGATTCTTGCGTAGGTGCAAATTCTATAATTGCACCTCTTACATATTTGTTTTACTTAACAATCAGGCTGCTTCCAACAGGTCAATAAGGAGATCCTTCCAGAAGGCCTATCTTCAACAGTTGACTGCCTGTGGCTGTAGAGCCATGGTTCCTAACCTTTTTAGGTCCGTTACCCCTATGATCTAAGGGTGACTGATTTTACCCTCCCACCCCTCTAGGGTTACTGATTTTACCCCTCCTTCCAAGGATGATTTCAAACAACACGTCTTAATACCTTATACATAGACTTTATTAAACTTAAAACAGTTGCACATAACCAATAATTATGCTTTTGAAATTTCTATTGGTTTAAAATATTTATATTGTCACACTACCACAAGGTACTGCTTAGCTTTTACAAGTTTGGTAATATCAGGTTTTGTTTAATTTAAGACGATAACGAGCACATTGTTGCCCCCGCAAAATACAGGTTTTACCCCCGCGGAGGTACTTACTCTCAGGTTAGGAACCACGGCTGTAGAGAGAGACAAAGAGAAGAAGAAGACAAACCATTCGATAGGTAAAATAGGCTTTAAAACTGTCCATAAATAAGTTTAGTCATTAATAAATCACAAAAATTCAGTTCTACCACATTATTACCCAAACTACACATTAATCAAACAACTAACTGGCCCACGAAAGTAATTTATCATCATCAAAACACTACAGTCTGGACATAACCAAACATGGCCATACTCCATTTATTAGTCATCAAGAGCTTAGGAACCAATATCGATAGGGCATCTAGGTCATACGCCTTACCTTAATCTCTACGAGCCTCGAACAATCTAAAGTCTATAAATTTTGGTTGTTGAATTTACGTGTTTGGGCATCCAGTAGTCTATTCTGGGTGGTCTAGATAAACAGATTATTTCAGCTATATTATTGTGATTTCTTAGTTTATCATAATAACTAATTTATATACAGGGTATATCAAGACTTCTACCGAAAATAAAGCCGGGTGGTGGTTTTAGTGACTTCAGAGACAACGCATTTAATTTTTTTCCAAAAAACTTCTTTCATTGTTCACAATTTTGCAATTGAAATACAATATGCTTTTAAACCTCTTCTCTCCTTCCCACCGCAACCTTTACACCTCGGAAGACCAGTATTACAATTCTAACTGCAAAATGAAGGCCATTCACCTCAAATTAGTGATTATTAAAATACACATCAGTCGAATCAGTAAACACACATCGAGATACCGTGGCGTGACTTGTGGACTGTACTGGATCGATGAGCCTGCAATATTAATGCCTTATCGACCACTACTGACCCATAAAAACTAATAAATTGTCTATGGCAGCGGTTAGGTCTTAATGTGGTGGGTTTCCCATGATAGAACATCGAGGGTAGCATAACTCCGCACTATATTTATTTACTAGTATTGCTCGTGGATTCGCACGCATGCAAAATCTCGCTATATTATTTTTACGGGATTTAAAATAACCTATAGCTTTCCTCGATAAATGAGAATATCCAACAATACTAGATGTTTTAATTCTAACTAGTAGTTCCTGAGATTGCCGCGTTCAAAGAAACTCTTCAGCCTTTTAAATAACACAGATTCTATAAATTAATTTTGGACCAGCAAAAAGAACTACGTTGAGATATCGCCATATCAGGCACCAATTCTTGACTCCGGAGTGATAATAAATAAAAAATCCAATGTCACTTAGGGAGACCAGGGATTCGAACCCGAGACCGCGGCGTCGTAATCGTACTGTAGTACAACTTCTCCGAGGGCGTCTTGAATTTCAATATAAAAACGTGTGATCTCCCACATAATTACCCTAGGCTATACCATAGGGAGCCCACTATACAGGGTATCTCAAGACTGCTACCGAAAATGAAGCCAGGTGGTAGTTTTAGTGACTTCAGACACATTGCAACAGAAAATGTTGAAAAAAAAAGCGACGATTTTTTTTGTTATTTTTTTCCTATGGTCATATTTGGATGGTAAATTCTTATTTTTTCTTAAAATAATAGTGTATACCTTTTTATTTATAAGGACTCTAAAGTATAAAAGAGTTTAAATTATTATTTTCGTAAAAACTATGGATTTACCACCCAAACATTACGATATTTAAAAAATCATAATAAAAATTGTCGCTTTTTTTTTCAACATTTTCTGATGCAATGTGTCTGAAGTCACTAAAACTACCACCTGGCTTCATTTTCGGTAGCAGTCTTGAGATACCCAGTATAAACTCGGCATTTCATAAGTTGGCATGACAATTGAAAATTATGCCTATTCTTCTTTATCAGCCCATATACGTACCACTGCAGGGCACGGGCCTACTCTATAATTGAGAGTACAATTATTATGCCTATTATTCTATATTAATGAGGCGATAATAATAATGTCAGATGTGTAGAATATATGCTTTCCGATAAACTCGCCTTGAAAACACATGGAATGTTTCACACTAAGATACTCAACAAATAATATTAAATTAAATTAATTATTAATACCAATTGAACATTTGTTCAGTGGAGCACTGACAACTGACGCGACCTTTCGATGTGACGATAGCCTCCTTAAAGCTAAAATACATAAAATGTCTAAATGTATTCAACTATTTTTACGTGTGATCAATATAGATCCTAGTACGTATGGGAAATTGGGTATTCCTATTTCAGTATCCATTTCATTCCAACACCTACATACTGGGTATATCAAGAGTGCTACCGAAAACGAAGCCGGGTGGTAGTTTTAGTGACTACAAACACAATGCAATTAAAAATTTCGCTAACAAACGCGACAATTTTTTTTTATTATTGTTTTAAATATCGTCGATTTTAGGTGGTAAATCCATAGTTTTTGCTAAAATTATAATTTAATGTCTTGCACACCATAGCATCTTTAAAAACAAAAGGGTGTACACTATTATTTAAGAAAAAATGATGTATTTACCATCCCAATACAACGATAGAAAAAAAATAACAAAAAAATTTCGTCACAATTTTTGCACAAAATTTAGTTGCATTGTGTCTGAAGTCACTAAAACTACCACTCAGCTTCGTTTTCGGTAGCAGTCTTGATATACCCTGTATAAGCATAAATCGTGCAAGAAATAAAAAATGATTCACAATTTTAAACTTAAATTAAATCGTAACTTATGTATATCATAAACAGGAAGTTTTTATAGTTTGTTTACATTGAAGAGGCTCTGAAACTACTAGACCGATACGATTTTTTTATATTTTTTTTATTGCCATGAATGGCGAGACGAGTAAGCCGTTCGCCTGATGGTAAGCGATACGATCGCTCATATACAGTAGCAACATTCCACTGCGCTCGCCATCCTGAGACACAAGATGTTAAGTCTCAATATGTCCAGTAGTTACTCTGGCTACAATGTCCTTCAATCCGGAACACAACAGTGCATTTACGCAGTGTTGTTTCACGGGAGAAATAGACATTGCGGTGGTACCTACCCAGATGGCCTCTCACATATGAGAGACCTACCACCAGTGAAATCCTTAGAATCCTACATTATCGCTGATGAATATAATACATTGGATTTTTCTATTCATTATCAACCCTGAATCAGGAATTTGTGCAACATGGCGATAGGCTCGCCACCTATCACATAATGGGACGAAACATACAATGCGAAATGTGGGTGTCCTGGTAGCACACCTGCCTACGCCTTCTGGGAAAGAGGCGTGAGTTTATGTATGTATTTTATGAACATCATTAACTTTAATGTATTAAAAATAACTAGTCCGAACCCACAATTAACCTAACACGACGAAACACAAGCTAAAAAATCAAGTCCACATAAAATTTTACATACGCAACGCTTTTCAACCATTCCTTATAAGAATAACACAAATAACTCGTAACGAGGCAAGGAGAACTTATCGGGCGGGGTGAAACTAAAAAACACCACCTCCTTAGGTAATGTATTAGAAATTTAAATTATCTCTTGGTAATTGCCTACGCCCATGTTTGAGATCTTATTAGGAACGCTAGTGACTCCTTATAAGGCCGTTGGATACCCATTCAACTAATTTTGATATAATAAGTGAGGTTATATTTAGGAATTTTTGAAATATGGGTTTTGTGGATTAGAGTGACGTTCCTTGATTTGATGTGCAGATCGTTGTCTGGTCCAATGTTTTGATCTGATAAATTTTATTTAACATTTGCATACAAGCTAATTTCACTGGAAATAGAATCATAAATGTATATGTCAGTTCATAATAAATAAATAACACCCAACAGTCACATACATAGTCCGGACCCCACACTAAGATCGAGTCCTGTGTCACGGGTATAAGGAAGTACGAGAGACTTCTCACAAACACCCAGACCCGAAACAAATATATATTTGTGGGCCGCACAAACAATGATGTTTCTAAAAGTATTAAATGATGCACTAGGCCAGCGTGGTGGACTATATGGCCTAACCACTCTCAATCGTATTCTCGATTGTAGAGTAGGCCCGTGCCCTGCAGTGGGACGTATATGGGCTGATACAGATACAGATTAAATGATAAAATACAGCGTATGATAGTCAACAACCTAGTAATAGCCCTAAAACTAAAAATGAAATTTAAATCGCGAATTGTCCGAGACAATCTTCTTAGCGCGTACAGGAAGATAAAATCTGTAAAATCAGACCAACTCTCGATATCGGGTTCGTCGGTTCCAGTTTACTTGAACGAACACCTTACTCTTAAGACCAATACTTTATTTCGTAAGACAAAAGAATTTGCTAAGAAAAACTGTTACAAGTATGTGTGGATCCGAAACGCAACGATTCTTGTACGAAAGGACGATGGAGGTCCAGTCTTCGCTGTTCGCTCTAATGAACACATTGATAAACTTATTAGGCAAAATATTTAATATGTCATATTTATCATATTTCTACATAGCCGTTCCATCATACAGGGTATCTCAAGACTGCTACCGAAAACGAAGCCGGGTGGTAGTTTAAGCGACTTCAGACACAATGCAACAGAAAAAGTTGCAAAAAAAAGCGTCAATTTTTTTTTGTTATTTTTTTCCTATGGCCATATTTGGGTGGTAAATACATTTTTTCCTAAAATAATAGTATATACCCTTTTATTTATAAATGCTCTAAGGTATAAAAGAGTTTAAATTATAATTTTAGCAAAAACTATGGATTTACCGCCCAAAAATGACGATATTTAAAAAATCATAAAAAAAAATTGTCGCGTTTCTAGGCGAAATTTTTAATTGCATTGTGTTTGTAGCCACTAACACTACCACCCGGCTTCGTTTTCGGTAGCAGTCTTGAGATACCCGGTATAGTTCGAAGTTTACCACTATATTTATTTGTTTTATACCCATAATTTATATTATTTTTTGTTTTTTAATTAATTTACTTTGGTCTTTATATTATCTTGTTGAAGTTTCTTCCGAGTTAATAATTTTATTGGCAAAGAGTTTTATTGAAAATTGTAAATATTTGTACAGTCTCTCAATGTCATGTTATGTTACCAATCTAATCATATCTGATGTTAAAATTACAACCATACTGTATTTCAAGTGTCAATTTGCTGTAGTACCTTTTTATTGTTTAATATATACAGATGGCTTCTAATATTGTTATATACTATCAAAATTGTAGAGGAATTCGCACTAAGTTAGATGCTTTATTTATGAATATTTTATCTTGCTCATATGACGTGATTATTTTGACCGAAACGTGGCTCATACCTTCCATTCAGGATAACGAATTTATTGACGACCGTTACCTTGTCTTTCGGCATGATAGAGATCGCTCAGTCACTAGTAAACGCGATGGTGGAGGTGTACTGATAGCTATACTGCGCGAACTACGTCCTACTTTAATAACAACATACTTTCGTTTCAAGGAAATTGAACAGATAATGATCCAGTTACCGGCCAAAATACCTAACAAACGGCATATAATATGCACAGCGTACATCCCACCGCGAACTCTTGAAGAGTCGTATTCTCATTACTTTAGCGCTTTGGAGGAAGTCTGTAACGATCCTGCTTGCGACTCGTTGTTCATAGTCGGTGATTATAATATGCCTGGCATCAATTGGACAGAACAAGGCAATCATGCAATTCCACATGTTTCAACATCCGTTGAACAACTTTTATTGAATTTCATGTCTCAAGTAAATGGTTTGCAATACAATAATGTAAAAAACGTATTAGACAGGATACTCGATTTATGCATATCTAATAGAGATTGTCAGGTTGTGCCCTGCAACCCCGTGTTATCGCCTGATTCCCACCATCCCCCTTTCAGTGTCACTATTAATGTTGACACCTACTTTGAAGTAATGATTAAACGACCAAATGTAAAATATAATTATTATAAAGCCGATTATGACTCCGTCGCATCTAAACTTGAAGAAATTGACTGGGAAAACTCCCTTCAACATTTACCATCCGAAGAAGCAGTTGATGTCTTCTACGATAAGCTATATGGTATTATTAAACTCCATGTTCCAGTATCCCGAATTCGTAGTTCTCGTTATCCAGTCTGGTTCTCTCCTTCCCTAAAACGTACTTTTAAAAAAAAGGAAGTCTCATGGATTAAGTGGAAGAAATACCAAAACCTTTCCGATTATAATAAATTCTCCAACTATCGTCAGCTTTTCCAAAGAAAGTGTAAAATTTGTTACCATAATTACATCGTTTCAATTGAAGATAATATGCCTAAAAATACAAAAACCTTTTGGTCTTATACAGGGTATATCAAGACTGCTACCGAAAACGAAGCCGGGTGGTAGTTAAAGCGACTTCAGACACAATGCAACAGAAAAAGTTGCAAAAAAAAGCGACCATTTTTTTTTTGTTATTTTTTTCCTATGACCATATTTGGGTGGTAAATACATTTTTTCCTAAAATAACAGTGTATATCCTTTTATTTATAAATAATCTAAGATATAAAAGTGTTTAAATTATTATTTTAGCAAAAACTATGGATTTACCACCCAAAAATGACGATATTTAAAAAATCATAAAAAATCATTGTCGCGTTTCTTTGCGAAATTTTTAGTTGCATTGTGTTTGTAGTCACTAAAACTACCACCCGGCTTCGTTTTCGGTAGCAGTCTTGAGATACCCGGTATATCGAATAAAAATACTAAAACGGGTTATCCAATAAATTTGTTCTGTAAAGATGTTACCACTGCAGACCCAAATACTATATGCAGTCTGTTCTCAAATTACTTTAATTCTGTTTTCGAGCCTTCTACTTATGATCCATTGATTTGGCAACCACCTGATACATACTCAGAATAATGTAATACTTTATGTGATATATATCTCCCTGAAGACGATGTTCTCAAAGGGCTTAAATCTTTGGATGTCAGTAGAGGAGCTGGACCTGATGGCATTCCACCAACTTTTTTTAAAAAGACGGCAAAAAGTATTTCCGCGGTGTTACATATTATATATAATAAATGCTTACGCGAAGGAGTTTTCCCTACAGTATGGAAAAGAGCTTATATTACACCGGTCTATAAAAATGGCGATAAATCTAACATTGAAAACTATCGCCCAATATCCATACTCTCTACGTTATCCAAGCTTTTCGAACGTCTTGTACATAATGTTATTTATCCTAAATTACATCACCTCGTCATATTGGAACAGCATGGATTTATACAAAAACGTTCTACCACTACTAACCTTATGGTTTTCACCAACTACCTTTTTGAGAGCATGGATCGCAGGGTTCAAGTTGACGCGGTCTATATGGATTTTAAGAAGGCCTTTGACAAAGTTGATCACTCTCTACTTCTAGAAAAAATAGCCTTTAACGGTATACGCGGCAATTTGTTGCGATGGTTTGCATCATACATTAATAATAGACATCAGAAAGTCGTCATTAAGGGGTTTGAGTCTGATTACATCGTGGCTACATCTGGTGTACCTCAAGGCTCTATACTGGGACCACTTCTTTTTATTCTTTTTGTAAACGATATTAAACACTGTTTTGTTAATTGCAGATTTCTGATTTAAAAATATATAAAGACTGTAACACTTCCACTGACTGTGCACTTTTACAAGATGATCTTAATAGACTAAACACATACTGCCTAAATCAAAAATTATTTCTTAATATAAGTAAATGTCTCGCTATATCGTTTACGAAAAACAGGAATTGAATCCAATTCAACTATTCGTTGGATTCCCAGATTTTAAATAGGGTGAATTCGGTCCGCGATTTGGGCGTCACGTTGGACTCTAACTTACACTTCGACACCCATATTAACGATGTTACAAATAAAGCATTTCGTATGTATGGTTTCGGCACTAGATGTGCATCTGACTTTGTGCGACCTCGTACCTATCTAATAT
The DNA here is from genome assembly GCA_009982885.2 of Hyles vespertilio. Classification (NCBI taxonomy): domain Eukaryota; kingdom Metazoa; phylum Arthropoda; class Insecta; order Lepidoptera; family Sphingidae; genus Hyles; species Hyles vespertilio. The sequence goes on along the minus strand of CM042821.1, from coordinate 17,204,064 downwards.
TGTATAATACTTTAATTAGATCACAACTAGAGTATGCTGTACAGATATGGAGCCCATATTACAAAAAATATATTCACCAAATTGAGACTGTTCAAAAGAAGTTTTTGAAGACTATGCATTATAAATGCTACAAATCTAAAATACCTTATAATGAATTATTGGAACGTTACAATGTTTTAAGCTTAGAATCAAGACGAACATTGCTTGATGCTATGATGCTCTACAAATTATGTAATAATAAATATGACTGTATTGAACTGACGGACAAAATATGCTATAGAGTACCTAGAACTGTGATTAGGCGAGGGGTGCGCGTGCCTCAGCTATTCCATACACAATCTTGTAGGAGTAATGCGAGGGCGCGAGTGCCACTCCGCCGTCTCTTACACAATTACAACTCACAATTTGCCCATGCAGATGTATTTTCTCTCAGTAACTCAAAATTTCGAAAAATATGTTATCTCCAATTAAAAGGTTAATACCCATATTATAATAAAACCATAGTAGTAGTGGACTTATAGTATACTAGCGGGCCGACCCAGCTTCGCCCGGGTACAAATAGATTTTTGTACAATAATATGTACGTACTAACTGTCGGGCCCGGCTTCGCCCGGGTGCAGATAGTTTTTGAGTCCAATCCACATCAAGAACATATTATTTCGCGTGTCTACTAACTATATTTCCCGCGTGCCGTCGACTATATTTCCCTTCCGTAGGAGAGGACATCCCGTGCCAACAATTTGAATTTGAAAGAGTAGAAAATATGTATATTTGGTTTCCTGACTCATCCCACGGGAACACTACATTTTTCGGGATAAAAAGTAGCCTATGTGTTAATCCAGGGTGTCAGCTATCACTACACCAAATTTCATCAAAATCTGTTGAGCCGTTTTTTCATGAAAGAGTAACAAACATCCATACATACATACAAACTTTCACCTTTATAATATTAGTAAGGATACCTTCGTCCCTAATTTTATTCTATCTGGTAATGTGTGGACAATGGTGTGGGTTATATGTGTGTAAACTCGTTTAGTTATTTTTTTTTATGTTTGTTATTAGCATGTAACCGTTTATTGTCCCTTGTAAATAAAATAAAAAATAAAATAAAACATAAGTTCATTAAACTCGTACATACATAATCGTCACGCCTGTATCCCATAGGGTTAGGCAGAGACTATAGATCACCCTTTTGCTAGATCCTGACAAATTACTTTTAGTTCATCTACTTTCATCAACCACTTTATGCATTCTCATCGGTTCAGATTACATTATACAATTCCATGTATTAAACTCTTGTGGTAGTTATTCATTGTCATCATCAGCCATAACAGAGATCTAGGACAGTTTTTATCTCACTTATTCAAAAATGATTAGCATAAATCATACTCCCTATGTTTTATCCATCCAATTAGCTCCTATAAGGTTTGTTTCCCTATCATGATATTGAATTACTCGGCTTATAATTGCGTAGCTACCTTCAAAATAGTGCACTGCAAATTGAAACTTAAAAATGTATTATCGGTTTCTTTGGCCTAACCACTCTCCATCGTTCTCTCGATTTTAGGGGAGGAATGTGCCCTGCAGAAGGAATTATATGGGCTGATGCAGATACAGATATATTTCTATAATCTGTATCAGCCCATATACGTCCCACTGCAGGGCACGGGCCTCCTCTACAATCGACAGTACGATTGAGAGTGGTTAGGCCATATAGTCCACCACGCTGGCCTTGTGCGGGTTGGCGGACTTACATACCATAGATTTTTTTTTATAAATCGCTATGGTATGCAGGTTTCCTCACGATGTTTTCCTTCACCGTTTTAGTGCGTGGTGATTGACTATCAATACACACATGACTCCGAAAAGTCAGAGGTGTGCCCTGGGATTCGAACCCGCGACCACCGTGAACATGTTGGCAGTCGCGTCTAGTCCGTTTACCAACAGGCCACCACGCACTTTATTTCTATAATAATAGTACTTAAATCAAATATCCACAATTCCTAACTCGCTCGATTCTAGAAAAATATCGAAATTTGAAATTACTTCATTAGTATTTAGTTTACGCACAGTATTTAAGAGTTGTAAACGAATCATTGTTTTGAAATCGATAGCTGGTAAAATTAATTACTAAAAGCATTGAATTCCAAGTTCCTTCCGGCGCGGTGTGGTATGATGGCAATTAGTGTGATTCTATGAAATTTAATCTTAGTAAGATATTATTTTAAATTAATAATTAATAACTTCATGGCTTATGTCCATAAATGTTAATTTACGAACACGATTTAGAGTGACGCGAGTCCAGTGATGAATTGAAGCCATATTTAAAGGAATGTTTTAGAACCAATTATTTATATTATTTTTTTTCTACTTGATATAATCCAAAACGATTTTAACAAATAAAATAAGGCGATATAATGTTTTTCGATGAACCGGGACAACACTACCAAATATATAATTTGCACAGCTCTACCGCAGCCGAAATAGCTCAGTTGGGAGAGCGTTAGACTGAAGATCTAAAGGTCCTTGGTTCGATCCCGGGTTTCGGCATTCCATACCTCCACATTTCGCAACTTTTGCACAATGTTTTCTTTGTCTTTTTTAAACAAGAGTATTATATGTCTTACGCAAAGCATTTCCTTCGAATATTAATTATAGATAAAGCGCTGCCATACATTCGTGTCTTCAAATTAAGATGTTTTTTGTTATATTGGTACCACAGCTATATTTATAATGATAAAAACTGAACAAAATATTTAACAACAAATTGCTATAAATTCCGTTGGTAACAGAAAGAATATTTAGTTTTAATTGTTTTATTTTTTACTATCCTTCTTCAACATGTTTGAGTGGAATTCAATAGCCCTTAACAATTATTTTTTCTTTTTATTTTCCAAAAAAATAGTCACTTTTTGGACAGCCTATCAAATGTCAGCCAATGTGGCAGAACAACGTGACCCGGCACCAACATTTTTATCTATGTTTTATAAATACTCTAAAGTATTTCTATATAGACATGTTGGAACCTTAGTCCAACCATCTGTCTACCTTGTATAAAAAGTATATGACGTGGGTTTCAACTTTTAATTTTCTATGATATTGAATGGGTACGTAATTCATGACGAATTCGTGACGTATTCAAGAATTCATACGTGATCATTTGTGCCGTTCGTACTTATTTTTTGTGTTTTCCCTTGTTACTGTTAATTTATGTGTTAAAATTTATTTAAATATTAGAACAATATTCAGCTAAGGTAATAGGTATGCATCTGTGTTAATTAAATTAAAATAAATAAATATATTCCGCAAACCCACACTAAGCCAGCGTGGTGGACTATATGGCGTAACCATTCTCAATCATACACTCAATTGTAGAGGAGTCCCGTGCCCTGCAGTGGGACGTATGTGGACTGATATATAAATAAATAAATTTTAAACAACAGTAAGTTAAAATACAGATATTTACAATTCACCACATGGCAAATAACTAAAGAACTAAATAACTAAATGCATGCAACTGCATATCGACCACAAAAACTAAACGTGCATTCATTGTGAAGCCATTCATAGCGTTAAGGCGTGTTGTGAAAGAACGTTGTTATTGTAGATACTCAAGATACGAGTGTATTGGTTCCTATTATTTATTATATTGGCAATCACAAATAGCAAGTTAAGTCGATAATAACATTACACAAGTTATATTTTGCTAAATTTTGCGATTTGCGATTGTGATTCACAAAGCCGGCTAATATTTTTATACGATCTCGTGTAATTAATGAAGGACAGAGTTTTTTAAGAACCCATTTAAAGAAAAAACCGAACAGTCAATTTTGTACGTGTCATTTTAGATTAGAATAATGTTTATAATATGTAGTCAGGTTGTTTACGAGGGAGCAATCAGCAATTCCGAAAATACAGAGCATGCTAAAGCTTAAAAAATAACAAGGTGATGTTAATTTGAAATAGCAATAATCCCCAATATAAGCGGTCACATAAATACCTGCCCTGCCTCCAACTTGCGCACAATTTAAATTTGTGCCATTTAACAGCCCGTTCTGTAGGGCTTTCGTCACAGTGTTGAAACTGCATACACGGATTTTGTAAATTACTTTTTATTACCAGGAAGACAGTTATCATGGGTTAGCCAGTTTCCATATTTATTAAGAGACAAACAGGTTCGTTTATTTATCAACGGAGACTATGAAACTAAAGGGTTACTCTGTCATACACGAAGTTCGGATGTTCGCACATTGAAAGCCAACATATAAGATAAAAGTTTTCCACTTCTAAAAACCAATACTTTTGTATGAAACTTATCATTCACTTCGATTTTATTCTAAGATTACGACGTACGATACAGTATTCAAAACTTTTGTAAAGTATTTAGGCATTTGTACAGTTTTACATGCGTTCTCGAACATTCGTCGTGTCGGACTACAGAGTAACCCTTATCGTAGATGCTTTCCTGTGTTGTAGTTTTATAGGCTTCGATAGAAGGAAATACATGCAGGATGTTGGAAATATTATGATAAAGTCTAGAGTCTTTAGTTAGTCAATGGGCCGCATTGCGTAACGCTACGAATATGCTTACGCTTATGCACAAAGACGACATCAAATAAAAGAGCTTCAAAGTTACATAATTCTAGTACAGAACAAAGCTAATAGTCAACGCTAAAAGCAACAACAATCTTGTTGCAAAAACTAAATTTTTGCCGAAACCCGGGATCGAACCAAGGACCTTTAGATCTTCAGTCTAACGCTCTCCCAACTGAGCTATTTCGGCTATTTTGTTTTGCAGTTCTTTTGTATTAGCAACCTTCTTTTGTAAGTGCATGGTGGCCTGTTGGTAAACGGACTAGACGCGACTGCCAACATGTTCACGGTGGTCGCGGGTTCGAATCCCATTGCACACCTCTGACTTTTCGGAGTCATGTATGTATTGATAGTCAATCACCACGCACTAAAACGGTGAAGGAAAACATCGTGAGGAAACCTGCATACCATAGCGATTTATAAAAATTCTATGGTATGTAAGTCCACCAACCCGCACTAGGCCAGCGTGGTGGACTATATGGCCTAACCACTCTCAATCGGTAGTCGATTGTAGAGGAGGCCCGTGCCCTGCAGTGGGACGTATATGGGCTGATACAGAACCTTCTTTTGAGGTGATAATAAAACAGACAATTTTGCTTCTTAGAATGATATTTAAAACATGCTAGGTATATACCTGGGTATATACCCAAGCGATCATTTATTTTATTAATTTGAAAAATTACAATCTTCGATGTGTAAACGGTTTTTGAACTAAAAATAACACATCCTTCCATTACTGTGTATAAGGACTTTTTCACAACAATATACCCACGGCATTTTACTGGTGGTAGGTCGCTCATATGTTAGACACCGGCTGGGTAGGTACCACAGCAATGTCTATTTCTCCCGTCAAATAGCAGTGTAAACGCACTGTTGTGTTCCGGTTGAAGGACATTGTAGCCAGTGTAACTACTGGATATATCGAGAATTAACATTTTATGTTTCGGGATGGCGAGTGCAGTGGAATGCCAAGCATTGCTTTGTAATTCACAGTGTTATTTCGTCATCAACATCAGGTTAATGATATGCTCGTCTCGCCATTCAAAATGATAAAAAAATTGGTTATTAAAATGACCTCTTTTTAATAACCTCTTAGAAAATCGAATCAAAATAACTCCACTTTATTTTAATAAATCCAATAACGCCGCCATATATTCATGTGCAACAGGACGCAGTAACTTGCAGTAATTCTTGCGAGATTGATAGAAATGTGGACCAATTACAAGACTCTAATTAGACTTTATCCTTCGAAGCTGGTCACTTGTTCCGCTGCTATATCCAGCTAAATATATATGTAGATTATTTCGTATATTTCCGTCTGTTGATAGAGACGGTTAGGTACAATTTAAAATTGTGCTAATTTAAATTCACTAGAGATTTTTGCCCAGCAAAGTGTAGTAATCACACTTAAAAGTTTACCAAGCACTATGACCTCTTCTTCTTCAAACGAGGCTTAAGGAGAGTAATCTCCTTACGGCTGGCAGCGACTTAGTTCTGCTGGTCTCCTGGCAATGCAAAGGTCGATGAGTAGCGGTGAGCGCATCAGGCGGGCCGCTTGCTCTGAGATGAAATCTTGAAGAAGATTCTCGGGAAGTCTCTGTCATTCAAGAGAAAAATGTTTTACAAATATATCAATCTGAGATGAAATGAAAACGTCGAATGGTCCTTTTCTTTTTGAATTTCGAATAAAATTAGTAAAAAGTTTTAAAATACCTAAATGTAATTTATACTCTAACACATATTTATTTCTACATTTTTATTGTCTAACTTAAATTGTATCATTCATCTAAACCAATATCTTTATAAGTTAGCAATAACAATTAATATCTAATTCCTAATCTTTACACCAGTAAGGGTGAGTTAATTATCAATAATACACCATGTAAGGTTTGGCGCACAACCGTCTGTTCCATATAGACCAACATGAACATGACATATGGTCGGCTGAATCAAATTCTAAAGACATAAGGTATTGATTCTTTTCTTATCAGAACCGGTCTATAGATTATTCTTACAATAATTAATTCAAACTGGTCTAAACTAATATTATAAAGAGGAAATATTTGATTATTTGTTGACATTGAATATGAAACTACTGGACAGTGTTGAAAAACTATTTTACCATTAGAATCCTACATTATTCCTGTTGTTGGTCCAATGCAATAAAAAACCCTACGGTAGAGAAATAGAGTAAGTGGTGAGAGGCATTGTGTTGTTGTCTTCATGACTATTTTGTGAGACATTGTTACCACACTGGGTAATCCTCAATCCTATCCCGTCCATTGTTATTGATATAGCACTAAATAAACAGCACCATGACGCTCCAACACTTTTAAATCAGTTTCAAATCGTGTATGGCACATACAGGGGTCGTTTCTAATTTATTAAGAACCATTTTTGGTGTGATGCTGGACATATTTATCCCAGTGCAATGGTGTTTAATAGTAACAATATCATATATTTACAGTTAATTATTAATTATACAGAAAATATGAGATGATACTATTATACATAAGGATTTTAACTAACATTCTGTATCAGCCCATATACGTCCCACTGCAGGGCACGGGCCTACTCTACAATCGAGAATACGATTGAGAGTGGTTAGGCCATATAGTCCACCACGCTGGCCTAGTGCGGGTTGGCGGACTTACATACCATAGAAATTCTTATAAATCGCTATAGTATGCAGGTTTCTTTACGATGTTTTCCTTCACCGTTTTAGTGCGTGTTGATTGATTATCAATACACACATGACTCCGAAAAGTCAAAGGTGTGCCCCGGGATTCGAACCCGCGAGCACCGTGAACATGTGGGCAGCCGCGTCTAGTCTGTTTACCAACAGGCCACCACGCACTTTTAACTAACATTAATTCATCTTAATATTGCTTTAGAAAAAAAACATTTTAATTGTGCTGAAAATGAACAATCCTATTACATCATGGGATAAAAAATACAAAAAATACAAGCGTAACGTGGATGTCCTGGTTGGACCTTTGCCTACGCCATCTGGTAAAGGGCGTCAGTTTATGTATGTATTTAAATGAACAACCTAATCAATTACGCTGACAGGTGACCAAACACATAAAACACACCCACTATTGAATCAACCACATTTTACAAGACTGAGCAAAACTTACGTAGCAAGTAGCCGTAATCGTGAGAAAAATAAACACCCAATAAATGACTTGTAAGTCATAGGCACATAAATGCGCCTGCAAATGGTAACAGAATGTGTAATTCGCCCGCTATTCGAGCACTCATACGAATGTTAATGCTGCATACTGTGTTTGTTTAAATATTTATGGCGTTTTAATTTAACTTATGAATCGTTTTGATAATTGTCGGGCTTAATATACCCTCTAGACTTGGTTGGAGTATTATATTGTATCAGCCTATATAATATGTACGTCCTATTGGAGAACACGGGCTCTACAATCGAGAGTACGATTAAGAGTGGTTAGGCCATATAATATGATTGTAGTGCTGCTTGAATTTAGCGACGAGCTCTTAGTTATCCTCCTTCTTAGCTTGAGGTCTTTCAATTTTAAGCCTTGTGCCCTTCAGTGGGACGTATATTTTGTACAGATGAACCCTTAATTTATCAAATTATTATTTTTTATCGATTATTGTTTCGATAGTTCAATAACTGTAGCTTATGAAAATCTCATGCGGTTGTTTTGACGGCGGCTGTGAAACAAGAGGCTGCGGGTTCGATCCCCGTGTCTGGGTGTTTTTGAATAGTTCCTGAGACCCACGATACAAGACTCGATCTTAGTGAGGGGTCAGGACTATGTATGTGACTATACGGTGTATTTATTTATTATATAATTGAATAATTTACCACTCATTCAGATAATGTAATCTGAGGAAGCGAATGACTATAAATAATTTTCATATTGCATTTTTATTGGCATGCACGAGAAGGCCCGTACTTTATGGATACATTTTACATGTTTAAGATTTATAGAAAGCTTCCGTAATCTTAGGTAATCATATTCCCACGTGTCACGTCAACGGAGATTACTAAGTTTAAAGGGGGGTGCATGTGTGCCCCACCATCTTTGAGCACTTCTTATATTAGGACTACCTGAATAGAGCTTTATGCGCGTGACAACCGCGGAAGGGTCCTATTCCAAATCGACCAAGAGCCGGCCGCCAGACTTTCGTTATTTTGTAAAAGGTGAAAATTTGACCATGCATACCTCTAACATAGGCATCACATCACCAGCTATTATGAAGTTCCGATCGTGGCTTTGGAAGTTATCAGCTTCAATGTGTCTGGCGAGGTATACGAATATATGTCTGTGGCTATTATATTTGACAGCCTGCAAGACTCAGTTGGTTACACACGGATTGTAAATCGAAAAGCCATGGATTCGAACCCTGCACCGAAAAAACACGCACGCATGTTCAGACTTACAACCCTCCCAAACCGCGATTCAAAACATAAATCTAATCTAGGATATTATAGGATATATCTAGGTTTGTTTATAGATCGTCACACAATTATAATACTTTTTTCCTCGATATTGAGATCATTTCTCTGAATCACTTTCTCATTTAAGAAAGCAGTTAGACTAAGGATTGCAATGTTAGTTAATTTTTCGTTTAATGAAATAGTATTGACTGTTATATAAATTATTTTTTCCATAATTTATATTTAACTATAAATTTTAAGTTAAATGTTTTTATTACTTTAGTTTTCTGTTTGAATTCATTATCTAGTGTAATATTCCTGTTCATTTTTTTCCAATATGTATTAACTATTGGTGGAAACATTAATGGGTAATGTTTTATATTTATCTACGATTAATTATTGTAATAGTTATGAGTGTTTCCCAAATAAAAATAAATAAATAGACTAAGCTACTTGAATAAAGAATACCTACAAGCCATAATTGAAACAAATATGACATTAAATATAGTTGGTCAACGTTTTCATTAAAGTGCACGAGTGAAATGTTGATCTAACGCAATAACATAATTTCAAAATGCGCTTTATAAATGTTGTCTCGAAACGGAATCAGTTCATGTCGGTATATATGGCCGCCCGCCGTATGTACTTAAGTATATAAGGTGAACTCGACGAATAATCCCTCATACGAATAACACGCGTCGCCACTCACGACCATGAGAGCCCTTGTGAGTATTTGGTTTAAAAGAAATTAAAAAATAATACCCTATAAAGGTTTGCTAGATCAATAAGTTTTTATATTTGTTTATCTAACAGCCTCCGTGAGGCTATTAGTTAGACGCTGGCTGTGAAACGAGAGGCTACGGGTTGGATTCCTACACAGAGACAAATATTTTTGAGAGAGTGAGAGCGAGAAGTCTCTCGTAGTTCGTGCTACCCACGACACAAGACTCGTTCTTAGTATGGGGTCAGGACTATATATGTGACTGATGGGTGGATGTATATATATATGCATTTTAATGGAGCACGAAAAAGTAAAGCCTTCTAGAGCTTTTGGCTCTCGAATTGTCTCCGTTTTATATTCAATTCCTAAGTACTAAAATAAAGAAATATATTTTTTATCCAATTTTAGCTTTGTTATTGAAGGCATAACAAATGTTACGTCACATGTGTCTAAATTACTGAGATCGTGATAATCTCTATCGTCTCAAACTGTCGGTTAGGTTTTAAAAACTTTAGGAAAATTAAATGTTTATAATCTATGTTAGAATTGATCAAAATACGTTAAAACATTTAAATCTTTTAACGTATTAATTATACTGGTATGTATCTTAAAACATTTGAAACAATATTTCTATATTTTCAAAGCTATTAAAAGATTATTTATTGACTCACTTTATAAATAAATAAATAACGCCAACAATTCTTAATTGGCTTATTTACATTGCCGACTGGACCAATTTAATATCTTCGTGACGTCATGAATTATTTGTTTTCCCCAGGTGTTCATCACACTTCTCTCCTTGGCCGCCGCCAAGCCCAAACCAGGCGGTCTCTATGGCGGATGGGATGGAGGGGTAAGTTACTTATGATTATAACACTCATATCTTATAATGTATACCTCTAATGTATATTTGATTATCAGAAAAATTCAGAGACGTGTCATACATACACAAGAGATAACGGTACACGAGCTATTCTTTAAAGTTGGATAAGTGTTTGTAGAGACACCCTTTCTTGTTTTTTCAGCCCGTATCAACCCACTGCTGGGTATAAGCTTCCTCTCGATCACGCGATTCTTTTCGGTTTTGGGCGAGTCTTATCTAGTGTTTTTATACTGCATACAATACTGTGAATTATCATCCAACCATCGAATAGGTGGTCTGTCTTTAGCTCTGTGTCTATTTCTAGGGTACTATTCTATTCCTTTGTTTCGTACAAAACAGTACGAGTCTGGCTTGTGACCACGAAAGCTGTAAAGTAATCGAAACGTCGGGAAGTTAAAAAATATAAAAAATAAACGAGATCCGCAATAAAATCCGTAATTAATAGTTTAATTTCAAGACATACGAGTATTCCATTCATAAATACGTAATCACTTGAAACTATTTATATACTTTTATTGGTACTTCGGATATACGAAAACCCGTCTGGATTAATTTCAGTGGTTAAGCAGTAGTATTTAAGCGTTGTTTTGTGGTTTTAAAAATGTTGTAGTCACCGATTTTTGGGTATTCAGATACTTAATTTTCTGAGGATTACCGGGTAGAAGCTCACTGCAGTCTTTTGCATTTACACATTTGATCAAATATGTCTTCATTTATTACTTACGACATGTATTAATATCTCGCTAAACAGTTAATCAAAATGTCACTTTGTTGAACAAACGTATAGCTTAAATATGCGAGACCCAAACATTCATTGATCAGTCAGTTTTTCAAACCTTGGCCTTTACGTCAAACAGGGGTAGCAAAGGGCAGAATGTTATTTACCAATATGAGCATTTGATTTCAGGAAAAAAAAAAAACAAATTTATTGTTCCGAGTAGTTAATACAATGTACTAGCTTATTAATAGAAAATCTTGCTGGCCTAATCATGTTGAAGAAATAGAGAAATTAAAATAATTTTAAAAATTAAAGGCACATAATATCATTGTTACAACTAATCTGCCTACCCGCCAGACGGCCAGCGCGACGTGGTGGATTATATGGCCTAAACACTCTCAATCATACTCTCGATTGTAGAAGCCCGTGCCCTGCAGTGGGACGTATATGGGTTGATACAGTAATTTAGGTTAAAGAATGAATTTAATTTAATATTTTCTGTTGTTTATAATATATGATCAAACGAACTTACCAAGTGAAGTTCGATCGATATTATATTAGTATGCTTCATTCGAAGATATAAAAACAACAGTAGTACTTTTATCCTGCTGGCAACTTCCGCACTATAAAAAAAATGTTAAGAGTAGGGACGGTAGTCATTGTCATGGCAACATTGTAGGAACATCTCATTCTTTTTAGAGATTAGCTAACAAAATTTTCTAGTTTGGGTTAAGGGTGGGTGGGTGTTTATATCTTCGAATGAAGCATACTAATATAATATCGATCGAACTTCACTTGGTAAGTTCGTTTGATCATATATTATATTTCGTAAGCTTCATTCTTCAGATATAAAAACAACAGTAGATGTTTAGAGACGAAAATTTTGTGTAAAAATTAATGCAATAAAATTTCAGATAATATAAACAAATCAACTTTTATTTTTTATATTTATCATAGATTTTAATCACAAATATTTGGTAATAAAATAGATCTTGCAAAATCTTCTTGAACCATTATTTGACGTTGGTAAAACTTTGCAAAAGTATGGGACGTAGTAGTCCATCCAGGCGTCTTTCTAATCATCTCCAAGGATATACCCGATGCTCGCGCTGCTGATGTGGCGGCGTGCCTTGTACTGTGCGCGCTGTATGTTGACACATCTATCCCGCTTAGCTTCAGTATATCTTTAACCCATCTGCTAATAGTTTGGGTAGTAGCAGGTTTGTGAGGGCGCTTGTATGTTATCAAAAGATGACTTGTGTTTGATGGTCTGATATTTCTTGTACAGAAAATGTAGTCTTCAATAGCTGTAGCGGGACAGATTGCTTTATTTTCGTTAAAGTATGGTAAGACTAGCACTGGTTGTTCGCGTCCTACGGCGGATGTTTTAACTGAATTAAAAATACCTATCTTTACCCCGGAAGGGTTTATTAGAATATTTTCTAATTTTATGGAGGCTAACATTTGTACTCTATGCGCTGTGCAAACTGCCAAGAGAATGACTAATTTCTTAGTTAGTTTTTCTAGGGGTAGTTCTCTATTGGGTATCCAGTTATTTATAAAATTTAAAACTACTTGTGGATCCCACGTGAAGTTATATTTAGGAGCCGTGGGTCTTAATTTATAAGCACCTTTAAGTAAGCGTTTAATTTGTTCGTCACCTGTTACAGGACTACCTAGCAAAAGAGAAAGAGCTGAACGATGAGAATTTAATGTCCCATAAGCTTTGCCTTTACTAAACTGCTCTGTTAGAAAAATAATTACTGAGGATAATGACCATTCGAAAGGGTCAAAATTATTTGACTGCGAATACTGCCACCATAATTTATATGTACTGTTATACTGAGCCAGTGTGCTTTTTGAGAGCGATGCCATGACTAAGTCCAGTGCAGATATTGGTGTTCCTCTTAACTCGAAGGCTTTCCTGATAACACTGCTGCAGCCAGGGTAAACGGCTTTTTCGATTGTTGAGGCGTCCTGGAAGACGATGAAATAGAGTTTTTATTTTGTATTAAGTAAATTATCTTTGACGAAATCATTCTTAGCACTAGAGGAAACCATGGTTGGGATGGCCAATATGGAAATACTAGTATTCCTGTGGCTTCGTCACAAATAATCTTTTGTATGCATTTTAGTATTAGTGGAAATGGTGGGAATGCATAGAAATACATGGTTTTCCAATTAATCGTAAAGGCGTCTATGGTCATGGCATCTGGATCGGGTTTCCATGAAATGTATTTTTTACATTTTGTATTGGTACGAGATGCAAAAAGGTCTATTATTGGTTCACCAAAATTTTTAATAATCTGTTGATATTCAAAGTTAGATAGACACAATTCGATATCTGAGTTAACTTTTCTTGACTCTTGATCAGCTTCAATATTATCTTTTGTGTTAATATATGAAGCAAACAGCCAGATATTACGATCCTCACACCATTGCCAAATATTTTTTGTAAGTTCTGTTAAATGAGGAAATTGAATCCCGCCCATTCTATTAATATAACTCACCGCAGTCGTATTATCGTTGCGTAATAAAATATTGCAATTATTAAGATTTTGGGCAAAACACTTCAGTCCGAAAAAGGCTGCAAGTAATTCTAAATAATTTATGTGAAATAACTTTTCGCTTTCTTTCCAGGCTCCGTTTATGCGTTTATGGTCACAAAATGCACCCCAACCTATTCTAGATGCGTCAGAAAATATTTCTAGACTGAAATGGGGTGTTTCGAATGAATTTGACGTGGAAAGGATATTTCTTTTCCACCAATATAAGTCCGGTAAAATTATTTGTGAAGGTTGGAATTTTTCTCCATACGATTTATATTTTAAAAGAGCTAAATATTTATGTCGTTCTAGTATTTTAGTATACAGCCAACCGTATTTGACGGCTGGGCAGGCTGATGTTAATAGCCCTATCAACCGAGCAAAATTTCTAATAGTTGAGGTCGGTAATCTTATAAAATGTTGGACTGATTGAAATATTTTATAACGCTTGTCTAAAGGTAAGGATATTGATAAATCCACAGAATTATATAAACAACCTAAGAATTTACAAGACTGCTGTGGTTCTATATGGCTCTTCCGAAAGTTAATTACAAAACCTAGGCATTTAAGTAACTTAATAGTTTCAGTAACGTTTCGTTTGCAACTATCATAACTATCCCCTATGCATAACCAATCATCTAGATACACTACGGACTGAAAGCCGCGACGTCTTTGGAAACAAGCCACTTCTTTCATAATTTTTGTGAAAGTATGTGGCGCTGATGACAAACCGTATGGCATAGCATTAAATTCATAACTATGCATACATCGTTTTTCATGTTCAAATTCAAATCTTAAATATTGGCGATGCGCTATAGCTATAGGTACAAGTAAATATGATTCTTTAAGGTCTATAGTTGACATAAAACCACCTTTTGGTATCATTTTAGATGCGGTTCTATGATATTCCATTTTAAAATGGGTATTTGAAATAAATTTAATTGTTTAAGGTTAAGTATAAATCTAAATTGATTATCACGTTTTGGTACTAAAAAAATATTGGATATAAATTGACCTACTTTAGGTTTACATTTTGTAATTGCACCCAAATTGATTAAATCTTTAATGGCAGAAGCCATTATTGTTTTTTCCTTATTTGAGAAGGAATTTTGGGTAAAAAGATGTTGTTCAACTTTACACTTGAAAGGTATACGATAGCCTTTGCTAATTAAATTTAAAATAACTTTATTATTTGTGACGCCAAGCCAACATTTATAAAAATATTGCAATCTGCCCCCATGTACCTGTGTTATTGTCTCGCAGGGACACGTTTGTTGACATTGGAGTTCGCCGGAAGGCGTTTCGGTTGTGCTGGTCCTGGCGCTTGTGGAGTCCTCCGAAATTGGTGTGCCGCAGTTCTGTAAGAGGTTGTGTGCCCCCCCCTTCTCGGCGGCGGATAACGAGGGGGCGGCGCCTAGTTTCCCTGATTGGAACCGCGAGTGACTGTCATAGTATTTGTCATTGGTACTCTTGCACTGTGAAACTGCTTAATTTGGAGTCCCTGTCTTCCGATAGCTCGCGAAGCTTTAATTTTTTCGGGTAAGGTCCAAATAAGGTACCATCTTTTTCCTGGTTTTGAATTATAGACAAGAATGCTTTATCCAGGCCTGGTGTAACCAGCTTTGTTCGTACCTGTGTTTCTGTATAATGCAGGTCCGTTAATATGCGACAACCGTCTGATAAGATTTTTATACATTCTATCTTATTATCTTCCGTTAGGAGTAAAGTAAGTGCTTTGTTGATGGCTGCTATTTATGAGCTGCTATTTATGCTATTCCTGAGCCCAATTGATCTTGTTTTACCTGGAGTTTTTTGTCGCGATTTCTTTTCAAATCATTTACGGCTGCATATATCTCTGCATTCAATGTTGGCGCTTTTAAAAGTCGACAATTGTCGGGTATGTTGTACTCTTTCAAAAGTTTTTCTTTGATATCTCCTTGTAAGCCCTTTTTCAAAATAGGAAGCCAACGCTTTGCTAAGTTATTGTGGATATTTGGTCCATATACTGGTGTATCGTCACAAGTATCGCCTAAAGCATCTAACAGTTGTGGGTCGAGTTCCGGTTCGTCCAATGCGTCGGCTACTAACGAAGAATGTTGAGGTTCATCCGGCATTAAGTCCGCGATTAAGTCATCGGGAGGTATTTCTGGTGTCTTACATAGTTTTTCATCTTCACATTGTAGCCCAACATCTACAAAAATAAAATGTATGCTATAACATTTTTGTGGGTAGGTAGTTAAAAATGTTTAAAATTTTACTCATAAGAAATTGCCCAAAGTAACGCCCTCGTGTTGACCCGCAGTCAAACCTCCAGGCTGGTTTTAAAACGTCATGCTTGCCTATCGTGATAACCCGCAGTTATCCTCCAAGGAAGCTTAAAGACGTTAGTTATAACACTTAGGTATAGAGAATAGACCCTCTATTCATTATAGCGGAACTTTAATCACTTCACATTCTTAATAAGATATTATAAACTCACCTGCAATACTTTCAGGTTCTGGCGATGAAGATAATATTCTATTACTGCGTTTACGCATTTTTGCCTGTAACTTGCGAATTTTTTCATTGTAATAATTATTTTTTTCTTCAGCTGTTCGTTTCGGCATTTTATCAACTTATTAAAAAGTAACCTAAACTAGTGCCACCGATAAGTGCTCGTTGCCGCGCACGAAAAAAGAATGAGATGTTCCTACAATGTTGCCACGACAATGACTACCGTCCCTACTCTTAACATTTTTTTTATAGTGCGGAAGTTGCCAGCAGGATAAAAGTACTACTGTTGTTTTTATATCTGAAGAATGAAGCTTACGAAATATAATGACAACTGATGTACCTTGTAGCTTTCATCCGTGGGTCTGGTGCACCAGCCGGCGGCCGTGGCGGTGCACCAGCCCGTAGCAGTGGCCCAGCCCGTAGTGCACGCCGCGCCCGCCTACGCCGTCGCCAAACCCGCTGCCACCAGCTACGCTTCCTTCCAACAGGTAACCACTACTACTAGCACTAGCCATTGCTATAGATTAAAAATATCCCTAAAAAGCATGCTTTTAAAAAAATAGAGTTCTTAATTTTCTGGTAACTACTAGCCATTGTTATAGCTTAAAAGTACCCTACAAATGCAGACTTTATAAAATAGAGTTCTTGTTTAACTTCAACATGTGATTTACTCATTTGGTCTTTGGATTATAATCAACTTCTTGAATGATGTGTAATGGATATGTTAAAACTGAAAATCGAATAGTTCAAATTGCGGAAATTTCAAAAATCTACCATTAATAAAACATACATTGGCTTTTCTTCTTCTAGATAGAAATCACTTAATTTTGTTTTAATGATACAATTCATAGCAATCTATCCAAATAAATTTTCAGAAAGATACCTGCAAATATAAGTTAGAAAATAATTGTTACTTTCTGTAATTGCTTGATTAAAAACTTCTTATGGTATATTGTTAAACCCAATGGGGTTTTTAATTATGATCGATTTGAAATTTTATTCAGCGTACAAATACAAATACTAATAACACGAGGCAAATATGAGCATATTAAATAAACGCATGGAAGTGTAGTGAGAAAATCTTACAGTATCTTTAACCCGCACACTATAATACATATTAAGCCTAGTGACGTCACCTTGTTTTGCATTTCTTTTTTTTTTTGTCTCAGCGCTACATTTAAAACTTCTGTAACTTGTTTAATTCTGAATGAATTTAAAAATTCTTTGTTCGATTTTGAATATGGATACCTTTGATAAATACCTTTGATAATATAATCTACTTATACCTTTCATAACAAAACTGGAGTATAATTCTATTATTATTATTCCCTATTCTATCAGTTATTTCATTTACTTCCACCACAACATTTAAAACTTCTGTAACTAGTTTAATTCTGAATGGATTGACAAAATTCTTTATTTCTTTATTTATTATTTCTTAAATTTAGTATATTGATAGCTTTGATAAATTCAATAAAAAATGAAGTATATTTTACAATACCTAATTTAATCATCAATTATTTACTTTTCCCAGGTGGTCAACCCGTCAGTAGCAATAGCCCAACCTGTAGTGCACGCGGCGCCCGTAGTGCACGCGGCCCCGGCTGTCGTGCAGCAAGTAGTGGCCCAGCCCGTAGTCCACGCAGCCCCAGCGGTGGTGGCCCAGCCCGTAGTCCACACAGCGTCGTTCGCCCAGCCCGTCATTTCCAAGTACGTGTCTGTCGGAAGCTACGGAGGCTACGGTGGCTACGGCGGGGGCCACGGCTGGTAGACTTCAAATAGTTGTTTATTGTAAATATATTTTTGTGCGTTGAGATCATGTCTGGTATGGTGCTAATAAAGTTTATTTATATCGGTAATTGTATTTGTTTATTTTTTTTTTTTTGGTTGGTGGTTAGGTATCTAAGAAGCTGTCCGTTGAACTCAAGTTTATACGAGTTTCAAGATTCTATTAATGTAAAACATGATTAGCCCGTTAGTTATGAAATGGACGTCATAATTATTTTATACCTAATATTAAAATCTTTAGGTTTTATTTTTTACAATTTAATTTAAGGGCCTAGATGCCTAGCAATTCCGTAAAAAGGTTGTAAGAAAAAGAGAAAGAGAAGATACAAGAAGTGTTTTTATAATACCTACACAATACTTCGCAAACCGCATGACATGTCGTGTTTGATGTTTATCAAATAAGTAACCATGGAATATTCGAATACATCGATCCATCAGTATAGTGATGTACGTTTTTGATTTTTACAAAATATTCAAGAACCATTACCTTGAAAGCATTTTTTTGTCTTTAGTTTGTGTCTCCGATATAAAACCCCGATCGTTTTGGTCGTTCTCTTTGCAACAAAATAATACGATACTTTAAAAACGGCACGATTAAATATATTTTTAATGAATAAAGCCATAAATTATTATGTTAAACACTATGACGCCCGCGTAGTAACAATGTTTCGGAGAAATGTTACTGCCTGTTAAAATATGTATCCCAAATTTTAATTATAACGTCCACGAACCATATACATAAACTTCACCCATTTGGGACAAAACCATAATTTTGGAACAACAAATCATTATTTAATACCCCTCCGAAAACCGACATTTACTATTATACCCACCGCTTAAATCCACCCTTTACCCCTCATAAAAGTGAAGCGTCAAATTTCGATTTGGTTCGCCATACAATATCGTGAACCAGTGGCGAATCGGTATTCGGTACCGATTGTTGAATCGATAAACCGCGACGCATCACTAGCGATCGCGTGCTTAACTAAACATCACTATGAGCTGTCCTGTGACCCGGTCTAGGTGACTGTGAGTATGATTTCTTAAGAACTTGGGACATTCCTGAAGCAAAATGAATGTCCATTCACGACCGATTTAATAAAAGTTGCAAAAAGTCTATGCAGAGACTTCCTTCAAATTTCCAGGCTAAGAAAAAGACGCAATGGAAGTCCTTATCGTGGTATATATTCCGCAGTGGACATCCTATGGCTGGAGATGACTATGTGATTCGTAAAATTACTAAAATTAAAATGTCGTGAATTGGTCACGTCGAAACTGAATAACACTGAAAGAAAACAAGCAATCGTTTCAGCAATTATATTTCTAAAAGTAAGTAACTAAGAAGTATTTGATTTATCATTAAATCAAATATAATAAAAAAGTACAAATACACATAAAGGTAAAAATTAAACAATATCCTTAATAAAAAGACTACAAACCACTTGGTAAATCATACATTCAAAATGCGGACATAAACTTACGCCTTTTCTCCAAAAAAGGTAGGCAGTGGTGCTACCATGACAACCACATATCGCCTTGAGTGTTATGTCCGCACAATGTGCCAGCCTTTCGCTATATGGAGCACACATTTCTGACTCCAGGCTGATAATGAATAGAAAAATAAATCTGTTTTTCTAAAAATATTATATCACTTTGCCCGACACAGGATTCAAACCCAAAACCTCAGCTTTGCAATCCGACCAAACCGTGTTATAACTACGCCACCGAGGACAGTGTAAATCAAATAGAGAAAAAAAAATGAATAAAAAATCACAAACAATCGATTTAAAAATTCCAAGAGTAAAATGAATGCAGAATAATACAAATGAATACGAACCGTAAAATAAAATATAAAATAATGCTGACAAACTTAACGATATTCCACGAAAGCTCTTCAATTGTATAACCCAAATTGAGTCCGGTATGACCCAAATACTTGGTTACCGCGTTAACAGTTGAACAACAGCCTTTCAGCTTTCAGTATCACGGATGCCATGAAACGGCAAGCACCGGCTGGTTTCAGTGCCAACGCGCCTCACAAACTTGTTATAATAAAGTTTATAATATACGATTTGATTAGAATGTAAAGTGAACTAGACTTGAAAATGAACGCGTGGTCCGGACGCAGTGAAGATGCCATGGGGCCCACTGTCACCCGTGAGTTAAATACACGTTATTTTATGCATTTTAAAAAGCTAGGAAATTGTTTAAAGAGAATATAAATTTTAAGCTAATAATGTAACAGAAATCTTCGAAATATATAATTTTTGGAGGTGTTGATATACAGACGGACAAAATAAATAATATGTTTAGAACCGCGATACATAAAAAACCAAGTCTTCGGTGTTTAGAACAGTTTGGTTCTTATGTTTTTTTATGGAAGTAAAAGTAAATTAAGTGGAAGTAAAACAACTTTTATTATTACATGAATTGATAATAAGAGCGCCGAACAAATTAGCTATCTTTGAATTTTCGTATTATGTATTTTGATACATTTATGAATTAACATCAAATTATTGTTCTACTTCATACATTTTAAATATGATATCGATATAAATATTTTAACAACAAAAATAAACAATAAAATGGTGGAAAAGTGAGACAGCTTTAAATTAAATCGCTTAAACGAAACTCACATAATTTTAAATTTTATGAAAAATTATTTTTGGTGTCGAATTATAAGGAAATGATGACACAACAGCCATTAAAACATTAATCATATCGGTTCAGATGCCAAATCAACAAGGCCATGTTCCTCAGCCATAAATATAACCACTACCCGCCAACTGGAAGTAGAGCAATCAGAAAAGAGACAGAAATTTATAGCATTGTTTTCTTATAATTATAACATCAATATAAGATAAAATAAGACAAAAAAAGATACGCCTGTATCCCAAGATGTGATAAAAGCGTGTTCATAGCGACGACGGGAGCATATTTCACTCCTGGGTAATGCATGTAAGATTGCTCAAATCGAAAAATGACATCGAATCAATGATAATAGATCATTTGTCCTGATAAATGAACCTACTCTTTCCGGTTCACAACTTATATAAGGTTAATTATTATTTTGGCAGTACCTAACTCTGAGCAAGCCAGAATGTTTTATAGATTAGTATTAGGAAAATAGGATTATATCATTATAAGTAGACATTTTATACTAGGGCACCACATAGGGCACGATGGCAGACATGTCCATTGGACAAAAAGTTCCTAAATAAATAAAGAATTATAAACTTATACGAGGTGTTATTTAAATAAGTGAGTTGTACATTTACGAAGAATATTAAGAATAGAATAATAAAGTAAAAAAATATTACCTATTACCTAGATGGAAATATATAATATCTATGTTAAATATATGTTCGAAGCTTTGCGTTCCGAGTACAAATATTGCGGTACAATAAATTTTAAACATTGTTGCAAGGAATCCAAACTGTGTACTGTTAAAACTGATGAATATGCTGATAAATGAATAATTCACTGAATATCAGGCATTTCATGACGATCTCGTGCAATATTACATAGTTAATTTAAGTAACATAAATTTCACAATAAAAGTAAATATAACACAGTTACTTATATGGATTGATGATCATACCGGGTATCTCAAGACTGCTACCGAAAACGAAGCCGGGTGGTAGTTTTAGTGACTACAAACACAATGCAACTAAAAATTTCGCAAAGAAACGCGACAATGATTTTTTATGATTTTTTAAATATCGTCATTTTTGGGTGGTAAATCCATAGTTTTTGCTAAAATAATAATTTAAACACTTTTATATCTTAGATTATTTATAAATAAAAGGATATACACTGTTATTTTAGGAAAAAATGTATTTACCACCCAAATATGGCCATAGGAAAAAAATAACAAAAAAAAAATGGTCGTTTTTTTTTGCAACTTTTTCTGTTGCATTGTGTCTGAAGTCGCTTTAACTACCACCCGGCTTCGTTTTCGGTAGCAGTCTTGATATACCCTGTATATTTCTTTTTTCTTTACATTTTAATATTCTCACTTGTATAAAGCCATTGATTTACAATAAATCTTTAAAAAATAATGATGTCTGTAACAACATTAGATCCAAATAACAAAATGGTAAACCGCAGTTCATGTTAAACGATACGAGCTCTCGTGTAGCAAAACCAAACCATACAACCATAAACTACAAAGCAATGCTTGGCATTCCGCTGCGCTCGCCATCCTGAGGCATAGATGTTAAATCTTAAAATTTCCAGTAGTTACTCTGGCTACAATGCCCTTCAGTCCTTCAAACCGGAACACAACAGTGCATTTACATTGCTGTTTGGCAGAAGAAATAGAAATTGCGGTGGTACCTACCCAGGCGGCCTCTCACATATGAGAGAACTACCACCAGTAAAAGTATTAAAAGTATTTACCATGAAATTATTGTAACGCTTGATACCAATTGTCGGTATGGCATAAAGAACGGAAATTGCACCTAGTCTCTACAACATCTATATAGTACTGTAATTATACCACAAACCACCTAACTAGTCTATGGGTTATCCTAATTAGCACAGAGGCTGAACTACAGTGTTAATGAATAATATATACTTTGTAGTTATGTATTAAAATATGATGAATATGTATTAGAGGGTGATAAGTGAAAGAGAAAGATTGTTTTTATTCTGTTATGGCAAAGTTATTGCACTGCAATAATGGTAAGCGCAATGCCAGTCCTAAGCATGGCGTGCCATTGTATCAGAAGGCCCACGCCGTTGTTTCTTCTCGCTAAAGCAGAAGGCAGGTGCTCGTCTCGCCATTCATCACAATAAAAAAAAGTCCGGCAGTTTTCTTCCCTTTCACATATGTTTTTAAAACTTAGTTGCTCGTGACATCATGCGGTGTAGGGTCAACATCCAAGGTGAAAGGGTACGATCGTTAAGGTGTTACCGGTACGATATTATCTAGATTTCGTGCTGACGTATGTAAGGTTAAGTAGTTGAATGACCTTTACATAATTAAAGCAGGTAAATATGGTATCCATTTCAGTGTTATTTATAAAATTTGTGCTTGAATGTTAAATTGACCTTTTTGAGATGAAACCTTAAATGTATATTTTCGACGCTGAAATAATTTATTGACAAATAGACTTGTTTATTGAACAAAAAGAAAAAAAATGTTTTATTTGTAGCATGTAGCAATAATTTAACTTAAATATGATACAAAAAGAGCTTGTTACAAAAACGAACCACACTCAGCATATGCTGGTATTCAACCAAACAATGTATTTATAAGTTAAGACTAATACCAAAAAAAATAGTTATTTGTTAATGTGTAATGCTGATAGAAATTCAAATGACAGATAGACAAAGACACAGAGTAGATAGACAAAAGGAAAACAGTATTATGTATAACAGTATGTCCTTTCTGATGAAAAATAAACCACTAATTGCATATATTTACATGTACATTAATTTTCTCACTCCCCTCATCATGCCTTCTCTATTTTCTCTACCTCACTATATTTTACTTCAATACTAAACCTATTGCAAAAATAACCATTGCAATCCTACTCAATTTTGAAGAGTTCTACTCTTTAAGTCCGAAGGTGCATATTCATCAGGTCTTCACCCATTTTGTATGACACTTTTTATTGTACTTTAAAACAAAAAATAATTTTCCAATGCAATCGGTGTACATAAACAAAAATAAACAGACGTATTGAGGATCTCCTCCATTTTTTGATGTTGGTTAATTATTTTTTTTTCATTTAACCAAAACAGCTAATGAAAACATGATGTGATTTTGTGATTTTAAATCAACAAATAATAAAATGATATGTATAACATACCATTAAACATTACCTGCATCAACGACCAATAAACAAATTGCTAACATTACGTCATCGTAGAAACATACTGAGAAATTACTTTCCACGAAAACTTTATCGTGCTACATCGAAACTATTGTTTATTAAATTACCATCAATTATCGTTCTGCTCTGACGGAAATAAACCATGTTGTAAATGAATATTTGAAAAGCCGCGAATCGTAGAGTTACAATACATAATATTATCACGGATGTGTCTCATAAATGTGGTCTGAAAGAATATAGCAATAAAGGCTTTTTGGAACATTAATTTGCTATTTTTTATCATCAAAAATCTAATATACCTCATTTCTTCTTCTCCCAAATGCATTTATTGGATGTTTTTAACCAAATCGTCTACTTTATTTTATACCACATAAAATACCCCATGCACTCCACAACCCATTTTCGCACTGCAAATATAATCAATCTTCTTGCATCCATCCATTTAGTGCAGTCAAATCACCGAAGCACGCCTTCCATGTTAGTACTACATCGTCGTTTAACCTACGTTTTAATCACCTAATGGCCCATTGATGGATGCTCTTTGATTACAACGTGGAACAGTTGGATACCCTAGATTAAATAATGGATGCCATGTCTTAGTCTTAGGATAGCGGCTTGATTGTCTTTCTACCTGTGTAGTAAAAGGAATATAAAAAATGTACATACATGCATACCTCACGCTTTTTTCCCGGAAGGGGTAGGCAACTTTGCTACCAGGACAATCACGTTTCGCCTTGCGTTTTCCGTCTCATGTTGCGATAGAGAACCAACTTATCGCTGTTTATAGCACGAATTAACAGGGCTGATAAGTATTTTTTTTATTATTTATAAATCCCACCAATGACAGAAACACTAAACATACAAAAACTTCTCCAAAAAGTGTTCGATTGAGGGCAGTTACACTTAAATACCAACATGAAACGAACTCCTCCAATTACCAACTACATTTTATTTACTAGTAACATAGTAAGATTATGAAAATCCCCCTTCAATATAGGTAAGTAGTGACAGCTAAGTTGACCCGGATTATGTCACATTTCACCACTTAACACGAGGAATCCTTACAAAACTCAAACCTACACGTGTCTGACCATTAACCCTTCATATAGGCTAAGATGTGTGAAGTGTGTAATCCTTATTTCTTACATACCTACTACCCCTTTAAACTTTCTTCGAGAAACAAAAGGCATAGCATTAGTTGGGTTATTGACACAGTTACATAAAGGAACACCGTTTTATGGAAATTATAAAGCATAAACAATGAACAATAATTGTTTGATTTTATATGATCGTTCCTCCATAATTATGCTTTTTAGAACGAATAGTATAAATAAAACTAAAATGGTACTACAATCCATTGGCAGTCAAACCAACCTCACGTTTCAAAGGAACTATAACTTTAGTAATATATTTGTAATACAGGAGCGGCCAGTGCAAAACCTGACTCGCCACCGCCGCTCAAGAACGGCAGCGACCTGAGGGAATCAGGGTACTTGATAGCTGTTGGATCTAGAACAGCCAGGTAAGTACGACAGCCTCCGTGGCCCAGTTGGTTGAACGCTGGCTGTGAAACGTGATGCCGTGATCTCCCGACCGAGACAAATATTTGTGTACTAGAACTTTTATAATAAATACAAATCTCATTTGAGCTATAGGAACCGAGATTTTGAATATCTTAAGACGCGGACACGATGGCAATGGTGACTTATGAGACAATATTAAGAACGACAAAACAAAGTCTGTTTAGGGTGTAATCTGCCAAACATAATATATAAACTTAATATAGGAGCTCGAAAATTCGTGCGACCAGTAATCAAATTCAATCAAAGAATATTACGAACCGTTTGATGCTATGCGTCCGATACTTAATATGTGAATAGGTGTCCACCTGTCAAAGGCGTCCGCCTTTAATGATACATTGGATAAGTCCCAATTTTGGCCTTGTTTGCATTTAAGATTGATCAATGAACAATTTGCAATGTTCCATACCATATTATAATTAATTTAAATTAGTTCTAATATTTAAGACAGAAAACATAGGACATAGTATCGTTATGATTGTGTTTTATTTATTGTTGATGATGTTTTGTAATTACAGCTTGTATTAAATATTAACAATAATTAACAATTATACTTATTTTACTCAGTAGTGTATTTATCCATAATCTTGGTTGATTTCAGGTTTCGACGAAAATACAAAAATCGGATGTTTATTTTAGTACTTGTAATTTTACTTCTACTTATATTGTGTTTAGCAATAACGATGACTGTACTATGTAAGTATGTTTTTTTTTTTCACTTAAAAATATACAAAATTTACTTTTCTTCAAACTGGCCAATTCGATGGTAAAAAAATCGTTCGTAATAATATTCCATATTACACCTAAGGCAATCTGTATCTATTTTTAGCATTTTGGTGGTTCAACCTATGATTGTTAAAGATAATTCATATTGCTGAAATTATTGTCATTCTTTACATAATATATCTTTTACATAATAATAAAATTATTATTAAAAGTAACAATACAAATGTTTATAATTGAAACGGAAGGTAGTGTAACTAATATCGGGCACACATGCCGTGCTGAATAAATAAGTTTTCATATTTATCCATCTAGCATTGAATTTTCAAATGATTTTATTATTTTTAATACCAATAGAGACATTGAACGAATATTTTTGATGTAGATGTAAAACAAAAGAGGCATAAGCCTATAAGACTGTGTGAGAGTAAGGAATGCCTGCGGTCAGCAGCCAATCTGTTATTATCTATGGACACGAAAGCCGATCCTTGCGATGATTTCCATCAGGTAAGAACTTGAAATGTTGGGGTGCTTATATGTTATTCGGCTAGTGCATGGTTCGGCAACCTTTTGAGTCGAAAGATCCAAAAGTTATATTATACTATACAACATTTCTAAGTTTTTAAAGAGGCACAATTTTATTGTTTAAAAGGAGGGGCGCAGTAAAAAGCGAGGACAAGTGACTGATACATACAAATAGTGCCTACACTATTTGTATGTATCAGTCACCTAATCCTCACCAATCGATTCAAAAGGTTTTTTTAATATTTATTTTTAAAGAGTTCGCATGTGGTTCACGAGCCGCATGTTGTCGAATCTTGTGCTAATGGAATAATGTGATCTATTATTCTATAACTTTGGATATGTCTTTAATTTTATCTTCCATATTAAATACTAACTAAAAGTCAATACTTGATATTATAATTATCACCAGCACCATCATCTTCAGGGACGGGGCTTATTGTATTTAACCAAAAATTTCATAACAAATAATAAATTTCAATTCAGGATACCAACTACGACATGATGAAATAGAAAAGAGTTATTTGCCATCGCAGAAGAACATGGGGAGACATAAATTAAATAAATAAGATTACAATACAGGGTATCTCAAGACTGCTACCGAAAACGAAGCCGGGTGGTAGTTTTAGTGGCTACAAACACAATGCAATTAAAAATTTCGCATAGAAACGCGACAATTATTTTTTATGATTTTTTAAATATCGTCAATTTCGGGTGGTAAATCCATAGTTATTGCTAAAATAATAATTTAAACTCATTTATACCTTAGAGTATTTATAAATAAAAGGATATACACTATTATTTTAGGAAAATATGTATTTACCACCCAAATATGGCCATAGAAAAAAAAATAACAAAAAAAAATTGTCGCTTTTTTTTGCAACTTTTTCTGTTGCATTGTGTCTGAAGTCGCTTAAACTATCACCCGGCTTCGTTTTCGGTAGCAGTCTTGATATACCCGGATTAAATATATAATTAATATGATTATTTCCACCAGTACTCCTGCGGAAATTGGGCGGATGATCATCCCAGACCTGATTCATATTATTCCTACGACTGGTTCCGGGACAAACAGACTAAAGTTTACTCTATGGTGAGGGATTTTCTGAATAGAAACATTACCAAGCTACCTAAACCTGTGAAGCAGGCTAAAGATATGTACGCCGCTTGTATGGATATAGGTGAGTAAAACAATTTATATTTAGTATCAATATCATATTAATTTTTAAAAGGCACTTCATTACCTATGAATTAGTATTGAATTTAAAGCTTGAAATTATATTCCACACTGATGGAATAACAATCAAATCGAAGTAAAAAATATAAATACCTATTTTAAATTTAATTGATAAACAAATACTTCCAAATTTCCAAATAACCAATAACTTTATTCATACCAAAGGCTGCATCTAACGACTTCCTCCAACTTCCATAGATCGTCCCTCAACCTTGTAAACCAATGGTTCTTAATCTTTTTCATGATCCATTTGACAAATAATTGTCTAGCCTTTGACCATCCAGTTGGTTGAATGGGTACCTTTTGGACAGGACTTTTTCTATACATCCATTGATAAACATCCTTAAAGTTATCTTAAAAATGACCTTAGCATGACTCTGCGTACCGCTTGGGATACTTCCAGGGACCACCTGTTAAGAACCACTGTCGTAAGCAATACTTAATTGTTTTTCTTTGCAGATACATTAGATGAAGTTGGTGTAAAACCAATATTCTCAATACTAGAATCAGTAGGGTTGCCAGCGCATCCAAAAATCCTTAACATCACGGGTACAGATCTTGTGAATCACACGTACGACTGGCTTGAAACGGTCATCAATATTAAGATAAAGCTTGGAATGGATGTTCTGATTGGCTTCGATATATTCACTGACCCTAAGAACTCTTCTGAGTATCGCATGGTTTTGGGATCCCCGGAGACTGTCAATCCTTTTCCCAGGTGATGCTTCAATTTATTATTTTGTCGTTGCACTAAGATCCGATCTGGTTATCATTGTATTTAAAATAGTCCAAACTTATAGAAACACTAATTTTTTATATTCAAATACTCTGAATGTAAATTATTGAGAGGAAGATTTAAGTTGATTGAAGGACATTATAGAGTAACTACTGGACATATTGAGACTCATATTGATGTCTCAGGGTGGCGAGCGCACTGGGATGCTAAGTATTACTTTGTAATCCAAGGTGTTATCAGGCAAACGGCAGACTCGTCTCGCTATTCACTGCAATATAAAAAAGTGCTAAAGTAATTGTTACGTAGAACTCTAGCAGTTAAAACAATTTTTTTCAATGGCTAAATTGGGTAATTAGTCCAACAAAAGTTATGCTTATTGAAACCAATAACAATATGCAAGCTATAACCCAAATTAATATAAGAATATTTTTAGCGTATTTGACTTAAGGCGTCGCAAGTACAAATATCCTTTCAAGAAATCAAAAAAGAAGGACATCAGGGATTTGAAAGTTAAAGATGATGATGAAGATAAAATAACACAGATATACAAAGGGTACTACGCTGCATTGATGAAAATAATGTATGAAAACGAAGGTGATAATACAACAGTGGTGAGCGATCAAGAAATGCTGACTCGGTTCAACAACGTCGCTGAGGTGTATCATTACCAGAATCAAGATTTTTATGAGGTATAAACTACTATTGAACATTAATAGCCCCCGTCACGTATATCCACGAAACAAGATAATGTGTTGTTAGATCTATCTGTATCTATATCAGCCCATATACGTCCCACTGCAGGGCACGGGCCTACTCTACAATCGAGAATACGATTGACAGTGGTTAGGCCATATAGTTCACCACGCTGGCCTAGTGCGGGTTGGCGGACTTACATACCATAGAAATTCATATAAATCGCTATGGTATGCAGGTTTCCTCACGATGTTTTCCTTCACCGTTAGATCTATGAGAGGTAGGTAAATTTTATTAGTAACAGTGTGTATTTTTAAAATATTTAATGAAAATTATATTCTGTTTTGTCCGGGTGTTCAATGCAGTTTTCCCATGAATGTGATGTGTCCATGATGTATCCGTTCCAGTGGTCAATTATTTGGCTGTTAATGTCCACTGACGAAAATTCAAGCCATAGATACACTGTATAGTAAATAAGTAAGTAAGTGTAAGTTCAAGCGCTGCTTAATTGAGCGGGCGAAATTAATATAAAACATAAAAATTATTTACATACTTTTCTCTACAACAACGATCGGAAGTTTGAACTTTTTAATGAATATTGAAAAATATTGTAAACTGCTTTATTTTTATGTAATAAGTACTAACAAGTATTTTATTATACAATTATGTGGTCGTTTAACAGCATTTTATCTAACACGTTATAAATCATATTGTAATAACATAGACATGTTAGCGGGACAATGATCACATAACATTACGTGTTAATTTGCACCTGTATGTATTGGTATTGGTAGATAAATTGGAATCCATTAGATAATGCCTTTGTGTTAGCATTTAGCTAAAAATGACAAGATAACCATCATCATTGTAGTAAATCTTATGGACAGACTCTATTTAGAAAACTAAAGCATTTATTATGAACATAAATAAAAAAATTAAAGCAAATAGCAGATTAGTAAGCGATTTTATCCCTCGGATCTCAAGCTGCTCTTTCTGTTATTTTTTTAGTAGTGGTAAGTAATTCGTATAATAAAATATAAATATTATCTGGATTTACACCATTGTGACTTTTCATTTTCTAGAATAATGACTTTTTTTTAAAATGTCAATTTCATGATGTGTATGTAAATTAAATTAATAGACTGTCGAAATAAAGCTTTTATTTACGGATTTTATCGCGATTATAACATTCGTATAAATCTAAGAAATAATCACAATAAAATGTAAAAAATTATAGAGTTTTTATACCGGGTATCTCAAGACTGCTACCGAAAACGAAGCCGGGTGGTAGTTTTAGTGACTTCAGACACATTGCAACAGAAAATGTTGAAAAAAGAGCGACGATTATTTTTTTCCTATGGTCGTATTTGGATGGCAAATTCATTTTTTTTCCTAAAATAATAGTGTATTCCCTTTTATTTATAAGGACTCTTAGGTATAAAAGAGTTTAAATTATTATTTTAGCAAAAACTATGGATTTACCACCCAAAAATTACGATATTTAATTAATCCTAAAAAAACATTGTCGCGTTTTTTTTTTGCGAAAATTTACTTGCATTGTGTTTGTACTCACTAAAACTACCACTCGGCTTCGTTTTCGGTAGCAGTCTTGATATACCCGGTAGAATACTTAGCTGGAGGATCAAAAATTCTTATCTCTCCCTTCTATTTTCACACCTAACCTAAAACTTTATAGATGGTTGTTTATTAAAATGTAAGGAGATATTTATCATTATTTTATCGGATGAACTACTTGTTTTCGGACCTCAGGCTCAGTGGTTCTAACCGAATACTAAAAAAATGCTGATAATAACAAAATTCGCTTCTTCGTCCTATTCCAAAGCAAGGGTCTCATCTACAACCAAGCCTTTACTTCCCGCTGACCTAGTGTGTTGGTAGAAAAATCAAATATAAATAAAAGGGTCAATTATTTTTTGACAAACTACTGACGAATACATCAAATTACACTAAATGATAAATTAAATATTTGTACGTGACATGTCAACGCAACTAGTCAGTTTGGACGTGATATAAATTATCAAGTCGGATCTAAATTAACAGTTGTAGTCAATATGGTGACCTAGAAAAACCTAGTAAATCGTTTTAGATCATATCTAGTTTATGTATACATTTTACATATGAATCAGGCTTTCCGTTAACGGCTTACGACAAGGGTAAACTGACTATTACTTGATTTATAAATACATACATACATAAACTCACGCCTTTTTCTAGAAGGGGTAGGCAAAGGTGTCAGGACATCACATTTCGCCTTGTATGTTCCGTCCCACGACATGGTAGAGGGGAGCCTATCGCCACATCGGGCACAAATTCCTGACTTTGGGCTGATAATAAATAGAAAAATCCAATATCACTTTGCCCGACCTGGGATTCGAACCCGAGGCCTCAGCTTTATAACTGAACCGTAGCACAACTACGCCACCGAGGCTATCTAAATACAGAATTTATTTTATGTTACATCTCGAAGTATTTCTTTATTTTTTAGGCCCAGCCATTATTAATACTGTAAAAAATATTCCAATATTATAAAAAGTCATACAACCGTAGATGTACGGTTACGATAGCTGAGTTCAAATTAAGAATAGTCAAAGTTTATCTGTGGGCATTATGTAATGCCCCATATTTTGGCTAAGATTACTTAAGAGTTTGTTAAGTAAGGCTTTGACTTTGGCTAGGGCGAGGAGAGTAAAAAGCTTGACTCTAAATGAGATCTGACAACTTTTTGACAATGCGAATCATATGGTTTATTCTTGGCATGAAAGTGTTTTTGGTGGTATTGTATTATAACCCATATAGGTTAAACTTGTCATTATTTTGGGAGCGATGATGTGGATTACCCAAGCATTCACGACCATCTATAAGTTAATAAACAAAAAATTCAAACACAAAAAAAATCTGCATTTAATATTATAGTAAATGTTATTGACCAATCACTCACTCGTCAATTTGGACATGTCCTGTATAAACCATTTAATTATGTTGGCACAAGCCATATGTACACATAAAGAACGTCAATTACGTTTACCATTCATATTTACGACCTAGAATATTTAAACGTCCACAGCCCACATAGGCGTTCATTATTCAGGTGATCTGTTAGTTTTTACTTACAATTCAAATTCTATACACTTACTAGTATTCAGAAAACTCAATAAAATTGTAATCATAAATAAATTTTATTCACTAATATAAGATCTCATTTATTATTTAACATTCTACTGGTATATTAAAACACTCATTGAACAATATTACTTATCCTAACATATAATATAGCATAACAATAAATATTAAAAATATATTACATTTGATGCAGTAAACTGCAAAAGATCCTATAGAAATAAGTATAAAACATTCCAGCTAGAATCAACAAACACAACGGATGATGCAGAAGACTATATCAACGTACCTGAGTATACGGTTGACGAGATCCAAGCGTATACTGACGCGTTCGTTCTGAGCTTCAACGCTACACCTAGCCCCATCTGGAAGAGATATCTAGAAGGAATCTTCAAGATCAGCAACGTGACGCTAGACTTCAGCAAGGACAAGATACTGGTGGCCGACCCTGATATGCTGTACATGGCGCAAATGGCTAAAGCTGTTGCAAGTACTCCGGATTATGAGCTGGAATTGTATACATGGGTTAAGGTTAGTAATTTTTTACGAAGCTTTGCCAGGGTCCAAGTAAGAGGATTCGACAGTGATGCTAATAATGTTTCCCACTAATCGCCACAGTTTATATTATATAAGATATTTATAACAGGATCCGAGTCTCTCACAACACCAATCATAAAATCCAATCCGAGACAATACTATTTATTATTTTCCAACCAATACTACTTACAGGATTTATCCCAGGGGCGTGCACTCCTTGTAGGCAGAAATGCAGTGCTTTACTTGCCATTCACAGATATTTTATTATAACGTTCGTACGTTTTAGATGACTTTAATTTATAGTAAATAAATGAATAAACAAAATATAATAACTTAAAAACGCCTATTATTTTATAAATAGCACCTATTTGCAATCACGCAAACATTATGGTTGCCACGCGAAAAGCAAGAGGCGCTGCAAAGCAAATTAATGTACCCAATCAACCAAGTAATGCCGCCGCGTCCCGCATTACATTTGTTTGCATGTGTGTAGTAATTTTGGTGTCCGTGCACAGTCGCAAACGCACACACCCATGAATATTGAAAGCCGCGACTCCTGCGGCAGGCCTCGGGAGTTCGGCAGTTATCGGGAGTAATCGTAAATGTTCGTTGCCTATAATCCGAGTAAAATTAATAGGCTGGAATCTAATAAATCACCTATGCACATTATGCATTTTTGGTTAGTAAGGTTTTATTTGTTTAAATAGAAATGTTTTGTGTTTCGCGGGGGCCATTTTGCTTTTTTTATGAGTTTTTGCATTGTTTACTATTTTATAGTAGTATGTTTGTAAAAAAATAGATTTCTTAACGGATTTTTCATTTTAACATTTGAAAGTGTGTACATTTAACAGTTTATTACTAAGTTTCGATATTAATTGTAGTCATTTGCTTTTACTAGTGTGTTTGTTTATTTTTTTAAATGTTATTTGATTGCGAGGTTTGTGTTAAAAATGTATGTTTATCAAATGAATGAATGAGGTGGCCGAAATCTTGCGTTTATTTACATCAGGATAGGTATAGTAATCTCAACTAACCGGAACCTTGAATATGTGCAAATTGAAAGCTGACTAGGTGAGTTTTTTTTATTTTACTTATTAGAATTTCTTCCGCCGCGACGATCGATCGCTGTTTTGTCTGCTTTGCCGTAGAAGATGGACATGAATAGTAGTACATCTAAGACTTGTTATGTTGGCATGGTTTCCGACTTAGAGATCCGTCGCGTGGCTGTGGCTATGCTAAAAAACTATAAAAGAAAAAGTTTTTGTGACCGAGTACTCCGCCGCATACCCAGTGTCATAATCCTGTGCACGCCGCTGATTTATCCCAATGCTGTATTATCGAGTACCGACAATTATTATGTGAGATTGTGTGCTCGTTGACCTATTCCGCACTTCTTAATAAGCGTGGTGGATGTGGAGGTCTTAACTCGTTTAAAACATGCGTTTTGAGCAGACCTTGTAATCGCACACGTCCACAACTCTCTGCCACTAGGTCTGTAATATCACTTTGTTTAAAATAATTTCAGTCAAGTACATTCGTAATCTCAAAATCTTTATGCCTTTAGGTGGTAGAAGTGCTCTCAACCCACACCACAACAGAGATCCGGAGCCTGTTCTACCGCGCGTACTACGAGCTTCGACCTTTGGACTCCAACATCCCTCCCCGGAGCCTCCACTGCGCCAGCGCCGTCAACGACATGCTTGGGATGGCTGTCGCTTACGGCATCATTGACCCGCACTTCCTCAGCGTTACTAAACCTAAGGTAGGATTTGATTTCTTCAGAATTTGAAGCTTCTGATGGTTTGAGTGATCCTGCAACCTCCACTGCGCTAGCTCCTTCAACGACATGCTCGGGATGACAGTCAGTTATGGCATTATTCACCCGCACTTCCTCAGCATTACAAAGCCTAAGGTAGGATTTGATTTCTTCAGAATGTAAAGATTCTGATGGTTTGAGTGATCCTGCATCCTCCACTGCAGTGCCTCTGTCATCGACATGCTCGGGACTTCCTTAGTGTCACCAAGCCTAAGGTAGGGTTTGGTTGCTTCAGAATCTAAAAATACTGATTGTTTGGATGATCCTCAAATTTTAATATTTGTAAGACCAAAAAGCCTCTCGTAATTTGTAAATCTACGATAAGATACTTGTTATCTTATGTTGTGGTCAAAACTGTGTATGTCTATTGAAACAGTTATTTAAACTAATTATAATACTACAGTTCAGTTTATCTATTTCAAACTGACTGAATTGTATTTAACGCCTTATCTTCTACTATAAAAAGATGTTTGTCTGTCAGAAATTGCCTTGTGCGATAAGACCGCCAATTGTACTTTTTTTTTCTAGTTTGTATTGTTTCCTTTTGTATTTATTTATGGTGTACAATAAAGCTTATATAAATAAAAAGATGGTCTTGAAACTGAGACCG
The DNA here is from genome assembly GCA_009982885.2 of Hyles vespertilio. Taxonomy (NCBI): domain Eukaryota; kingdom Metazoa; phylum Arthropoda; class Insecta; order Lepidoptera; family Sphingidae; genus Hyles; species Hyles vespertilio. The sequence goes on along the minus strand of CM042821.1, from coordinate 17,168,467 downwards.
TTACGATTATATTTAAAACCACCATTTTAGAAAAAATATTTTAATAAGTAATAGCGCGTTAGATTTCTCGAAGTATTTATATGGACTGTTACAAAACAAAGCTAATCATTGGTTATATTTGAAATAAATTACATAGCCAACGACTAACCTTTAGACAGATTTGACGCCTTCTCATTAGGTCATTTTCTGTACAGTAAAGTTAGACCTTCAATACATAATTAACTAATCCAGCACCGGCGTGTAAAATTACTAACACAAGTTACTAACAGAATTGGATGGATTTTATTACATTGATAAGAGTGGAGGTACGATATTCGAAAGATGGCTTGGAGACGATCGGCTCAAGATCGTGCCCAGGGGCGTGCCATAGTAGAGGCCTATGTCCAGCAGTTGATGCGGATAGGCTGATGATGATGATAATAAACATATTATTGTTAGTAGGTTTTACTAAAATACAAACCATTAATTTTATTTGCATAAACCATAATTTTTATAAAACGGGATCAATACTAGATTACTAACCAAGCCTTCATTTTCAGATTGAAACTATGCTAGATGAGCTGAAAAAACGCTCTTGCTCACCTTGTCGGTCAAGTGAAATGGATGGACGACGACACAAAGCTAGCCACGTATCAGAAAATAATACAAATGAAGACACTTATAGGATTCCCGGAATGGTTACTTGAAGAGGACAAGCTAGAGGAATACTACAAAGGAATAGAAGTGAACAAGAAGAAGCATTTGGAGAATATGATCAATATAATTCAAGTGAAAGTGAAGAATGGACTGAACACCCTTCGTGAAAGCAACAACTTCGGATGGTCGACAGATCCTACCGAAGTGAATGCTTATCATACTTTCCAAGAAAATACTATTAGTAAGTAAAACAAAAGCAATACAAAAACCTTCGATCAAATATATGCTAGATACAGAGTCCGGAACAATTTTATATGCCAAAAGCAGCCGAGCTTATACTTATACATTTGAATTTAGAACTACGAGATGTAGCAAAAGTATTAAATTATAATCAACGTCAGGTAACAATAAACCTTTTTCCTTTGAATTAAGATTTATTACGTTTTTGGACTATACTAAATTCTGCTTTTTTTCAACTAAGTCCATCTAATGGTTGTCTGGAGGAAATCACGATAAGCGATAAGACCGCCAATTGTCACCTTTATTTAAACGTGTTTTCATATTTATTTTGTCTTATTATTGTATGTGGTGTTCAATAAAGAATTTATAAATAAATACATAATTTCAAATAAGAGTATACGCTTATTAGTGCTCTTATTTCTCTTGCCGTTTTTTAGGCCGTGACTTATAATCTACTGTATATTTGATCGAAGACGAAAACCGTAAAAAGCTTATTCGAAATGTCGTTTGCCATAAATTGCCAATACTTTTCTAAACCCAACAATTCATTAGATCAGGGACTAAATTCAAACCTTTATCATCAGCTATATTGAGAATATACAAAACAGTATCACTGAAATTAAGACTGATTTAGAAATAAATTAATTCAAATTAAAAAATATTCTTCTACCTCGAAATACAATATATATAATACGTTTAAAAATTTAAATGTTTTGGACGCAGCCGTACCTCTGGTTATGTTACAACATCCATTCTTTGATTTGGGACTAGAGTAAGTACCTATATTTCCATTTGTGACTGAATCGAGACAGTATGTTTTGAATTTAACTGGAACGACAGACAATTAAATTGATATAAGTTGTAAATGGATTTCATATATTAAGCACAGTTAAATTTCATTTACCTTCAAATACGCTTATTTAATATTCATTTGAAATTACATGTTTAATTTAAATGAATTTTATCTTTAGATTACAAATAAAAGCAGCTGAAGTACCAACTTGTAATTTTTGTAATACAAATACGCAACAAAACCTTTTTGTATATAAAAGTTAAATTAATATTTTTTTAACTATTCACTGTCATTAATATAAGTTACCATCGAGAGTAAATGATTGTACAATTATTGTTTTAATGCAGTTCTTTGAACTACGGTTCTCTGGGAACGGTGCTTGGACACGAAATCACCCACGGTTTCGATAACTTCGGTGAGTATTTTAATCCTTCTTTCAATGATGACTTCGGGGACGAAGTCATGAATTACATTAAGGACAAACGAGTAGCATCTTAAGCATCTCTACGAGATTTAGATGCACTTGTGCGAAAACTATGAATGTTGACAATGGCATTTCTTATAAGGAACTTAAACCATAGTTACCTGTAAATATCAAAGGAGCCTTTTTAATCTTTACTATCGAAAATCACTCACTAATTACTGCGATGTATGAAAATATCAACTATTTCTAAAAACGTTGTTTTATCATAGATTGTCCACAGTCTTTTGGAGTGCGAATGAGTGGTTGTCATGCTGTTGACAAAATATTGTGCACAGTTTTTCTCTATTTAAGGCATTGTTTGAGATATGTTTTCTTAATGCAAACTACAGGCATTTACATATACTCCTAATCTAATGATATTAACTTATCTAATATATAATGGTTTCTTAGATTTACGCAAATGTTACACATTGAAATAAAACTATTATTTACGGATTTCATCAGTCCGCCCCGTGACCACGAAAGTTGTAAAGTAATCGAAACGCCGGGAAGTCGAAAATGTAAAAATTAAACCAAATCTGCGATTAAATCCGTAAATTATAGTTTTATTTCAATTATCGAATATAATGAAATGTGAAAAGAGAAAAACTGTTATTCCTAATATTTTGACAACAGCGTGAAAACCACGCATTCGCTCGCCAAAAGACTGTAGACGATCTTTACATCCCATCGAATGTGAAATATTGCATAGCCAAAAATAAGTTTAAAAAATCATCCATCCAAAATCAAAATTCTCATCTGAAATGTTTCGTGGAAAGGAATGCCAGGTTGACCTAAAATTAAAGCAATGTAAAGCATCCAACATTACTAGGTCAATCTGTACTTTACCTTTATCAGTGCAATCAATAGCCTCATGCAAATGACCTGTACATGATTTTAGGTCAGCTGGTAGCCCAACCGGGCCTGATTTGACAGGTTTCGATATTCCGCTTATAATTTTCCCGATAATAATTAGGATGCTACCGATACTCGGAATTGCCTTTTCAATGTTATAGTGCTCTGTTTTACCAAGAATTGTCAAATTAAGCGACGGAATCTATGTTTCTGCTTAACCCTTTGCATCAATCTTTAGTATCAACGATTTTGACATCATTTGCTTTCATAAAAATGTTTATAACTTTGAAAATGATTCCTTAAGAGAAAATGGGAATCTTAGTATCGTTAAGAGTAACGACATTAAGCCAACCTTCTTTCAAAAGTATAATATTGCAGTTTCTACTCATACTTATACCTCATAAATATTTATCGCAGACATTCATGTGTGAAAGAATATGCAATACACTCGGCAATGATCCCATTTCGAAGGTTAAATCAATAAATAAAGATACAAAAAGTAGATATTGTGTATGTAAATGGATAGATCATGGACATGTGGGGGATAATGTAGTAGTGCACTTTTATTTATATTTTGCTGCTAAAGTAATAGATTTATGACCAATGTATGTCCGATATTTAGCATGTATACGACGGTACAGCGGTTACCTTGCTGGCTAGGTTGCATTAAGTGCCGGATGAAGCAAAGCATTATCGTTTAACATATGTTTACAAGCTTTTGAAGGTTCTATTCTCTCTGAGGCCATATGGTAAACTATAATTGTATTTTCTTCATTCTACTAAACTAGTTTATTTTTCAGGGCGAAGATTCGATAAGAACGGCAACATGGTGCCTTGGTGGACTAACGAGACTATAGAATCTTTCGTGCACATGACCAAGTGTTTCATCGGCCAGTACTCGGCTTACTACTTACCAGAGATCGATGAACACGTTAGTTGAATTTACCTCAAATTTTACCATAATAGGTACTGGCATAAAGGGAGATACGATTAGATTCAACTTCAATTTAGACTGGGGTGATTCTAACTCGATCGCAAAAACCAACGTGATAGCCTTACTGTTGGCTTTTGTCCGGCTAAAAATAATACGTCAGATCCAATAATGTTTGCTTTTCTATCTTCCCATTTCGTTCCATCTTCATTTCTAAAGAGCAATGCACTTTAGATTTTTCTGTCGTTGAGTGATGAATTGTTGTTGAGTAATTAGCTGTATTGTTACCATTTACCTTCGTCTTATATGCTACAAAATTATTTATTAAGTGTTACATAAACTCTCGCCTATATCCCAGAAGGCGTAAACAGAGTGCTGGTAGCTACCAGTACACCCACGTTTCGCCTTGTGTGTTCTGTCCCATGATGTGATAGGAGCGAGCCTATCGGCCTATCCACTAAGTGTTCAATTAATAAAATATCGACTAAGAATTAAAATCAATGTTTTCTGATACCCATATCACAAGCCTCAAACTGATCTAAATTTCGGTTCCAGCTTATGTATGTACCCATATTTACATAAAATAAATTGGATTTGAAAATAAAAAATTTAAATGACCATTAGGCTATTCACCCCTAATTGCCCCTATGAACAAGGCTTGGCTGTTTTAATTATGCATATTACGCAGATAATTCGACAAAACACGTGTTTAACAATAGCGTATAGAACTAACAATCCCTATTGTAGGTGGACGGCAAGAAAACCCTGGGAGAGAACATAGCAGACAACGGCGGCTTGCGAGAGGCGCTGGCGGCTTTGAAACACCACTTGAGAAAACACGGACCGGAGGCGAAACTACCAGGGTTTGAACATATGACCGCTGAGCAGATGTTTTTCCTTTCATATGGCAATGTAAGTTAGTTTCAAAACTGTTGTTATCAAAACACATTTTGTATAACGCAACGCTTCAAAAAAAATATGAATAAGCAATCCAAAATCATAATTGATTTGATTGCTTATTCATATTTTTTCACGTTCTTCAATTCCTAAGTGTTATAATTCAAATAAATTTTACTGAATAAACAATATTTTTAAAAATCTGTGTAAACTTTAATATCATTAGGAAAAAATCATATCCTTAGCAGGTAAATAGGTGTAATTTGACAAGTTTTTAATTAGCAATTTTTGAAGTATTGTTTATAAAATAAATATCTGGAAATGTCTGGAAGTTATGCATACTGTTGTCATGCATCTTCCCACAGCTATGGTGCGGAGTGTCAACAAAGAGTTCACTGAAAGCAGACTTGGAAGACGAGCATTCCCCTCTTCATTTCCGAGCTCGAGGGGCCCTCCAAAACAGCGAAGACTTCGCCAGGGCATGGCACTGCCCCCCTGGATCCCCAATGAACCCTAGTGACCAGTGTATTATATTCTAAAGTCTAGAATCTGAACGATAACATTTGTGTCCAAGGAAACTACAGAAGAAGTCTATGTGTACCATAAGGAGTGTTTTAATGAACCTATGGTGGTAGTAATTTGACAGCCTCCGTGGCCCAGGCGGCTCGACGCCGCTTGTGATACGAGAAGCCGCGGGTTCGGTCCCCGCACCGTGAGAAATGTTTATGCGACCCACAAATATTTCTTTCGGGTCTGGGTGTTTATGAGACCGAAGAGTCTCTCGTAGTTCCTGATACCCACGACACAAGACTCGCTCTTAGTGTGGGGTCAGGACTGTGTATGTGACTGTTGGGTGTTATTTATTTATTTAACTGGAGGATCATAGCACTAGCTCAGATAGATAACAAATAATACTGGTAATAAAACAGTAAATATGATCCTCGGTATTTTTCCGCGTTTTACATTGTTGGTGTATCCCGTCGTAAACAGACGGATACTATTAACTTTAAGTATTAAAATGAAATCTCAAGTCTGAATGTCGTGAGTATTGCTAATAATTTCGAGAGATAATGCTATTAAGCTTTTCTGTTCTGGACTTATTATGGCTTTAAGTATAGTATAAGCATAAAGGTAAGAATGGCATAAGCATAATTTAAAATAATATTTTAAGCTTGTTAGTGACGTGTGACGTCAGTATACATTTCCATCCAAATTTTAGTGAGAGTTATGGACGAATGCAAATATTCAAGTAGCAGACAACCGGTGCTCGGTTAGTCAAAAAAATCATCACATGAATAAGTTTGGAGCCCTAGTTTTTTCCATACATTTATTTTGTTAGAATATTATTACTGGTGGATACCATAGACAAATGAAGACAGCCTGATAGCAGACAGCAGTGTCGTCGTCCGCACGAGAAAACTTCTTGATAAGAAATATAATTTTACTGGTGGTAGGTCTCTCATATGTGAGACGCTGCCTGGGTGGGTACCACCGCAATGTCTATTTCTCCCGTCAAACAGCAGTTTAAATGCACTGTTGTGTTTCGGATTGAAGGACATTGTAGCCAGAGTAACTACTGGACATATTGAGACTAAACATCTTATGTCTCAGGATGGCGAGCGCAGTGGAATGCCAAGCATTGCTTTGTAATTCAAGGTGTTGTTTGGTTTTGCTACTGTTCATGAGCGGTCGCATCGCTTACCATCAGGCGAACGGCATGCTCGTCTCGTCATTCACAGCAATAAAATAAAATTATATAGTTGGATGAGATAAAATTTGTATGAGATAAAATAAAATACCGTACAAAAACTTGAACTCCTGCATTGGTTTATAAATTATTATGGGATTCAACATATTCATAGCCTTTACTAGGATGGATATATAAATATATATACGTAGTACCAATGTTTTTGCCACATGATTGTAACTATAATATAATATTTAGTGTAATTTCGTAAATATGTGAGGTTAAAAATCGGGTAAGATTTTATATCTCTCAAGTTTTTGGATCTAGCAAATTAGAGAAGAAAAACATTCTTTAGGCGCTGGACTCGTATCTTATCCCTTTTTTGATTACGACAGACCCTTTAAAAGGTCTTAAAATCATTGTGAATACTACCTAATTTACTATCTTAATTGATATAGTTCTATTCTATTCTAGTATACACTTTCTTAATGTCAAGTCTATGTTGTGATGGTCAAATTCAGTATTAATCTTTTATTATCTTGAAATACAAAATACAATATGCTACAAATTAATAATTATACTTAATGTCGTCAATTAGGATGAGAATTTGATCTGAATAATTTCGAATTTCGCCGAAAATGCATAAAATAATATAAACTAATATAGTTAATTGTTAATTTTAAATATAAATGTGTAAATAAATATTTGAGTGTACAATAAATATATGGCCTTCGTGTAAATTTCTAACATATCTAAGTGTTTCTATCAAATTTTGTGTGATGTTTATACTGCGATGTCTTTGTGGAGTTTACATTTTATTGACGAAATATATGTGTTTCGAAAAATACATTTTTATTTTATATACTTTCGTTAATTGCTCGATAAATGCTTATAATACCTAAGCTCCTGACTATCTGGCGATTAGTGTATTCATCAATGTTACACTTAACTGGGTTATCTCTATCAAATAGCTTTATAGATAAGTGTAAATCCTAATCACTTAATCGCATGGTACAAAACATGCAAGAACTCGGTTGCTTTGAGCTAAATTTAGTTCAAATTATAGCAACTATAGGGTATTAAGTAAATAATCACTACATAGTATAAAACAAAGTCGCTTCCCACCGTCTGTCTGTCCCTAGGTATGTTTAGATCTTTAAAACCACACAACGGACTTTAATGCGGTTTTTTAATACAAGAGTGCTTCAAGACGAGGATCCATATGTGTAATATATGCATAATGTAGCATAGAAACACTGACTATTTAAGAGGTTTCTACTGTGAAAGTGTCTGCACCCGGGCGAAGCCGGGCCGGGCCGCTAGTCGATAATGTATTGAATATAATTGTCAATGTATCCAAAATGCCTAGAAACTATACTTTCTAGTATCATCCGGAATTACACTCCGGATACCAATCCATCATGAACATATTCTTATTACATCAAAACATTCGAAAGTAGTTTGCCTAATGGAAATTAAAAGCACAAAGTGTGAGAATCAGTTTAATTCCAATAACATATACATATTCGCTGCGCTGCATAGATATTCTCATATTATAATATATTAATGGCCATACGCGTAGTGACCCGAGTGTCCTGACAACGAATTGTACGAGATGGTCTTGGAGTAGCTGGAGGCTCCGGCAGATATCGGCACGCCGTGAGACAGCGACACCGAGGGTACCGCAGTCACCGTTGAGATCGTAGGGCCAGCACCATAGCCGTATCCAGAAAAGCCGGAAAGACCAGATGAGAAACTAGAGATTCCGGATAAGCCAGAACCGCCTACAGCTGTCACCGATGGTCCGACGGCTACTGCAGGTCCAGCAGAGACTGCCGTAGCGACGGGCACTGGCACCCTCCTCTCCACCACTACAGGCTGTGGGACTGCCACCGGCCTGTCCACCACCACGGGCTGCGGCACGGGCACGGGCCTGTCCACTTGCACTGGGACTGGTACGTTCACTTGCCTGTCCACGTACACAGGCTGCGGCACGGGCACTTGGCGATCGACGTACACCGGCCTGTCTACAGGCACTTGCCTCTCAACCGTCACGGGGTACGGGACTGGCACATTAACTGGAACTCTCACTGGGTATGGCACTCTCCTCTCCAAATACACGGGGACTTGTCGCGTCACCTCAACGGGCACCCTCTGTACTACCGGCACTGGCACAGGCCTGTCCACCGTCACTGGGACAGGTACTCTCACTGGCACGGCGACTTGACGGTCAAATGGCACGGGTACAGGCACTTGCACTGGAACTTGAACATCCCTGGTGATGGTTCTCGTGATGAAGCGTGGCACCTCCTGGCGAAGGATCACTGGGTTCGGTTCGACTGACACTGAGGTGGCGACGGATGGCCCCGCGCCACCAGCCCCGCCCGCTCCGCCTCCTCCGCCTATGGCAACTGCGGGGCCTGTAGCTATGCCTACTGCAGGACCGGCCGACACAGCTACGGCTGGGCTGGCGGACACACTAAAAGCCGGACCGGATGCGATGCCGACTCCGCCACCACCGACGCTGACTCCAGGACCCGAAGCAATCCCGATAGCTGGACCATACGCAAAAGACGGTGCAGGGGAGACCGCTATCGCGGGCGCGGGAGATGCTGCAAATCCTGAGAATCCGTGCGAGACGAGGCCATATGATCCAAATCCTCCGTGACCAAAGCCTCCGTGGCCGAGCGCTACATGCCTTTTGACTCCCTTCTCCGATACTGACGACTCTTTGATTCCATTACCCTCAATAAGCTTTGACAGTTTAGCGATCTCTTTTGTTGTTGAAAGACTGCTCGTCGCAAGCAGAAGCTGAAACAAAACAAACATATTTGTATTTAGAACTAGCGATGTGTCAACCCGGTTTGCCAAACCGAATCAATTCGGGTTGAGGGCCACTCGCATCAAACCGAGCTACAGTCTATCCAACCCGGTTTCAGTTTGAAACCGCAATCGCGTCAACTCGTGTCCAGTTCGAGCGAGTACGAATGCGATGCAATGCGAATAAGCTGATGCGGGCTGAACGCTCCGCCCGAATGAATAACGAACGGAACCGAGTTATCCCGAATGAAGTTGCTGACGCCGACCGGTGACGCGACGCGACGAGTTGCATGTCAAATGGTGGCGCCAAATTTTCATTCCGTTTTATATTAGGCATTTGTTTGTTATCGTAATTATATTTTAATTAACATCGTGTTTTCAGTAAGTATTAAATTTTATTATTTTATTATATTAAGTATACAGGGTATATCAAGACTGCTACCGAAAACGAAGCCGGGTAGTAGTCTAAGCGACTTCAGACACAATGCAACAGAAAAAGTTGCAAAAAAAAGCGACAATTTTTTTTTGTTATTTTTTTCCTATGGCCATATTTGTGTGGTAAATCCATTTTTTCCTAAAATAATAGTGTATACCCTTTTATTTATAAATACTCTAAGGTATAAAAGAGTTTAAATTATTATTTTAGCAAAAACTATGGATTTACCACCCAAAAATGACGATATTTAAAAAATCATAAAAAATAATTGTCGCGTTTCTATGCGAAATTTTTAATTGCATTGTGTTTGTAGCCACTAAAACTACCACCCGGCTTCGTTTTCGGTAGCAGTCTTGAGATACCCGGTATAAATACTTGAACTACTAAAAGTAACAAGTGAGTGTTTTAATCATAAAAAGGTAAGAAAATTCTTATACGTTGGTTGAATGTTTATAATTTTCAGAATAAACTACTTGATTACAGTTTTACGGAAAGTCATCTGATTTTGTTCTAGATACATTTCTGTTACTATATAATAGGTACTTAAGAGATATTGGTTTCTTTCTTATATCTTATACCGTATCGTAATACGGTTTATAACTTATAACGGGGTTCATGAACGAATGAATGATGTCATACAGTACTGGATGATTCGGTTTGGTTGAATCGGTTTGTAATTCGGTTTGAGCAAAATTATAATTCGGTTTAACCGATTTGAAAAAATTACGGTTTGACCCATCTCTATTTAGAACCTTAAGGCCAATTATAACTCAGTGTCTACAAAATTTATTTATACCAATTTGATTACCTACAGCAATTCAATTAAGTATAGTAAGGTACTATTTTGAAAGGTCACTATTGAAAATACATTAGTAAATAACCAATTCAAACAGCAGGCTATCTAGTATAAAAATAAGATTGACATAAATCAAGCCAGCCATACAACTTAGTAGTCCAAACAAACGGGTATATTATATGTTATTAATTTATAATAATGCTATGTAAGGCATAACGAACTGGCACAAGGCAGGCCTCCCTCGCGGAACTAAGCCAGCCTAATGCGTATACTGCGACTAGCTGTAATTACGGACACCTGAACGCATTAAAACACATTACTAGAAATGTATTTATTTAGACATAAATACGTCCACGTTTCCTTGCCAAAAATGTGGGAGGTAGACAAATATTATGTTAGAATATTTTAGAAAGTACTTTTTGTTACGTCGAGAGAAGTTGACAATTTACCTACGTTCAACTACATCCGTTGTACTATTATGTGGTATGTTTTGTCTGTTTTTAAAATGATACAGGTACCGTAAATAAAGTTCTCATCAGAAAAATGGAAACACCTTATAAGTTTATGTTTGGTAAGGATTATCAGAAAAATGTGATTCGATATTTCTGAAGAGAAGTACATATATATTCCAACCCGCAGTAGTTCAGCGTGGTGGACTAAATGCCCTAACCACTCTCAATCGTACTCTCGATTATAAAGGAAGCCCGTGCCCTTCAGTGGGACGTATATGAGCTGATTGAGAGTGGTTAGGCCAGAAGAAAATAAACAAAAACGAAATTCAGTAATTTTGTGTTATGCAGGTATAACGATCTATCAATATTTTTATTAAGTAAGTTCATTGATCTTTTAGTTTTACATTTCTTAAGGCTAAATTATACTGTGAACATACACTTTTTAGCAAACACAAATTATTATAACAGCAGTCCATCCACTAGGAAATTGCCTGTACTGTAAGTGATTTATTTCTTTTATCCTTCTAAGCTAAAAAGTTTAATAGCTTGAATTAAATAAATCCATTTTAAAAGACTAAAGTAAAGTGTGCCAATGCAGTCGTCGTTTATCAAGAGCCCTCGGCCAAGGTCCCTCATGATGTATGGCGTAGATACTAATATGCAAAGCAGAGGTTTGACGGCTACCGCTGACCCCAGCTTTGTTCTATAAAAACAACCTTGATTACCTAATGGACAGCCAACATTAACTCGAAGAAATTGAGATTAAGATCTGGCGAATTTTCTGTGATTTATTGTTTACATTTGAATGGATAGGTATTGCACCATTTCCCTTTTTTATTTATGTGAATATGTGGTGTTTTTTTTTCGTTTTGCCTGCCTTAAGTAGTATTTATTTTATTTCTAGCGAACTTGCTCTGGTATAATTACACTTCTTTTTAAACTCTATAACTAAATGCCTTATACACTATTTTAAAACAATTTTTGGCTATCGAATGTTTTGTCTTCTTCGCTCAAATTGAATTTAAAAGTCGTTCGAAAGAAGCAAAACATTGAATAACTAAAGTAGGTTTTGAAACTTTATGAATAAGGCCCTAAGTTTTAAATAAATCAACAGAAAAGGATTTCTAAAACCTTTACTTTTATTTTATTATTGCTTGGACACAAAAATTCGTAGATAGGTGTTTAATGATTAACTTCCTTCATGAATTAAAGAACAATAAAATATAAACGTCTAACATTTATTTTTAAAACTGTAATTATATATTAAAAATTGGACTTAAAAAGTTTTCGCCAGAGTCATAATAGTAAATGTGTAATTGGAAACGATTTTATCAGGAGAGATGTAATAAATAAGTTATCTCAAGAAATATCAAGTAACTAATAAACAGACTAAGCAACTTGCCTGAAACATTTCAGTAAACTTAAAAAAAAACATAATAAATATGATGATTCATGAAGTAAACAAATAAAGACGTTCATACACAGACTTAACCACTATAATTATTCAAGTGAAATTAGCAATTAGAAGAAATTTTGATTATAATTCAAGTCGCTAGATGGCACAGTTATTAAGAAAATACATCCTCTTTCTGAATTTGATTCGGAAAGGCTTGTGCTGAAAATCTCCAAATACAGAACTGTTTATTTTCGAATTAACACGGTAGATGTCGCTTAAATATTATAAATAATAAATTCACAATTAAATTTGAGAATGCAAATAATATTTTAATTCATTTTAGCAAGTCATCAATGTTATTAAATTGAATAATAAGGATACCTACTATAAATTATTATACTGTAATAAAATATATTCATATTTCTCAACCTAAGTTCTCAACATACAAAATATTAAATTCGAATTGCTATAATTCAATATAAATTGTCGTTTAATCTAGACAGGTGACCAAGTATGCCACGCCAAACATAAGACAAACGAAATGAATTTAGGAAGTTAGGTAACTAGGACTGGGTATTAACTATTAACTTAATATTGGATATAAGGTATGAGGTTTCGAAACACCCGGTCCAGATATGAGCCGAACCCTGTGCCTGTCACTGGAATGTACCTAGCACCGATTAATTATTGCGAAACACTAATACACCGGTCAATGATTTCCGTTTTAGGTTTTTTGTTTTAAAAACTTTCGCGACAATATTTAACGGTATTTTATTTGATTTGGTGTATTTTAGCTTCAGTTTTTAATTGGAATTAAATAGAAATTATGATGTTCTTTTATTCAAATTTAGGAAAGACGAATTAACGTGTTTTTTTAAATCAATTATTGTTAATGTAATATTATTTCTGTTCATCTACGCTTTAATATTATTAAAGATAAATTAATTCAAGCTACACGACTTTTTCGCGGTAATCCTAACAGGCTTACGTCCTTCTTGCTTACGTCACAAGGCGTACAGACTTACGTAAATTAAAAAAAAAAACACGTAATAGGGATTTTACATTTAATAGCGATAAGGTAAGCCTTTAGATGAATTATAGATGACGGTAATACGATCATGCAATGTGCATTTTATATTAATGTTTATTTTATGTAATACGACGTATTTTCAAAGTATACCTAATTAATTTCAGCATCATTACATGTAGTATGAATAAAGTGTAATTGATTAATTAATCCTTAAATAAATCATTTTTTCGTAAAAGTAACTTAAAATTAACAAAAACAAAACAACTTTAAAATGGATACCATAGACAAATGAAGACAGCCTGATAGCAGACAGCAGTGTCGTCGTCCGCACGAGAAAACTTCTTGATAAGAAATATAATTTTACTGGTGGTAGGTCTCTCATATGTGAGACGCTGCCTGGGTGGGTACCACCGCAATGTCTATTTCTCCCGTCAAACAGCAGTTTAAATGCACTGTTGTGTTTCAGGTTGAAGGACATTGTAGCCAGAGTAACTACTGGACATATTGAGACTTAACATCTTATGTCTCAGGATGGCGAGCGCAGTGGAATGCATTGCTTTGTAATTCAAGGTATTGTTTGGTTCTGCTACTGTTCATGAGCGGTCGTATCGCTTGCCACCAGGCGAACGGCAGGCTCGTCTCGTCATTCATTGCAATAAAAAAAAAAATATAATCCCTTACACGAAATTACATAGCGAAAATAATACAACTACTGCCCTGACTAGCCACCGCAGCTTTTAACAATTAAGCACAGCAGTGTTATCAGTTGATAAAGAAACTTAACGATTTTCTGAGATAATTTAAAACATATCACTACTTAGCCCTACATATAAAATCTATATTTATATAAAAAGTAAAGTAGCATTTAAATATTTCTTAAAACAGATAATGAGGTCACAGAGTCACTTGAAGACCTTAACAAAGCAAAAAGTCAAACTTAATTATTCATTAATTGTATGTGTATTACATGTATGTCAATCTTTAAATGTGCATGCAGACCGAAATTCTGAAATCGAATTCCAGTTTTAATATCACGGCCTCAAACTGAACTTTATATTTGCAGGACGAAGTGTCGAAACAATGAGTCATAAGGAGGGTTACCCTATGAAACAATACGAACTTCGAATGTTCGGACACCGTACGTAAACCTTCACTAATGTGAATCCTCTATCGTACGTCGTAATCATAGACTAAGTTTGGAGAAAATGATAGCTATAATAGAGGATAGTAATGATTTTTAGAAGTGATAAACTTATATCTTACTCCGGACGTCGAACATCCGAACATTCGAAGTTCGTATCACTTGATAGAGTAATCCCGAAGGTTCGTTTGGTCGTAGTTATGGTGTAACCCGGCAGTGCGGACAGCCACGCCCACTGTCCACAGCGTGCCCTGGTTATGTCTTCAGGCTAAACCAGTGTCAGATTATATTTATAGGCTGGTTAGCTGTTGATTTGTACAATTTTGCAATAATTTTATGTTATGGTTTTAGTAAGGTGTGGATAAAAGAAATGTGAAATCTTAGATTAAATTTGTTTATTAGGGCGCCAACCCGCTTTAGGCCAGCGTATTGACTTCATGGCCTAACCACTATCAATCGTTATCTGATTGTAGAGGAGGCCCGTGCCCTGCAGTGGGACTATATTTATGGGCTGACACAGATTAGGCTTTTTAGTTTTTTCGTGCTGAATATAATATTAAAGTATAATTGTATAGATGTAACTTATACGGATTTCAATGAACGAGTCATCAAGATAGCTCGTAATTGTTGTGTTATCAAACTTCTGTAATTGCTTCGTAGTTTTTTTATACTGTTAAATTTAAATATTCAAGAGAATTATTAGTGTTAAGTCAGACAAAAATATAATAGTTGTATAAACATGTCTTCGCCAGGAACGGAAGTTGGGCGACAAAATGATGTGCACAATGGCGAAACCGTGGGTATAATGTTTTCTTTATCACATAATAGTATTTTAAGAACATTTAAATGTACAAGAATTTTTCCCAAATGTTTATATTTACATTTTATCTTTTATGCATACAAATATTTTGTATGGCAGAGTGCTTATGTATTTTGTTTTGTTAAGTTATTTTTGACGTAAATATCTGCACAATTTTGTAAAGCATTTTGTACTGTTAAAACCTTAGAATTCTTAATTATTCGAATATTCGAATAGAGACATTCGAATTCATTAAGACTAGGTTGTACTATAGACATAGGCAGATACTCTTGTTTTTACAATTTCGATCTTAAGTAAAGTTTCATTTTCGCTTCAGACATTGTCACCAATCCTTGAAGTAACATCGCTACAAGACCTATATTTTAAGAAGAAAATAGTGCATTCTAAGGTGAATGACCAAATTACAGATATTACGCGTTACTACATAATATCACGCCTAACATAACAATTATTAAAATTAATGATCAGAAACGTAAAAAACAGCAACAACGAAACGTAACAGAAAAAACCTTTCCTCACGATCTTAGTTCCCCGCACAATACTGTGTAAACATAACGCGTACTGCGAATTACATTGTTATGTGTTAATGTGTTTCATGCAATTAAATCTGATTATTATTGTTCCTTATTTTCTGTAATTAGATTGGCTAAAATGTAGCAAAACTTGAAGATTACGCGCGACTCTAAAAATAATAAAACGTCGATTGGAACAGAAGCAAAAATTGATGAGTTTTAAAATACCATATTAAGCATTGAAATATTTATTCTGACAATCGGCTTGTTATTTAGTAAATGAAAGATCGATGAACAAACCTTTTAGAGACATGTTATGTTGCATGATTAATACAAACAAATAGTAGAATAAGATCGTAAATTTATTCACACGATTTTGACGAGCTGTAAATATTTTGTATTCGTGATATTTTGGGTATATCAATATATCTTTTGATGTTTTTCTTAATTCCTGTATTATCATATGGGTCTCACTGCGTCAAACTGTGTGGTAGGTCTTTATCCACCTATCTGATTTTGGGAATTGGATAGAAACAAAGCAAAATGTATATAATTTTGGTCCATGATAATGAATCGAAAAATATTTTAGACTACAGTCAAATAATGGTTTAATAAAGGGGAAATAAAACAATGCAATTTTTAAGCTTCTGTGGACCTAGGCTTGTTCTAAGAACCAATAAACTTAAAAATCATGCACGGGTATTGCATGGCATTTGATTTTAAGTCTAAATAAGTAATTTTTTTCTCACGCCTTTCTTAATATCAAAAACATAAAAACGTCGTTTAATAAAAATGTATTTATAGTCTTGATAAAAACATGAATAATTAGCTAGTGATTAAATGTCGTTGAATTATCGATAATTGATTATTAGATACGTGACGCATCGTGGGAACTTTAGAAAACTACGTAAATCATTTGCCGAGTTGCCATTATAACAAAAGTGCGACAGAATAATACAAAAGATGAATACTTAAAGTAATATTCATGCATTTGCGTATGTGGCCGTTCATAAATTGATTTAGCAATAATTTATTTAAATATTTACGACTTCTTTTTCTCCTTTTACTTATCATACAATTAGATAGAGTAAAAGTGCTGCTTTTACTCTATCTAATTGTATGATCTTAATAAATTTGAACTGAAGAAAACAAATAAATGTGTTTTCTTTCTTTCTTTCTTATCTTTATACATTCTCTTTAAAGATAATATTTAAATTATATACCGACCAACTCTCAAAATACCTCAACCATTTCGCTAAAATACTATTCGTGAATAACGTATAATATTATCCAAATCGAACCAACAACCTTACGGTACAAATCCTAAGCCAATATTAATTGCTACTGCGATGCACGTACATTATCGTCCTCTGATGATTATATTATAATGGAGATACTGTTCGACAGAAATTATTTATGAGAATGGGGCATTATATATTTTGGTCAATTATTTTAAATAACTCTTTTCTGTAATAATTCCTGACCTAAATATTCAAGATAAAGGCAATACATGTAGGTAAGTTTTATTAATTTTGGCTATATATCATGTCAGTCAACCCTTATAATCATTATTTTAATTTTAATACATACTTGTAAACATGCTGGCAAAAATTAATATACATATTATATTAAAAATATACATTGGCTCCCCTTGTATTGAACATAAATAATTTTACGATATTTAAATTTAATTTTCGCCTGCTCTACTAAACAAATAAAAATATCGTAATAAAATATTATTATGCAATCTTTGTCCAATAACGAAACTGTGTTCAAAAATATTTTTTTCGGATAGTAAAATAAACTCACCATCAAAACGTGAATGACAGCCATCTTTTTAATATAAACTTTTTGCAAAATCCGAGATCACTATATCACATTACTTTGATCGAATATCGACCCGATAGAGCGTAGTATCGGTTCTTTATGATCTCTGGCCAGCCAACCAACGCTTATATAGATACTGTCGAAGTAACTTTTTGGCCTACGCGGTCGTACCCACCAGGCGAAACGGCTCCATTATGTTTAGAAGCGATTTATTTCATATATACGTGCAGCATGTAAAAATGATATTAGATAATTTGCAAACTTGATTAATTCATCATTGTAATGAAATATAATGATAGAAAGGTGTAAAACCTCTTCTATTACGAATTGTTAATCTGTGGTGTTAGGTACATCATCTAATAACACTGGCCGTGTAAACACGCATCTTGAAAAAAATAATGCTGTACGGAGTATCTTGGAGTAGATTCCTTTGTCCGTGACATTCCGAAAAAAATAAACAGGAATTTAGGGAACAGGTCTGTTGTTCTAGATGGTTTATTAAATTATAAAGTATTTTGTGTACTTTATTTCTGTTTAATTTTTGAAAGTATTTTTTTTTGCATTTCGTACTATCCCGTATTTTTCTTAAAGGAAAAATGTCGTTGACTTTCGATCTGCGTTGCCACTTGGCATAGTTTATGGTAACAATTATTTGTTTTACCCTTAGAGTATATACATATAGAGGGAGCGCTGGCATTTGAAAAACGTACATAAAAATGGTGGTGCCGGGGTCACCTTTTTTTTCCCGCCAATCAGTATGGATTCAGACAGCGTGGGGTACACATGAAATCTTCTAGAAAGAAAAATCTTAAAATGCCATTTAGCGTCATTAAATTGTGCCCAAATTCTACTAAACGCATAATTAATAAGTATATAATTAGCTACCATAGGTAACATTGCATATTTATTAATGTATCGAGAGATATAATCGACGGAATTTTACTAAAAAAAAATATAATTTGCGCGCTTTCTATAGACATATTTTTCAATGTTGCAAATTTATAAAAAATATATTAACTCGATATCCTGGGTCGAAATTGTTTAAACTGTTTTTATTATAAATAAATTTATATGAAAAAAAAAACAATTTTACGTTACATTATTACCGACAAAATAAAATTATTGCCATCATTTATTTAATATGACAATGAGTTAAAATTTACTAAGTTTGTGACTAAATATGACTTGTAATGTAAATATTTTGAAATTATCTGATCTTATATAATTGAACATAATTTTTAAATCTGTCTGCAGATACAAGTTTCAAAACGGCGGTTAAAATGTTTAATTCCAACTATGAATTTAGAATATCGACCAATGGGACCATGAAAAGCAAATAAAATTTCCTCGTATTTTCTAGAAATGTCACTACTGCATCCCTCCTATAGGTCATAACGTGATGATATATAGCCTATAGCATTCCTTGATAAATTTACTATACAACACTGAAATAATTTTTCAAATCAGAGCAGCGGTTCCTGAGATTAGCGCGTTCAAACAAACAAACAAACTCTTCAGTTTTATTATATTAGTATGTTTTTTTTTAGGATACCCCTGGATCGAAAATAAGACGCCAAAGCGTTAATATTATAAGAAGGAGTCGTTTAGAAGACTGCTGGATAGCTACAAAATATTTTTATTATAATTAATATGATGAGAATACATTTTTAATTTTTAAATCGTAGTGAACCAACAACGTCTTTTTATGGGTGAAGAGAGGAAGAGAGGGTGAGGGAGACAGAGAGAGAATCTTAGATTTTGATTCTGAGAGCAATGGCAGCCACAATACTTTACCTATAAATGTGGCTTATTGGTACCGAGAAACCCTCAGATATTAATTTTGAGAGCAATCGGTTTAATAAATAAAAAGTTCAAAATGGCGACCACAGTTTTTTAATCTACTTATAAATTTGGTTTATTGGTGCTGACTGCCGAGATACCCTCAGATGTTGATTTTGAGAGCAATCGATTCAATGACTAAAAAGTAGAAAATTGCGGCCAGTTTTTTTAAATCTGTCTATGTACTTGGCTTATTGGTGTTGACATAACGTCAGATGTTGATTTTGAGAGCAATTGGTTCAATAAATAAAAAGTTCAAAATGGCGGCCACCGTTTTTTTAAACCTTACTATGAATTTGGCATATTGGTGCCGAGATACCCTCAAATACTGATTCTGAGATAAATCGGTACAATAAGTAAAAACTTCAAAATGGCGGCCACGATTTTCAATACCGAATACGAACGAAGCTCGGCTATCGAAGCGTAGGGACTAAAACATTTACCATTTCACCACCAAGCATTTTCAATATTGCAATGCTATAATAATAATATAATAACGCACAGGTAAAATTACTTCGTATTCGCAGTGAAAACATATTCGGAATTATAGATAAACGTGTTAAAATAGTCGCCACAATTTTTCATTCTTTAAAAATATTATGTATCGATATTGTTATTGGGACCAAAAAACGTAATTAAATTTTGATACAGTTGGGGAAAATATGTTAACCGGCAACCCTAATGCGACAATGCTACCAACATTACGACCAAGAAAATATCTACGTTTTTTAAAACACAAATTTATGACAGCGCTCCCTCTATATGTATGTCTTAGAGTATATATATATAGAGGGAGCGCTGGTACTTCAAAAACGTAGATAAAAATGGTGGTGCCGGGGCCACCTTTTTCTTCTCTACATCCAGTGTGAATTGTGACAGCTTGGAAAACGCATGACTTACATGAAACAGAAAAATCAAAAAATGTAGTTTAGCGTTATCGAATACCATCCAAATTTATTTTAGGGGTTAATTATTAACTGTGTATTCGTTTATCATCGACACTAAATCCAATTTCTTATTAATTAACAAGAAATAATTTAAATAATTTTACAGAAAAACATTCATATTTTTGAATTTTCGATCGCGTTTTTATTCAATGTTGCAAGTAATTAAATTGTTGAAATTCCGAAAAAGTTCCGGAATAATTTTTATGTAAAAAATATAAAATATTTGAATTTGGAGCGAAATAAATTATAATAAGCCAAGGTTGAGTTTTATTTTTCATTTATTATTAATATTTTGTATTATGACAGCTTAAAACAATGTAACGTGAATATGTTAATTTCCGTTTATTTATTTATTTATATATTTTTCGTGGAAAAGTCATTTATCGGTAACATTAATATAGCAGTGCTACCAACATAACGAACAAGAAAATATCTACGTTTTTGAAGTCGCAAATGTATGACAGCGCTCCCTCTATATATAAATACTCTAAGATGTATGTATATACTCTAAGGTTTTACCGTATTCACTATTCTTGCAGCAAAAATAAATTAACATATTTAAAGGGTTTTGGCGGGAACTAGAGTGCGCCCGGTTGTCCATTTTAATAGTTTCCATTGCAAGTATGAATTATGTGTGTTGTTTAAAGATTTCGCAACGCCACACCGAAGATAAAATTTAATAACTACGGACTCAAGTGGATTTATACACTTCGGAACTGTTTATTAATACTAAATAGTTCCTGCAAGCAACTAAGAATAGTGTAGATCCATATTACGAGTGATCTATCAAAATAAATAGAAGTAATCTATAACCATGCACTCAATCGGTTTAGTTCGCTTCATAACCACGAAAGCTTTAAAGTAATACCCGTAGCGTCGGGTAGTAAACAAATGTTACCAATTGTTAAATTAAAATGTGTAACATTTGCGTAAATCTAAGATACCATAATTAATCTGTTTTAGGCACTTGTCTCACCGGCAACGATTAACGAGTAACGAGTAGAGCTAGAACTAGAAACGAGTTAGCGAGACGCGGGGAGCGAGTGCGTAGTTCCGATATTTGTGTAGCTCGGCTATAAGCGAGTGTGCGAGTGAGGCGGGCGATTACTCGCATCACTTTACTACTTACTGTACTTTCAGATACGCACTGTAGAGAAATGACCACTAGTTGCTCTCTCGGCGTGAGTTCTAATCGCTTGGCGAGTATCGCCGAGCGAGTGTTATCTTTCATAGCTCTTGTCGCTCAGCGACAAACTAGTGAAGCGAGTGCTCGCCGGCAGTGTGAACAGTCAGCGATCAACTGTTTGTATATGCACCTCTTTTGTTCACACGGAAAGTATATCTATTGTACGTTTCTTGAGCGAGAAAATAGCCGATAGTAAGTCGTTTTCTCGTCGTTGGTGGGACAACTGCCTAACTTAACCGATAAAACTAAACTCTTTCCTGTTTCCCGTCATTGATTTATACATTACCTCTTTATTTGATCGAAAAATGGCTGCTCCTCTCACAATTGCCATTAGTGTCTTAGAACTTACATAAACTTATGCACATTCATGAAATAACACCAACTCCCCCTTTTTTTAAAGTAAAACGTCTCGGCGCGTCACCACGATAGTTGTAAAGTAATCGAAATATCGGTAAGTTAAGAAAATTAATAATTAAACCATTATTTTATCATTGATAAAGTCAGTATAAAAAATTTAATTCAAAAAATAAAAAATGTATTCCTGACTTTAGAGGAACTCTCGCTTGGCAATAGTAAATTATGGGCTGATAAAGTATCAATTTCAAAAAAATAAAGTTATCAGAAATTGTATCTTCATCCCGTGACGTAAGCACCCGAAGAATGGACTCCTACAACCGAGTTACCAGCCGGTGGTCAGCCGGCTGGTAATGAGCATGGCTGGCATCCATGCTATTGGCCTCATAGGCTTATTTAGCTAAAAATTAATCAACACATTCACGGATTCTGAAGCAGTCGCCATTTTACAACCTGTTTCCCTGACTTCAGGGCTACCAAAACAATCATCATTTTATTTATCCAGTATTGTTTCATTAAAAAAATATTCTATTAAGTATTTGTTATTTTTCTTTCAGTATAAATATAGATATTAAAGGCTCAAACTTAACTAATAAAATGAAATATTTTTGATCATCTTTAATTAGAATTTCATCAGCTGTCCTTTTACAAAAAGCTATCTTTGCGGATAAATGTTTCATCCGTTACCTGCCTTGTTAAATGTCATCTTTATTTACATTTTTCTCATAATTTGTCATCATGATTTCCAGAATATCCAAAATTTATTTGTGTTCCAAAAAGTGGTTCATTGAATTTTACCATGATCGAAGTCGTATTGTAATGGCGTTGAGCCTAAGTTCGGCTGGGTGCTTAATTCCAATTTACATCGTGATGTTAACACCCCATGCAACATTTCTTAATTTATTTATCACAGAGGACAAACCAGGATTTTTGGAGATCTAATCGTAATAGTGCAGATTTTTTATTTAAAATTGATGGCATATTAAAAATAGCTAAGCGGTCTCGCGATATTTTTATTTTTGATTGACAGTCTTAACACTTAACATTTTGAGCTTCCTCCACGTTTGTGAGTTATTTAATTATTATCTTATATAAATAGATAGCCCTATATTAATTACTCTTGAAAGAATTGTCAACCTACAAACTTAACCTACATTTCACGCATATCCTGCTCGCATATTGTGGACCTGCCGGGTTTGCGCAAAGAGGCGTAGCTTACTTGGCGCGACTTGCAGCTTCCTTGCTGAGAAATATCGCTGACATGGGATGTAATAAATTAAATAGATTGATACGGTATGCCGCTAAATTGTATCTAATTAGAGTAAGAGAAATGTAAAGCCATGTATTCTATATTAGACAGCCTCCGTGGCGCATTTGGCTAGACGCCGGTTGTGAAATGGCCGCGGGTTCGATCCCAGATGGTGACAAATATTTGTGTGATCCAAAGGTATTTGTTTCGGGTCTGAGTGTTTATGAGACCGAAAGTCTCTCGTAGTTCCTGATACTCACAACACAAAATTCGATCTTAACGTGGGGTCAGAACTATGTACGTGATTTGAGTGTATTTATTTATTTATTATTATTTGATTAGAAAAGAAAAAAATGGTTTTTTTTAAAATTCTGGTTACCAAAGTGACTCGATTACAAATGATGGTAAATGCCTTGACATCGAGATCAGCAACGCATCTCTATGCCTAAAATGTTGCAGATGTTAATAGCAGCGGTAATCGCTATTACCATCAAGTGAACCGGAATATGTATGTTCTTTTGCCTCTTAAAACATAAAAAATGGAGTATTAATTGGCAACAAACGAAATTTCTTGCCACTGGTCTTAATTATGCCGGCCCATTTAAAACAAAACAGTGATTTCTTTTTATTTTCATGCAATTAGCCACATACAATACAGTACAAAAAAGAGGTAAAACAATTAGGTAGGTAATTAGCACGGCTCACTCGTGACAACAGGTCAACATCTCAGCATGGTGCCGTGATAACAAAAGCAACCACTTAACTACTTCTTTGAGCCATGGTGGGAAGTCTCAGAACAAAATATTAATGAAACAACCTTTACGCAATCACTTTAACTCGAGAATATTGATTTATCGATTGCTAAACACCACCATTTAAATAAATGATGTAGGCAAGGAATAAATGAAAATAAACTACACAAATTACTTTATTCTGTGAAATATAATATATTTTTATTTACACAATACAGGCATACTAGAAAACAACACCGAAATCTAAATACGCGGACAATCGTACAAAAATATCGACAGGGGTTTCCAACAAGAATTTCAATTACAAAAGTCCCATAAATTCAATTCAGTTACATTGACATTTGCTTAAATTGAGAAATATTGGGTTTAATGCGTTTCTCATAAAACATTGATTAATTGTAAAACAAAAAGTTGGAAACCTCTGAATTCACTATAATAATTTACTGCATACACACATTATTCGTAAATTTCGTCACACATAGAAATAAGAAATTCAGTCTAAATATAAAATTAACATTTTTGCTAGAATATAATTACTACCCCTAATAACTATGATTAAATAAATAAATGAATAAATAATTACATAAAATGAATGAATTGAAAAGAAATGAATGATCAAATTAGCTAAACAGTAATGATATGAATCTCTACGTACATATGTATGAAGTAAAACTGTACTAAAGAAATGAATGACCAACACCGTAAATGATAATAAATGAAAGTGTAATTTGCATAGCGGAAAATTAATGGTGCTTATATTAACATTACTCGAAATCATTATATGTAGGAAAAATGAAATGCATAATTATTTAATGAAGTGATCAATGAAACGAGTCAACAGTTGCATAAAGAATGAACTAATGAATGAGATAATAATTTCTAATATAAAAATACTACTTTTCAGGAGAGCAAAGGTCATTTGCACGAGTAGGACCAATATTTATGAGATACTAGCAGTCGGGGCAGGCTCCGCCCGGGTGCATTCACGTTTTAAAATGGCGGTCAAAATGTTTAATTCTGAATATCAGTTTAGAATATCGACCAATCGGACCACGAAAAACGAACAAAATTTCCTCGTATTTGCTAGAAATATCACTACTGCTTTCCTCCTTTAGGTCATAGCGTGATGATATATAGCCTATAGCCTTCCTCGATAAATGGACTACCCAACGCTGAAAGAAACATTCAAATCGGACGAGTAGTTCCAGAGATTAGCGCGTTCAAACAAACAAACAAACTCTGCAGCTTTATAATATTAGTATAGATATGAACCCTAATTTACTATGAATGACGTGATCTCAATTGCTTGCATTAAATCAAGACATGATACATATATTTTTATCGACTGACACTAATGAAGTAATCGGTCTACAAATAGCTCTATCGATTGTATCAGTTTTTCTAAAAAGGAAAAAGTATTGACCGCAATAAATTAGCCCCTTTCGTACCAGTTTTACATCAACAAGTAATAGATTTATGTGATCATAATGATGATGTGAGCCTCATTTGCTTATTAGCTAAATATTACCTTATTTAGACATAGGGAATATAAACCTCCTTCGAAAATAATTGAAAAATCCGTCAGAATGTCTATCTTTGTGTCCCGCAATTCTTTTAGAGAGACTCAGAGTTATTGGTCTTCTTATTTTGCCACCTTCAATGCCTGAAGGGACTGTGTTTAGTTCTACGGGTATAGTTGAGTTGTCGGACTGTACTGCGCAGTCTTTTCCGTTATAGCCTGGAGGACATACGCAGTTGTAGCCTTCTGATGTAGTCTTGCACTTTCCTCCGTTCTTGCAGGCGTTTTTGTTCTTCTCGCAATGGTTGGGCTCTACAGAAAAATATGACATAATATATTTGAATAATAATCTCTTAATTATTCATAAAAGATAGGAAATTAATGTAGAGCTATATTGTAAATAGAAAAGACCATACTAATTAAAATTAAATTAAATATTACAAAAACTCGATGTCGATTGATATTGATAAAACTAATGCAAATTCAATAAATTATGAAACTCCTGTGGTACTTGTTGCATATAATTTAATTTCCTCAATTATAAGTTTATAAATAAACTTATTTTTACCTGTAACTGGCTCATCCGGAGTATTCGCTTCAGAAGAATTAGCTACTGCATTGTTGGCATCTTCTTCCTCTTTGCTAGTACTAATAGCTGCAGATGTGGTGACTTCCTCAGACTCTTCCATCGTAGTAGTCTCCAGCTGTTCACAGTTCTTCCCAGTGGTGCCAGCCGGACAGGGTTCAGGAGTAACCGTGGTAGGGACCTCGGGAACTATTTCACAGTTCTTTCCAGTAATGCCAGGGGGACACGAACATTTAAAGTTACCCTGCTTGGCTTCCATTGATTTGCATTCACCGCCATTCTTGCAAGTGCCTGGGTTCTTTTCGCAGTAGTTGAGTTCTGTGAAGTTATACAATATTTGATTTCGTATTATTGATAAAACTAAGAATAAGGTCGAAACATCTCTTATTAACAGACAAGAAATAGACATCAAGAAACACATCTAAAAGCACATATAATCATTACACTACCATAGTAAAATGAGTGTCTTATTTCGAGAAAATCATTAATTATATTACGAGAGTTTTTTTTAATAACAGGACAAAGAAATTAGAATCAAATATTTGTTGTTCGTACATTTTTCGATTTTTTTTCTTAAGTCGTTGAATTTACAACCTCTGTACCACGAAATTTATCCATTATACATTAGTCATTATGCCCTTAATCTGTGACTTTAAGATAAATCCAAAAGTTAATGCAGAAATATGAAATAACTATAAAATAATTATAACCCAACCAGCCAAAAGGGCTCCATGAAATATGTCGGTGACTAAAACACTATCCTAAAATGGTTAAGTGTGTGATGGGCGTGGATTCTCGACTGGTTAGATATATCCTTACACGGGAAACGTAGGAATGTTTCCTTGATTAAAACGCAGCTATACCCGCTGTCAACCATTCATTATCATATGTTATTGGACTAATTCCGTCGCATGTTTACGACATGAAGGAAGTTGCAACTTGCCTTAATCCTGTCTTTATCTTTAATCTAATGTAACTGGTGTTTTACGGTTATTTTGTTAAATGTACTATGAAGAGATGGAAAATAGAAATGAGAAAACTCTAATAAAGAAACTGTCTTTAAAATATTTATAATATATTTTGGCCATTACATTTATCTTAAAACAGATGATGACATCCTTATAGCTGAAGTTATAGCATTATTTCTGCTACACTAAGTAACATAATGTAACATTGACTCTACATTATCCATATACAGGTATCTACTATATAAAGTCTACAAATAAAATCAGTTCCTACTACTATGTAATTTCTTGTTTCAATCACAAAAATAATCCCTAAGATAGCGTGGTGAATAAAAAGCTCTACCCTTTTTGAACTGTTTAAATGCTCTGTTGTCTTTTTTTGATTGAAAAACATTGTAGCCAGAGTAACTACTGGCCATATTGAGACTTAACATATTATGTTTCAAGAAGGCGACAACAATGGAATGCCAAGCATTGCTTTGTAATTCAATTTGTTCGGTTTTGCTACTATTCATGAGCGGTCATATCGCTTACTATTAGGCGAACGGCATGCTCGTCGGGCCATTCATATGAATTAAGAAAAACCTTTATTCACCAAAGGAATTCTTATCGCCTGTTAGACTTAGGTATAACTTACCTTCATCACAAAGCATACCACCCCATCCCTTCTCGCAGTTGCACTCCCAAGGCTGGTTGCAGGAGCCATGCACGCATCCAGGGTAGGGGTGACATTCAGTACAGTTGGCTCCCTTCCAGCCAACCTTGCAGCGGCACTCGCCGGGGGAGCGGCAGTAGCCCCGCTCATTGTGGCATCCTGGCGCGCACACCGCTGGAATATTGTTCAATTGTAAGAAAGGATATTTTGATTGAAGGTAGTGCCATAGTTGAGATCCATAGTTCAAAATCTGATTAAAACCCATGCTCTTGCCTATTCTGCTATATTTGTGTACATCAGTTAGAAACATGTCTCGCACTTACCAACAGGTGCAGTCCTGTTATTTTTTCGTGCAAATATAAAAAAAATACTGAATCTGTGGAAATTTGGACTATAGGGTCTAACTATTCTCGATTGTAGAGGCCAGTACCCTGCAGTGGATGAGATGCATGGTGAGATTCTGAGAGATCTTATACAGTTGAATAAGACTTGAAATATGCTTGCAATACATAAGGCAAAAGTACATTAAAAAGGATTACAATATAAGTTGAGATTTATATACATTTCTCACAATAAGTTGAAGCTTTCAGAACTTTAAAATAGGTTTTTGATACATTTCAAATAATTTTACAAAGGAGAAATACTTACGGGTAGTACACAGCAGTCCTACATAACCAGGCAAGCAGTTGCACTCAAGAGGTCTATCGCAGTAGCCGTTCTGGCAGCCTGGGAGCGGCATGCACTCCCGACACGTGGGTCCGGTCCAGCCAAACCGACAGCGACACTCGCCGGGAGATTGGCAGTACCCGCGTGTGGTAGGGCAGTCTGCTCGGCAGATAGCTGGGGACAACGTGATGGGTAGATCAGGTCGAGTAAGTTTTAAAGCTTCTTTGTCACTTAAGTTCATTTAATTTTATGAAACGATTTCAAGTATCACGTAAAACAGATTGAAATGGTGCTACTGCAGCCATCTATGGTAGATGCCAAATTAAATATGACTTTTTATAATGATTATTATATAGATATTTCATGATAAATAAAACAATACCTTCTATTACAAATATTTATAAGCTTTGACTTTCGAGGCCTTTTGTCAATAAGCTAGAAGAACTAGAGAATTTTTAGTACCTACATTACATTATGTTTTTTCATACTAATTACGAACGACTGTAAAATAGTTTTCCTCTCTGATTAAAAATCAAATAAATCGAGTGTATTTTTTAGATAAAAATCATGATTGATAGATAGCTGAATAGGTTCTCAGTTACACCGACAAACACTAGCAGCATCTTACTATACAACAATAAAAAACCCATTATACTCACGTTCAGAACAGAAGAGTCCATCCCATCCCGGCCTGCAGATGCACTGGAAGGGGGTGTTGCAGTAGCCATGCACGCAGCCTGGTAAAGTCAGGCATTTGTTACACTTGGGCCCGTCGTAACCCATCTTACACCGGCACTCGCCCGGCTCCGTGCAGTAACCTGGTGAGAAACATTATGTATTAGATACATACGTCATCTTATAATTATATCTCCGAGAGGATAAATGGATAAAAAGTAATACTATTCCAAATTCCTCCATCTAATGTTCCAAAATATGAAACTTCCTCCATTACGATGGTCGGCCTATTGATTCCGAAACGTAAACGCAAAAACCTTCGATGCAAAAACGATAATCTTAACTTTTAAAATAAACTATTGTACATTTATACTCGTACTATTTTCCAGTATACAATTACTTTTACTGTCCTGATAAATATTTCATATTCAGACTACTGACAAATGTTTCATTTTATTAATATACTCAGCGGTAGTTTTAATAGTGAATACCAAATATATGTAAAACCTAAATCAAACTCCAACAGACTGAGATTCAAACATTAAAAGTGAAAGAACTACGTAAACAAAAAGCATTGGCGAGTTATCGCAGCTATAAATATTCGTATTTCGTAATCAACAATTTAACTTATTTATGGAAACGTTTACGAGGGAACGCGATGGTGCTTTCAAAGCTTTCTACCTCGTGAACTTTCTCTGAGAAAGTACCGTGAACATCGCAGGAAATTTTTTTGTCTCATTGTAGCAGGAGGTGATAATTATTCAGAAGATGATGAATCACGGCTGGCCTACAAACTCAATTGAAACTTCATAACTGTACAGCAAATGAAAGAAACTGTTACTTATCTCGCTAAACTATTGAGGGCGTGAATAAGAGCATCTTCAACTGGCATTATATTTTAGATACTTCTTCATCTACAACTGACAGCTGGGCTAAGTTAGTAACTTTTGTTCTCGTCCGGATCCCATTCCCGATTTGTTCCGTAGAAAAACACTCGAGATAGCCAACTTAGTAGGTCGTTGAGTAAATATTGGGCCCGCTTTTGTCTTTAAAGAAATTTACTTTAACCCCGCATTATTTTTGTATTTAATATTGCATCTAGATTATAGTACAGGCAACGAAGCAACGGGTTACTCTTGTCCGCAATGCATAATTTGCCAGGAGTTTTTTTTTTCATGAAGAGGTGGCATATGACCCCACTAAGTTAAAAACCCAAAATACTTACAAAAATGGCGTCCGCTAGAGCCGCCATTTTGGAAAACGCGTTTGAAGCCATATCTCCGGAACCGTCCACTTTAGGCCCATCATGCTAATGGACCTTTCTTGTAGATAATTAAATTTCCCATCTTTTTTGTTCAATATTTTTTTTGTACCATTAACCGTTCGCGATTTACAATGTTATTAATTTTCATTTTATACCTTTTATACAATAAATTTTACATGGATTTTTAACAAAATTTACTATTTCCTCATTGCTTTGTCCCCTTATGCCATCAGTATTTAATTAATTACGTGATAATCATGGAGAAATCATTGGATTTCATAATTACGCTATGCATCCTTCGTTTCCATTGACCTTGATTCGGTAGTACACCATTCAACGCGCGATAACTTCTAAAATATTGATTTTAGAGAAAAAATTATGGGTGAAAAGTTGTTAAGAATTTATTGATTAAAAGTTTAGTCATTAACAATTTTTTGTTTAAACAATTATTAACAGAGATATGGGCAAAAAGGCAAGAAACGAATATTAATAACCTTGTAAGTCACGAACGGTAAATGGTACAAAAAAAATTATTTAACATAAAAGATTATAAATTTAATTATCTACAAAAAAGGTCCTCAGCATGATGGGCCTAAAGTGGACGGTTCCGGAGATATAGCTTCAAACGCGTTTTCCAAAATGGCGGCTCTAGCGGACGCCATTTTTGTAAGTATTTTGGGTTTTTAACTTAGTGGGGTCATATGCCACCTCTTCATGAAAAAAAAACTCCTGGCAAATTGCCTGTACTATTAAACTAATTCTCAAACGACTTACTTTTGGATTGGAATGAATATGAAACAGTTCAAGCAACTCAATTACAAATGCTAATGCTATTTCCGTGACAACATTTTTGATAATATTGCAATCGCCATTAATTTGTTATTTACTGCATACATAATTATGTTATTTAATGTTCCTTTATATTTATTTATGCATAATCAGAATACTATCGACGTAGTTTCAACACTGTAATGGACTTATAGAAAATAAGCAATATATTATTACATATTTATTTGTTTAATAGAATTTAGTATTTCAAAGTATGGGAAAAGCCCAACACTAAAAAGGACTGGGTGAATAAGCAGCACAAAAGCCGTAGTATCTAGTCCATTCTTAATTGCCATAGTTTCCTGGTTCTATCTATGGCTAAAGTAAGTCCACAGCTGAACCTCTCCTATGGATCGACACATAGACCTGTTGGAAGCGGCCTGCATCCAGCAACTTCCTGCTACCTTAGCCAGGTCATCCCTCCACCTTGTGGGTGGGCGTAAGACATTTCACATACTTTTCGTGGCCTCCACTCCATTATCTTTAGACTTTTTAGTACCCAGGTTAATGTTACGAATTATGTTACTGGACCATCTTCATCTTGCCTCTTATCTTATCTATCCTCTTAACAAATACTTACTGCATTTTTAACCCTTTTTTAAGCCTCATGTTGGATATAGCAATCTCCAATCACTAACTATACTGCACAATCCTCAATTTTACTCATCCATCCCCGCCCAGACTCTTTAGAAGAAAATGGCTTCCCCGAGAACCTTCAAATTATTTTTAGTGGATTACTTTTATTATATGACTTACATTTTGAAAGCTTAAGTATAAACTATTGCGAAAAGTATTTCATTACATAATTAGCCCTCTGGTATTATTATATGGAGCTCCATTATAAACTATATTACATCACCTGCTTCTACTGATTAAGTTTAATAATAAAAAGTAGCCAACTTTCAACATATCCTAGGCTCTATTTCCTGCCATCGCCATCTCAATTTGTGCAGAAACTAAACCCTATTTTAGCACGGAAAGAATTTATCGCCTCGACGATGCGACTATCATAAACATGTAAACAACTGGCATCATGTAAATGTAATATTTTGCCAAATACGATAAACGCTGCGAGAAACTCTCGTCGAATAAACAGCGCTTTAGAATATAAAAAGTTACACTTTGCAAACGTTTCGTTTTGGCAAACCAGAATACGATAATCTTATATTTATTCGCATGAGACAATAGTATCGTATGATTACTGGTGGTAGGTCTCTCATATGTGAGAGGCCATCTGGGTAGGTACCACCGCAATGTCTATTTCTCCCGTGAAACAACACTGCTTAAATGCACTGTTGTGTTTCGGATTGAAGGACGTTGTAGCCAGAGCAACTACTGGACATATTGAGACTTAACATCTTATGTCTCAGGATGGCGAGCGCAGTGGAATGTTGCTACTGATATGAGCGGTCGTATCGCTTACCATCAGGCGAACGGCTTACTCGTCTCGCCATAAAATGCAATAAAAAAAAATGATACTTAAATCAGAATTACTTTCACTTTATAATAAATAATTCTCACCCGTCATAGGGTCGCATCCCTTCCTACATATAGGCTGGTCACACAGGTCCCCCTGCCAGCCTGGCAGACATTTGGGTTCTCCTTTGTCATTGCAGATGTAGTGGCTGTTTTCACTTTTCAAAGCTGGGAGTGTGCATGCCTGTAACAGATAAGGAAGAAAAAGCTTGTGAATTAACATAATATGATGTATCTTCTATTTGTGGGATTTGATTGTTTGGATATCTTGTCAGTCTTATCTCTGTATAATCTAGATTTAATTTGATCAATCAATCGTCTCAATGATAATTATTGCTATAAATATTACTTTTCTTTAATAATGATTATTACTTATAAATAGTAATTTTCTTAAAAAGGTTAAGCTCCATTTAGACGACGAATGCTTAACACGGCCAGAATTGTTTACTACTATCGTATAATATAATCGTCATAGATTACCGGGTTTGACAAAATATGATGCAACTTTTTTATATCCTTACTATAATCGTATCTTCGGGGCGAGAAACTGTCATCGTGTAAATAAGCCTTTAGTGATTTATGGTATCTAATATTCAACAAGAGTTTTCTTATAACTTGAGAATTGTATTGCAATACTTCCATGGGAAATAGAACAAACCGTTAGAATTTAAAAACAATAGAGTACCTATATTTGGTGTGCGAAAAAATAATAAACAATCTAGAGCGCACAGACGAATCACGATCACTGTTGATCCTGGCTTACAGGAGTTGCAGTGGCGGGTGTGAGGATGGGACAAAAAAAAAGACGAATCACGTAGAAAGGCAAATGTTCCTTCATTTAAATCCTAATTGTACACAAAAAAAAACAATATACAGAAACGAAAAGAAAAAATAAAAAGTACAAATGACTTAAAGCGATGTCTTACAATCAACCATGGATGGGTTTTTTTGATGCTTAGTCTTAATATAGTTTTTGATTGAGTAATTAGTGTAATAGAGTGTTCGCAATTGCCTACAATTAACAATAAGTACATATAACACACAGGTTCTTAAGCATTAAGACACATGAGTTGTCGTAATCAGAAATTACGCGATTATTTTCGATCTCGCAACAAAGAAACCTAAAATAAATATTTGGAAATCACACAAACATTTCCCTAAAGCCCTATTTACACGGAGAGAGTTTCTCGCAGCGAGAATTGTATGCCATTATATGACGTACTAGGCCAGCGTGGTGGACTATATGGCCTAACCACTCTCAATCGTACTATCGATTGTAAAGGAGGCCCGAGCGCTGCAGTGGGACGTATATGGGCTGATACAGATATGACGTAACCACTATATCGTGTTCTGACAAACTTTTACACTATGTAACTTTTTTATATCCTTACGATAATTTTATGAGTAATTAGTAAATCGTCGATAATCTTCGAGGCGAGAATCTCTCCCCGTGTAAAAGGGAGCTTTAGTGTGATGATCGATACCGAAGTCTCTCTTTTCACGCCCAGGTTCCTTACACACATCATGGAGGCTTTCAATATATATTTACTATACATATTTGTCGTTACAATCAAGTTAAGACTTATGATGTTATTTGAATTGGCGTCCTCAAGTATCCACGTTAATATATTTCAAATCAAATCAATTCTTTATTGTTTGATTTTTGGTACAAAATAGTAATTTTATAGTATAGTTCTAAAAAAATCGACCCTATTACCATCCTCAATTATAAGAATAAAAAAATGACCAGAGCGTATCCTAAGGATCCAATGATTCGCGCCATCGAGCATGGTGTGAGTCACCGGTACTTTCTAATGAGCACGCCGCGCGAGAAAGCAGCGTGAAAGTGTGCCGCGAGGAAAACCCGCAAACATATGACCGACGCTAAACAAATATGCCTCGGAATAATGCAAGCTCACGTTCCTATTTTGAAACTTATGACTGGTATTTTATGAAATATTAATTTTATGATTGTCACATTTCTGCGAAATAACTTGGTCCGGGCAAACATCCGCGTTTTGAAAAGGTAAAGTTGGATCCCAAGTCTTCCAGTTACAGCCGTATATCGCAAGAAGTGTTTAGTAGTGAATGAAGTTCTTAGTCTGGTGACTGCTATATTTTTTTATGGTGACAAGAGCGTGCCATTCGCCTGATGGTAAACGTTACGACCGCTCATGAACAGTGGCAAAACCAACACCTTGAATTACAAATACATTGCTTGGCATTCCACTGCGCTCGCCATCCTGAGACATAAGATGTTAAGTCTCAAGATGTCCAGTAGTTACTCTGATTATGATTGTCATATTTCTGCGAATAAAACTTCGTTCGACTAAACATCTGCGTTTTGAAAAGGTAAAGTTGGATCCCAAGTCTTACGATTGCAGCCGTACGTCGCCGGTAGTGTTTACTAGTGAACGAAATTCTTACTTGGATGACTGCTATTGTTTTTTATGGTAATGAATAAAGATTATTATTATTATTATTATGGATAGTAGCAAAGCAAAACACTATGAATTACTAAGCAATGTTTGGCACTCCACTGCGCTCGCAATTCAAAATAAGATGTTACATCTCAAAACGTTCAGTAGTTGTTCTGGCTACAATATCCTTCAAACCGATACACAACAATGCATTTACACTGCTGGTTGGCGGTAGAAACAGACATTGCGGTGCTGCCTATCCAGGCGGCATCTCACATATGGGAGATCTTCCACTAGATCAGATATGCTTTATTCTTATACGGGATAGAGCTATGCCTTATTTCTCATTAAATGATGAACATCCTATAAGCGACTACTGACTGTATTCTCTTAGGGTTAAGAGAACTTTTCGGTGTCACAAACACACAGACCCGAAACAAATATTTGTGGACCACAGAAATATTGTCTCGCTGCGGGAATTGAATCAGCGACCTCGCGTTTCACAGCCAGCGTCTAACTAAAAACTACTACTAACTACGGCTGTCAAATAATGTTTATAGCATTTATTAAACACAAACAAAAATAACACGTCTTAACAAATCCTATTCACAAGTTAATAAACAAATTATAGCCTCCTCAATGGGTCTCCACCGCGCCGGGTGGGAAACGAGAGTTTACGTCTCGCTTTATCCAATATGATTGGCCCAAGGAGTAGAAATTGTCCTCAAAACGGCTGTAATGCTCGAAGATTTTGGTTAGCTTATACTAATGCCAACTGAATGCCACTGCACTACCTATCCCTTCAAGGATACAGATGACCAATAACACATAAATATTCACCAAAGGGTTTCATCGAATACATTGTAATTTTTACTTAATTCAACATCCTTATCTACTTAATTCAGCGCTGTAATTCGAAGGCTTGATATTATTATAATTTTGAAAATATCGACTGTATACTTAATCCGTATTGTGTAATATTCTTACTTGTGTGTTCAACAATATATAATTATTGATACATTATAACACAAATATATTATAACTCAGGGCATACTCGGTGTAAATTACAGAGGCTGATAAGCATGTTTATTTGTTTCTAATTATGAAGTATGATCATGCGTTAGTGCGCAAACCCACACTAGGCCAGCGTAGTGGACTATATGGCCTAACCCCTCCCAATCGGACTCTCGAATATAGAGGAGGCCTGTGCCCTACAGAGTGACGTACCTATATGGGCTGATACAGTAGTCCCAATAGAGGCAATATCATTCTTTAGCCGACTATGAAACTTGCCGAGCGATGGTGTTCCGTTTAACGGGTGTCATTGTTGATCCTACCTAACTCAAGATACATTGGAGGTCAATAGCAACGACTGTAGAATCTCTAGAACTTATATCTTTGTACATCGATTATTGGTTGACCGCCTCAGTGGTAAACAACATTGAATTCACGTAAAAAGTTCCTCGGTAGAAGTTTTAAGAAAAATAATGGATATAAGATAAATAAATTCAGCTAAAATAAATAAATAAATAACACCCAACAGTCACATACATAGTCCTGACCCCACACTAAGATCGAGTATTGTGTCGTGGGTATCACTACGAGAAGAGAAGGGAACTACGAGAGACTTTTCGGTCTCACAAACACCCAGACTCGGAAGAAATATTTGTGGGCCGCACAAACATTTCTCTCGGTGCGGGGATCGAACCCGCGGCCTCTCGTTTCACAGGCGGCGTCGAACCAACTGCGCCACGGAGTCTGTCAAAGGCAAACAAATAGTTAAATTACATAGTGGTTCATTAAAAGAATTGTGCATATAAAAAACTACGACAGAATCTCAATTTATAAAACACCCAGCCCAAAACAAATGCTTTGCGGATCTCATAATCATCTGTCGTCATACAGATAATTTTGCAGTCGGCATCTCAACCAACTGCGCCACGGCTATAAAATGATATTCTAATTCAACACCGTTTGTAATTTAAAGTAATTCTAATTTACTTATTTATGGCTGATTTCATTCGGGCCAAATATTAACCCACGGCACCAATTTCGAAACTCTGCGCTAGACTTCTAGTTAACCATTTATGGAATATTAAATTTGTATTGAGTTTCAAGCTTAGCGTAGATAAATACGTGTTTTAATTATACCATTTATTACTGTATTGAAGCATCCGAGTGCCTCG
The DNA here is from genome assembly GCA_009982885.2 of Hyles vespertilio. Classification (NCBI taxonomy): domain Eukaryota; kingdom Metazoa; phylum Arthropoda; class Insecta; order Lepidoptera; family Sphingidae; genus Hyles; species Hyles vespertilio. The sequence goes on along the minus strand of CM042821.1, from coordinate 17,131,168 downwards.
AAAATTCTACAAAATTTTAAATTACCATAACTAACAATGATAAGCTTGGTGACATTGTCTTCTATTTGCTCTCATACGGTTTGTGTCTTTATCCTTATCCATTCGGTTTACGCGTGGATCATGTAAATAAATAAATACACCCAACAGTCACATACATAGTACAGACCCTACAGTAAGATCGAGTCTTCTGTCATTAATATCAGAAACTACGAGACTTCTCGGTTTCACAAATACCCAGACCCGAAACAATTACCCTTGGTTAACACAAATATTTGTTTCGGTTTTCGTAAAAACATCTAAGTATGCATTTTCTATCTCTAGTTAACTAGGTAACAACAACCACTATTAGCAAACAGCAACAAACTGGATTAACAACGTAGATGTGTACTAACGAGTTCTAAAAGGAACCCACGGGCTAATGTATTTACTTCGAAATAAGGGTGCTTCTATACTGATACATGACTACATTCATAGTAAGTACATTATTTCACATCTATACAGGGTATATCAAGACTGCTACCGAAAACGAAGCTGGGTGGTAGTTTAAGCGACTTCAGACACAATGCAATAGAAAAAGTTGCAAAAAAAAGCGACAATTTTTTTTAGTTATTTTTACCTATGGCCATATTTGGGTGGTAAATACATTTTTTCCTAAAATAATAGTATATACCCTTTTATTTATAAATACTCTAAGGTATAAAAGAGTTTAAATTATAATTTTAGCAATATAACTATGGATTTACCACCCAAAAATGACGATATTTAAAAAATCATAAAAAAAATTGTCGCGTTTCTAGGCGAAATTTTTAATTGCATTGTGTTTGTAGCCACTAAAACTACCACCCGGCTTCGTTTTCGGTAGCAGTCTTGAGATACCCGGTATATATCCTGCTTGCATACACATATGCATTAGCATGGTTATTTTCATGATTTAATCGGAGGTGAACCTATAGCCATGTGCATTACTAATAGTACAAATTAAAAACCCATAATTTAGATTGTTGATTTTCAGAAATTTGATTTTCAAATCTGAAAACTTGTACATCGCATATGTACCAACTTGGATATCGAACGCAGGACCTTAAATTTAACAGTTCAGACGTGCTATTACAAGACTAAAGAGGAGGTATAACACGACCAAAGAGGCGAGTATAACTATAAACACGTAACTCTACTAAAGATATGAAAGGTGTATTATCAATTAAATCAATATCTCTATAATTGTATATCAAATACAAAGGTATATTTTGGTTAGGTTTCCAATGAACCGCACTCAATCAAATGCCGGAAAAAAGAAAAACAATAACTACCTCTTTCTTCCATGACGGTAAGCTGTACTTATACTTAGCCGGCAACACATACGGAACACAGCACAAAATTATTATTAAATTCCTCATCTTAATCCATTTAAACACAATATGCACACTTAAGAAAGTCTTTTCTTTTCTTACGTTACTTTTATAGGTTCTTTTCTTTTATAAGTTCGCGGAGATGCACCTCTATGGCCGTCTGATGAGGTACTGTTACGCGGTGCTATTGAACTTGACTTGCCACCAGAAGGGGAACTTTCGCCACAGAGGATTCTGTGGGGCCAGTACGCGAGCGACTTTCACTGGTAACCGTTGGAAAGTATTCTATATTTAAATTATATAATGCTAATAAAATGTACATTAATTTTGTATTGATGTGAATTGCGTTACAATTCTGTTGTACTTTAGCAGCGCTTGCTTGATACACGAGATCAAAAACAACAGGGTCATGATTGAATAAAAATGCATACATACCGAGAGAAAGAATGATGTTAAAATGGACTACCTATATTCTATCTTTTTGTCACAATCTAATGATATTTGTTTAGTTTAGATCATCTCCTAGTAAATAGCATACATTTACTAGGAGATGAACTAAACACGGTTCGGCTATTGAACATTAACTGTTACATATTTAAAACCTCCAATAACCACAAGATATAAAGCAAGTATAAATAAAGAAAACACATGTTAAACAAAAAAATATGACTAGTAAAAAACGCACACTCCATGGCCCGCACATAAGCCGTTTTCTACAGAAATGTATAAGGAAAATAAACGATACATATCAAATACAGAAAACCCACTCCAATACTCACTAACCTGAAAGTATCGACAGTTATATTGAACACATTCTTTGATATTTAGTCCCTTTAGTTAGGTTTATCGCTTTGTTGGTATTACAGTGTTCACGGACTGTAAACCTTGATTTCCTAGGTTTGATTTTTGATCTGGTAATGATGATCTGTTGATATTGGCTATTTGAATTGAGAATTGAATTCAAACAAACAAATAGACAGATCAAAAAATTATGCCATATATTCCGCCGCCTGCGTGGAAACTAGGTCACGCAGACCCCAAGAAAGCGTGGGATATGTAAATATTGAAACAATATGGTTTGTGGTAACTCTTTACACACTGAAACGCAAATATAAAAGCAACAAGTTTATTATCCCTTCAGTTAAAATTTTGTTTCCTGGTTTGCTACAGAAGAATGTAAAACAAAAATATTTCCAAATCTTACCACCAATTTATTATTGGGTTAATGTCGTTGCGAGTTAAAAACAAGTCAGATGTTCCCAGAAACTCACGAAGCTTCAATGATCAGTGTTATTTGCGTGCCACTGTTGATCCTGAATTTTAGAAAGTTTGAAGTGCCTGATGTGAGGACTAGACAGTCTCCAACAGCAATAAATACGTTGACAAAAATACTACGCCTTTCAGATTTTTTTACAATTAATTTCTTCATTATTGTAATATTATTACAAGAAAACTGGGGTAATAGAAATTTGTGATTAGGTTTGCAACATTAAACTCTTGATCGAAACACGGGTCTCTTGCCAACGGTGGAATTATCAAGGTCCATGCCTTACCATCATTTAAGGGTCTTTACAACTAAAGAAACTGGAATTCGTAGTGTGTCCAATGGAGTTTTAATCAGAAAATCAATCGACACTTCTTACGTAAACTATCGAAACTGAAAAGTATTTATTTTTGTTTTATTGCATCAATTGCAAGTAGATAAAAAGATTAATAATTCTTTACAGCAAAATATTATATACAAATATACGCTCAACTGATTTCAATGGAATAAAATTGAAGAATATTTCCCACATATAATGTTATTGGTGTAAAGTACCGAATTAACAGTTTCCATAGTTTACGTAGGGACCGTCTAAATGTCAATAAAACAATCAAAAACCATCATCACATCACTGTTTATTTATATTTCCTTTCTATATACATTATAATATAAGCTATATACAGTTTAGGTCCATGTTACATATCGTTACATCGTACAGAAGCTCTCGTATTCATACGGATATACAGATGCCGTGTTAACTTAAAACAAACTGAAAGTGTGGTAACATTAATATACAAATAACTCTTAAAATATACCTTAAGATGTATGGTTTATTGTGCATGTATAATTGATTTGTTAAACGTTAAAATATGGTTAACACATTCTGCGATGTAGTGAATTTTGACAAGGCATTTTGATGTTGATTTCAATGGCAATGAAGAATTATTTAAAAATCAGTTGTAGTTATTAAGTCATCTTTAACCTAGCTGCATTGTTTCTAGCTGATGCCATTTAAGAAAAGAATAAATCAGGTCAAAATCCCTTGGCATGTGCAGAACCTAGAGACGCCAGAAAAAGAAAAAAATATTTACAACACAGAATGTGTTAATGTACAGGGTAAATAATACAATATAGTGAACTCTCAGAATTGCGTCTAACATATTATTTACCAAGACCAGTGAATAATTTCTAACACAACATACACCATCAAGATTACACTGAAAATCTGTCCAAATCCTGTATCGAATAATTACACTTTTCTTTTATTAATTGACACACCTTACAATGACTTTGCGATTGCATTTACAAATGTTTGTGGTAAACAAATGATCAATTATTGTATATATTTTTTTTTCAGTAATCATAGCTACGGTTTATACTAGGCTATGGAGAAGCCTAACTAACCTAACTGATGAAAATCTCATTTCCCACAATCTCAAAAAAATACCACAATCACAAACAAAAAATTTGATTGCCACCAATCTACGTAAATCCTGCCTTTGTTAGAATTTTTGGAGGAAGGAAATATACTTCTTAAATAAAAGACGAACATATCCTAAAGCAACTTGTTGCAAGATAAGTTTGTACAAGTTAAACATTACTGGAAATATTCAAACCCCTGATAAAAAAACTTTTTAAACATAATACCAAACCTGAGAATAAGAGCCACACCGACACGGTTCATTGATGGTCACGCATTTCACTTTATTATTGCAATTATCCCCCTGCCCCATATTCATACAAAAATAATCACCGATATAAAATGATACGAACATATTAAAATATACATCTGTCGATTTCGGTGTTTTGTGTATATATTTTTTTCTAGAATAGCAATTCGGATAAATACATGGACTTATGATTACACAAATTATTACATGTCCATTACAATGATTATTGTTAAATGCATTTCAGACGGATGAATGAAACAAAAAATGCTAATTCACCAACATAAGAACCACATATCAAACACGTACACAATGAGCAAAGATACTTATAATTATTGCTGATGTAAAATTATTGTTGCCACGTCATGACATATCGATTATGCATTTAAGTTTTTTTTGTTGGCAACACTGTCTTAGCAGAGTAAATGCTTTTAACCACGAAAAATATACAGTTTTTAAAGCTGGAAGACTTTGTCGGTTGTTTGATTAAACCATGATTTACCAAAAATAATAGAGCATGAAATAGTGATTATCTATCGAATCTAAATCAGAGGCAGTATTACCAACACAAAATAATAATTTCATTCATCATTGTGACTAAAATCAGATCTTTACATTACATAATATTCGCCAATTAAAAAAATAATAATTTAGATTTTCGTTTAAATAAAATATAATTTAATTCCGTCAGATCTTTGTAAATTTAAATGTCAAATATGATAGACAATACGAGTAAATAAAGATAATGTTTTTTGACATACAATTTTGGTTAAATAAGTGTTTTCAATACATTTTATTGCTGTGTTACTTCATTATTAATTTGTATACATTGTGATCCAGTAATTTTTTGTCGATATAAACTATGAAACAAACCATCCCATACAAACGAGCACAATATACAAGTGTACGTCTAAACATATCTAACATAATATACATCCACAATTAATATTATGAAAATAACTATTTTGTATTGAATTTGCGTCAATCGGGATTTCAAAGCACAAGACTTTTATAGGAAGAATTTCGCGAAATTTCTTCGCGAAAAATAAAACATTAAAATGTAAAATCAAATGCAAAAATCAGAACATCTCTTTTTGTATAAGTTTCTTTGCCTTTTTGTCCAAGGCTTACAGAAAGCTTAAGCTCTAAGCTTTGTATTAATATATGTTTCTACAGATCGCTAAAATACTCCAAAATAAAATGTATTTATAAATAATTTTAAGTAATAAGAAGCAACTATTTAGGCCTACATGGATCTCCAACTCCCCACTTGGTTACGGATACTCTTGAAATGCTCAGAAAAAAGTTACTTAGATTCATAGTACATGCGATAAATAAAATTATTAATTGACTATTTTTTATATCTATAAGCAACTAAAATGTACAATAAACATAATCAGAAACTATTTTAATAGTACTATTTCTTAATCTCCTTTTATGTCAACTCTCCCCTACTATGTCAACAACGGCCTAAGCAGTCTTTATCAAACTTCATAGTCGACGAGACACGGAAAGTATAATAGTTCCTTCCTTAATATTTAACCATCCCATTAAGGTTCCATGACTATTGAAAGCGAATGTGACATTACGTGCTGTCATATGAGGTAACACATGCAGATGTCAAAGGACGTGATAACTTTCACTGCATCGCATCATAACCGACGCACGCGTAGAAATATTAAACGGCTTTCACTAATTACGTGATATATACAAGGAAGTAAACATCCTTTGTTATTTCCGCCTAATAGGTATGTATTTTATAGATTAGTTCATTTATTTGATACATTTATAGCGGCCCGACAGGATTTCGCCAGGGTGCAGACATTTTTGAAAATTTTCTATCACCTATGTTCTTCAGGGATAATTTTATTTATTTATTTATTTATATAAGCTTTATTGTACACCATAAATAAATACAAAAGGAAACAATACAAACTAGAAAAAAAAAGTACAATTGGCGGTCTTATCGCACAAGGCAATTTCTGACAGACAACCATTTGATGGATATAAGAGAAAAGGACGAAAATTGGGGCAGCATCAGGTGTACGAATAATATCTGTAGATATTAGTGTCTATATACAACATATATAAATAAACATACATACATAAGTAAATATCCCATGTAAATATACTTACACAATATACACATATACATACCAACATACATACATACAATATATATACATATATATACATACATATCTACACAACATAAAGGTCATATAATTAAGTATAAATACACAAAGGAAAAAGTACACAATTACTAATGTCCTCATTCAGCCAGAGAGTAATGTTCTTTAACCATCCTTTTAAAGATGGGTAGAGATTTGGCCCTTCTTACTGTTACCGGTAAAGCATTCCACAACCGTGCAGCTTGTACTGTGAAAGATTTATCTACAAAGAAGGATAATGTAGGATTCTAATGGTAAAAGAATTTTTAAAATCGGTTCAGTAGTGTCAGAGCCTATTCAATACAAACAAACAATCAAATCCTTCCACATTATAATATTAGTTTAGATCAATAAGTCGTTGAAAAAGTCTATAAAGTTATAACCGCAATATGCATGGATGCAAAACAATTTTGGGATGCTATAGGAATTTTTATGTATATCCATCAAATACTATGTATTTCCTGCCTAATATCTCCAACAATAATTATTAGTATTTACTAGTTTATGCTAACACGCACTAGGCCAGCGTAGTGGACTATTTGGCCTAACCACTCTCAATTGTACTGGCGGTTGTAGAGGAGGCCCGTGCCCTGTAGTGGGACGTATATGGGCTGATACAGACTAGTTTATGAATCTTGATGTTATGGGAACATTAATCATAATAATAAATACATTAATAAATTTCGTCCTGTTAATCACAAAAACCCCGATTGCCGCAAATCTTACAAATACGTATAGGCCATACAAGATTCATAAGAACACCGGATTTTGTGACAGAAGTGTCGACAAGAATGGACCCATCGACAAAAGACCCATTACCAACGGACTCATATAGAATGGACCGTCCACATTTCGATGGTCCCTACGTAAACTTTCAAAACTATAAAATATGCATATGTTTTTCTGCACTAATAGCAAATGCAAAAGGTTTATAATTATTTTTAATAAAATACATAGAAATTTCACAACTTCAATTGTTTTTTAATCAAAGAAAATAATTGAGAGTGCAGAAAATGAACATGTTAATAGATCGAATATGCCAGTTTCACTGTGATTAGTGTAAAGTAGGGAATTTACAGTTTCGATAGTTCACGTAGGAACCGTCTACTTGGTTTATCTATTTGAACTAGCTATTTCACATTCACTACTATGAATTCTTATTTGTGTATATTAACTCGTACTTAAACTATCTTAAATCAGTTTATTGTCAGCCGTTGATAAAGATGGCCACTTATCGAAATGAAATAAAGTCGATATTTTAATGGGGTTGCCAGTATAGCATAAGGGGTTTAAAACTATTTAATAATAATATATTGAAAACTTATTGGATTAAGTAAAGAAACAAAACGAAGATATTGTGCAATAAGTGATTATGTAATTTAAAAAAATATAATTTAGAGTATTTCTATGATACGGCAGTAAGATATTTTTAACTGTTGTGTTGTAATTCATTATGGCAACCCTTTTTTTAATCCCCAATTATTTGTGCGTGTCAAGATTAATGAGTAAAATAATGAACTAAATGGAATGTTATTAAAAGTCAAATTGGAATTTATCGAAACAGTTAAAAGCAAAGTTATATCACTGAACTAAATCTCCAAAGTCATGGTTAATTTCACTAAAGTATTTTTTTAATAATTAGCAGCGCCTACTTGTTTTGGATAAATTTTGCTATTAAGTTATTATCCATGTAAGTAGCATTTGAGAACAAAATATAATTGTTTGAGTTTTGATGATCAATTAAGTTAAATCTTCCGATGGTAAAAGTGTACTAAAGATTTTCAATGGACGTTACAACAACCATCATAAACTAATGATGAGAATTAATTTAAAAACACATTTCAACACTCTCTATGCGGTGTCATATTTAACAATATAAATTAAACATTACCATAACAATTCTACACGAAGTCTTAATATCACGCCAACATAGAAAGAATCAAAATCGACTTGGAATACCTACTCTGCCTAGGTAATCGAAACGGCACTAAATCAAAGGCGTGATTTTTAAAATTACTATTTTGGAATGTACGTTAAACATGGTTTCTTCTTATCAAGTTTCATAAATGTACGTAAATTAGAAGTGAATTTTCATATTCGATATTTTCTGTTTTTCGATAATGTACAATCCAAATCCGTAATTTTAAGAAATGCCCGCTTTTGACTTCTACCCTTTAGATTACCACGGAAGTACTCTTATAAGAAAAAAATAGATACAACACATTCACGCTATTTTTAACTAATTTCAGATTGCACGCAATGTTATTGTGTCCAACCAATGGACATTTAATTGAAAATCGCAAGGGATGTTAACACTCCCCGCAATTAATTTCATCTATTCCCTCTCCCCTGTCCCGCCATACAAGTCTTAAACAATAAACTTGTAATTATAAATAATGAAAAATGCGTTCGAACTTTAATTAATTTAACAAATTATACACCTTTGCACATAAGTATTATTGCGATTTAAGTGATTTTCCCTAATTTCTCAACTTCCTTACAAAATATAATGAGTATAATTTTTATGTATCGCTGATTGATCAGTCCATTTATATCTAAAATAGTAATAAATATTGTACTTTAAGGTCTTCAAAGTATTAGAAACTGTGACAGTTAATTTTGGGTTCTATTTTTACCAAGTTAAAGACCCTTTTTAATTAACATTGTCCGTACTGAGATATAAAAGAACTTTTTCAGCTAATATATCATACATTCGAGTTCAAATTCAATTTCACTATTCATGCACCTAATAATATGTTAATTAAAGTGACCAAAAATAAAAATAGAAACCTTTTTGAGCAACAAATCAATATTGGAAGAGGTCAAAGTCCTTTAGCTTTTAGAAATCCGCTTATAATACCGTCATTATACGATGCTTCGTCAATTTTGTTTATGTAAGACTCTTAATATGAAGTCACAGTAGGAGAAAACACTTTATTTATAAACTAGCAATTTACTATTCAATATAAGGCGAAAGCGTTTCGAGATTTCGAGAGCACAAGTCTTGGAAATCTTAACATTTAATTTGAAAATGAACTTTAATCTTAAATATAGTAATTCAAGTTTAAATCGACTTTTACAACACTCATAACCATGTTAAAAATCCAAGTTTTCAACTCGGGTTAATTTGAAAATTTATCGACTTTTTAAAGGTTTGTTAAGACATACTTTTGACATTTTAGAACATTGTGCCTGTAATTCACAAAACATAATATTTCAATTTTAAAATCCAGATGTGTTAAAATATCACTGTTACAAATTCGTGAGATAACAATAAAATTTGAATATTATCGATAAAAAAAATCATCGATGATACCGCAATTTTAAAAACTGATTTTGCCGCAAATACCGTAACTTTATGGATAAAACATCAAATTTATCGACACTGTCAATCCTTAATTATAGTAAGGTATATTTTTAGTTTTTGGTCAGGCGTGTGAGCGGGTCTATAAGTTGCGTTGCCGCGTGTCCGAGTACTGCGGCACCTGCTTGTACTCCGGGAACGGGTACAGCACTAGGTGATCGGCTGTTTTGTACCATGGTATTAAACCGTTCTGGAAAGAAAGAGATTTTTTGTTAATTGCTATATTTTTTTAATATATTTTCATTTAATTTTACGAATTAAAGTTTCCTGTATTTTTCTTTGCTATTCAGTTCTAAGGCAAATAAATTTGAAAGACACATTTTGCCGTTTAATCTTTTCGTATATGCCAGTGTTTTTTAGTTCAACTGACATGTGTATGTGTTAAATTAACTGCTTTATAAAAAATAAATAAATGATGCACTTACCACATTGGTCCTTTTATTGGTCCCACGTCCGTAACCGTTCCAATGGTTACCTGCTATTCCGATTTTATCTCCCACCTGGTGAAAATCAGAGAAAAACTGTTGAATGACATAAAATTCCATTTTAATGCCGCCTTGGCAGTCACCGCACTGATAAGTAGACGAAATCCTTACAGATAGTATATAGAGAGTAACGAAAAAAATTACCTCTTAACATTCGATGTAATTATATTAATTTGTTAAATTGCTTTCCAATTATCCGAAGGGCGAAATCATTAAAAGGAGGAAAAGTTCTATCCTTTCTAGTTTAAAAATAAATATATTTCCTTACATCAAAGGATATATCCTGGTTCTTGCCGGCGGTGTTGGACATGACGGCCATCCGGTCGTGCGCGTTCTGACCGCCGAAGTAGTAGATGTCGTCCAGCGAGAAGAAACTGTTCGAAGCGTCCACTCTGTTCGTTTGCATCATCTCGTACGCCACGCGACCCACCTGCAGATGTAATGTAGACCATGTGAGTATCAGTATCATGACAACCTCCGTGTCGCAGTTGGTTAGACGCCGACTGCGAAACGAGAGGGCGCGGGTTCGATCCCCCCACCTAGACAAATGTTTGTGTGATCACAAATATGCGTGTCGGTATTTGTGAGACCGCAGTTTCTAGTAGTTTCTGATACACATGACACAAGAATTAGTTGATATTGATGTGGTTCAGGACTATGTATGTCAGGGGCGTGCGCTCCTTGTAGGCAGAAATGTAATGCTTTACTTGGCATTCACAGATATTTTATTATAACGTACGCATGTCATAATGACTTTAATTAATAGTAATTAAATGAATAAACAAAATATAATAACTTGAAAACGCCTAATATAAGACCTAAGACATATGGCTTAAAAGTCAATCCTAAAAAGACTCAGGTCATTGTTGTTGGCAGCCCCAGAATGATTTCGAGACTAGATCACACCCAATTACCAAGTGTTTCTTGCGATGGAATAACTGTTCCATACAGTAACACTGTAAGAAATCTTGGTCTACACTTCGATCAGTCGTTCACCTGGGGTCCTCAGCTTCGAGAGTTAAGTCGCAAGCTGTTTGCCTCGGCAAGGTCCTTGCGACGGTTACACAATGTTTTACCCATTGCCACGAAAATTTCACTTGCGCAAACTCTCCTTCTTCCCATCCTTGATTATGCGGATGTCAGTTATCTTGATCTCACCGAAGACCAACTTAATAAACTTGAGCGACTTCAAAATTTCTGTATTAGATTCATATTTGGACTACGCAAATATGATCATGTCACTGAGTTTCGTGCTAAGCTCAAGTGGTTACCTATACGCCTTCGTCGGAATACTCACGTTCTCTCACTCCTTTATAATATTTTGTTTAATCCTCTCACCCCATCTTATCTTAAAGAACGTTTCACTTTTCTCCATGACTCACATTCGAGGTCCCTGAGGTCGTCAGAGAACCTTAAACTGAGAATGCCCGTACACACAACGACATTTACTGATAAATCGTTTGCTGTTGAAGCTGTCCGATTATGGAACGCGCTTCCTGTTGTGGTTCGACGGGCACAAACCTTGTCATCTTTCAAAAAGCTGGTGAAAGCACACTACCTTTCTCTCTAAACAGATAAAGCATGGTATTATTTCCTCTTTTCGGATATATATTTTTTTGAAGTGAAAACTTCTTTAGCGGCGTTGAGCACTTTTTCTGTAATGGGTATAAAATCTTAAACTCGCGTCAGGACACGTGACCTGATCGTAAGACGAAAAGCGTAAGACGGATGGAGAGTAGACAGCTGTCAGTTAGCTGTCAGTTTATAAAGCTTTGATGAATTGCCAATGATTTTGAGTGGAGATTTCAACATAAACTTCGCAGACGATAAAAATCAACTATTAATTGAATTTTTAAATAATGAATTTGGTTTAACTATGTCGAATGATCGCAATCTTAGCATAACGAAATACAAAACTACTATTGATGCGGTCTTTATTAGACATTTAAATAGGTTCGAATCAAAACTGTTCGTTTCTTACTTCAGCTACCATAAACCTATCGTATCAGTTTTAGAGATTGGCGATGATAGTTCTGGTAATGATGATGGTGAAAAAGTCGTTGAAATTATGGATGAAAGTTGATTTTTCGGAGAGATAAACTTTTTAAAAGTGCGTGGTGGCCTGTTGGCAAACGGACTAGACGCGACTGCCAACATGTTCACGGTGGTCGCGGGTTCGAATCCCAGGGCACACCTCTGACTTTTCGGAGTCACGTGTGTATTGATAGTCAATCACCACGCACTAAAAACGGTGAAGGAAAACATCGTGAGGAAACCTGCATACCATAGCGATTTATAAAAATTCTATGGTATGTAAGTCCGCCGACCCGCACTAGGCCAGCGTGGTGGACTATATGGCCTAACCACTCTCAATCGTTCTTACGATTGTAGAGGAGGCCCGTGCCCTGCAGTGGGACGTATATGGGCTGATACATACATACAATTGTAATAGTTTTAAAGTGTTAAATTTTTAATGTAATATAAATTGTCATGTTTGTGTACGATAGCGCAATAAATGAATATTGTATTCTACCACATAAATGATAGTACTTTTATACTGATAAAGCAATTGGTGCAAAATTATTCCCTAACCATTCCAAAATATCAAACATGCTCAACGTTAATAATCAAGTTTTTTTTTAATTTGTAGTATAATTATAAATTATTATAGATGTTTATGTAATTATTTAAAATTGTATGTATGTATATATGTATATATTATATGACGTATGTGTATTTATTGTGTCATTTATATGTATATATATATTTTTTTTTATGATTATCTATTTTATAATTTATATCTATTGGAGCTTAACTTATCTTTGTTTTACACTGCCCTTTCTTTTTCCTTCCTTTTATATCCATCCAAAGGTTGTCTGGTAGAGATCGCTTATTAGCGATAAGACCGCCTTTTGTACTTTTTATAGATGCTATTTCTTTATATTGTTATGTTCTTTTGTATGTGTACAATAAAGATTAAATAAATAAAAAAAAATATTTTATAAATAGCAACTATTTGCAAGCACACAAACATTATGTTTGCCACGCGACATGCAACCTAATCAATTAAGTCATGCTGCCGCGTCCCGCATGACATTTGTTTGCATGTGTGTAGTAATTTTGGTGTCCGTGCACAGCCGCAAACGCACACACCCATGAATATCGAAAGCCGCTATTTAGGACTCATATCAAAAACAAACTTATGACTGAGGGTTATTATAATATTAAGGGATATATTGAGGATAAAAAATCCTGGGATTAGGTGTTCTCTTGCACATTGCGACCTCCTGGGGCCCTGAACTATTCGCTTATTTAAATAATTAAAAATATCTAAAATTGTGAACTCAAAAATTAACCAAAATACAATCAAATAAATCAATTAAATTATATGACGACCGATCGAAAAAAACAAATAAAAATAACAATTAATATGGCAAATCTTTGTAAGACAAGTCACAAATACTTATTTTAGTAAATTGACCAAAACCAAGCCTACTGAGTTTGACTCGCTGGATTTACTCAGAAATGGGTCGCGCCGCGTAGTATCCAGTGGTAAAGTAAAGCCGTCAGGGCCGCGTTGGATCCGGCAGTAAGCCTAAACATACGGGACGTATCGGAAATACTTATGGTCGTTGTCTTAAGTTGGACCCAAAACAAGCCCACTGAGTCTTAGTCGCTGGATATACTCAGGACTGGGTCGCGTCGCGTAGTTCCAGTGGTAGTGTAAGCCCACTGAGTTTGTTTCGCCGAGTCTTCTCAGGAAGGGCCGCGTTGGATCCGGTGGTAACTATAAACCGCTACGCACCGTTTTAATATCTATGGTCCACAAATAATATAATTTAATTTGACTAACGTAAATAATGTATTTCTTTGACAAATAAATTACCATAAAGTAAAAACTAATACTTTAAATAAAATATTAATAAAAACTAAATAAATAAATAAAACTAATTATAAATAAAAATAAAATTAATTTAAAAATAAATACATTGATAAAAGCAAGAAATTAAAATAAGTAATACTAAGTATAGGAAATATATTGTAAATAGAGATTAAGTTCTATGTGTATTGACTTGTCATAAGAGCTCCTTAATTGCCTACGTGACCAATAAATACATTTCATTTCAATACATTTCATTTCATTTCATTTCATTTCATTTCGCAACTCCTGCAGCAGGCCTCGGAAGTTCGGCAGTTGTCGGGAGTAATCGGAAATGTTCGTTGCCTATAATCCGAGTAAAAATAATAGACGGAAATCTAATAAATCACAATCAATAGTATGGTTTTATTTGTGAAATGTTTTGTGTTCGCGGGGGCCATTTTGCTTTTTTCTTGTGTTTTTGCATTGTTTACTATTTCGTTTGCGCCAGTATGTTTATTTCATTTTAACATTTGAAAGTATGTACATTTAACAGTTTATTACTGAGTTTTTATAATAATTGTAGTGATTTGCTTTTACTAGTGGTTTGTTTTTGTTTTTTTTTTTTAATGTTATTTGATTGTGAGATTTTTGTTGAAAATGTAAAGGACAATGGCGAAATCGTATTTGCATGAACAACGCGTTTAGAAATTTCATACTTGCTAATAATAATATTATTATTTTTCGTGACTTTTCAGCATACTAATTATAGTTGTGTAACGATGTTTAAGTTTCACAATAAAATAAAAAGCTTTATTGACTATTTTGTATGGGAGTCCGTTTTTTTTTCAGCAATGGCGTAAGGTCTTTTAAGCCGACAAAAAATATTTTTCATTGAATCTCGCAAAATCTATTCTGAAAAATAGCTTTATTTGGTAAAACAAGTGCGGTAAATATTTACATCATAGCCCTAGTTCACCAAATAACATTTTTAAGAAAACAATAATATTTCAATTGAAAATGACAAATAGAACATAACCTCAAAATCTATAAATTAAAAACGTTTAGTAAGTAATGTATACTTTTTCACCAGTATTTCTCAACACATTATTGTTTAGGAACGGCAGCGGAATTCATTTATATTTTTTTGACCACTAAACGCTCTAAATTTACATCAACTAATCAACTCAATCATGTATGGAAATCTGCCATTGTCCTTTATCAAATGAATGAATGATGTGGCCGAAATCTTGCGTGTATTTACATCGGGATAGGTATAATAATATCAAGTAACCGGAACCTTGAATATGTGAAAATTGAAGCTGACTAGGTGAGTTTTTTTATTTTACTTATTAGAATTTCTTCCGCCGCGACGATCGATCGCTATTTTGTCTGCGTTGCCGTAGAAAATGTACATGAATAGTAGTAGTACATCTTAACTTGTTATGTTGGCATGGTTTCCGACTCAGAGATCCGTCGCGTGGCGGTGGCTATGCTAAAAATCTATAAAAGAAAAAGTTTTTGTGACCGAGTACTCCGCCGCATACCCAGTGTCATAATCCTGTGCACGCCGCTGATGTATGTGACTGTTGCGTGTATTTATTTGTTTATTGTAGGGTGCGAGCCCTCTGTATAATCGAGATTCGATTAATAAATAGGGCTTAGGCCACGCTTATATAGTGCGGGTTGCTGGACTTTACTTCGTATATTTTTCGAATATCTGTAGCGTGCCAGTTTCTAGACAATTTTTTCTATGACGGTTAAAAAAATGTCGATAATTTTCTCTAAAAATTAACCTAGTAGGTTTTGACCTTATATTAAATGGATATGAAAGAAGAAAATAAATCCGGAAAACAAGAAATAGAAAAATAATTATTATGTAATGAGCGTAGGTGGAAAGAGCAAAAGGGAGTAGCATAGGAGAAGGGGAAAGAAAAATAGGAAAGGAACGAAAGGGGGAAGGAGGGGGAGGCAGTTTTATTTAGAGTATAGTAGAGTGTTGTAAGCGACCTGGCTTCTGGAGGTACTCTAAGGTATTGGAGGGGTAGGTGGAGGGGGTTGGTGGAGGTGGAAGGGGATAGGGGAGGAGCCCCTGCACATGAGAGTATAGTAGTGTTGTAAGCTATCTGGCTGCTGGAGGTACTCTAAGGTATTGGAGGGGTAGGTGGAGGGAGAGGGGGAGGGGGAGAGGCAGGTGCACATGAGATTACAGTAGAGTGTTGTAAGGCACAGATGCAGGCTGCCTCCAACAGGTCTCTGTGGAAATCATTGAGGGAGGCCTATGTACAGCAGTGGACTTCCTTTGGCTGATGGATGGATGCAAGGTACCTGGCTGCTGAACGTGCACACGATGTAGTCGCACATGGCCAGCATGTGCAGGTCCACGAGCAGGCCGGTGAGCGACAGCGGCGTGTAGCGGCGGTGCGTGGCGGCCGTGCGAGCGATCGACGAGTCGCCCAGGAACGTGTAGTCGGGGTACTTCTTGCGAGCGTCTTCTAGCACCTGACGGAATGTATTTACATCATAAATATATTAAGTAAACCATATTATATGTCAAACATTTAGTAATACCGTGACACTATTGTTGAGGTGTCAGTAAATAGAAAAGTAAAAAAATATGTTTAAAATTTAATGAACAATCAATGAAACCCCAACAAGCCTTCCTCCTGTTTTTTTCTTGTCATTTTTAAAGACAAATGGTAACTGACCAATATATTTTCTTGGTAATGTAGATGTCTACTTTAATTAACGATGGTTACTTATTAATTTATCTACTTAGAGGCATCTTGGTAGTAGAAAAGAAATACACCTATTATATCCAAATACATACAGAATGACACATTTATTAGGACACTAAAATACAATAATGCTATCACATAAAAAATGGAAATTTGCTGAAGTTATCATGATACCTAAGCCTGGAAAACCTCCGCATGACGTGAAATCCTATAGGCCAATCTCCTTGCTTCCAATAATAGCCAAGTTATATGAAAAATTACTTTTAAAAAGGCTTAAACCTGTTATAGAAGAGCGGAAGTTAATCCCCGACTACCAATTCGGCTTCAGAGAGAAACACTCAACAATAGACCAAGTCCACCGGATTACTAATTTAATCGAAAAAGGTCTAGAAGAGAAAAAAGTTTGTTCGACGGTTTTCCTAGATGTGGCACAAGCATTTGACAAAGTATGGCACCACGGCCTCATTTACAAACTAAAGCAAATGCTGCCCAAGCAATTTTCAGAAATCCTGGAATCTTATATTTCTGAAAGAATGTTTCGTATAAAACATGAAGATTCTTACTCAGACATAAAGTGTATAGAAGCTGGAGTACCACAAGGAAGTGTATTAGGTCCGGTCCTGTACTTATTATACACCTGTGATATGCCTAAACTTGAAAACAATGCCATTGCAACTTTTGCAGACGATACAGCAATTATAGCTACAGGTTCGACTCATAAAGAAGCAGTGGAAAAAGTCCAAACAGCTGTTAACATCATCTCTAACTGGAGTGAAAAATGGCGGCTGAAAATAAATGAAACAAAATCTGTTCATGTGGATTTCACCAACAAAAGACCAAATTATGAGCCTGTGTTCATAAACGGTACAACCATACCATATGAAAATACAGCCAAATACCTAGGCATGACTCTGGACGCAAAACTTCGCTGGAAAGCACACGTCAAAAAAAAACGAGAAGAGCTGGAGATTCGCTACAGGAAAATGTTTTGGTTACTGGGCAAATACTCCTCGTTGTCGATATACAACAAAGTACTTTTGTACAAACAAGTCCTGATGCCAGTATGGACTTATGGTATACAGTTGTGGGGATGTACCAAACCAAGCAATATACTAATAATACAACGATTCCAGAACAAAGTACTGAGGGGTATAGTAAACGCTCCATGGTGCGTAAGAAACGAAGATCTCCATCGGGACCTTAAAGTGGACTTCGTCAGAAATGTTGTGAAAAAATATGCCGAAGCTCATGACCATAGACTTCATCATCATGTGAACGTCGAGGCAATCCAGCTCCTCGACAACACGGACCTAGTGAGAAGACTAAAAAGGACAAAACCTTTTGAGTTAGTGCAATGAATAATTAGTGCAATGTAGTGCAGTGAGTGCTATTGAAAAAGAACACGCGAACATTGTGTCTTCCCCTTAATAGAGACAATAAGAAAAGTGTTATTGGACATATTCTTAGTCATAGTCTCTTTAGAAATTTAGGTTAAATTTAAATAACTCATTAGTCATAAGACTAGATTGTTATTAAAGCGATGTATTAAATATTTAGTACATTATATATAAAAAAAAAAACATAAAAAATAACACACCAGCTGTGTAACAACCGCACACGCGATACTCAAAACACAACACTTGTGTGCTCCGCAGTTATTCTCTTACGTAACTCACATTAGCATCGTCAGTGGCGAGGTACACCCGCCTGGCGTCGAGCGGCCTGGTGAGCTCGAGCTGGTCGTAGTAGTCCTGCACGTGAGCCATGTACTCGTGGATGTGGTGGAACGCAGCCTCAGTGCCAACCTTGTCCGTGCGACGGATGTGCACTCTACACATATCAATAAATAAATAATACAAAATGTATTATTGCTTTTTATTATGTATGTTACTTTGGTGTATTTTTATGTTAGTATGAATATTGTTTAGTTTCCTCTCTTTTAATTATTTATTTTACACTGCCCTTTTACTCTTTCTCCTTCTTTTAAATCCATCCCATGGTTGTCTGTAAGACATTGCTTTAAGCGATACGACCGCCATTTGTACTTTTTAGTTTTTAGTTTCTGTATGTTGTAATTTTTTTTATTTGTACTGTAAAGATTTAAATAATAATAATAACACCCAACAGTCACATACATAGTTCAGACCCCACAAAGATCGAGTCTACGAGTCTAAAAGTCTCTCGTATCAGGAACTACGAGAGACTTTTCACTCTCACAAACACCCAGACCCGAAACAAATACCTGTGGTTCACACAAATATTTATTCCGGTGCGGGGATCGAACCAGCGCGACGGTCTCTCGTTTGACAGCCGGCGTCTAACCAACTGCGCCACGGAGGTTGTCAAGTAAATAAATACATATTATACAGTGTGATATTGACATATGGTATTTAATTTAAACCACATGCTTCTAATCTGCTTGATAATTTTATCAATAATCGCAATTTTCGGTTTCAGGGCTTTTGATAAACCCCTATAGATGCAGAGTCTTTTTACGGCTCAGGTAAGTTCCCGACCAGAACTGAAGTCCAGCTAAGCGATAAAAATATTCGTATATATAGGAGGCCCAAAAATCGTAAAATTGAAATCACGATTTTGGACAAAAAAACTTCTATTTTTTTCAAATTATGTAAAATGTCACCGGGGTGCAATGAGAAACATGTAGGTTAAATGAATTTTAAAATAAATATCACACTGTATTAAGCTACCACTGGTGGTAGGTCTCTCATATGTGGAAGGCCGCCAGGGTAGCTACCACCACAATGTCTATTTCACCCACCAAATAGCAATGTAAATGCACTATTGAATTCCGGTTTGAAGGACATTGTAGCCATAGTAACTACTTTCCACAACCGGTCATAATCCTTATTATCACGCGAATCACAGACTCGTCTCGCCTTAAAATGCTATAAAAATAAATATTTTATGTTATTCTACACTGTAGAATGGTGGTGCAGAGGTGCAGCAAACGACTCATCTAATGATAATAGTGATAAAGGACATATAAAACACTTTGGTAGATAATCATAGTTGTGTTGTTGATCTCTAGAAAGAAAATGGAAAAGGGAAGGAAACAAACAAACAAAATGGTGCGACAAAACTCATTAACGTGCGCAACGACCGTTTTATTACGTATTTCATTAGACTAATTTTTATTAGCGATAAAATACCAGTTACTAGTTATAGCCGTGATATTACTCGTTTTATAACCATCGTCTGCTGTATTAGTAACATTTTACATTGATTCTATGTTCTGAAAAAATATTTAAGATGATGGTCTCGTCTGTTCCCGAGATGAGTCTCTGTACTAATTACCATTTTATCATCAGTTAACATCCACGGCTTAAACGATAATCTACCTATATACTACCCTTCTTAAAATGTTGGCTCCACCATTGAGAACATTTCGTAGGTCACCACGCATCTTTAAAACTTTTTTTAGCATAAGTCCGCCAAACGAGCAAACAGATGACTCGATGGTAAGTGATCTCTGCCGTCCGTGAACATACATAACACTTGGATTATGGATGTGCTGCCGGCTCACCAAATCGGAAGGCAGGAAGGATAAAGAATGGGACGATAGAATATATATATAAGGAGGGATATGGGGTAACCAGAATTCACCTTTGAAACTCTACTAAAAATTGTTTATCATCATCACTAATTTTAGCTACGGCTAGTTACCACACTTCCTATGGTAATTACTAATGATTGATTTGGTACAGTCAGCAACATAAGTCGCTGAACACTTCACATTTTTTATAACCTTTTTATGAATTAAAATTTGTACGTACTACTCTGTAGTCGTAAAATATAACCAAGTAAAGTCATCTATGCCGAGATGTGCCATACGATATTGAAAATAATTATTATTTTGGATGATAAGACAATTCCAAATCTCGTGAATGTGTAGCGACTTATGTTGCTGACTGTACAATTGAGATAGTATAATAGAGGGGAATGTTCGTAAGAAAATGAATGGTACCGTACCGCTCTTTCTATTTCTATCTCTGTCACACCTACGCAGTAACATTATCTTCGGTCTCGCAGAGATTTTGTTCCCGATGTGCACTCTAGTATAATACCTCAATGTTTGGTACACTTACCCAACTATAGGCGGTTTAAAGTTCATCTTGGCGATGGTTTCGTTGATGGCCTTCTGCATGGCGACCCGTGGCTTCAGGATGTACTTCAGCATCTGACCGATCCACCACGATGAAGGATCACCGTTGAACCGCACTATCCTATTTATTAATAGATATGTATTATTTAATTATAATTATATGTCGGTCTTAACGCATTTTAACGGTGAAGGAAAACATCGTGAGGAAAACTGCATACCATAGCGTTTTGCAAGAATTTCTATGGCATGAAAAGTCCGTCAACCCACACTAAGCCAGGATGGCCTAACCAGGGACCGTGCCCTGCAGTGGGACGTATATGGATTGATGGAGATACTTCGTTTTTAGTGGAAGATACTAATGGTCTTAATCATAGAGAGTTTGTAAACTTATTTCAGCTTTCATACGATATATTCGATATTTTGTCTTTTTTGCTCAAGTTGAATCCACTAATCGTGAAATTGGCAAAAAACATTCTATAGTTTAACTGGTTTTGTAAAATGTCTATGAATACGACCAGAAGGATATATCAACGAGAATATAAATGTTATCAAAAGGAAGTCCGACAACCCAACTAAATTTGCAAAGCTAATTAAATTAAATTTGCAATTTAATTTAATTATTTCATTAATTATTGTTCTGTATTCACAAAACCACGTTTAGAAATGATAGCAGTGGCAGAAATGTTGAACTGAGGTTATAGAATAGTCTAATATTTTGCCAAAAACAATATCGTGGCATACGAAGGTGACTATCATAATCTTTATTCTGAAAAAATCCCGTGTTCCTATACTTTTTTTAAATTGCAATTACAAAGATTACGAATACTATTCAAGTCTACAAGTAAGGCATACATACCGATGCGCCAAATCTTTGGGTATCGCGAGCGGCAAGAACTTGGGCTTCTGTGATATAGAGTCTATGAAAGGCAGAGACACTACCTTCGCGTCGTATGACACTGGAACAAGATAACAAAAATTAAAGGGTGAAATAATTAGGCCCGAATATTATACATTAACAATATAATACATTGAAAAAAGGTATGAAATAAGTGACATGATTTATTATCAATTTTAAATGTGTCTACTGTAACGACACGCTATGATGGCCATTTTGACAGATCACAATAGTGAGGTGAAAAATTACGTGTTGTATCCTATCATTCCTTTTTACTATGATACCTAATCGACTCTTACGAAAATTCTTGTTTGTCATGCATGAGAAGCTGTATGCAGAACCTAATTTTAGCAGGTACATATGCATATGGAAAATAGAACATCGTAGCATCTGACATCACGTCTGTAACTGTGAATAATTGAACAGAAGACTAAAATATGTTTTAGTAAATTCGGTCAACGCACTGTCAAGATCACATCAATTGTTATATTTAATTGGACTCAATAATAATACATTGCAAGATTTCGAGAATTACAAAAGAGAAAAATATGATTTATTGCCTGAAGCTTTTTCATATTTTTTTTGGCAAGGCCAAGTGACTGCGCTTTTTTTTTCTTTTTAATTGAAATAGAGAATCCAATAGAGGCCAATAATTATCCCTCAACATTAAATAATGTAAAACAGATAAAGGAGTAAATGATGTCTAGCAGTTGTAGGGTTTTACGTATAGTATCCTTACTTTATCTAATTTCAAAAAGGTCAGACCAAATTTCCCATATTAAAAGATTTTAGTAATGTACAATTTTAATAACAAATCTATGTAGGTCATAACTTTTAAGAGAGTGGTAATAGGGTATACCCCAATAGAGCGGACTCATACAATTCTCGTACAACGAAATATACATTAAATTGTTGGATTATCCGGTGACACAATGACGCGCCGCTTGCGAGTAACCCATTAATCGAGTTTAATATTTTACGTATACTTAACGTCAATTAACAATATCTATCAATTAAAGTAGCATTAACCTTAACCTTTATTTTTCCTTCTCATATACCCATCCCATAGTTGTCTGGTAGAAATTACCTTAGAATGATAAGACTGCCATATGTTATTATATTATTGTGGACAATAAACAATTACTTGAATAAAATAACTAACTGATTGACTTGTAGTGACTTGAGTGTGTGACTTGGAAACATGACGTCATGATATTTTATTACGGTCATTTTGAGTTAATTAATATTGTTTAATATTTTTTGGTGAACAAACTGCCGCAGTTTATGGTTTTAATAAATTACTTCTTTTCCCCACTATCATATGCACATAAATACACAAATATCAAATGATATAAGGATAAAAATATTTAAAACATTTAAAAAATCAACTATCAAATTCATTCTTATCTACCGCGATATCCTATATTTAGTATTAATTAATGTTATCGTTTCCCCATTAGCATATATAAGGGAAAATTTACAAGGATACATATGTTTTGGAAATTTAAATAAATATATATTTTAAATCGTACAATAGGGAATATGCATGAGGCTTATATTTTTTTCCGGTAATGTAATTCATCAAAAATGACATGCATATTAGTTTTCTCTAAATTCTGTGACACCGATATATATAGTAAAATTTAAATAAATAAATAAAAAAACAAAACATACAATTACCAGGCCACTGCACGACCTTATCATCGTAGGCGGTGGTGCAACTGTCCGATATGGGGTAGAACACGTAGTCCCAACCCTTTGTGTTGTATCGCCACCCCTTAGAGTTGAGGATAAGCGTGCGTTCAGTAGCGTACGCGAATATCAAACAGTACACTATGTGGTGGAGCTGACAACCGAAACCGCAACCCTGAAACAAACATACTATGAAAATATGGTAGTGGTCGACTGGTGGTAGGTCCCTCATATGTGTGAGGCCACTTGTGTAGGTACCACCGCATTGTCTATTTCTCCCGTCAAACAGCAGTGTAAATGCACTGTTGTATTTCGGATCTAGGGACATTGTAGCCAGAATAACCACTCGACATATTGAGACTTAACATGATAACCTGATAGGCAATACGTGACGGGTCCTTAGCAAGGATGTACGATGGTCATTATACAAACGTCTATGATTAATATGAATACTTGACTTTCAGAAGAAGTACTAACTTTAAGTGTAGAAGAGCCCAAAGAATTAAGAATAAAACAAATTGTTACACATACGGATTCCCCCTTCAATTTTTTTCCAAAAACTTATCGGGACATATGGCTATCACAATATGTTTTAGCTCTTAAGTAATAGTTAATTTAAATACATGAATATTACAAATCCAGCTAAAACTAAATTCACAAACTCCGTCACTTGACTACGAAGCTTAAATTCTTCGAAACATCGAGAAGTCAAAATTAAATCAAAACCGTCATAAAATCCGTAAACCTAGTTATAAACATTTTAGAATTGTGTAACGCTTATCCACGGCTACAGTTTGATTCTGTTATCGGCGGTGACCTATGACGTGTAGATTAAAAACTACCACACTATGTTAAACTAACAATGTCGAACTTAGATAACGAGTAGTGTAGTAATATTTGTATAACTTTTATTAATGGAACCGGATTGATTAGACCACATCAAGTTTCACCGAGTATCTCACAAGTCACAAGATGCCTAGTGGAATTCCCGAGTAACGGGTTAACCGTCCAAACAGATTACTAGGCAAACATAAACATGATGGACGCGGTCGATTTGTGAATACATGTCACATAACGGTTGTGAATTCATCAGCGATGAAGTAAATAGACGATATCTTACATATTCTCTTAATGATTTGCAAAGGCCTCGTATGCAATTAAGAGAGAGAGATTATTAGGAGTTTTATTGAAAGGGCATAGGCTTTAATTCTACCATAGTGGCCTATTGCGAGATGAGAAGCCTATACATATGATCTTAAAAAATATATATTATTGTATCCAGGTTCATTTTCTTCCTTCGCCGTTAAAGGGCATACAAATTGACTGACAATGTGTAATATTGTGCATCTCGGAAAAAATTGAGTGGGATTCGAACCCACGACCATTTACTCGGCAGATCCTGTTCGCTATCAACAGACCACTACACTCTACATCTATGTGTATCATACTGGGTATCTCAAGACTGCTACCGAAAACGAAGCCGGGTGGTAGTTTTAGTGACTATTAACACAATGCAATTAAAAATTTCGCATAGAAACGTGACAATTATTTTTTATGATTTTTTAAATATCGTCGTTTTTGGGTGGTAAATCCATATTTTTGGCTAAAATAATAATTTAAACTCTTATATACCTCAGAGATAGATAAATAAAAGGGCATACACTATTATTTTAGGAAAAAATGTATTTACCACCCAAATATGGCCATAGGAAAAAAAATAACAAAAAAACATTGTCGCTTTTTTTTGCAACTTTTTCTGTTGCATTGTGTCTGAAGTCGCTTAAACTACCACCCGGCTTCGTTTTCGGTAGCAGTCTTGATATACCCTGTATAAATAACAATATTTATATCATAAAACAAACACATGACAGTAAACAGCCGGGCCTATTCTCATGTCATGATGACGAAACAATGTCGTCGACCTCGCGCCTTTGCCAAGAGGCGATGACGCGGCCGACCACGTGTTGTTGACAGTTTCCCAGTGCGTTCATCTCAATCTTTCAGACGGGATAATGCAAAAAAGGGCAGTACGTTACTTCTCTTTCTTCTGTCTCTTTCACTCCTTACAAAACACACCATTTTTCCTCACACTGTGGTGAAATCCCGGCTATAAAGTGAAAGATTTTGCCATAAGGCGATGATACATAGACCGCAGGTGTTGGCCCGAGTTGACAATTGAATCCTGTGCTAAATTCTTTGAGTATAGTAGATGAGATAGAGCGAACAATTTGAAATACAAACAGCCGTACGATCTGCTCTTTGTTTCTGTCTCTTTTACTCCTACATAATCAGGCTATATTTTCTTTAGTTCTAATTACATCCACGTGCCTACTAGTAACGCGTATAGTGCGGACAGATTTTGTCTACAGTGTTAGCTCTACGTCAATGGTGACTAGGCGATGACACACTAAAGGCACGTGTTGCCCCGTGTTGACAGTGGGCGAGATCGTCTATACTTGGACGATATACAAAACTATTTCAGTGTCCGCACCGGGCCGTGGGCGTCGGGAGTACTACGGAGGAAGCCGCAAACTGGGTTACGTGGCGATCAAACAATTGAATGTAGTATAAACATTCATTAAGATTTATCATGGTCATTATCGTCTTAAACGAACAGTTGCGAGTTATCTGTCAGATTAAGAGGTCTGGGTGGCTGAATGAACTTTGAATGATTACGGACCGTATTTTAGTGGCCAGTTATTGTATTGGTTATTAGATTCCATGTCAAATTCGGAATTCCTTTCCTAAATATCATATGTCATACAGTTATATCAAGTTTTAACTCCTTCTAAAAAATCTACCCATCTCAATTTCATTCCCGATTGTAGAGGAGGCTCGTGCCCTGCAGTGAGACGTCTATGGATTGATACAGTACAGTACGAGATCTGGGAGTATTCATTACTTATCAATCTTATCATCAACTGTATTAGACCTTACACGTGCTAGGTATCGAGTTATGTCTATAACCCAGATGTAAAGAAAAATCCTGAATGATTGTGACCCTAGCTCGACTCAAAACTGCAACATTCCAGCCCAGTGATATTACCAAAATGCAATTATACTTTTGAGCCATAAAACCTTTACTCGTATAATACTAAAATCCCCTATGCTACAGCCTATAAATTATTCACTCCAGCATCCACACATCTCCCACACAATCCCAGCACGAGATCTGAGCCAAAACCCCAGCACCACTGTTCCAACGCGTAATGTGACAACGCGTTCGTCGAATATCCGAGTGTTAGCGCAGCACCTGCCTTTTGTTCCCGTCTCGAAATAACACGAGCCGGGTTTTTGTTCGAGTCTGATATTCACAACTGGTGGAAACCAGTCATTATATTGTTCTGTTGCCAACCTGTGAAGCTATTCAAACCTTTAGGTAAAGGGAATAAATTCGCTACCACAAAAACATAATTGTATTGCTAAAAGCTTATTATTCACCCTATAACATTTTTAGTGTACATTAAACAGGGTATATGCATACAGCGACCGAAAACCAAGCTTCTGGTGCCTTCAAATACAATGCACCTAAAAATTAAAAATAAAGCGATGTTTTTCTTTTGGATTTTTTTCATTATCGTCGTGTATTGGCGGTAATATGTACATAGCTTTCTTAAAATAATACTCTACAACTATTTGTTTTAAAGACGAAATGATACGCAAGGCTTTCATAGTTACATATAGATAAAAACGCCTTGAATTACAAAGCAATGCTTGGCACTCCACTACGCTCGCCAATCTGAGCAAACCAGTAATTACTCTAGCTCCAAAGTCCTTCACACCGAAACACAACAGCTTCACACCGAAACACAACAGCTATTTGGCGTGAGAAATAGACATTGTGGTGTTATCTGCCCAGGTGACCTACCACCAGTACCATCATTTCTTTTAGTTATAATCATTCAATCACAGAAGTATCACCTACCTTATTCAAGTTACAAATGAGTTTCCTAGCCTCCCTGCAATCTGGCGGGTTCTGCAGGTAGTGTAGCCTGCGCTGCACCAGGTCGCTCACGTTGGCCGCTTCCATCTGCCGCCACTCTTGGTAGCCGTCCAGCTCGGGCAACTTCTCCTGGTCTGAGAGGAGCGATCTGTAAGGAAACGGCACGTGGTAGACTGAGGCTACCTGATTTTCTGTCGTACTTACTGGATATGATTTAAAGGTATCTGAGAAATTTGTTATAACAACTGGAAATCGCATTTATCACATACACATATCACGTCTTTTTGCCAGAAGGGGTAGGCAGTGCTACCTGGACGCCCACGTTTCACCTTGTATATTCCGTCCCATAATGAGATAGAATGCGAGCCTATCGCTATATTGGGCATAAACTGACCTCCGGGCGGATAATGACTAGAAAGCACTTTGCACGAATCGGGATTCGTACCCGAGACCTTAGGATTGAAATCATACCACAGTCCAACTGCGACATCAAGGCAACAAACTAAATAACCCCTTTCTGGATTTAAACATATTACGGTTTATAATGCATGGAGCCCTGATAGCCCAAAAAGCACGTCATCAAACAGATATGTGGATGTGATTTTTTTTTGCTGATAGTTTTAAACAACACGACAAATGTGTGTTAATGAACTTCTATTAAAAACAGGAGATAACACATTATAAATCTGTATATTATGTTTAAAACGCGTGGACAAATGCAGCTCATTACGACAGAATATTTTTTATATCCTCATAATCTCGAAACTACGGGCGCGCATAAAACATGCTGCGTTCAAATGAGCCATTTCAACCGAGCCGAGAAACCGCCGGGATATTAAAATACTTTATAGAACGTACTAATGACACCATATGTAAACATCCTGTGTATAATATACGTATATATTATTTTAACAATTTTTTT
The DNA here is from genome assembly GCA_009982885.2 of Hyles vespertilio. Classification (NCBI taxonomy): domain Eukaryota; kingdom Metazoa; phylum Arthropoda; class Insecta; order Lepidoptera; family Sphingidae; genus Hyles; species Hyles vespertilio. The sequence goes on along the minus strand of CM042821.1, from coordinate 17,102,696 downwards.
TAATGTAATTTATTTTGAATGTGAAAAATAAATAGAGTTTTTGTTACATAATCAATTTTAGAAGTTGTGAAGTTGGAATATTATTGTGTTTCATTGAATGAATGTTTTGTATTTATAACACCGGATGCACATCTGCCTACGGTTCCTGCCAGCCTTGACGTATGTTACTCTTAGATTATATACATGTCTAGATGACACATCACACCTCACCGCACGGCTCAAAAAAAGTCTACCAAATTTGGTAGAATCGCTTCTCACGTACGTCAGTGTCATTTGAACTACATATGGATAACGTGCTCCCGAAAAATAATTAATTATGCCGGTTTGTGCTGTCGAATTGTATCGCAATTATGTGGGAAAACTGTATAATAACACCAATATCACTTTTCATCGGTAACCTTTGTTGTTAAACCACTATTATTTGAAGAAACCACGAACTTTTAATTCATTATTTTGAACATGAGTTTCATTGGCCAGTGTTGTCCATTTATTACTAGGGAGATTTGGCGAAACTATGGGAGATAAAATACAAATATCATTTTATCATATTTCGATCAGAAGAAGAACAAGAAGAATGGCATTAATTATTTGATGAGCAAATAATAACTTACCTACACAATATGAACGAAACCCATGACGTCATGAACTCTATTGTAATTTTGTTAATTCTTTCTAATATGTATTTTTAGGCTTCCTGTGGATTCCGTGCTAGCAAATTGCTGGAGAGACATTATACACCGGAAACGAAATGAAGACCATTCGTAGCCTCACAAGACTTCAGCCGTGTGTTCCGAACATTTTACTTATGATGATTGCTATTTTAATTTAATTAATACAGAAATCAGATAACACAACCCAGGCAATAAATCCTAAGAGTTAATTCTATTCCGAAACAAATAACAGGAGATGGGTTTTGTTCTAAAATTACTGTTTATTTTTACCATTGTATTTATTGTTTTTACTAAAATGCGTTATAAATATGATAAATAGTATAATTGTTTTATAATTATTAAATAAAGAAATTTATTTTATTTTACCTATTTTGTTTATCAAATAATGGAGAAAAGTTAAGTTAATAATCTGGAGTAGGCATCCCTAAACACACACACCTTGACAGTTGGATTACAATAAGTACACGACCGGTACTCACACATATCAACGAAAGTGGGGACATTTTTAGCGCGTCGTTTGTTGGCATTGCTCAATCTAGACATGTATTTTCTATGAAACTTTCACTGCTTGGTCTAAGACACAACCTAAGATTACGACGTACGAAAAAGGATTCGAACATTTTGTAAAGTATTGAGGCTTATTCGTACAGTTTACCGTACGCTGCCAATACATTCGTCGTAGTGTCGAGAATAAAGTAATTCCCCAGCGCTGCATATTCCTCTCCAAAATATTGAGTTGAGAAGCATTATCCTCTGATACAAAGATTAAGATAGAGAAGCCAGATGTATGATATGTCCTATAGTGACCTGCTAAAGGATCCAATAATAGATATGGCAAAAGCGCCGGAAAGCACTCTAAGGTATGTATAAGGTACAGTACCATTAAAATATACAGGGTATATCAAGACTACTACCGAAAACGAAGCCCGGTGATAGTTTTGATGACTAGAAACACAATGCAAGTAAAAATTTCGCTAAGAAACGCGTCAATTTTTTTTAAGATTTTTTAATTAACATCATTATTGGGTGGTAAATCTATAGTTTTTGCTCAAATAATGATTAAAAAACATTTATACCCTAAAGTCTATAAGTAAAATGGTATACACTATTATTATAGGATAAAAACGTATTTACCACCCAAATACGACCATGGGAAAAAAAGGCAAAAAAAATCCTCACATTTTTTATTGCATGTGTTTGCAGTCACTAAAACTACCACCCGGCTTCGTTTTCGGTAGCAGTCCTGATATACCCGGTATTAATCCCTATAATCGTACCGGGTAGCATCAGACCCATCGTATTGTATGCGTAATTGGCGGAGAGCTGCAAGGTCGCGAGCACAATCTCCGCGTGGTGCGAGTATTTCGACACTGTGTTGCGACACGCCGGAAGTTACTGCTACTGTGCACCACGAACGGGAACGGATTTCACTATAAACTAGATGGTACTGTGATCTCATGGGTGATATATTTGGTTGGATACGTATAGGCGTAAGTTCATGTCTTCTTTTCCAGAGGTCAGGTTGAGATAACACCACACCAGGACTAAGGATATTTTTTAATATATTATAAGTGATATGCTTGTAGGCCTGTTGGTAACGGACTGGAAGCGGCTTCCAAAATGCTTACGGTGGTTGCGAGTTCAAATTCCAGGGCACACCCTGACTTTTCGGACTCATGTGTGTATTGATAGTAATCGAGAACGCACTTAACCGGTAAAGGAAAACATCGTGGGGGAACCTGTATACCATAGCGATTTCTTACGAATTTCAAAATCATCAAATCAAATCCGCCAAGCCATACCAGCCAACGTGGTGGACTATATGGCCTAACATATCTCAATCATACTTTCGGTTGTAGAGAAGGCTCGTGCCCTGCAGTGGGACGTAAGTAGCCTGGTACAGACATTATGTGAAAGGGATATTTTAAATAGAACACATTAAGGATGCTTGATGACACCTTTATCGATCGGACAAGGCTTTGACATATTTCATAGAATGCTCTAGAAGCCACAGGAGTTATACTATGAAAAAATCATTTTTTTGTCATGTACGTCAGTGGTACCCACCCAATATTAATCCTAATCCCTCAAGTGCTGTTATAATCCCAGACAAATAAAGAGGCAACTAATCTACCATACTAATGTGATTTTATATAATCTCATTTGTATATTAAAATATACGAAATTGTCGTTGCGTGTTGCATGCCTCGACAAAGCAGGTTTCATCTGTTAATGGCAGGTATTACGAAACAGATTCTCTGCAGATATTGATATTTTTTGTAAAATATGTGAGATATTACTATCCTTTCAACTCTTAGCAATAACTTCTGTACTATTTCCCATATTTTATATTTATTTTTGTAGTTTTCGGATATTTTCCCGGAGAGGGTAAGCAAAGGTGACATGACACCCCCTCGTGTCTTCCAACCCACGATGTGTTAGGAGACGGGCCTATCGCGATATCGGGCACAAACCTACTCCGATTCGTAATATGGCCCTTCTCAGACAATGTGGGCTGCGTTCACAATTATCTTGTAGTAATCATTTACTGACATCTATAAACACCTACGAAGTAGAGGAAATTGTAGATTATAAATACAGGATATATCAAGACTGCTACCGAAAACGAAGCCGGGTGGTAGTTTAAGCGACTTCAGACAGAATGCAACAGAAAAAGTTGCAAAAAAAATTTGGGTGGTAAATACCTTTTTATCTTTTATTTATAAATAATCTAAGGTATAAAAGAGTTTAAATTATTATTTTAGCAAAAATTATGGATTTACCACCCAAAAATGACGTTATTTAAAAAATCATAAAATATAATTGTCGCGTTTCTTTGCGAAATTTTTAGTTGCATAGTGTTTGTAGTCACTAAAACTACCATCCGGCTTCGTTTTCGGTAGCAGTCTTGAGATACCCAGTATACTTATTTAAATGTTAAAAAGGACTATAGGCCAAAGTACTAAATAAAGCCTTTTATTAGTCAAGGCTCGGGTTCTGTTAAAAGTTATAATGCGAATCAAATAAGAATGGAATGACCTGGGGCCATATTGGTTCATAGTAGCTGTCAATTTAGGTAAGGTGAGCAAAACAAGATTTCTTAAAAAAGATATTTTTGTTGAATAAAAATAATATTTTTAATATTTCATAAAAATTTGATGAATGAATAATGTCGTCCTTTAGTTACTTTCTAGCGAATTATTGTCCATGAAGTAAATAAAAAATTAAAAAATCGCATTTTTTAAACTATTTATGGCTAAACATTCATGTTTATTTTTACATTATAACATATTGTAATTGTTTCAATTTATTTAGCTAATTTATGTTTAGGAATATGACTATGTGAAAGAAAAAATATTGATGCGTAAATATTTTTTTGTTGCTAACCATACTTTTCATGTGATATTTGACAAGTAAGGGTCTTTGAGGTTCCTATTCTTATTTGAAACGCATTATACATGGCAATTATTGTTGTATAAACAGGGATATGCGTAAATACAGCAATTCTCTTTATAGATATCGCTGTTATTACGTCTTGTGTTTCAACTTTATATGGGTACTAGAATTATTTATTTTTTGATTGCAAGATAAAGGCATTTTAATTATATAAAGACATACTTAAGTAAATATGCAATTAAAACACTACAATTATTAGATATCGATGTTGCGGAAGATTGATATCATAATAAATAAACAACTACTAAGTAGAGGAAATTGTAGATCGTATACATATAAAACTTAATGACAAAAAGGACTATAGACCAAGGGACTAAATAAACACCGTCAAGCCTCAGGCTATATCAAATAAATACTCGGCAATTATTGTTGTACAAACAGAGTCATGCGTAAATACAGCAATTTTCTTCATAGATATTGCTATAATGAGTAGCTTTTCAACTATCTATGGATACTAGTGTACAATTACTTTACTTTTTAATGGCGAGATAAAGCCAATTAAATTCTATCAAGACATAAGTAAATATGCAATTAAAATAAAACAAGATTTGATATCAATACGCTGCCTATTGGTTAAGTAACTGGCAGACAAACAGATTAAAGATTGCAACTAAATACTAACATTAATGTGTGTCAGCAAAAAACAAAACAAGGTTCGAGTATAATAGGATTCAAAAGCCTGTCGTAAATTCCGATATCCATGATACAATACTAACATATGTCTGTTGGGTGGGGATATTTATTTAATACAAACGACCCGGCTCCGTCCGGGTTCAAATGCACTTGTTTGATATATCCTATCGCCTATATTAATCAGGGATAACGTAGGATTCTAATGGTGAAACATTAATCAAATCAGTCCAGTAGTTTCAGAGACTATTCAATGTAAATAAACAATAACATTTTTCCTACTAGCCCACAGGTGGCAAACCATATTAATCAGACTTCGAAGTCGGCGGGCCTATACAAATGTCTGTCACCTTTGGAAACAGAAAGGTAAAACACAAGTACCCAGTATTAATGTATGTTATTAAGTAAACCGTAAAGGTTAAATGTACTGACATTCTCGTTACGTAGTCATTACAGTAAATAGCTTATGTCCAGGAAATGTAAAGCTCTACTTAATAATTTGAGAATTTAGAACGTTAAAAATATATATTTCTTTTAGGCGTTTAGAACATTTACAATTCGAAATTAAAAAGCCATTTACACAAATTACCTCCACGGGTCTTAGTGATATAGTAGACATCGATTACAATAATCAAGCATATATTCCACAAAGAGGCGACTAGGTAAAATACTACTGATTAGGTAAAAAGACTACTGTAAAATAATTCCAAAATCATATGGAAAAACATGTTAAATGCGTACAAGATACTATCATGTAGATCAAGTTACTCATTAGCATAACAACGAATCGCTAACTAGCTCCAAAAAACACACGTAGAATTATAAAATCAGCGCCTTATAAAAATATACCAAATTTTGTATTACTTCCAAAGATATAATACAAACAAAAACCAACACTTTCTTGTACGCCTACTTGGTCGAGTATCGCCTATATCTTTTCCTTTTAGTTGTCCTCGTGTAGTATGTAGTTTCCGAGCTCGTGGCTCACGTAATGCCACAGCTTCTTGGTGTTCTTAATCAAACTTCTGTTAGAACTTACAATACAAACAAAAACCAACCTTTTCCTGTCGCCCACTTGGTCGAGTATCGCCTGTATCTTCTCTTCCTTATTGCCCTCGTGTAGCAGCTTGCCGAGCTCATGGCTCACGTAGTACCACAGCTCCTTGGTGTTTGTGATCATGCTTCTGTTAGATCTTACAATGCATACAAAAACCAACCTTTTCCTGTCCCCCACTTGGTCGACTATCGCTTATATCTTCTCCTCCTTGTCATCCTCGAATAGTAGCTTGCCGAGCTCGTGGCTCATATAGTGCCACAGCTCCTTGGTGTTCTTAATCAAGCTTCTGTTAGATCTTACAATACAAACAAAAACCAACCTTTTCCTGTCCCCCACTTGGTCGAGTGTCGCCTGTATCTTCTCTTCCTTATTGCCCTCGTGTAGCAGCTTGCCGAACTCGTAGCCCACGTAGTTAGTGCCTCAGCTCTTTGGTGTTCTCAATTAAACTCCTGTTAGATCTTACAATACAAACAAAAACAAACCTTTTCCTGTCCCCCATTTGGTCGAGTATCGCCTGTATCTTCTCCTCCTTATCATCCTCGAATGGCAGCTTGCCGAGCTCATGGCTCACGTAGTGCCACAGCTCCTTGATGTTCCTGATCAAGCTTCTGTAAGATCTTACAATACAAACAAAAACCAACCTTTTCCTGTCCCCCACTTGGTCGAGTATCGCCTGTATCTTCTCCTCCTTGTTGTCTTCGTGTAGCAGCTTGCCGAGCTCATGGCTCACGTAGTACCACAGCTCCTTGGTGTTGGAGTGTATCCTGCGCCTGAGGTTCTCGTACTCCTCGGTGGGACCCTGGCCGGTGTTCAGGAACAAGGTGCCAGTGTCTATGTCTTTGAAGTTGCCGTTGAGACTAAAAATAAAAAATATTATTAGAGTTGCAATTGAATAAGAATACAAATCGTCACACGGCCAAAAGAAGCCAACTGGGATACATAAACTAACAAGGATTTGTACTGCAACTTATTTGATACGCCCTGAATCCTTTCTGGATGAAGGGCGTGTGTATAGCTCTTTCGAGTGGCGAGAAAAAGGGGGTATTACATAAAAGTATCCCGACATTCACAAAATATTTCTGATGTCACATAATGTAAAACTAGAATAAATATTTGAACATTAACAGAATATGACATCACTATACATCATTCTAAATGCCATCAATTTGTAACGACTTTCTCCTTAATTCCGACAAAGTTCCATTACAAGTGAATGACGGGAAAACTTGAAGTTATCATCAAAACTCCCATCTTGCCCACTTAATTACGAGTTACTGCCGGGCGCCGTTCAGCCCGTCGTCGTCGGCTCGGCAAATAACCGTCCTGCCATTTACGTACTGAGTTAAAATTACAGGCCATATTAACTGTATAATATTATATTCTAACAGAATAATCATGTAATAAGCTCCAACTGTAAAGTTTATTCAAAGTGGAGTTAAAGAAACTATAATATTGAAATATATGAAGTAGAGGCAATGTTAATGAAAAAATGTTGAATTCTACGAGTATAGTGCCTCGAAGCTCAGGACTGCTTCGGATATTTTTCATGTATCCTTAAATGTTTAAAACTGAGTGCCTTGTAAATTGTGGCTATAGATTGGCCATTACACTTGCAAAAACTTTCCGTTCACCGAATGAGATTGCTCCCTTGTGTTGTATAGGGAACTCATCCAGAAACCTACTCATATAATATAGGAAAATATATCTAGCCACAATGTAGATAATATGTCTATCCAAAGAGAATTCCAAATGTTGTTAAGTAAGGTCAGTTCAAAATATTTTATACCGCAATAAAAAATTTACGACCGCTCCGTTGATGTTAACACACCTTACTTGCAATGGAAGGCTGATGGTTCTTAAAATAAAATATACAGGGTATATCAAGATTGCTACCGAAAACGAAGCCGGGTGGTAGTTTAAGCGACTTCAGACACAAGGCAACAGAAAAAGTTGCAAAAAAAAGCGACAAAGCGTTTTTTTGTTATTTTTTTCCTATGGTCGTATTTGGATGGTAAATTCATTTTTTTCCTAAAATAATAGTGTATACCCTTTTATTGATAAGGACTCTAAGGTATAAAAGAGTTTAAATTATTATTTTAGCAAAAACTATAGATTTACCACCCAAAAATGACGATATTTAAAAAATCATAAAAAAATATTGGCGCGTTTTTTTGCGAAAATTTTAGTTGCATTGTATTTGTACTCACTAAAACTACCACGAGGCTTCGTTTTCGGTAGCAGTCTTGATATACCCAGTATAAAATATCCTAAATATATTTTTTCTTTGATGTGATTTTACGATATAACCAACCATTTACATATAAAGAGGATTTTTGTACAAATTTGATTTTTACAATGTTTTTTATAACAAACACCAAAAATTATGTCATCATGGACTACATCTTTCACGTCTTATAATCAACCCTAATCAATCAATCAATCATCAATCTTTATTTGCAGAATACAGGTTACATTATTACAGATGTTCCGTATGTACAAAGTTTCTCTGTATTCAACCCTGACTAGGCATGCAAATACAAATAAGCAAATTCAGCAATTACAAGTATCAATTACATTAAATGATAAAACCAACTAAAACCAATGATTCAAATACCCTACTCTTATAATGCATCCAAACCACTATTATTTTTTGTTGATTATTTTTTGTTGATCACCGTTTCTAAATGTTACCCTGCAACATCTGCTAATACAATTTTATATGTCAGCTAATGTTGCCCAACATGTAGTCACAATCGATAACATTGTTACACAATGTAGCTCAACAAAGATAACGGTAGTTTGGATGCACCATTAGAGACTACGTATCGGAAAGCGCAGCGTAGGACGTCCACCCACAAGATGGTCCGACGATCTGGTAAAGGTCGCGGGACGTCGCTGGATGCAGGCGCCTCCAACAGGTCTCTGTGGAAATCATTGGGGGAGGACTATGTTCAGCAGTGGACTTCCTTTGGCTGATGGATGGATGGATGATTAGAGACTACCATAGCGTGACCTCTATTCTTAATGACTGTTAAGTGGTGACTTAACTAGACTGTCCCGCCTTAACACCTGCCACTCAAATCCATATTAAACACATGAAACATCAAACCTCTACCTTTCTGTAGTAACATCTCAGTCTTACATCACTCTCTCATTCTCTTCAGCTATAAAACTACTGGACATAGTCTTCACATCACAACACCACTCACAGACAGCGTCCATGTTGTGATCCACAGGTCCACATATATTTGTTTCGGGTCTGGGTGTTTGTAAGACCGAAAAGTCTCTGGTAGATTCTGATACTCACGATACAAGACTTGATCGTAGTATGGGGTCTGGACTATGTATGTACATATGTAGATGCACTGTTTGGTGAATTCACTTACCCCGAAGACCTTCTGATCTGGGCTATGAGGTTGCTGTGCTGCTGCCTCAGCGTCTCCAGCTGCGAGGAGACACGCTTCAACCGCTCCTGAAACTCCACCGCCTCATCTGTGCTACCGTTGCATCTGAAAATAAACAGCTTGGTGAAAAGTTGCCAATGGTATTGAGACTATTGCTGGAAAGCTTCATGTTTTGGTAGATATTAGGAAATAAAAATAATTAAATTTACTTCCATGTGCTTGAAGTAATTACTATGCCGTAAGATGTCTTTTATATTTTCTTTTTTTATATTTTGAAAATGTAAGTCTGTTATTGCCCCCAAGATAACATAAGCCTCTGGCTATTCTTTAAGAAATTCAACAGTCTATTATTTGTAATTGAATAACGTACAAGCAAAGTAAATTCTACAACACAAAACGGTCAGAACAAACAAGTTATAATTCTAAAACTTGAACGAAGATTGCTATGAGAAACTGACTCAACGTCAAATGGTATTATTCAGTCTGGTCTTACCGCTCCGCATTCAAGGGATAAGCAACACGCAAACACATTAGCCATAAAATAAAGTGGATGACACATCTTAATAGACGTATGTGTTTTGCACTACTCATAACCACAATTTATTATGGAAATGAAATAGTATTGCATTGTCCCTTTCAAATTGAAATACGGATTTTGTAATTCCCGGGAATATTCCTGCACTATGCCGATGTATTTGGATCTTATTGGGGACCTTTTTCTTATCATATTATCTAGTTTCTAGAATTTTGAAGAGCGTGGTGGACTGTTGGTAAACGAACCAGACGCGGCTATCAACATGTTCACTAGGCCATCGCATTAGGCCAGCACGGCGTGGTAGACTATATGGCCTAACAAGTTTTAATCGTTATCTCGTATAGGAGGCTCGTGCTCTGCAGTCGGACGTATATCATATACAGATCTGGAATTTACTATTGTCTTACTAATAATACGAAATATACCTTCTTTACCAAAATCCGTAGTCTCTACTTATAAAACCGTGAGAGCATTGGATTGTACTTCTTCCACACACAAATCAAGGGTATGATTTTTATACGAAAACAAGTAGCTTACGCAAAAGGATAACTATTTATGCCCGAAAAATATAGGACAAAAGATTCCAGTGAGATATACATTAATCCTATTTTAATTGGATGAAAATACGAGACAGGGGCAATAATTAGGCAGATAGAGCAATTCCTTTTCTACCGTATAATATAAATTATTTTGTAACCTAAAGGCATTTTATCGAGTTCCTTTATTAGTAACAACGAGCAACACTTCTGGTATCTATAGGAAAATATGACGTAGTTCTGTTCCCGTAAACAAAAGCCGATTGACCAGTACAGAACATAATAACTACAATTTATATTCACGTACATTATCCATTGCAACTAAACAATTGTCTAGGTAATAATACATTACACAACAACATGAGTTGCGGGTGAAACTGACATTGGATTGAATATTGCAATTTTTAGAATAAATACCGGATGGGATAAATGTAGAACTCTAGAAGATAATGGAGTGTTATGATTATTATGAAGCACAGAAGACCTAGGAACATTACAAGAAAATCACTGAATGCAGCTGGCATTCCACTGGTCGCTATGCAAATTCATGGATGTTGCTATGAATTTCTGTGACTGAAGATGGCAATGATGATGAGAATTAAGAAGTATTAAATTTTTGAGACTTAACGTAACGCAAAATATATTAAAAGTATATTGCATTGGACCCTAGAAAATAGATATGAAAAGACTAATCAAAATTCGACACGTTCGCCAAGTTATTTACAGTAAAGATTCGAAAAGATGATATTACCAAACGTGGCGTGTTTCCCAATATAAGAAACAACTGCATCCAGAGTATAAATTTTGATACCGAATTTTAGTAAAAACACGAGAATATATATTCGTTCGGCCTTCGGCTCAACACGAGTCATTAGCTTTAACTTCGCGGAAGCGCTTTCAACATCTTAATTTCGCGTAATGTTTATTTTAAAATTAGTTTTTGTATTCGCTATGGGAATTATCGAGAGGTTTCGGGGCCAAATTACTAAAGTCTTTAATCCGCGTACGAAACGCTATGAGAGCTCAATTCTAAATTGGGATAGCTATAAATCTAAAACGTTGACGCACTGAGTTCCATTAAACATACGTACACCTAAGTTCTAGTTGTAGTTTGGTACAGTGAGCCTAGCTTGTTAAAACACATAGATTTGTATCAAAAAATTCAACAGCAAAACTCGAAAAGATGCTTTTCTAGTTCAAATGTTTATTTAAAAATCCATTGTTTTGTCTGATCCAAGCTGCTCGTATTTATATAAGAAATGAGATGGATTGACGGCACACCTGTTAGCGCGAAGCTATTGACGTCTATTGACTTTCCCGATGCCATGATCTCAGACAACAGTCAGTTGTGGAATATTTACATTATACTTCTATTGAAAAAGAAAACATTATGCTGGGGAAATACCGTAGAGGGGAACTTATTTCAAAATCTGCAAGTACTTTCATATTGTCCACATCAAGAAAAATGTTTGTACAATCCACAGTATTTGTTTCGAGTCTTAGGTGTTTATGAGACCGAAAAATCTATCGTAAATTCTGATACCCACCAGCCAAGACTCGATCATAATGAGGTTAGGACAAGAGTTTCTGGTGTATTTATTTATCACATCATAGAAATACTGCTCCTGTACTTTAGTTTTTCTAGCGTAATGTCTAAAATACGTAATTTTAATTTCTATAATTATTTCCGGAACTAATCAATCTGACGCAATGTACCCAGAGGCAATCATTATAATATTTAATTGTCTTTGGTGCCGTACAATATTATTACTGTTTCAAATGCAAGATCATTTAATAAATGCCTGAACTGTAAGCGTTTTTATCTGTATCGGCCCATAAATGTCCCACTGCAGGGCACGGGCCTACTCTACAATCGAAAGTACGATTGAGAGTGGTTAGGCCATATAGTCCACCACGCTGGCCTAGTGCAGGTTGGCGGACTTACGTACCATTGAAATTCTTTTAAATCGCTATGGTATGCAGGTTTCCTCACGATGTTTTCCTTCACCGTTTTAGTGCGTGGTGATTGACTATCAATACACACATGACTCCGAAAAGTCAGAGGTGTGCCCTGTAAGCGTTTTTATACGTGTTATTTAAAGAAATATGCGAATGGAAAGCTGAAGTAGCTTTCATTCTTTAACATAGGTCAATAACTTTATACGAATAATATTCGCTTACATAAGAGCAGGAAAAAACAAGGAAAGTTTGAACAATATTAAACTCGTGTGAAACAATCATAATACAAATTATGTAGGTACATCCTGAAACTAACTTGTCTATATCCTTGTAGCAGGAAATACCCGTAGCTTTTTAGGCATGATAATAATCCCTATAAAAGTATAGAAAGTAGATACTTTTTATATTCATTGCAAAATATTTAAAATACACTCGATAGTAAAGGTAATTGCATCACGGCATCCACCAACGTGAGAACGTAATGGCTTGCTGATTGACACAAATATAGTGGCCTGAACATCGAATTGACACAGGCTGGATCCGAAATGCAGCTCTGACCATGGGCATAAACATATGAACAGGGCGGATAGCGTGTAAAATGTTGCGGCGTTAGTGATGCGAGGCCCTCCAGTGCATCTTCAGTGGAGCATTACTAAAATGAGTCGTCCCTCGCAAGGATTTTCAAAATGTGTTTGTGCATAGATGTAGTATAGAACATAGATCGGCAATGTGTCATTTTGAGCGCGACTAAAACTGATTTACGATTGCGTGCGTGAAGTTTACATGTGTGCTTGACATATAGTGGTGTACCATGCACTTTCGATACTATCATATCGATATCGATATAGCTGTCGGCCTGTAGTTGTGAAATAAAATGTTATGGACATATGCGACATTTTATTATACACACACGCCGGCAGAATTAGAGGAACACGCGTTAAATATTGAATTTTTTAGAAAATATTATAACAACTGAATGTTTTTATTTTTCAATATTTAAAATGAGGCAAAATTTATAACAAATTACTATAATTGAGTAAAAAATACTTTAATTAATGACGCAAATGCAATTAAACGGAAATACGGTAAAATGAAATTTCTGTATTGTCAAATGTAATCGTGTATTAAGAAAACTTACAGAAATTATTTAAGAAAATTAATAATGCGTATTGCTACCACAGGCTCTGATAAGAGTCTGGATATGATCCTTCATGCTTTTAATGACGTCCTCAATCATTTTTTGCGACAAATTCTCCCACTCTTGCACTAACATGAATTTTAATCCTTGGACGATCTTAGGGGCTTGGTTTCTTCCATTTATCTTTTTTCCGATAACGTCCCATTCGTTCTCTATGGGATTCATGTCTGATGATCTTGCTGAGCAATCCATTTGCGCGATTTGGGCCTGATTTAAGTAGTCGCGAACCATTTGCGCTGTGTGGGGCCGCGCATTATCATGCATAAATAAAAAATATTCGCCTATGGATGGTGCAAAAGACAATACATGGGACTCTAAGATCTCTGCGACGTATCTTTGTGCAGCTAAAGACCCATTTTCTATAAGTATTAACTCCGCGCGTGCTTCCAAACATATACCACCCCATACCAAAATTGACCCTCCGCCATAACACACCTCTTTCAGTAAAGTTTCCTCGATTAGCGTTCTCCTCGATACCTCCAGATCCTCTCCTTTCCTTCTATGCAATTCACAACAAAACTGCTTTCATCACTAAACAAAACTCGGCTCCACTCATTTGTCCAGTCGCGGTGTTGATGAGCAAAAGCTTATCTGGCTACTTTATGTACCACCTCGAGTTTTGGAGCTTTTGACGGAACGTAAGACTTCAGTCCAACTTCATTTAAACGTGTTCTCACTGTACGCTCACTGATATTAACATCACGGACTTTTTGTGACATGTTTCGGGTCTGAATAGCCGTTTGACGACGATTTCTCAAAGTTTTCAGCCGTATAAAATGACCATCCTGGGTACTGGTCCACCGTTTTCTGCCTTATCCTGGCATCCGCACATAAGAGCCTATGTGCCTCTAACGTTTAACGTTGAGAAAGACGACAGATACCGACACACCCAATGCGCGACTTACTGAATCCTACCCTTGACCATTTTCAATCATTGTTACCGCTCTGGCAACTTCAGTGGAAGGTAAGCCACTCATTTTATATCCTACAAGACAGGTACTCTAAAAACAATAACAATAAAAATATATTAAGTCACATAAAATGAAATTAAACAAAATTTTGTAAAACCACTTGAAAGTGAAAAAATCTTAAAAACTCTTGAGAGCGTATAATTAACGATAAAACTCTAAATATCCAAAAATCTTTTTGCAACATTTAATTTTTCAAAGGTGCTGAAATATAAAATCAAAGACCATTTAAACAAACAGCAAACAAAATTTTAAAAAAACTAATTTTTGTGCGTGTTCCTCTAATTGTGCCGGCGTGTGTATTAACAGAAACTTATTGATGTGTTTATTTCAATACAGATTGATAAACACACAATTAATAAAGATAAATTATCATATTATTTGAAAACATTTTGTTTGAGATGTTTTGTATGGGTCTTTATGTTCACTTGAACAAAATTATTTTTTTCATTGTGATGTATAAATAGTACATACACCTAAATAAACTGAGAACAAAAAACACTTTTATAAAACTATAATTTACAAAGTTTTAGCGTTTTCGCTTTATTTTTTTCATTTTTAATTTCCCGTCGCGTTCGATTACTTTACAGCTTTCGTAGTCACAGGGTGGACTCAGTCTGCAACAAAATCCGTGATTATTAGTTTTATTCAATGAGTAACATTCGCGTAAGTCTAAGAAACACATTTTTACTATGTATACATGTATACTAGAGTTAAAAAAATATCCTTATTTAAGTCAATTAATTGACTTGTAACACATTGGGAAGTGTTGGACGCCTGCTAGGCCGCGTTGGAGGTGTACGGAGGAGCTTGTAGGAAGTCGTTAGATGCAGGCAGCTTACAACAAACTGATGTAGACATTCTTGTGGAAGGCCTATGTTCATTGGTCGCATTCCTGTGGCTGAAGAAAGAGACAGTTTAATACACTATGTAGCTTTTCTCGATCACGTCACCTAAACTAATGTTTTTTCTATTAGAATTATAAATTTAAAACCTATACCTAATGTTATGATAAATGAATACTGTTGCTTCAAGGTTTGGACGATGATACTGTGCATAGAAGTATCACATATTTTATAATAATATCGAATATGTTCTTGTTTTACTATTATAAATTGACAGCCTCTTGGCAGAGATTGAAACAGGTTCTTAATTCATAAATCACATACATGAAGAGTTATAATAATTATTCCACAAATATAAAAAATGTGAAAAAGTAAAGTAATAAGTAATATTGTAGAATGAATACTATAATAATGGCCGAGGAAATATGGCCGGGATAACGCCAGGTAGAAGAAGAAGAATGCACACTATCACAACATACTATAGCTCCATAAAAATGTAGAGAAACATGTGTTGTTATCGACTATTTTATCGACAACCTTTTATTGATCGAACCTGTCAGTCAATCCCTAGCAACTTTTGGTTGAAATTATTGTAAATTCACGTATTTGATATTATTTTTTATACGCAATGGATGCTTTCAGCATATTTATATAATGAAATACTATATTCTTTTCTACCGATATATATACACGGATTTCCATTTAATTCTATAATATCGTCACAAAATAGTATTGTGCAAAAGTGGCCGGTACCTGTGAAAACTTTAATTATTTCGGATTTTTACGCCTGCATGAACTACACCTTGGCACTGCACAATGCACTATAATAAACTACGTTTAATAAATATAACCAAGTATTGTAAAATTAAATAAATTATGAAAACAAGCGAATTTTGTTGCTCGCTTAGTTTGACATATTTCGACTCTGGGTCACTGCTGGCTACTTCTGTGTAAACGTATGGTCGCATCATGCATCTCGCTTTAACATATGAGTTAAATTATTCTATCTCTTTCACATTGCCGAACTATGTTTTATACTAAATCTATGAGTTTGTGTCATTTAATAGATTTTAATTATTACTAGCTGTGCCCGCGACTTCGTCTGCGTGGAATTTAACAAAAACGTTAATTAGTTTATTTAATTTTTTTTTTGGTTTTTGCATTTTTATTTACCTTTGTAACGAAACCATACCGCGATCTAATTCTACGGTGGCGCCATCTCTTAGCGAGCCGCGGTAAACTCCCGTTACACATTTATTTTCAGTTTTTTTTATTAGCTTTATTGAAAAATTTCTTTATATACAATATTTTGTAAATGTGATATTGATTCGTGACGCCTGACGTGACGGCCCAGTGGTGGCATGCGCGCGGGCATTGCAACATTACTTTATTTTTCTAAAACAAAATAACTTTTCTAAAATAAATGTAGCCTAAGTTACTCCTTGTTATATCAGCTACCTGACAAAAAAGTCCCGTCAAAATCGATCCAGCCATTTCAGAGATTAGCCGGAACAAACAGACAGACAGACAGACAAAAAAAATTAAATATCATTTTCGGCACAGGTATCGTGTATACATATAACGATATGTAGATGGACATTTATTTTTATTTTCACTCTTAAAACAGACACTTCAATTTATTTTATATGTATATATAATCATTTTATTTAAACCGTGCGTTCCACTTGAAGATCGCAACACCTATCCTAAAACGACGTCTGCAGATGCATATTATGTTGATGTGTAGAGGAGGCACTATACTCAGTTTTCCCCTAATTTAACTTCAATAACAATATAAGTGACCAATAAATTATATATTCATAGTATATAAACATATAAGAAATTACGAGATCTCATTGCCATTCGTTTGCCACTGGTGTGTCATTATTAGTGTCATGACATTCATTCGTCAAGCTCGTAATTAACAACTTGTAGGCTAATGTCAATAGGCCCGCATGTTTTAATATACTCAGTTATTTATTTATCTGGCATGTGAATGCACCACATCTGTTGGTAATTGCAATGTTGATAAACTATTGGCTAAATTATTTGTATTGGAGAATGAGAAATATTTTGATTGGCTGACAACCAGATGTGCTCTATCAAACCCCTAATTACATATTTGCGTGAAGCACGACAGAATATGGCATTGACAATGGTATTAGTCCTTGAATACTGTGGAATTATTTATTTACTATTATAAGTATATTTCATATCATATTTGGTCGTTGATAAAGTTGACTAGAATGACCTACCACAACGCCTGAAGGAGAATAAGTTTCTTAACTTAATATAGGCAGAAAAGAAGGTGATCATGCAGCCTTGTAAGAGAGAGATAGGTAATACATAATAAAAATAATTACTTATAATATGTGCCAAATATCCTGCTAAAACCGTAGAACAGTGATTCTCAACCACTGTGCCGCGGCACTTTTGTGTGCCGTCAAATTTCAAAAGTGTGCCGCCAAATTTTGCAAATATATAATGTTAATATTATTAAATTATATCATTTAAAAAAGAAAAATATTTTTAACATGAATATGTATTTAAATCCACAAACAAATTAATTATTTTATTATTTGCTTTGCAACGCGTTTTTTTCTTAGTGCCAAATTGTGATGAAGCGGCGTGCATAGCAATAGGAATATGTCTCAAGGCGCTCTTTGTGTGCCGCCAAATTTTGACATCGTTAAATATGTGCCGCAACAAAAAAAGGTTGAGAATCACTGCCGTAGAAAGTCATCGCCACCCATGACCAAAGGTGGACCTGAACCCTGGACGCTCGAACAGTTTGTAAAGTATTTAGTATTCGTACAGTTTTACATGCGATTTTCGAACATTCGTAGCTTTGGAATACAGAGTAACCCCTAGAATGGGACGTACATAAGCGGATTATTATCATAACTAAAACCGGTGATGCTAATCTTACCTGAGCGGCGATATAACCAAGTAAGTGACGACTATCCATATGACCAGTAAGACGACTGCGACGCGTTTCCATTTCGCCAGGTACATCATAAAGTAGTCGTTCACAGTCATGTGACCATTGGAGTAGTGTTTCATGGCGCCCCTCGCATCATTGCGTCAGGCCCGCTGCGTGATGCACATGCTTATACAACATTACCTGTAACAACACATAATGGGGTATCATCATTTGTTATTATTATTATTTCGAAAGGTTACGTTGTGTATAATCATAATCCGAAAGAATTTTTAAATTCCGTGTAGTAATAAGCAAGTTGCAAAGATATATTTCATTTATTTTTCGGAGCTCGGAAGTAGGATTTGAACCGTCGCCGTCTGCGCCGCTGCCCCGACGTTCAAAGCAGAGCTACGAACACTTGTTCGACGCGTGACGAAACAAGGAGTTACTCACTGAGAGCGTTCAGTACGACTGTATATTTTTTTTTACCACAACATCCACGGGTACAATGCCACGCGTTCAACGATCTCCACAACAATCACCAAACATAGGCGAGGCTCACTCAGAACCAAATATGGCTTCCATTCAAGCAAGTGAAAATGCCACGGAACGCCCAAATCCCAGCTCTAGAGCAAAACGACTCCGTCGGGAAGAACCCATCCTGCTTTCAAATGAAATTGAACAGCTAAAAGAAATGCTAGTAACATGGAAAAACGAACAAACGGCTATTTCGACTGACCACTCAAAAACTTTAAAAATAATCATGGCTGATATGGCGGACCTGAAGGCACAGGCTCAACAAATACAAAAAACAAACACAGATATTGAAAAATCAATAGAGTTTTTTAATACTAAATTTGAAGATATGACGCGTCGATTAGATGAAATGGAAAAAGAGCGTATCTTCTACAAGAAAACCCTTGAGAACCTGGAATTAAAACTCCAAGACATGGAACTTCGTTCCCGTTCAGCAAGCGTAGAAGTTAGGAATGTCCCATTTAACGAAAAAGAATCTATAGAGGATCTGTCAAAAATCATTGTACAAATTGCATCAATAATAAATTGCGACATACAGCCAAATAGTATTAGGGATATTTACAGGCTCCCCGGAAAGCCTAATACAAACAGGCCAATAATAGCTGAATTCCTGGCAGTTCCATCAAAAACCAGTTTTCTCTCCTCGGTGCGGTCATATAACAAAAACCACATAAAATCAGAAAAATTAAACTCCGATCTACTCGGCTTAAAATGTGAAAATCGACCGATATATGTTAGTGAGTACTTACCGCCTTCTACAAAGAAATTGTACTACCACGCCCGAGAATTTGCTAAGTTAAACGATTATAAGTTCTGCTGGTGTACTAATAATAAAATATTTTTGCGCAAGATTGAGGGTGAGAAACAAATTCATATATCTTCAGAAAACTGTTTAACACGGCTCCAAAATACTATATGACTAGGCCATATATTGTATAATATTGTCCTCTATCGCCCGCAAACTTGCAGTCTTTTTTGTAATATGTCTGTATACATACATCTAACAATTACTTATTGTAACTATGGAATTCACTACCTTACCTTACGTACCTTAGTTCTAAATATTAACCATAAAGCAATTCATATGCCCAATCATACATCACCTACCCAAACATATCCCATCAAACCATCAAACACTTTTAACACACACTTCTTCACCACATTCACAACCCGTAAAATATACGATGTAAAAATAAAAAAATCACACATATCACATAAACTATTATGGAGAGGGTATCTCATATCACTACAAATTACCAGTTTCAATGTTTCAATGTATCCACCTAACGCCAATTATTCTGTAACAATTAAAATAAAATGGCTAATAATGCTATAGACAGTTTGGGATCAGTCTTGGATGCCTATCAAGTATCTAAGTCTTATAAAATCCCGTTACAGGATAGTTCTAGGTTTTTGAATAAATCAGGAAGTCAATTATCAGTACTACATCTAAATATTCGGAGTATTAATAAAAATTTTGACAATCTGGTAGTATTTTTGGACGATTTAAAGACAGAATGTGACGTTATTATATTAACAGAGTGTTGGCTACGTAAATTACCCGTCATTCCTAAACTAAATGGCTATAATGATCACTCTACTACGAAAAACCATAATCAAAACGATGGTATAGTTATTTATACAAAGTCTTCATTAAAATGCTCAATTTCGGAACCAAAAATACTTGATGCAAGTTCTTTACTATGTAAAGTCGAAGATAATGTTGCTATCTTGGCCGTTTACAGATCCCCATCCCACAGTCATATTGACAAGTTTAAAAATAGCCTCGATGTCACTCTTCAATCTATATCAAAAATTGAACACGTTGCCCTAGTTGGTGATATCAACATTGATATTAAATTAAATAACAGTGACAAGCTTTCTCACGAGTACCTTACTTTCACAGCCTCTCATGGACTGCTACCAGCACATACGTATCCTACTAGGCTTAACAACTGTCTCGACCATGTGCTCCTTAGAACCAATATTTCAGCAACTACTATTGTTTTAGACACCCATATTACTGATCACCTACCTGTAATAGTTCTCCTTAACTTAAATAGTCAAAAACACAAATTACCAAGGACGATTAAAACAGTTGACATAACAAGTATTCAAAAAGACATTGAAAAGACAGATTTTGCAGCGATACTTCTAGCAAATGACGCCAATATAGCAACAAATCTTCTGATGTCCTTACTTAGGAACATAATAGCCAAACACACACGATTTTTAAAAGTCTCTAGGAAAAACCGAAACATAAAACCATGGATTACTCCAGGTTTGTTGCGATGTATACGAAATAGAGATCTAATGCATCAGAAGTTGAGATTACAAAAAGATAATTTCATTTTAAAAATAACTTACACTAGATATCGTAATTTTTGTAATTCTTTATTGCGCAAACTTAAAACTAATTATGAGAAATCAGAATTCCTTAAACGAAAGAACGATCCTAAAGCCACCTGGGATTTCATAAAGTCTATAACACATACTAAGTATGTGCCGTCACCATCTTTAGAACTTCTTAAAATCGATCCATGCCAATATAAATCGACAAACTTAGTAAATGACTTTTTTGTAAATGTAGGAAACAAATTGGCTACTACAATACTACAAAGGAACACAGCTCTACCGGCCACCCTGAGTAGAACATCACTTTGTCATTCCATTTGTATATTACAAACAGATAATTCTGAAGTAGAGCAAATCATACATAATCTTAAATCGGACTCTGCAGTTGGAATTGACGGTATATCTACTAAGATACTGAAATTGGCATCAAAGACGTTAGTCCCATTTATCACCCACATTTGCAACCTCACCATTTCTACTGGCGTCTTTCCCGATGCATTCAAAATAGCCCTGGTCCATCCTATTTATAAAGCAGGCGACAGGGAGAGTGTCAACAACTACAGACCAATATCAGTTTTACCATCTATATCTAAAATTTTGGAAAAGATCTTAAACAAGCGTTTACTTAGCTATATTCGAACAAATGATCTGTTGTCTAAAAACCAGTTCGGTTTTCGCCCTGGTGTTGCTACGGAAGATGCGGTCGTTGCCTTGTCTGAAACAGTGTCCAAGTTTTTGGATAAAAAGCAAAAATGTCTTGGAATATTTTTAGACTTATCTAAGGCCTTTGACACTGTATCTGTCCCGACCCTTTTATCCAAAATGGAACGTATTGGTATACGCGGTATTGCACTTGACATTTTTACAAGCTATCTTACTAATAGATACCAACATATTAAAATAGGTGAAATAATTAGTAATAGAGCAAAAATTGATTATGGCGTCCCACAAGGGAGTATCTTAGGACCAACCTTATTTCTTCTCTATATAAATGACCTATGTTCCCTATCCCTCCCAAATTGCTCGGTGTTCACATATGCTGATGATACAGCTCTCTTGATACATGGCAAAGACTGGAATGAAACACAGTGTTATGCTCAGGCGGCAATAGACAAGGTGGCTGTGTGGCTAGCCAAAAACCTCCTAACATTAAATATAGAAAAAACGAAAGTAATCCCGTTTTGTATTAGTAACCAGTCTCAACCAAACATTCCGATTACAGTAAAAGTTCACACATGTCAGCACACCCAGCATCACACTTGTTCCTGTACCTCATTAACATTAACGTCGAACATAACATATTTAGGAGTACTGATTGATAACCACTTAAATTGGCATGCTCACATAGGTAATCTAGTTAATAGGCTTCGTAAACTTATGTATATTTTCAAAAAATTACGTTTTTCGGCTGATTTTGAAACACTTATGTCAGTATACAATGCACTATGCCAGTCTCTCTTGATGTATTGTGTCACGGCATGGGGCGGTGCACCAAAAACGTATTTACTCAGACTAGAAAGAGCTCAAAGGGCCGTCCTTAAAGTCATGCTATGCAAGCCATACAGGTACCCTACAGTGGAACTTTATAAGAACTGTAATGTGCTATCAGTGAGAAAATTGTTTATTCTTCAATGTATACTTAGAAAGCACCGAGAACCGCCAACAATATCCGAAAAACGCCGAGTCAATATTATTTTTCCGTGTATTAAACACCATACAAACTTTATGAAACACCAGTTCTACTACCTCAGTTCTAAACTATACAATATAATTAATCAAATTCTTTCAATACACAAGCTGACTAAATACCAGACCAAAAAAATAGTGCAACTATGGCTTATGGAACAAACATATGATACTATAGAAAATATATTTTCCCCCACTTGAACTCTTAAATACCCCCCGCCCCCACACACACGTACACACACACACACACACACTCACTCACATACACACTCACACACATACACATACACACACGCACATACTTATATTACAAAAGAATTCCATAGCAAGTTTTAGATCTTGAATGATGTTAATTTACTAATAGAGTTTTTACTAACACATATTGTTATATCCCAAAATGTGACACTAAAAACTATTTAAGGAACCTTGTGGAGGAACACTGTCACCCAAAATACAGGCTAAGCCTAGTTTGGGTGCCAGGGGACCGAAACCTTTGTTGTTGTACAAATTCGTTTGGGTATTAAATAAATAAAAAAAAAAAAAAAAAATATTGGTGGTAGGGGTAATAGAAAAGTATGCAACATGCACGGCGTAAATTCATTTTCCATAAGGTGCACGCGTGCGAAAGAGACAAATGTCCCACCACACTATTAAAAATATTAACATCTCAGTCATTTTACAAGCAATTTTGATGCTGTTTTCAAATTCATGTTTTTTTATAAACGATACTTTTTAATTACCACTAGATACCTCTCAAAATCAAACCTTATAGACAGCCCATTCAAATATTCATTTATGCAAGTCATCATAAAATTTAAAAATATAAATGACATTGATCAGAAGATAAAACAGCAGGATAAATATATAAGTATTAAAATATGCGAAATAAAATCTTATGTTACTGATTATACTATAGAAGATTTGTACAGTAGATATAAAAGTATAACTAAACATACAGATGTACAGAATACAATAATAAAAACTATAAATTTCCTTACAACAAATAGTTGGAGAAACTTAGACGGGCGCGGCGTAAACTTATGCGACAATTTCGATCACCGATCGAGACGACTGCAGACAGGCTAGTAAAAAAAGTCTACGGATCGTCTGAAGAGTTCGTAAAGTAAAGCTCGACACACATTGAAGACTAGAAAAATATATTTTGTCTCTAGCATTTAGGTAGCAATGGGTAGCAATTAATTTATATACTACTAGCTGTGCCCGCGTGGAAATTAATAAAACCTTTTTTTTTCTAAGATACTAAAATAATTTTTCTAAAATAAATGTAGCCTAAGTTACTCTTTGTTATATCAGCTACCTGACAAGAAAAGTCCCGTCAAAATCGGTCCGCCCATTTCAGAGATTAGCCGGAACAAACAGACAGACAGACAGACAAAAATTTTTAAAATATTATTTTCGGCACAGGTATCGTGTATATAACGATATGTAGTTGGACACTTTTTTTTATTTTCACTTTTAAAACAAACACTTCAATTTTATTTATATGTATAGATTTGCTTCTAACTCAAAAAACACAAGGCCAGTTTGGTTTGTAGAAAATAACTCGCATTTTAACATAGTACTTTAACTTGTAATAAAACTATACTCTGCCGCGGTGGCAGTTGTACTAAGGTATGATTGCAAATCTGTGGTCTCGGGGTTGAATCTTGGGTCGGAAAATATATGGCGAAATGTGGGTGTCACACACCTCTGCCTACTCCTTCTAGGCCAAAGACGTGAGTTTATGTATGTATGTAATAAAACTATATAAAAATAACTACATACATCTCGTATCGTGAACCTGTTTACGAATCTTATTACGCCGTACAATGTTATTTGGATAACGGCACATTGGTTTTCATGGTTCCATCGCAAACAAGAAAAGGGCAATGTACCGATGATATTTCACGCAAATTGTTCGCATATTATGCATTGTGTGTCAGGTTTATTTTATCGAAAGCATAAACACGCATATCCAGAGCAATATAATTATGAAGTATAATTATGAGAGAGATAATCGCACCTTAATTGCCGTTTGCTCCAATTTCGTATTAGTCATATTCCACGCACGTATGACAAGATGATTAATAGATGATAACGTGGTTTTGAAAATTAGTATCCAGTGCTTAATATATGCATTGAGGTCGCGTGTTGTTGATACAGGCGCAGGCCTTATCAAGAACAACTTAGATACGTGATAAGAGTATGCTTATTAGAATTGTACACACGGCCCTATGCACTTTAGTTCTAAATGTGTTTCTATTTGTTGATATTATTTTTGTAACGGTTTGCTGAACACACAATGAGAAATAAACGAGGAAATGTTAATAAAATATAATTTTGTAAATTGCATTGACGTCACGCCGCACAATTAATTAAATTAATTAATTTATAAAAATAATGTAAAGTATTTCAACTAACAACGTATTGTAGCATTTAACCTACTATTGGTAGAAACAACATGTATGTAAAAACAATTTACGCTGAACCAATTGCAATAACAAAACCAAAAAGATTTCCTATATTACAGAGCGCATAATTTTGAGTGCTGCTAACGTAGCTGTTATTAAAGACAATGGGAAGAGGCGACAATTTTTCTCCTTCAAGCTTAAATAGACTTGTGACTGATTAAAAGGGACCGTTTACTTTAATATCCCTGGAGTACAGCCTATTTTTCTGCCGGAGCTACATTGCCTAGCTATTTTCTCCCCTCCCCTATCCATATTTTACGTTAGCATCTCATCTTATGACATTTAGAAAAAAAATCTTCTGCCTCTAACAGTTTTTTTAATACTCATAAGAAAAATAGAATTTAAAATAGGAGAAATTTGTAGTGAAACATAAACATCTAAAACACATGTGATACCTTAATGTAAAAATGTTGTCTACCATGCCTACATACAGTTTCGAAACGAGTTTCACACAAAATCGATTCAACAATGGTGACTTTCCGTATTCTAAATATTAATTAGTGGGCGGTTGTCACAGATACCATGTCCAAATTGGCCACCGCTTTCCAAAATGTTTTTATACTAGCACGACAAACTGATATTACGGCACCTGAAGACGCTGAATCTGTACGCATTGCAATCTAAATATATTAATTATCGAATGGAGAAATGAATCCGGATGCCAAAACGTTGAGCCGGTAACCGGATACAATTGCGTGGGACTCTGTGACTTCTTCCATAGTGTGAGGTGGTCGATATAGCTATCAATCCCACCAGCAATTTCCACAACATCTATTTATAAGGTGATTCTGATAGTAATAAAAACAAACAAAACGATTTATAAGAGTAATACTCAAAAGACGCAAGTGAAACTTGGCAAATAAAAAACTAAAGCGATAAGTAAAATTTGCTGACGAAGTCCAACTACGTTCTTTGAATGCTGTAATCTGTAATCCGTCTGCAGTCTACGTCATCCCAACGTATTAAAATAGATTACGAAAATATGCAAATGACACTAGAAAAATTTATACCTTCTAAGTTTTAGTCACTTACATTATTCACGATCCGCACAAAATTCAACGGTTTATGCTGCTGAATGGATCTTTGTCAGTTCAGTCAGTTCTTAATGGCTTTTACAGCTTCGCCGAACATATTTGGAAGAACATACATTTTAGTCAGATTTGGCAAGGACCAATTTAGGTTATCCTAAACCTTCACACTATCTACTAATCAATCCCGGCTTCTAAAATTTCACCACTTAAATAATCAACTGTTACAATACCAACAACATCGTATAAATCCAAACCCAACATTGTTATAAAACAATCATGTCACTCGCTCGTTACTCCAATATTAATTTCCATTATGTCCAAAGGAAGAAGTAACTCAATTATAAGCAAGCAAACAATTCTGCCAAGTCATGCGACAAAGCTATTAGCACGAGTATACTTTTTGAAGTTAATTCTTTAAGAACACACTAAATATCAGACTGAGAACTAACTTACACAGTACTGAAAAGTGTTGCAAAGCTTGAAACAAACATTGAACACAACACAAGAATTCCTTTTGTCTTTATACAACAACGAATTGTGAAAACGAATTCCATACCATAAAATACCAAAGGTAAAGTTAGCAATCACGATGACACAGAATGATACAGCACTAACATGCTAGATAATAGAGAATTTCCACTCCTCTACATGTATAGGACATTAACACAAGTACTAATGGAACAGGAAAAGCATTAGTAAGTACTTGAATGCGTTTATTTACTGCCTAGATTCTAGATAAACACGTACACTCACTTTATACGATGTTGTGGGAACTTTATCATTGAATATTATTATCAACATACGGTTTACGTAATAGTGCACATAATATTTATTTAGTCACTTTATTAGTGCAGTACACACGTAGGCCGTATTAGGGAAGCGCTTGTTGCAGATTCACAAATTAACTTTTTCGCCGAAATACAACTTACTTAATATGGATAGGAGAACTATTTATATATCCTACAAAAATATGATGTCTCTTACATTTGTAGAAAGTTACACAAATTGAATACCAGGCACAAATCCATTAGCGTATGTATAATCAAAACATTTTAATTTGCCTTGTTCATTTCAATTGAACTACAATATGGCATTACGAATAGTTTTACATATGAACGGAATGGGTACAGCGTAAGTACACTTAAAGTCAATGCAGTTGAATGTTTTGTTTGTGCAATTTCGTATCAAACAAAGCCCATATTTAATTTCAATGTCAAAAGCATTAGATTTGCGCACAAAAACGATAAACACAAAAAAGGAAAACATGCCAAACGTCTCGTCTAGACACGGCGGAGCTGCCCACACACTTATCGATAATGTAATGAACAAAACATTTCAACTTGTAACATATTCTGATTAGGTGTGATCAGAAAACACCTATGAGTAGACCACAATTTCGACTGCCGAATGGAATACCGATACTACATCATCAGCCTTCATCTTTTGTTGTCCACTGCTGGCCATGGGCCTCCTCCAAATTGCGCCATTTCCCCTTGTGTTTGGCTTATCGCATCCAGCATATGCCAGCGACTTTTCGCAAATCATCACTCCACCTAGCTGGAGGGCGTCCCACCCTAAGTTGGCCAAGGCGCGATCTACACTCAAGAACACCTTTACCCTAAAGATTTTTGGTTCTTCGACCGATGTGGCTAGCCCACTTTCACTTATGCTGGCTAATCCTATGTGCTATATCTATAACTTTCGTTCTCTGTCGGATAAGCTCATTACAGATCTTATCTTTCAAAGAGACACGAGCATAGCACGCTCCATAGCTCACTGAGCGACCTTGAGCTGGTGGACCAATCGTACTGTGAATGTCCAAATCTCAGCACCGTAGGTAGGTAGGACGACGCACTGACTGAAAAATTTCGTTTTCGTTTTTTCTTCGATGCTACGTGAAGTAACAAGTTTAAAACTGTCTCTTATCGAATCGCCCTAAGTTAAAAAAAACTCTCTCTCTAGCGTTTTGTATCTTTATTTTGACCAACTTCTGATAAATAAGATAATTTCGTATTTTTATTGACTTCACGCTTAACTGAAAGGCCTTTAGATCGATTTGGAGGGACTTTATAAATGGGGTTCAATATATTTCCAAACCAACCCGCACTAGGCCAGCGTGGTGGACTATATGGCCTAACCACTCTCAATCGGTAGTCGATTGTAGAGGAGGCCCGTGCCCTGCAGTGGGACGTATATGGGCTGATACAGAATATTTCCAAATCTAAATTACCCATTTATTTGTAAAAACTAGGAACGCACCTACTAACCTCAAATAATGTGGAAACTAATGAACGTCTATGCTTACTTCCATTCAAGAGAAACACTTCACTGTTCACACTTGTACGTTAGCCTCCTTAAAGCGGAAAAAAAGAAGTGAACAAGAATGGAGTTAAACATAAGGGTTATTGGGTCTAGACACAAGTCGATACAGTTCTAGCTTAGTTAATTTTACATTATTTATAACATTTGAATAGTAATGGTTTACGATTAAGTATGTTTAACTCCTGCCGTAAAATTAACATTTCCTCGGCGTTCGATTATATTGTAATAATTAAAATAAGCGCTTCGGCGTGTGAACCACATATTTTTCATTATTTATATTAGTAATAAAAACTGTTCAATGTAATGTAATGTTAATTTGACATGTTTATTTAATTGCCGTTGCAACTTGCAACTATAGATACGTTTGTTAATAAAGATGTTTTTTTTAAGTTTTCGTCTGATTTTATAAATGCTTTTTACAAATAGTTGAATGTAATTCATGCATATAGCAGAAACACTTTACAAACAACGTTACGAGATACCAGCACCCCTGACATCAATTCATTTCGTATACATTTAAATCATATAGGTATTGAAATAGAAAACTCACTCAATCGTTTTTCCGGACCTGGGAATCGAATCTTAAATCTAGAACCCATTTTTTTTTTTATGGAAAGGCGAGACGAGCATGTCGTTCGCCTGATGGTGTGCGATACGACTGCTCATGAACAGTAGCAAAACCAAACAACACCTTGAATTACAAAGCGATGCTTGGCATTCCACTACATTCGTCATCCTGAGACATAAGATATTAAGTCTTAATATGTCCAGTAGTTACTCTGGATACAATGTCCTTCAAACCGAAACACAACAGTGCATTTACATTGCTGTTTGGCGGGAATATATATATACATTGCGGTGGTACATCCCACATATGAGAGACCTACCACAAGTAAACTCTCCTTAATCGCTCACAAAAGTTACCAAACCATTGAACGATTGGATATTAAGTTTTAAAATTCATCATCGTATAAATAAAATTACATAACACAAACGTGGTCTTGTAAAGTGAATGCAGAAGAAAGCTTGTGACTTGCATTCAACGAGGGCGAGCTTTTGTCTGACATTACACATAAAAGCTCTTTATTCAGCCGGAATAATGCACCCTGTATAAGGACTATAGGTATTCGATACGACGGGACGTCGCGACAGCTGCACGGAGACCGTTGAATTAGGCTTGCATTTATTCACTGCCTATTTAATTCGACCTACGAATAAATTCGTATCTGAAATACAGTCTCGTTAATTCAAACCTGCGATAATTCGAACCTCTCTATAATTCAAAGTTATCACGAGTTCCCTACAAAATCTCTTTATATTTCGAACGAAATCAATACATTTTTATGCACTTGGTAATTCGAATTAAAAAAACCTTTGCTATATAACAAAACGACGCGTTAATTCGAACTCAACGGCTTCCAACACTCGGCAATTCAAAGTTTTAGAGAGAAAGAGGAAAACCAGTATAACATAGTTCTTTAGAAATATCAATTAATTCAAATTATGAATACATGTATGTACACGAATGTACCTATAAGTTTTGTCATTGTTATTGAATAGCAGTTAATAAATAATAATTGATCAACACTTAATAATTCAGTTGTATTTACTTTCTCTCACAAATTTTGAACCTTTTGATATTTCGAACACTCGATAATTCGTAGTATTTTAAGAGTCCCTCGAGTTTCGAATTAACGAGAGTCGACTGTATTAAGTAAATGCTTTGTAAGGTATATGTTTAGTCTCTGTCCAATACTCTGTAAAGTATTTCAATTCCGTGAGACGTAATGTGAAATAAGGTCTAACTGCTAATAGAATGATATGAGTGTACTACGGATATTGGATCGCGTACACAAAAGTACTGAGAGAGTATTATTCCCACAACGAAATATCTGTATTGTAATACGTATCATCGGGTGTCTACTGCATCTTAGTCGTTTTGTTCTAGACACAAGACTATGGACAGTAACAGAACCTTCTAAAGGTAATTATCACATATTGTGGTCACACGGTGATACAGAGGAAACTGACCGGCCCGGCGTTATTTTAGCAAATGATAGTGAGAAACACGTAACCAAAGCGAACCTGGCATTTATGAATGGTTGTGTAGTAAAACAATTTATTATTATTGTACAGTTTATATTACATGGAAAAGACTATTTGCATGTCGAGTGTCGACTAAAAGACCAGTGTGGTAGAGTAAAAGAACTACCTGCTGCCAAAAGCGTTGATGTCAAGGCTGACGATCGTGAAATTATGAGGCGAATCATTCAACAAAGCCATGCAGTACTGAACTTATGTTCTATGTCAGAAAGATGGGCTATAGATGAAACTATTAAATTGTATAGAACGAATTGTACGAACACTATTAGTATAGTAGTTATTGTGCTAGATTATTAAGACCTTATTCATAGATAGTTTGAAAAAATATTTTCGATATCGAATGTCTTGTTCTCGTCGCTTAAACTAAATTTAAAACTCACTGGAAATGATAACTATGAATTAGGGACATTAGAGTATATTGAGCAGTAACACCTCCGAAATTATTTACAAACCTTTTCGAAATATGTAATGGACAACATAATGAGTGAGCCTCATTTCAGAAGCCGACGCCGAAATGGTTATACGGCGGATGCTCGCAATTCCGATGCTTATCTGTATTATTCTCTACATTTTATTAACTTCGAATATAATGTGGTGCATAAATTATACTATGAATCATAATATTTTTATTCGTGACATAATATGAGAAATATCAAGGTCGTTGTCTTATTAAAATACATAATGCTTTACAATTTATTTAATCTGTACTTCTAGACAGGCTTGGCTTTTCAAGAGTCAATTATGGCACACCAACCATCATTAAGTTGTAAAAGAAATAGAATTCCAACCCGGCTTCACACGGGTGCAATTAATTTTTTCATTCGCCGCCACTCCACACGCATTAACACTAATTTCTGGAAACATATTATTTCTCTCAAATATTATAATTCAACAGCTTCGTAATTGAATTTAGTAAAGAAATATAGTTCACGTTCATTTCTGGTCCCGGTCTATTCTATTGGCAAATTCATAATGATCGTTTGAGAGATTTAGCTTCACAAGAGAACAGACTGACACGTAAAATAACTTGGGTGTTTTTGTGGGGATAAAACATTTAATACTAGCATGTTATAGATGTGAATGTAAGTCTATTTGTTATACTTTCACTTATATACTAAACCGATGATAATCTTATTTTGCGCACAGTTTAATTAATTAATTACTTGCTAGTTTCGCTTTTCGACCTTAACTACTTAAGCGATTATCATAAAGATGTACCTACATACACGTTTTTATGTATACAATAAAGATAGTAGGTTAAATTCAACGAAAAAATGTACCTGAAAGATAAGTAACTTTTCGTTTTTTTATTAATGCCTTCAGTATCTATGGACAGCTTAAATCGATTAACATCACTTACATTAACGCAAGACAATTTCCAGGGAAAACCTAGATATTTATAAATGCGAAAAAGCTCTGTCTATTGCTAATCCGTTGGATCGAACGTAATTAAATTTGGCACCGGAATAGACTAGGATCCGGATGGGCACTTAGGCTCTATTTATTTATTAAATAAATTAAACCCCTAAGGAAGAAAGGAAACTTGCGATCGATAAGTTACACACGAGATAGTAAACTAATACAGAGGTGCAACCAGCACACCCACGTTTCGCCGTGTATTTTTCGTCCCACCATGTGACAGGGGGAGAGCCTATCGCCATATCGGGCACTAATTCCTGAGTCCGAGCTGATAATGAATAGAAAAATCCTAAATCACTTTGCTCCACTCTGTTTCACTCGGGATTCGAACGCGAGAGCACAGCTTTGCAATCATACCGTAGTACAACTGCGACACCGAGGCAAGCAATATTTATTTAAAACTTGTGTTAATGTATGTATCATGAATGCAGAATAGATGATTGCAACTGGAGAAAGTAGAGACATTCTGCTAGTTTTTAGTGTTCCGTATCTGAAAGGTAAAAACGGGACCCTATTACTAAGCCTCCGCTGTCTGTCTGTGTGTCTGTCTGTCACTAGGCTGTATTTCATAAACCGAGATAGCTAGAAAGCTGAAATTTTCACAAATTATATATTTCCATTGCCGCTATAACAATGTATAGATGATAGTATGGAACCCTTCGTGCGCGAGTCCGACTCGCACTTGGCCAGTTTTAGTAATTCTAAGCTTCGATCAAGTGTATATTTGATCGAAGATTCTAAGCCTTAAATTAACACGTTTCAATACGACTTTATAGACGCGAACCGTCTCCAATCCGATGACATTTGCATCATTGACGTACCCACATTGATTATTCACAAAACAAGTATTCAGCATAAACACTCCTTATACATAAATAAGCCGTCAGCAAAACTAACGCAGATCATTTAACTAAATAAAGCGCCGCTGTATTTTTATTTTTTATTGGAAATCTGTAACACGATCACGCGTTGTTTTTGCGATAGTCATGCTCAAAATAAAGGTATGTATTCAAAATATTTTGGATATGTACCCTTATTTTTATGCCAGCTTTTTACTTATGAAGAGTGTTCCGAAAAGACGAAAGTCTTCAATGAGTGCGTCCTACCTGTAATGACATACGGTGCCGAGACGTGGACACTGACGGTGGGACTGGTTCACCAATTCAAAGTCGCTCAACGAGCAATGGAGCGGGCTATGCTCGGTGTTTCCCTGAAGGATAGAATCAGGAATGAGGTTATCCGACAGAGAACCAAGGTGACCGACATAGCCCAGCGTATCAGCAAGTTGAAGTGGCAGTGGGCTGGTCACATTTGTCGGAGAACCGACAACCGTTGGGGTAGACGTGTTCTCGAGTGGAGACCGCGCCTCGGTAAGCGTAGAGTAGGACGCCCTCCAACGAGGTGGAGCGATGATATCCGAAAAATGGCTGGCAGCGGTTGGAGACGTTGGGCTGAAGATCGAGCCCAGTGGCGTGTCATAGGAGAGGCCTATGTCCAGCAGTGGACGCGAATAGGCTGATGATGATGATGATGAGTGTTCCAACTCAGTTTGATGTAGAAATCCTTAGGGAGCCTATTTTCAGCAGTGGATTTGCTGTGTTTGACGATTATGATAATTATAGAACAACAGTAAGTTCCACCATTATTAGAATTTATCATTATTTTTCTAGTTTTTAATCATAACTATTATTTTCATAACTATTATTTCTGCTTGTACCGCAGTCAAGTGTGAATAAAGAATTATACACAATATTATTGAATGGTGAGGTAATCATTTGCCATGAGGTAACCATAGCTCTGCCAGAAAATAAAGGATATACCTAAATGCTTTATAGTCTCATACAATCTATAATAATATTATAAAGCTGCAGAGTTTGTTTGTTTGTTTGTTTGTTTGAACGTGCTAATCTCTGGAACTACTGGTCCGATTTGAATGATTCTTTCAGTGTTGGGTAGTCCATTTATCGAGGCTATATATCATCACGCTATGACCTATAGGAGGAAAGCAGTAGTGATATTTCTAGCAAATACGAGGAAATTTTGTTCGTTTTTCGTGGTCCGATTGGTCGATATTCTAAACTGATAGTCAGGATTAAACATTTTGACCGCCAATTTAAAACGTGTATGCACCCGGGCGGAGCCGGGCCCGACCGCTAGTAGTAAAATATAGGTATTGGGAATTAAATTTGATTATTCTTGTATAATATTTAAAGTATATTAAAGGTATGATCATCAAATGTTACAAAAACGAAACAAACATTTTTGTTCATACAATCAACATGAATAATCATACAATACAACCTTGAAACTATTTGGTAAGTATTTAATGCGTCCACCTCAACAATACTGGGATAATTATCATTCTACAAGGCCATCAAAAAACTCAATTCTTATTATCAGCAAATAAAAATTGAAAGTTACATTGTGTATACCAGATGTTACACCATTGGCAATGGAAAATTAATTGTCATTGTATGTTAAACCAAATTATAATTAACATATTTACAAAAATGTATTACTATCAAAACACTTAGCATTTATAGTTGAATTTAATTGTATATATTGTTTTAATTTCATAACAGTTAACATTTGTGAAAAAATTGTTTTAAATTTAAAACAGTGTAGATTGTCTGAATTTGTAAATGTAACTTCACAAAAGCATGTTTTCACAAATACTAATGACAATTACTTCATTTTTCACATCACTATTTGTAAACATCAAGTATTGTTCATTACATTACTCACACATTGTTCTATATGCACAAATCATCTTATAAATGTGAATATTTGGATGTCATCATCAGTTTCACCCAAAGGGAGTCCAGAGGTGTAAATTACTTTCCCCGAGGATTTTCACAGTGATTTATTGTTTCTTTAAAAGTGGCATAGCAAAGCATATGTATTACACATGATGATAACCACAATGTCCAGACAGAGTATTGAACAGCATCAGAAACCCCCAGATCATTCGGCAGATTATGAAGGGTAGTTGACTGTTTTTAAAATTAAAGTTCAAAATCAGTGTGATATGAATGAAATAAAAACAATTGATACTAACTCAATGTTGTATCTAAGTAAAGATGATAAAACATCAATTTATCAATGTCTACTTTATTTGATGTCATAATATAAATAGGTATATGGGAATTATAGTTGATAGAAGAAATTGACAAGCAAACTATTGTGATAGAAACGATACAAATATTGCTCACTACAACACAAAAAGATAATGGGTGATGGCTTAGGTCCTACACAAGAGACAATCTGTTAATAAAATAGATTCAACAATTATAAGCATACTTCATTTAAAATTATTTTTTTCTTTTAAGTAAGTACCTGGTTTTTTGTCCACATGGACACACCCTATTGTACCTAAATAATACTAGTTACATAATAATAATACATAAGTAATACCAAAAAATTAACATGAAACTAAATACTAGTAACTAGTGCACGTAGCAGTTTAACCATCTCGCTATTTGGCCATGACAAATGAAAAAAAAATTTATAACATCAGAAATTAATTAAATCAATATACTCCAAACATAAAACTATATTATATACTAGCGACCCGGCCCAGCTTCGCCTGGGTGGAGATGTTCTTTCACTCCACTCACATCTGAAGGCAGCCTTTGTGATACATATTCGTTGGTGGGAGAAGTGGTGGGATGTGGGAGGCGCCCAACGTGACAGCCCAGTGGTGACATGCGCGTGAGCTGCGCGCGTTACTGGATAGTACTTGCGCATTGCAACATTACTTTATTTTTCTAACATAAAATTTTTCGAAAATAAATGTAGCCTAAGTTATTCCTTATTATATCCGCTACCTGAGAATAAAAGTTCCGTCAGAGTCGGTCCAACCATTTCAGAGATTAGCCGGAACAAACAGACACCCCGACAAAAAAATCTAAGGTCATTTTCGTTATAAGTATCGTGTATATAACGATATTAGAATAACGACCATTCGGACCGTATTTGCTAGAAATGCCACTACTGCTTCCCTCCTATAAGTCATAGCGTGATGTTATATAGCCTATAGCATTTCTAGATAAATTCACTATCCAATATTGAAAGAATTTTTCAAATCGGACCAGCCGTTCCTGAGATTAGCGCGTTCAAACAAACAAACAAACTCTTCAGCTTTATAATATTAGTATAGATATTATGTGACTGTTGATAAATACTTATAACCATATTCACAGACAGTTTATAAACCTATTTTAATTTTCGATTGTTTTGTCTTCTTTACTCAAAAACTGAATTCAAAAGTCTTGCAACAAGACATAATATTTTTATATGGTTTATGAATAAAGCCATTTTATTTAAACAATTTAAAAGATCTATTCCATATATTGTACTGACGAATTCTTGATAATTCTATTGTTAATAAAATGATTTTACTTAAAATTACTCGCATATTGTATTTGAGCAAACAGGTTAAGGTGTATTTAAGTATATCATTTCAGTGTAACATAAAATATTTCCCACAGTAAATGAAGTTGTGCTACATACACCAAAATGATATTGCAACAAGTAATTTCCCTTACACACCTTATGCTGATACCAAGCAAATATTTGTGAGCAACTAGAAGCATCTTTTGAGATGCCCCAAACGATCGCAAATACTTTTAAATTACAAGAGATATACAACTTAATTACTTGAAAAGGCTTAACTAGAATAGCTATGAAAAGGTAGAATTTGATAACAGGTATTAGGTGAATATCACAAATTTGTAACTTACAATAAAAATCTTGAGGTTGTTTAGCTCTCTCCGGGTCACAATCTTTCATCAAATGCAATATTTATTATATGACAGACGATTTAGTCGCATACAACGCACGAGGGACTCACAACACAGCGGATATTGATCATTTAGAGCAAATCTAGCCGAGAGTACAGCACAATATATTCTATTGAATCGGTTTGTGATTCTTTTACGTTTAAAATTCAATTAATATAAAAATTATCGGGGATAACATACATCAAATAGAATTAAATCATACAAAATTATGACACTTACCAACTCAATATTAGGCGTACAGGAAATTACAATAGCACATAAATTAAACACTGCACGGGTTGTGTAATTCGATTTAAAGTAAATATTTTTTTATATTTTTTTTCTTTCACAATCTCACTTCACTTGAAACAACTTGAAAAATGTTGAAAAGCAACCATCACCAATAAAGAATCACAGACTGATTATAAAATGAAATTCCGTCAAACAAGTGGTACGTCAAATGCATGTATATAACAAAACGCGCAAAATAAACCAAAAACCTATTTTATTGTATATTTAACCTATTCTATGTAATAAAGAATTTCATAGTTATTCAGTACTTATCCTATAGTTTTCTGTTTTGTTTTAATATGAAGCTTGGAATATTAAATGCTTAAATTCAAATTTTATATATTTTATTACGATTACGCTACTTTTAGAGAACAAAACGCAGCTTTATAATGACCCTCCTACATGGTCTTCCGAACTCAAATAATTTTAATGTTTAAATTGCCCAATACTATGTGAGTTTGATAAATGCCGATATCATATCAGTACGTCCGTATTTTAAGATACATTTTGGACTGATTTTATTATATATATGTCACTTACTAGATTCCTCTACTTCGTCCATGTCAATGGCTAACTTAATTAGTTTTATATTCAAGATCTTTACAGTTTCTCGGTCCAATAGGTTGCTAAAATAATAGTCTCTAGCCTTAATGATGTCTTTCCTCATAAATGTGGTGAAGCAAATTGGCAAATCACCAAATGTGACATTCTGGATCATTACAATCGGACTTTGAAGTTCGATAGGACGGGGTATCTTATGCCCCAGAGCTGTTTTCTGGTGCCCTCATGGATGTAGTATATAAACCCCCCGAACTACTGCAATCACTACCAACTTTCCCCTCCGTGGCTGTAGTATCCATCTCTATATTCCATACTTTCCTTTCCAACAACATCTTCTAGCCGCAAACTCTATTTCCTTTCCCCAGTTGACGACGGACAGCAGCGTCATCAACGCGAACCCTCCTGCGCTCGCGAACCCGCCTGCCAAGCGTGGTTAGTATTGGCATAAACAATAAAAAAGCCTAATAGTTGTTAAAACCAGGACCAGGACTCCAGTCCCCGGCAGCCCCGCTATTCCTGGTTATGGTAGCGGCCACGGTAACGGCGGGGCAGAGGGTGGTAAGAATCTCTGGGTTGACCCCAGCTACCACCCCCGACGACGACTGGCACTGATAACACACAACATACGCACTTTGTGAACAGACGAGAAGATTGTTAACTGAATTTTGCTGTCAATAAAGATTTATTATTATTATTTTCATTTTTCATTTCACCTATTAAAAGTATACGTATAAAACTATGATTTTGAACTTTTTTGCTAGGTCCTAATGGTCCAATATTTTGGTTTGGTCAAATATTTTTTTACACGGTTAGACAATGTCACGTTTGTTACCTCAAAAACAAAATGCTTTATTCGACTTTATATTAGCCAATTTGATAAAAATTCCTGTATATCCCAAAAAATATGGTCACCCGATAGGAACGGGACACACCCCACCCCCTCCCTACACCTCTCGCTCGGCTCGTTTTTCCGATGACAGTGCGCAGTCCTGTTTATATACTACGTCCATGCATATTTTCTCATGAACATTCATAATAGCAGACGGTGTGGCAGACGGGGTCGGTAAAGAAACGTCAAAGTCGACGCTTTTTAAGCGCCCGTGTGCACAGAGTACATTTTATAAACTGAAACCCGTGTGCCCCGTGTGAATGGCGCCTTAAAGTCGGCTCACAAGTCAGATATAAATCTGAATTCTGCATACCCACTCATTGATACCCACTGAATACCCGATTGTTTACAACTGTGATTTTACTTTTAGCAAAATTGCAATACAAGTACCTACTTGTTTGACCTGCTCCAATCGTTATTAAGGTAAAAAAAGGCTTTAATGACTACCGTAAACCGTTACAGCATTATAAAATGGAAGCAATACTGGTAACGAAACAAAAGTACGAGGGTTTCAAGGCATCCACTTTTAGTGAATTATAGCATAATATTACCATTTCTTTCACAATGTCAATACTCAATAGACAACATAGTAGAGACTGCAAGAATAACCTATTATCCGGCGTCACATAGGATTACAGAGCTATGACTGACTAATATGGCATTTCATCATATTTTTGCAGGTAGTAGTACAAGAAGATGCCTAAGAAAACGCCTAAAAATGCTTTCTTTTACTACATGCAACACTTTAAGGAAGAGCAGAAGAAATTGGGTGTTACATTTGCTAATATGAAGGAGTTGGCAGATGCAGCCAGCCCCTCCTGGCAGGTAAAATGACAAAATCTATTGACTGAGCTTGCAAAAATTGCCTGTCCACATGTTCTCTCTTTTCTAAGAAAGAGAATGCTAAATTAATTGATTCAATGTTGTTACAGCTTGGATCAATTACTTTGACTATGTTGAAATTAGGTCTATTCAATGTCAGTGTAAAAAAACATAATACAACCATACACCAACACCATAAATAACTACAAGAGAAGCCAATTTAGTAATTGTCTTAAGCTGTGCAAATTTATTAATTTGTTTGACCTACCGGTGTCTTCACCACTCATAGTTACCACTTTCAACCTATTGTCAAGATCCTCAAATGTTCTAAAAGCAGTAAAACTTAATAAAAAATATTTTTATTGCCAGAGCATCTCTCCAGCAGCAAAGGCTAAATATGAAACGATGGCAAAGAAGGAAAGGGGTGGTCTAGACCAGAAATTCACATCTCATGGTGTGCCACTCTCCGTCATTGAGAATAATAAAAAAACTGAGAAGCTTGCGGAGGAAGCTGAGAGAAAGGACATTCGGAATATTGTAAAACTCAAATGTTTTGACCAATGTATGTATATTTAGGTTTAATCCATGGTTCTGTCAGATTTATTATTTTCTATTGAAAATATGCAGGCCTTATGCACACAGGTTATCTTGAAAGTAAGGCCATATACTGGTTTTATAGTACTTGTATTCAATATTTTGGTTTCTCAAGACTTCTTATAAACTTGGGTAGGTACAATACTTTCTACTGCTCAGGTAAGCTCCTGAACTCAGATCTACTTGGCAAATATGTGGGTTAAATTAACCACAATATGTAAATATCACCCAGATTACATCAATTTATGAAAATTATAATAATTTTCAGCCAATGGTTTTGCCACTATGGTTACATCAACTTGTCTTGTTTATTGAACATTTCTGATTTCCTATAGCTATACTTGACGAGAATTTCTATTTGATGGACGTAATAGAGTTGTGCCAAGCCGGACATGACTATCTGATTGGAGAGTTCACTATTGTGCAATTCAGTCTTCGTGATGGAATCAAGAATAGCTACCATGAATATATCAAACCAAGTAAGATTCGTATCTTATTTAAGAGTAAATTTAATGAATAAAATGGCGAAGGGTTCTCAAGCTTTTTTTGTCTGCAGAGCGAATACAACATGTTTACTATTTTGTTTTGGCATTCTAAACTTTCTATCTGACCGAATCTATCTGATCGAAATAGACAATGATTCTTGCTAGGTAGTTAGGCATAAACCCTATGGCACACTTGTACTCTGCAGTGCACACTTAGTATTATTAAAATCTCTATGCAAATGTTTCAGTAAATGCAGTTTATCTTTCGTTACTCTCCAGAAAGTATCACATTTGGATGCAGATTTCCAACATTCCAGAATTTTTTGAGAAAGATAGTTTTTAGTGGTAATACAGGATTATTACCACTATGATAATAAAGATTATGTTTTTAGCGGTAATACCCCTGGGTTTCGCTCACGACGTAAAGCTGTCTCAGCGGATGTATGGTCTCGACACATTGGACGAGGACCTCGCCAAAGATGACTTTGTGCCCATACTAGCAAACATCATTGATTACCTCAAACAAAACGATCGGAACATGGTCATTCTTCCGCCATTGTTCACTTTACCCGACAAAGTTGAAGTTATACAGAACTTTATATGGCAGCTGTGCAATAGAGCCGGTATGTATATTTTAAGTATGATTTAATTTGATCGGTTTATTATCTGCATAATATGTAGAGTTCTTTTGTCATGGAATTCGTATTGGTAGGGCTACACTCCAGACATTGTTTTGAGACTAAAAACTTATTGAACATGATGTTTCTATATTTTTTGAATAACAGCCTTATTCATAGACAGTTTTCAAACCTATTTTAATTTTCGAATGTGTTGTCTTCTTCGCTCAAACTTCAACCTGAATTCAAAAGTTATTCGAAATGGACAAAACATTTGATAACTATAATAGGTTTTAAAACTGTTTATGAATAAGGCTGTAGAGTCCAGTAAAATAAGTTAGTGTTAAAGTAAGCCAGATACATATAATTAATGGAAATATTTATGTAACAATATTTGTAGAAATTCCAATTAGTTTCGATGGTATTTTGCATGGTGCTTTTATATTTTTTAAGAATACTCGTAATTTGTAAGAGGTATGTAAAGTCCGACAGCCCGCATTAGGCCATCGTGGTGGACTATATACAGGGTATATCAAGACTGCTACCGAAAACGAAGCCGGTGGTAGTTTTAGTGACTACAAACATAATGCAAATAAAAATTTTGCAAAGAAACGCGACAGTTTTTTTTTTTTTTTTTTTTATTAGTTTTATATCATCGAGTTTGGGTGGTAAATCCATAGTATTTGCTAAAATAATAATTTAAAGCCTTCAGTCTCGCGTCGGCACGCATGCGAGTGCGTCGTGTCCTATTGCGCAGTAATTAACAGTTTATAGTAGTTTGTTTATTCGTTATCACGCAGTCTCGGCGTGCACGCGGCCGACTACCTGGCTGCACGAACCTTTTTTAATTGAGAAATATTGCAATGCGATTTAAGTATGACGGATAATACAAATGTTTTAGAACACTGTTATGCACCTCTAGATAGTAATGATTCGGACAAAATGGATGCATGTAGTGAGAATGAAGATGAATTGATGACTCCAAAAGAGTACGAGAAAGCAGCAGTGATGCAGAAGAAGGTTGGTCAACAGTCACGGGTAAGAAAACACGACGAGGGAGTAACAATTCAGCGAAAGACGAAAAATTCGAAGTTTATATATCATCCCAGGATAGACTTCCAAAACAATTCGCTATGGCTCGTATCTTGAAGGAGTATAAAATAACAAAAATATCTCTAATTAAATACTTGAGCCCTTTCAAAGTTCGACTCCAGTTTGAAAACGAAACAGCATCAAATAATCTATTTGAATGTGAGGATCTTTTAAAAAAAGGATGGAAATTGCAAAAGGCCATGGAACTATCGGTCTGTTATGGTATAATTAGAGATGTAGATTTGGATCTGACGGACGAAGTTATCATGCAGAATATTACGTGCCCCCCTCCAGCCAAACTCCTCTCACTTAAAAGGTTGAATCGCCGCAACAGAGACGAAGCTGGCTGGTCTCCCTGCGAAACCATCCGTTTATGCTTTGATGGTGACTGTTTACCTGCACATGTTTGCGTATATGACATTAACATAAAAGTTATTCCCTATGTACACCAAGTATCGCAGTGCTCACTGTGTTGGAAATTAGGCCATACAAGAAAAATATGCCCGGGTAAAACAATTATCTGTCCTAAGTGTGGTGGACGACATGAAAATTGCGACACAACATCCTATTCCTGTGTCAATTGCGGTAAAAATCACATCTCTATGAGCAAGTTGTGTCCAATGTACCAAAAAGAGAGAAGGCTCAGAGAAATTATGGCTGAATTGAGATGTACTTATAGAAAGGCATTAGAATGTTATGTTCCTCCCGAAAATTCGCCTCAAGCTCCTTTGGCTGCTGACTTCAATTCCAGTTTTCCACCCCTTCGACATGGTTCTACGTGGTCCAAACCTCCACCTACGCCTAATACTTCTCAACAGGTGAAGTATGCCAATGCTGTACAAAAAGGAAATATACATAGTACTTC
Source organism: Hyles vespertilio (assembly GCA_009982885.2). Classification (NCBI taxonomy): domain Eukaryota; kingdom Metazoa; phylum Arthropoda; class Insecta; order Lepidoptera; family Sphingidae; genus Hyles; species Hyles vespertilio. Next base: position 17,059,593 of record CM042821.1, on the reverse strand, counting down.
CAAGCTACCAGGCAAACCACGTCAGACTGGTAAACCCAGCGCAGTACCGTCAAAGAAGAAAACTCGCTCAGCTCAAGAGGACTGGATGTTCTGGGAATCTGATTCTACTCATGAAGAAAATAATTTGCCAAAAAATGAAGATGGTCAAATAAAGAATCATCCTCCTGTCAGCGAACTTTTAACTCGCATTAAAGAAGTCATGTTTCTTCAGGAACTTAGTATTTCCAAAAAAATGAACTCGATTATTCAATTGTGCTTAGAGTGGTTTATGTTAGTTTTACAGAGTTATACTTCGAGGTGGCCATTTGCAAAGGTCTTGTTTAATATTATAACACATTCACTGTGATGGATAACAAAAGTATACAGCTAAACATTTGCCAATGGAATGCGCAAAGTGTTAGACCAAAGTTAGTTAGTTTTTCAGAGACTTTACGACAAGAAAAGATCCATATTGCTGCACTCAGTGAAACTTGGCTTCAACCAGAAAGTCAGTTTAAAGTAGCATGTTACAATGTATATCGCAACGACCGTGACGACTCATTTGGTGGAGTTGCTATAATAGTACATAAATCCATTAAATCCCAGCAAAGACGCATTCATGTTGTCAATCAAGGTATTGAAGTGGTGTGTGTCCAATTATTCAACAGCCATCGCATCGACACTATAGTTGCAGTATACTGTCCGTCAAGAATTTTAACTTCACAACACGATTGGGACAAATTTTTTTCAATGTGGTCATCTAAAACTTTAATTTTAGGTGATTTTAATGCTCACCACGTAAGCTGGTCTTATAAATCTGACCGGCGAGGTAACTTAGTTTATAATTCGCTTTTAGATGCTAACTTTATTTCCTTGAATGATGGATCACATACAAGAGTACGTTTAGTGGATAACACAATTCAAAAATCATCCCCTGATATTTCTATCGCAACTTCAGATATCACGTTAAATTTTGAATGGTCTGTTTTAAATGAAAATTTAGGTAGTGATCATTTATGGATTAAAATTTCGATATTATGTCCTCACAAAATTCCCCCGATTATGAAAAGAAATTTTAGTAAAGCGGACTGGCCCTCTTATACGTTTTATTTAGAAAATAAATTTCAAAATCTATGTTTACCCAATGACCTTCAAAGAGCTTATAATCTATTTCTACTTACCCTTAATGATGCAGCTAACAAATACATTCCCTTTTTTAAATTTAACCAAAATCCTTCTTCTAAATTCTCACCCAAACCTTATTGGAACTCTAACCTTTCCCATGCCGTAGCCAGCCGAAGGTTGGCTTTAGCCACTTTTAGGCGTAATCCTACTCCACATAACTTGGATATTTTAAAACAAAAGACCCACACAGCTCAACGGCTGATCCGTCAGGCTAAAAGTGAGAGTTGGAAACATTTTTGCTCTACAGTCGACGAGTCAACAACGACCACACATTTGTGGTGTAAAATGAAGTGGTTAAAAGGATACCGTTCTGCTAGGCGATACGTGGACACCATAAGTGCCGAACAATTGTTAAGATCATTAACACCAGATTTTGTATCGCCTTCTGCCCCCATTATTTACCACAATAATCCAACCTTAGAGTGGGAAATCTCCATTCAGGAGCTAGAAAAATGTATTAAAAACAAGGATACATCTCCTGGATGTGATGATGTATCATACTCTATGATTAAGAACTTACCTGATGTAGGCAAACATATCCTGTTATCGTTATATAATAAATTCTTCATCTATAATTTTGTCCCTTCACAATGGCGCGATATATGTACCTTGCCTATACCTAAGCCTGACCGCAACCCAAGTGATCCTTCTTCCCTTCGTCCAATATCCCTTATGTCATGTGTGTGCAAGATATTTCATTATATTTTATTCAAGAGATTGGAATGGTACCTTGAAAAAAATGATACGTTCTCCCCCAACATGGTAGGATTTCGTAAGGGAAGGTCTTGTCTAGATAGCCTAAGTTGTCTTGTATCTACAATTCAAACTAGTTTCTCATGGGGCGGGTATACGGTAGGCTGCTTTTTAGACATTGAAAATGCCTACAATAACGTAGATAATGTTATTTTAATTACTACTTTAGATAAACTTAATGTTGGAATACGTATTTGTAAATATCTCTGGAACTTTCTTCACAAAAGAGTGCTAAAAATTAAGTCTGGTAATCATTTTATAAGTAGAATTTCAGGACGGGGCTTAGCTCAGGGTGATCCGTTATCACCGTTATTATTTAATGTCGTCACCATAGATATATGCAGCCATTTGCAAAATAATGTGTTTATTTCGCAATATGCTGACGATTTTGCGATTTATGTGCAATGTTCACGTATTCGTGAAGGACAATTTAAAATTCAGGCTGCGCTAGATTTAATTTCCAAAATGTTATCGATCATGGGTTTGGACATTTCTCCTTCAAAGAGTAAAATCTGCGTATTTAGCAGGGGTTTTCGTCGGCAGTGTCGATATCCGTTTAAATAGTACATCTTTGCAAGTAACGGACAATGTCAAATATCTAGGTTTATGGCTTGACAGGGGTCTACGTTGGAAGAAACACGTGGACGAGCTATGTACAAGAATTGTTAAGTTTGTTAACATATTCAAAATGTTAGTTGGTTGTAACTGGGGCGTACACCCCATTAATTTAAGACGACTGTATGTTTCACTCGTTCGTAGTCGCATAGACTTTGGGAGTTTCCTGTTTGACAGCGCTGCTAATTCTCATCTGGCGAAACTTGACAGGCTACAAAATACATTCTTACGACTGGTAGGTGGCTTCATCAAAACCACACCCATCCATGTCATGGAATCCGAATTATGTTTACCTCCCTTATTTGTACGTCGACGTTACCTAGCAGGTAAATTTTATTTCAAATCGAAGGCTTATAATTTTCCTATCCTTCGTATTGTGGAAGAACTACATCACTCACGAACAAATTTCTACTGGCAACGTAAGAAACTACCGCTACTGGTAAACATACATGACTTAATAGGAGAGGAACCAGTTCATATTATTCACAAGTTTGACATGTTCTCTATGGACACTTGGGTCAGCAATATGGATCTATCTTGTATAATTAAACCGTCGTTAGTTAATATCGATAAGCCAAAGCATAGTTATAACATACAACATCTAAGAAATATTTGTTGTAAAGCGATTAATGAACAGTACTGTAATTTTTATTCCATTTATACTGACGGGTCTAAGCATGCAAATTGTTCTGGTGCTGCATTCTTAGATATTCAAGCAGGAACTTCTTTTAAACTTAAAATTTGCTCAAAAATATCTATCATGCAAATGCATTAACTCGCGAGAGCGATTAACTCTAAATAGAGTTAATCGCTCTCGCGGAGGCCATAGCGTATGTCGAATCCTTGGACTATGATCGGTACGTCATATATTCGGACTCAAAAAGCGCATTACTCCATTTACTCAAATGCACCACATCTTTTAGAGGTCTTTCTATCGCTTATTCTACTATAGAATCCTGGCTAAAAACAAAACAATTATACTTCAGTGGCTACCATCACTTATTGGACTAAAGAGAAATGAGGCAGTGGATCGTCTGGCGAACGAAGCCGGGTCTGATGGAGAATTTTTTAAGTGTTTACCATCAAATACTGAGCAACTACCAGTAGTAAGACAAATGTGCTATGATTTTTGGTCAGAATACTTTGACAAAAGATCTTTGGTGAAGGGCATTTGGTATAAGGTAATCCAACCCTCTCTTCCTCGTTCACTTTGGTTCAATGTGAACGGGCTAAACAGGCAAGACATTGTAATGGCTTTGAGACTCCGATCTGGTCATGTCCCACTAAATAATTTTGGATTTATGATGAGGAATTGTATTTCACCAAATTGTAATATATGTGACGTAGTGGAAGACGTACACCATATACTCTACGAATGCACACGCATCGAGGCCCAGAGACGCCAAGCCTATGGTAGCATTAGTCATAACTTAGGTTTTTACCATACCATCTTGGCTTCTCCAAATTCTGATGAAGCTAAAATGTTATACAAATTAATTAGAAAATGTTTAAAACTGCGCTTAAGTTAATTCATATGATTGAATTGTCTACTTGAATTTTTTTTTTTACTGTTTTTTTGGGTCTATACCACTTTTTTCTATATCGCTTTTATTACTTTAATGTATTGTTTTCTTGTATTTATAATTATTATTATTGTATGTAATAATGGGGGTGACATTTTCAATATTGAAAAAACCCCCCCAAAATAAATAGAAAAAAAAATTAAAGCCTTGCGTACAATAGCGTCTTTAAAAATAAAAGGCGGTACACTATTATTTAAGAAAACACTATGGATTTACCACCCAAATACGAAGAAGGAAAAAAAAATTAAAAAAATACAATTGCTTTTTTTCACAAAATGTTTAGTTGCATTGTGTCTGAAGTCACTAAAACTAGGTACCACTATTTTAGTTTTCGGTAGCAGTCTTGATATACCCTCTTGATATATAACAATATTTGTAGAAACGATGTACAGTAAAAGCTCCTTATTCGCGCTTCCTTCATTCGCGTTTTCACTATTCGCGGATTAAAAAATTGTGACCCAATTCCCATATTCGCGGCAAGGGATTTCTTTATTCGCGGATCTAATCGGTACATAGTACATGCATATTAGTAAAAATAATTCCAATATGTATCCAACCAAAAATCCTTTGTAAACGGGCCGATAAATGGACTAATAAAGAAGTAAAATAGACCTTATTACAACAATGTAATAAGTATGTTAGTTATTAAATGATATCGCCGCTGCATTGGATCGGCTTTTGACATAAACCGCCTTCGCCGCGGTCGGTGTTTTTGAGAATGAAATGAAGTTGAAATTTACTTAAAATAAAGAATTTATACTTTAAAGCGGTAGTTTTAGACAATTCACCAGGTCATTCTCGCGAACTTGAAACTACGCATCCAAATATAAAAGTGACATTTTTACCTCCCAACACGATCGCTTTGCTTCAACCTATAGACCAAGGAATAATCCAGGCCTTTAAGGTCTATTACATTAGACGAACCTTCAAAATAATTTTGGAATGTGATCCTGATATGAATGTTATGGAATGCTGAAAGAAGTTTGACACAGCAAAATGCATCGTAAACATAAAAGAATCATTGGAAGAACTGAAGCCATACACATTGAAATCAAGCTGGAAAAAACTGTGGCCTGCTCTGACTGCGGAAAATGTGACGAAGAATCTGTGCAAATTCAAACTTTGACTCCTAAAATAGCTGAAATTGCGAATAGAATAGGACGAGATGGGTTCGAACAGATAGAATCAAGTGACATTCAAGAATTGCTTGAATCGCAAGATGAAGATTTGACTGAAACCGACTTGGAGGAGATGTTAAATGCACAGCCCATTGAAGAAGAGGCTTCAACAAACACTGGAAATGTGACATTTAATCTGAAAAATCTTAGTGAAGGTTTAAGAATGGCAAATGAGCTTTGTGATTTCTTTATGAAAATTGATCCGTCTATGGAACGAAGTCTTATTTTTAAGAGGCAAATTGTTAATGCCACTGCTGAATATCAGTTTGAACTGAAAGAACTTTTAAAAAATGCCAAGCAAGAAAAATTACAAAATTCTGTAAACCGTTGCCTAAGCCTGAAGATAACAATCAATAAGTATGGTCAAAAACTTCAATTAATTTGTTTTTTTTAATGTTGTTTTTTTTTATTTTGTCACCAAGGAACGTATCCCCTATAATCCCATACAAAATACCGTTCCATATACACGGTTTCTGTATTCGCGGCATATTTACGGAACATATACCCCGCGAATAAAGAGCTTTTACTGTACTTAGATTTAGTTTCTAAGGTATTTCGCCTACTACAATTTTACGTCCCATGTACAGCGGAGGACGACGCGTTGTTCCGCGTGTACAAGGCGGACCTGCTGCTGTTCACGCTGGCCAACGCGCTGCGCTCCTGCGACACCGAGGGGTTCCCGCAGGAGTCGCTCGCCACCAACCAACTGCACAAGGACCTGTTCAAGTACACGCCGGGACTCGCGTGTGCGGTACGTACATACTACCCACTACAAATATAAAGGGAATATTACTAATATAAAGCGCACTACACACCAAAGAGAATGCGTGATGGCCTGTTGGCAAACGGACTAGTCGCGGCTGCCGACATGTTCACGGTGGTCGCGGGTTCGAATCCCAGCAGCCTTACCATGACCGTTGTTTAAGCGATTCATTTCCGATGCAATTCAATTTAGGTTATCATTTTGTTTCGTACCATGACCATGTTTATACTGAATCGCAAGTGAGTCGCAAGCTAACCAAATGAGTGAACGCAAAAGTCTATGATCCGTAAAGCTAGCAAGAGATAGCGCTATACAATGACCGTGTTTTTTGTTTCTTTCTCACCGGACTTGTTAGCAGCGTTCTGAAACTCAATTGTAAAAAAGTTTTGATTATTTTTACGATTGATAGTTTGTATTATTTTACGATGTATTAAATTTGGCTAAGATTTCCTTAAATGTACATATTGCAGTACATTAAGTAGCTGATATTATATCAATTTACATTATGTTTAAGAGGACGGTAGACGCCGATGACCTTGCTCGAACGGGCGGCACCAAATCTCATGCACCGGCGCACGCCGGCTCACGACGTGCGAGCGAGCGCGCTGCTTTATACCTATTCATTCATTATTTCGCTGCGGACAAAAGACAGATCACTCCCAATAGATACCTAATGCAAGGCAGCGGTTGCGCCCAACACATATAAGATATCAGATAGATATAAACCGATGCCAAATGTCGCGTCATCAGTGTCGTCCAAGTAGTGGACCCGCACATGGCGTCGCACGTTAGCGAAAATTACATTTTGGGAACTTAATATTACAGTTAATAATGATTTGTTCAATAAAATGGTGTGCAAAAAACTCAAAAAATAAAGTATCTAAAAAAACGCAATAAGTTTTCATCGATAACTAATATTCTTTAAATTAATAAGACTCTAAGAAATTAATTTGGTCCCGAGCGAGCTCAATTTATACTGGTTAATGTATCAATGTTAAACAGTCGAGTTCGGATGGAGAATCAGCCGTCTCTTTTCCGCATAGCAATAACCGTAATAAGGCATTTTTTTTGGCGAAATCACGCGTTCGTCTAGTGTTTGACGCATGTTTATAATATAATTCCCAGAAATATCGATATTGTAAAACAATAATGTAAATTAATTTTATTAAATGACAATGTCACAAAATATATATTGATTTAAATAAAAATTGCAAATTACCATAATTAAGTTATTTTATGTAATTTGAAATAGTTAAATTTGTTAACAAGGTACTTTTACAATATTTCTTTATTTATCTTTGGCGTAATTAATTTTCCTTTTTTCCCTCTAGTTGTATACGTTTTCAAATATAATGGGAGGGTATTTATCAATAAGTTTTAGTATACTAAGTTTATTGAGAATCAGTAGCACAAGCTATTGTACTAATTTTAACATACGTTGTACATATCGTCTCAAAAACATTCATAGTTCGTCAAGTGGGTTTCATAGTCACTTGTCGATATTACATTTACTACAGCCGCCGTCAGAATTCAAGAATCGGAATAAGTTATTGTAGCCCTTTAGGGCGTGAGGTTTAGTTATTTAGTATTTCATATTTTTATCTGATCTTTTATATCAACACTTAATTTGGGTATTTCGCCATTATGGTATACAAAAATACACGGTGAATAATAGAAATAAAACCGTTACATATTAAAGTATAAATCTTAATCCTATTTTATTCGTAGTTAGCGGTTGCCGGTTGGTATGATTTATCAGATCAGGCCGGTGAAAAAATATTATCAAACATTTAACAAGTTGGTAATTAAGTTATAGAAGCGATCAAAACACATGAACTTACTGGCAAATCGAACTATCGATACATTTTTTTATTTATCGACTTATGCCTCATCTCTCCAGTGAAGTCCACGTGACCGCGCTGCAAAACGGCCCACCCCCCACGCAGTTCCCTTCGTTGGCGTTTTCGGTTCAAAACAAAACTATCGTAATGCGGTATCTATTGGAAGTGATCTGTGGGACAAAACGATATATTCGTAGTGTTATTTCACTCGATGTTCCCATCAAGTACAGTTAGGAGCGGTTGACCGTAGTGTATGATTAATTCACTTACAAACGTCACAGCTATCGTGGCAGAATTGCTCGAACGCTGACTGTTAAAAGAGAAGACGCGGGTTCGGTCCCCGCACTTGTAGTTCAATTTTTGTGTTTACTTATTTCATCTATCTGTACCAATATTACATTTTAGATTTTTAATATTTTTATTTTTGTTTTTCTTTTGTAATATTATAAAGAGGATAGATACATTTATATTTTTGGATTTTTATTTACAATGAAACTCAAAAATTACTGGATCAATTTAAAAAAATATTTCGATTTTCTAATGGTAATTATCCGGGATTAACAGAAGCTATATATTTACCTGAAGAGGTTGAAATAAGGTTTAAATGGAAAATAAAAATATTTTTTTTTTTTTATCTCGAATGGTTTTTACTCCTTTAGCCAAACATACAGCCAATGTTACTCCAGGATAATGTTGGATTCGAATGGTGAAAGAATTTTAAGATTAAGTCGGTCGGTTAAGTAATTTTTGGGTTTATTCATAATAAACAAAAATCGAAATATTCAAAAATCTATAATACAAAAATGTAAAAATACACATGTTACAAAAATGCAAAAAATGAAATGTTTCTTTTATAAAATATTATAGGTTAGACATATAGATGAATTTATAAACAAAAACAATTGTATCGATGCGGGGATCGAACCTACAGCCACATCAATCATCAAGCGATCGGTCAATCCTTCGGGCCAACAATACTTACTTCTCGATGACCAAATTACCGGTAACTATCTATTATATTAGTGCCTATTTTGGTGTTTAAATGTTACCTACTATTTCAAATATGATCGGAACATAACAATTCATTTATTTATATGTTGGGTAGGTCTCTCATAAGTTGCATGAAATTTGCATGAGAAATATTATTGAACATTGTACATGCTACCAATTTGCTGATGACACTTGTCTCATAACTGCTGACACAGACCCGCAAAGAGCCTGTGCTCGGTTACAATCCGACTTCAATTCTCTATTAAATTGGTGCCATGATGCTGGACTCATTATAAATACTAATAAAACCAAACTTGTTATAATTAAATCCCCACACAACACTAATACACAGTCACTGAATCTTATAGCCCATGAACACTCTTGTTTGCACAACCACCACTCCAATTACAACTCATGCGACTGCCCAAACATAGAAGTTGTAGACACTCACACGTATCTTGGTTTACATATCGACAGTAAACTCAACTGGCATTATCATGTTGAACACGTCTGCTCCAAATTGAGACAATTCCTGGCAAATATTATAATATTAAAAAAAACGTCTACCATATAAAATCAAATTGATGTTGTGCAATTCATTAGCGGAATCCTATGTCAATTATGGTCTTAGTTGTTATGGCCGTACTTACAAAACGTATTTAAACCAAATTTATAATTTGCAAACCAAAATTTTAAAAAATATAGTATCGCATAAGATTAGAGACCAGTTTAAAGACGACTATAGAAAATTGTTTAGTTATTGTAAAATCTTACCTATTCATGTCAACGTTGAGTATACTTTACTTGTGAAATATTATTTTAATAAAGAACTGAAAACAGAAATTAACCATCCTATATACAGGGTATATCAAGACTGCTACCGAAAACGAAGCCGGGTGGTAGTTTAAGCGACTTCAAACACAATGCAACAGAAAAAGTTGCAAAAAAGCGACAATTTTTTTTTGTAATTTTTTTCCTATTGCCATATTTTGGTGGTAAATACATTTTTTCCTAAAATAATAGTGTATACCCTTTAATTTATAAATACTCTAAGATATAAGAGAGTTTAAATTATTATTTTAGCAAAATCTATGGATTTACCACCCAAAAATGACGATATTTAAAAAATCATAAAAAATAATTGTCGCGTTTCTAAGCGAAATTTTTAATTGCATTGTGTTTGTAGCCACTAAAACTACCACCCGGCTTCGTTTTCGGTAGCAGTCTTGAGATACCCGGTATACGCGTGCCATCGCACAAAACAAGTTAGTGACGCCGCGGGCGAACAATACTTACGGCGAGCGAACGGCCTCATACCTTGTGCCGCGTTTAATTAACAGACTACCCCCAGATTTATGCGATAGTTTAACACCAAAGAACATCAAATATAAACTCAAGACTTACTTTTTAAATAATCTAAATGTAAATAAATAATAATCTTTGAATGAATCTCAAAACTCCTATTACCATTACAGTATAAATGTCTTGTTATAAGTTATAACCCCTTTGTCAACTCCGATAGCATCTATATAAACCCTAGTGGTTTCTTATGCTATTTACTAACAATTATTGTATATTTTGTTAAGCAAGTTAAATAAAAGAAAAAAAAAATTGAAATATTAAAACATCGCACGATACTTATATTTTGCTATGTAGGTACAATATTATGATCGTTAACTTTAACAAAATAAATCTACTATTATAGTACAGTTACTTTCTACTAAAAGCATAAATAATAATTTTATAAAATATGGTAGAAGATATTTTTCAAAAAAATATCTTCAATGATGTTTATTTTCCATTTTAACTGATGTCAACCCCTTTAGGCAAATACACAGCCTATGTTACTCCAGGATAATGTTGGAATCGGATGGTGAAAGAATTTTAAGATCGGTTGAGTAATTTTTGGTTTATTCATAATAAACAAAAATCGTAATATTAAAATATCTAAAATACAAAAATGTAAAATATAAATGTTACAAAAATGCAAGAAATAAAATGTTTCCTATATAAAATATTGGGTTAGATAGTAGATAGATGAATGTATAAATAAAAACATTTGTTTCGATGCGGGATCGAACCCGCGGCCACACGTTTTTATTTGGCATCCAAGCAACAGCGCCACAATTGCAGTGACGTAGTATAGTTATTTACTACGGTTAGACCGGCCGTAACCGTTCTCAATGAATGTGTCGAGCGAAATAGCAATATTAAATTAAATTTACGTTGATATTGCGAAGACAAGCGACATAGGTCCGTTTAGCACGGCGGTTCGTCCCGCACTGATTTGTTGGGCGACAGCGGGGACGTGCTCGCGATTTAGAGTAACGATAATGTGAAAAAATTCGTTAAAAATAAATGAGACAGAAATTAGAAAAAATAAAAAGAAGGTCCCATCCGCCTTGCATTTCTTAATATCCTGATAATAATAAAATAATCCTAGTGCTCGTAGTTTAAGAGAAAAAACGTTGTAAATGCGAAAATAGAGGTCACTTTGCAATTTTATTTCAAGTACTTTTAATACACTTTTAAGAATTCTGAAAAGAAGGGCCCATGCTCCATATAGTGTAGATCAACATATATATTTTTTTGAAGACCTAATAATAAAGATCACCAAGAAAAAACGTTGTGAAAAAGGCCATTTCACATAGACCCCCCTCTTAATTGATTACAATATGTATATGCGCACCAACTTGCAGAAGTGCCGTATCAAACTTATGAACGTTTCTCTAGCATTATGTTTATATGAAATTCAAGATTGTAAGTTGTAACATTCAGAACGCGGGTGTTTTGATTATTAAGCTAAAGTGATATTGAATTGTTTTTGTTGTATTATTTTACTTAAATATCACTTAATACTGGTCTGGTGGTCTCTCATATGTGAGGGGCCGCCTGGGTAGGTACCACCGTAATGTGTTTTTTTCCCGCCAAACAGCAGTGTAAATGCATTGTTGTGTTTCGACCTGAAGGACATTTTAGCATGAGTAGCATCTTATGTCTCAGGCTGACAAGTGCAGTGGAATGCCAAGCATTGCTTTGTAATTGCTGTTCATGAGTTCATTACGCGTTATTTGATCGGCTAAACAATATCATGGTACGATAACGCGAAACGGTTCAGAATAGGTCCTAAATTGCGTCGCATTAAGAGCTTATGGTTAGGCTGCAGAGCACACCTCTGACTTTTCGGAGTCATGTGTGTTAATTGATAGTCAATCACCACGTTCTAAAACGGTGATGGAAAACATCGTGAGGAAACCTGCATACCATAGAGATTTATAAGAATTTATATGGTATGTAAGTCTGCCTACCCGCACTAGGGCAGCGTGTTGGACTATATGGCCTAACCACTCTCAATCGTATTCTCGATTGTAGAGGAGGCCCGTGCCCTGCAGTGGGACGTGTATGGGCTGATTCAGTACACACCAAAGCTCCCAGCACGGCGACACAGTCCGCCGTCACAAACTGGTGGCCTATAAGGAAATAATCATTTCGGCGACACGCACCCACACGTGTTCCCACCGACATGTTGGCGACATGTGCTATGCTCAGTTGCCCGGCGATAATTTAGTATTGTTATGTTGTTGAGCTACCTGCGTCCGATTACCAACCCAACGTCAAAAGAGTGTACACTAGGCAAAATAGTTTGCTTTTACGGAGTGATATATACTACATTTTTATTGAAATATTTTTTTACGTACACGCAAGTGAAATTGCGGACGCCAACCTACAAGGTGGCCGGACGACCTGGCTAAAATTGCAGGAAGTTGCTAGCAAGTGCTTCCAACAGGTCTATATGGAGATCCTTGGGGGAGGCCTGTGTTCAGCATTATTCTTGTGGCTGAGATGATGATGATGATGATGATGACCTCCGTCTCCAGCACCACGAGGCTGTAGACAAGAGTAACGATTGCACGTCGTCTCGCGTGAAGCGCTGGGCCTACACCATCATCGACACGTGCCTGCCGCTGCTGGACATCACGCCGGTGCCCGGGAAACATCTGCCGCACGACTTCGATATCAATGTACGTATATTTTTAATATGCTTTTATTAACTTCGCCTGTATGTATGTGTGTGTGTGCGTGTGTGCGTGCGTGCGTGTGTATGTATGTAAAGGAATCTTTGAAGATTTTCTGGCATTTCAAAACGTTGGATTGAATGGATATTTAGCAAACTTATCCAGGACCGATCACAATTCAATAATTAAAAAAAAACTTATTACATTGAAATAAAACTATTATTTACGGATTTTATCGCGAATTTAGTTTAATTTTTTACATTTTTGACTTCCCGACGTTTCGATTACTTTACAGCTTTCGTGAAATTAAAGTAAATTCGCGATAAAATCCGTAAATAATAGTTTTATTTCAATGTGTAACATTCGCGTAAATCTAAGAAACCATTAAAACTTATAACATTATCTTATCCAGAATCTTTAGAAATTAAACTAAGTACAATTTAATTATAGCATACGAAAAAACTGGTTACCTGATGGTATGCGATCACCTCCGCCCATGAACATCTACAACGCTGGGATTGTGGGTGTGATGCTGGCTCAACCGATCGGAATTGGGAAATAAAAAGAGGAAGTATAGGAGGTATTGGACATCCAGTAATCTCACTGAACAAATTGCAACAGCAGTGCTGTCGCTTCACTTCGATTTCTTGTGAGACAGTGATAACGTACCAGACGAGCTAGCCCATTCATGCTAGATCATGGCTGTAGTATTTGGGAAAAATACAAAATATATAAAATAATCAAAAATCTGAACACACTGAAATTCGTGGATGTTTTTAACACGATGTTAACTGAGATAAACAGATATTGAGAACTAGGTGTATTCCAGTGGATTTTCTTGCACCATTGATAAGTGAGATTAATTTCTCATTTATTTATTTAACACTTTATTGTACACCAGATACATAAATGAAAATTACACGAACAAAAGCTAAAAATGCTCAAGTGGCGGTCTTATTGCTCGAAGCAATATCTGGCAGACAACCATGGGATAAACCAAAATGTACGAAAGTTGGGGCAGCTTCAATTTTACGAATAATTTAATTTATTGTATGATAAATAATTTATTGTGTGCTGTTGTTTTAGGGCATCATCTCGTACAGAGAAGAGAGGCGTGAACGAGCGCTGCCGAGTGTTGCACAAAGCCAGGTGTGTATTGTACTTACATACCAGGCCATAAGTTTACGACTGTTCGCTAAAGGTGTAGATAGAGGTGTGAATACATTAGTGAAATAAATTCCATGCTAAGATATAAAAGTGATGATACTTCCATGGCCTGCACTAATCGCGGGTATTTCGATATTCCTATCGCCACTTGTTCACTTTACAGACCATTTTAATATTGTTCGATGGAAATAGTTTCAATGTACCATTTGTGTATGAATTAATATAAAAATAAATCAAGGAAAGCTACTGTATTAATTCAAAATGGGCATTGTTCTTGTTCAGGCTCAGCAAGATGGTAAATTACTTGATGGCCAATGGCATACCATACAAATAGAGTTTTGAATAGCGATAATGACCTGTGCAAGCAAAAATTATGCCGGCTTACGCAACTGCTGCATTTTTCGGTGGAAAAACTCTGGAGAAGGCAAAGCGTGTTGAACTTTCAAAGTTGCCTGATAAGGTCGCCTTTAGTATTTTTTTATTATGTTATTTCTTTAATGTAACTTATTCTATGTATGGAAAAAGGATAAATAAATAAACTATTTATATTAAAAGTATTAATGTTCCAGGCATCATTCGACTTTGGTTCATCATACAACTCTTCAGTGAACAATGACACGCATCAAGATTTATTTACTCCTATCACCGCCCATAAGAGTAAGTATTTATAATATATTAGATTTAGCAACATCTTATTATAAGTACAAATGAAAATGTTCGACAGCGTGGCTGAAAAGAGAGAGAAAAATCAAAGGATCTAAATAAAAACTAGTATATAAACTTTCGTCCTTTTCTCTTATAATCCATCAAATGCCAATCGTACTTATTTCTTTTGTAAATTGTTTATAATTTTTTTTATTTCTAGTATAAATCTGTATCAGCCCATATACGTCCCACTGCAGGGCACGGGCCTCCTCTACAACCGAGAGTACGATTGAGAGTGGTTAGGCCATATAGTCCACCACGCTGGCCTAGTGCGGGTTGGCGGACTTACATACCATATAAATTTTAGAAATCGCTATGGTATGCAGGTTTCCTCACGATGTTTTCCTTCACCGTTTTTTAGTGCGTGGTGATTGACTATCAATACACACATGACTCCGAAAAGTCAGAGGTGTGCCCTAGGATTCGAACCCGCGACCACCGTGAATATGTTGACAGTCGCGTCTAGTCCGTTTACCAACAGGCCACCACGCACTTTAGTATAAATACAAATAAATAAATACACCCAACAGTCACATACATAGTCCTGATCCCACACTAAGATCGAGTCTTGTGTCGTGGGTATCAGGAACTACGAGAGACTTTTCGGTCTCACAAACACCCAGACCCGGAACAAATATTTGTGGGCCGCACAAACATTTCTCTCGTTGCGGGGATGGAACCCGCGGCCTCTCGTTTCACAGGCGGCGTCTAACCAACTGCGCCACGGAGGCTGTCAAATGCTAGTGTAAATGAAAATAAACTTTTTCTCTTTTCAACACCATAGTTACATACAGTTTTATCCCCAGAATCTTCTAATAGTCAACTTTCATATAAAACAATTATTTTTGATTAACAATATAAAGAAGAATTCTAATGAAAGTCTTAATAATACTTTATTTTTTTCATTTACAGAAGTGCCCAAAGAAAAGAGGACTTTCACTCCACTTCGCAAGCCGACCACAGACTGTAAGTATCGAGTGATTTTACACCGGTTATGTACTACATATTATGTACTTATCACTTCAATACAGGCTAGGCAGCTGCAGATATATCTTGTCTTCATTTCACACTAGAAACATTAAAAAAGTATAACCCTTTCCTTTCTATTCAACTCCATTTTCTCCCATGTCCCGTCTGGTCCCATCCATCCCATCCCATCACATTCGCATTTACAACCATTCCATCATCATCCCATCCCATTCAAATTACGACAGTGCAAACATGCTAGCAAAGCAATGACAACATAAATAAAAGAAAAAATCTACCAACCCGCCCGAAGCCAACGTGTGGACTAGTGTCCCAAACCCCCCCTCCCTCCTGCCCTCAATCGTATTCTTGATTGTAGAAGAGACCCTAAAGTCGAACGTATTTGGGCTGATACAGATATAAGATTTTACTGGTGTACCACCGCAATGTCTATTTCTCCCGTGAAACAGTAGTGTAAATGCACTGTTGTGTTTCGGATTGAAGGACATTGTAGCCAGAGTAACTACTGGACATATTGACACTTAACATCTTATGTCTCAGGATGGCGAGCGCAGTGGAATGTTGCTACTGTTTATGAGCGGTCGTATCGCTTACCATCAGTCGAACGGCTTGCTCGTCTCGCCATTCATTGAAATTTAAAAAAAAAACTGTATTAATGTATTATTTTTAGATTCGCAACGTATCCAACTGGCGCCAGAACTTACGGAATCCAATTTCCCGACGCTCGGTTCTACTGGTTTCGGCAGAGGTGAGTGACAAAACTTTATCCAAAACTAAAGGTGTTTTTTTTTTATTCTGTGGTGGTAGGTCTCTCATATGTGAGAGGCTGCCTGCGTAGGTACCACCGCAATGTCTACTTCTCCCGCCAAACAGCAGTGTAAATGCACTATTGCGTTTCGGTTTGCCATTGTAGCCAGAGTAACTACTGAACATATTGAGTCTTAACATCTTTGTGTCAGGATGGCGAGCGCAGTCGAATGCCAAGCATTGCTTTGTAATTCATGGTGTTGTTTGGTTTGCTACTGTCTATAAGGGATCATCTCG
The DNA here is from genome assembly GCA_009982885.2 of Hyles vespertilio. Lineage (NCBI taxonomy): Eukaryota > Metazoa > Arthropoda > Insecta > Lepidoptera > Sphingidae > Hyles > Hyles vespertilio. The sequence goes on along the minus strand of CM042821.1, from coordinate 17,042,787 downwards.
CTTACCATCAGACGAATGAATTGCTCGTCTCGCCATTTACACAATAAAAAAGATTTTAGAGGAACTACTAAAAATAATGCCAACATTCACGGTGGTCGCGGGTTCGAATCCCAGGGCACACCTCTGACTTTTCGGAGTCATGTGTGTATTGATAGTCAATCACCACGCACTAAAACGGCGAAGGAAAACATCCTGAGGAAACCTGCATACCATAGGGATTTGTAAAATTTCTATGGTATGTGAGTTCACCAACCCGCATTAGGCCAGCGTGGTGGACTATATGGCCTAACAACTCTCAATCGTACTTTCGATTATAGAGTAGACCTGTGCCCTGCAGTGGGACGTATATGGACTGATACAGATACAGAACTAAAAATAATGGTTTATTACAGGACGCGGCCTCGTTAGGAGCATGGACAAAATGAATATCGGCAAGTAAATAAAGTAAATTAAAGACAAAATGGCGATTATTCAACTGCCAAACTTCAAATATGTTACTGAAGTTACCTCTGTTATTCTTGTAAGTTTCATTTATGTAAGTAGTTAACCCTTTGAGATCTGCCAATTACAATTGGGAATTAAATATGTTTAGAAAAGAAAAAGTTTTTTTTTTAAAAAAACCAGTGTGTATTTTTATAGGTTAGTTTTTTGTTAAATTGTTATGATTGTCTAAGCAACTTAGTTGCTATAGCTTAAACACCAGGTCTGAAAGGGTTAAGATAAATATATCGAGGTTCTTTGTCAACAATTATATACTACTCATACATTACATACAGGGTATCTCAAGACTGCTACCGAAAACGAAGCCGGGTGGTAGTTTTAGTGGCTACAAACACAATACAATTAAAAATTTCGCATAGAAACGCGGCAATTATTTTTTACGATTTTTTAAATATCGTCAATTTTGGGTGGTAAATCCATAGTTTTTGCTAAAATAATAATTTAAACTCTTTTATACTTTAGAGTATTTATAAATAAAAGGATATACACTATTATTTTAGGAAAAAATGTATTTACCACCCAAATATGACCATAGTAAAAAAAATAACAAAAAAAAATGTCCCTTTTTTTTGCAACTTTTTCTGTTGCATTGTGTCTGAAGTCGCTTAAACTATCACCCGGCTTCGTTTTCGGTAGCAGTCTTGATATACCCGGTATATAACCTACACCCTAATAAGTTACTTACACCTGCTTCAATATGTAAGTAAGATATTTTTGCTAGTTTTATCGGCGAAAGAAAACATCACGAAGAAATCTTTATTATACAGGATATATCCAGACTGCGAACGAAGACAAAGGTAGGTAGTTTTAGTGGCTTTAGAGTTCAGACACAATGCAACTATTATTTTTTCCTAAATACATAGTTTTACTGAAATAATAATTTATTTTTAAAAACTATGGTACGCAAGGGTTTCATTTCTTATTTTAAAGAAATCAAAGGATTTACACCCAACCACGAGGATATTTAAAACTTCACAAAAAACGTTCAATAGTCACTATAACTAGCACTCTGCTTCGTTTTCGGACGCACACTGGATAAACTGTGTATGTTAAATTTATTGACAACTGCTAATGCCAATTCTTTTAGGGCAAAGATATAATATGGTACTGATTTGGCTAATATGCTAGAAAAAGACCTATCCATTTTCAGTCGCAAAACAGGCCTAACAGGCATTGCTTGCCAGTAGGGTTGAATTTATTAACTTACTTTAGGGTTGACACTTGACAGTATCATAGTATGCGAAACTTGCGTATGAAGGATTTTGCTATACGTTTATTTTTATTGTATAGGTCCGGCAAACGAACAAGCAGGTCATCTGATGGTAAGTGATCACTGCTGCCCATGAATATCCACAACGCTTGGAGCCGGCTCATCAAATCGGGAGACGAGCGGAAAGGAAAAAAGATGTAAAGATGGGAAGAGAGGGGTATTGGACATCTGACAATCGGCAATACCTATGTAGTTTGTATACAAATATATAAATTTGACATGATCCTCATTGAAAATAATAGAAATATTCTTATCTACTTCTAAATACACAGGTGCTAATTTTAGTGCAACATGGAATTAACTATTAGTTATATAATATTTGAATTTGAATATATCAAGCCATAATAGTTATTAAAAACTGAACTGACCTGTTCTTAAATATCCGCGAATTTTGAGTTTCGTCCCCAATAATATACTACATGTTATTGAAGACCAAAACCTTAGCTTCCAAGCGAATAGACCGTTTTTGATGCGGTTTTAAGGGTGTTTGCACACGGTGTACTATTTATGTCGATAACGCGCGCTCACGGCGTTGTAGAAGATCTAAAAGCAGATTGCAACAATTGTATTGATACAAGCGACCGCGAGAAGCGCATTCTAAGATGTGTCTGTATTGCATAAATTGTGTTTGTTTATGAACTTTTAGAGAAAGGGACGGGGGACGGCGGGGGTCTCAATTCATTTCACCTTGTTGATTTTTGTATCTAATATACGCGCGATTACAACGCATTTATGTCGCCGTATGAGCATGTTTGTATCACGTTTACTGCACTACAATTTTTTGAACGTGTGCTAAGGTTTACCCATTGCGTCTGAATTGCGCTTAAAGCTGAATTACTAGGCTCTTTAAAAATACTGTGTGCAAAGGCTCTGAGCACAAAAAAAACGGAACTCAAGAGTATGACCATCGTATTGTGACGCAATCGTCACCTTCTCAGTTCAGTCTTATTATTTAATAGCTATTTTGTATATGTCAGCTTGATACAAGGTGAAACAAATTATAAGGACTTCTTATTAGATTATTATGAGAATGCAAAATAATCTGGATTTACATAGCTTCAAGTTTGGCATTAAATTGTTGTTTTTTTTTTGTAAAACATTATGTGTAGTATTTTTAAGTTGTACATTTTTTTTTAATTTAATTTTTAAGTTTTAGTAGTATTTCAATTACATGTAGAACCAATATTCTTTGTGGTTTGTTTTCTTACCATCTGTCGTAAGCTTTTGCAAAATGCCTTTATATGTAGATGTTTTGATAAACTATCTAAACTGGTAATTAAAAGTTAAACTACTCACTAATGAACTACAATACTGCGTGCTTTTGTTAGTTTTAGTTGAGATTAAAAGCTAGTTTAATTATTTTTATTAAAAGGTTACAAAATGTTTGTTCAGTTGACTTTTGTTAGATATTGCAGTAAGTATCATATTATTTCTTTATATAAAATCATAATGTTGTATGATTACTCATATTCATCGCTCAATAAGTTGAAAATATTAGCTTGTCGATAACCAATCTCAATATGCAATTATCAATACTAAGTGACATATTGTATTTTTTTATTATTTAAGTCTAGATAGTCTATACTAACAGTCGGATCCTGCTCATTTAAAATTAATTCATCTGCTCATACAATGGTGCCCATACCAAAAACTTCTATATATCACCACAAATTATTTAAAATTCCAATTTATACTTTTGAAACATTGTTGTCTATTTTGAAATGTAAATTAGGACGTATCACATAAACCTTATAAGACATGCGTCCCCCTCCCTACAATACGAATGCTCGATACTTTTTGGTCTAAGTGAAGTATGGAAAATATATTTGCCAATTGGCCTCTTCAACTGTTATTATGATTTCAATAACTATAAAGCCGGGTATCGACATTGCGAAGCTGGTTCGCGGTATGGAGACGCGTTTGCCTCGCGAGTCAATCTGAACATCGCCTCTACTTACTGCTCAAGTGAGGAAACTCTCGGGCAGCCTCACGAATGACCTCGCGATGTCGATATGCGGCTTTTGTTCGATAATTCTATTACAGCTAAAATCGATAAACCTATATCGATATACCCATGTCGATGCAATTGACACACATAATAATCACGAATTGAAGAGGAATATCAACAAATATGAAAAGGTCATCAAAAATTATTTTTGAATATAGAATTTATATCTTATTCTGTGATGACTAGTGGTTGCTTAGATTTTTAAATGTAAGATAATTAGTTGTTAAGAGGACTTATGGACTTGGGTAAGGGATATTATAATAGACAACTCAGAAATAACACAAATGTAAGGCGCAGCAACAATATATGCACATGAGTCCATAAGTTTACGAGTCAAATAGTGCTGTATATCAAAGTACATTATGTACTTAAGTGATAGTAGATTGATTGTGAACGAACGCGATTTTTCGACGAATATGGATGTAGTTTGTAAGATTGTGACTTAGAAGTTTAGTTTCTGGACAGAAACAAATATTAAAATTTATTCTTAAAATTACTATATTCTTGGTCAAATTTATATGTGTTGGCGTTTTCAATAAATGTTCTCAATGTCGATTGACGTGTTTTATTCATCTGGTTAATCTACTCCTTTGTACCTACTACCTTATTTGAAGTTCAAATGACGATGCTTTGATTTAAAAAATAGTCGGTCAGTAAATAAATAAATATAAATAACACCCAACAGTCACATAGTCCTGACCCCACACTAAGATCGAGTCTTGTGTCGTGGGTATCAGGAACTACGAGAGACTTTTCGGTCTCACAAACACCCAGACCCGGAAGAAATATTTGTGGGCCGCACAAACATTTCTCTCGGTGCGGGGATCGAACCCGCGGCCTCTCATTTCACAGGCGGCGTCTAACCAACTGCGCTACGGAGGCTGTCAAATAAATAAAATAGTAGATTGCACGGTATAGCTAATAGATGCGCAAAATATTCATGTCGTTATTTGCTCAAGAATTTTGCTGCACTCATTATTAAGCGTTAATCCAACTTGAAGTTACTTTAAGCCTTTTGTGCAAGTGCCTTTTTCTGAATAAATAGGAAAATGTATTGAAAAATATATTAATTGGACAATCTAGAAGAAAAAACACAAACTAAGTCGCAGTTAAGAATAGCATTAACTAATAAATACTACCTTCAAACAATTTAATTAAAGTAAAAACACTATATTCCAAATAAACTAATAGGTGCCGTTTGACGTTTCATATTTTCAAGTTTATACACTTTGTACAGGCGTAACTCACAATTTCAATAACAATAAAATAAATGTATGAAACGTCAAAGTTACCTATTAGTTGGAAATGAAAAAACTGTTACAAACAATAAAACATTTTAATGAACCATCCTCTAATTTACAATAACATTAAACTTCTTCTTTCGGGTGTTCCTCTACAGTGTCGAGTTTTTCCTTCTTCTTGTGGTCCTCTTCGTAAGCAGGTAGTTTTTCGTCATCATGTGTCTGAGATTCAACGTCAGAGCCCTTCTCTCTATCGTGTACTAGAGAGCTCATCACTAGGGTAGGAAGTTCGCCGTTTTTTCTCTCAAGTTTCAGTTCAACGATTGCGCTTCGAACTAACAGGATTATGTAGCATTGGAAAACTGTAAAATAAATTGTAAGTTAGAGTTTTTACAGATCATTTGCAACATTACATGGCTATTTTATAATGACTTTTAGAGGACAAATAAAAATTTGGGAGTTCCTAAAATGTGTCACCACAAATTAGCTCCATTCACAGATTATTGTTACATCGAAAGAATAATATTAAATTTGTAACAAGACTGAGCCCTCACGATGTACGTAACAATCAATATGTAACAAATCAATGAAGTACACGACTGAAGGCACTACCTTTATAATTAATATTTCATTAAAAAAGTGCAGCTTAATAGCTTATGCGGTTTCGTACTTACGTATGCTCAATATGGTTGCAATCTTCATGAGTACTCCAATGGCGACAATGACCACGGAATAAAACATAACAGACGTGATCAATGTCGCTATACAACAGTACATATACACTCGCAACAATACGGTGTCCTTCTGCAAAATAAATATTATAAATGTTAATTTTGTGAGCAAAATTACTGGATTCATTTTGATAAAACTGTACTGTATAGCTTATAGATCTAATTCAAACTAGAGACGAAATAGTTTTAATTAATGGACCTCTTCGCTCGAAGAATTGAGATTTTACCGCTGGATCAAATCTTAGTTGATCCCAGGAGATTTAGGTAATACAGAAACTGCACTACAAATAAAGATACAAACCCGGTAAATAGCGGCCAACAAGACAATATTGAAGCCTAGTTCAGCTGCGTAACATATTATCGGCACTGGCTTAGAAAAGTTGTCTGGAAGGAGAACCTCTTCCACTTGCAATATGATCGGCTTGTAGCTGTCATCGCCTATTCCGACTATAGAAGCTAGCTGAAACAAATTAATACTTATAACATTATATGTATTCAGAATTGTATTTGGTTATGGGCTTCATTGGGAGGCTCAAAGTCACTCAACGAGCTATGAAGAGGCCTATGCTCGGAGTTTTCCTACGAGATCGAATCAGGAATTAGGAGATCCGCAGGAGAACTAAAGTAACCGACGTAGCCCAGCGGACTAGTAAGTTTAAATGGCAATGGGCGAGGCTCATAGCGCGGAGAAGTAATGGTCGATGGGGCCAAAAAGTTCTCGAATGAAGGCCATGTAATGCGGAAAGCGCAGCGTAGGACATCCAGCCACAAGATGGTCAGATGATCTAGTAAAGGTCGTGGGACGTCGATGGATGCAGGCTGCCTCCAACGGGTCACTGTGGAAACCATTGGGAGAGGTCTATGTTCAGCAGTGGACTTCCTTTGGCTGATGGATGGATGTATGTATTCAGAAAATTTATCTTTCCTCCCATGCAGGACCAAAACGTTGATCGGATTTTTTATATAGCAATCAATTTAATGATTAACGTATCGAAAATATATTTAGAATAAAAAATAGTTGTTATAGCTTCTTGCACTCAACTCTTACAGCAGCGTAACTATGCTGTAAATCGTTATATTTGAGTTCGATTTCCAAGAAAAGCAATACACTTTCCGTGTCTGGATAGAACTGACCACCATTAAAAAAATTAAAAATATCTAAAATTGTGAACTCAAAAATTAAGCTATATACAATCAAATAAATCAATTAAATTATATGACGACCGATCGAAAAAATCATATAAAAATAATAATTAATATGGCAAATCCTTGTAAGACAAGTCACAAATACTTATTTTAGTAAATTGACCAAAACCAAGCCCACTGAGTTTGACTCGCTGGATCTACTCAGAAATGGGTCGCGCCGCGTAGTATCCAGTGGTAAAGTAAAGCCCGCTGAGTTTGTTCGCCGGGTCTTCTCAGTCAGGGCCGCGTTGGATCCGGCAGTAAGCCTAAACATACGGGACGTATCGGAAATACTTATGGTCGTTGTCTTAAGTTGGACCCAAAACAAGCCCACTGAGTCTTAGTCGCTGGATATACTCAGGACTGGGTCGCGTCGCGTAGTTCCAGTGGTAGTGTAAGCCCACTGAGTTTGTTTCGCCGGGTCTTCTCAGGAAGGGCCGCGTTGGATCCGGTGGTAACTATAAACCGCTACGCACCGTTGTAATATTTATGGTCCACAAATAATATAATTTAATTTGACTAACGTAAATAATGTATTTCTTTGACAAATAAATTACTATAAAGTAAAAACTAATACTTTAAATAAAATATGAATAAAAACTAAATAAATTAAAAAAACTAATCATAAATTATAAATAAAAATAAAATTAATTTAAAAATAAATAAAATTAATAAATAAATTGATAAAAGCAAGAAATTAAAATAAGTAATAATAAGCATAGGAAATATATTGTAAATAGAGATTAAGTTCTATGTGTATTGACTTGTCATAAGAGCTCCTTAATTGCCTACGTGATCAATAAATACATTTCATTTCATTTCATTTCATTTCATTTCATGGCAATTAAATTCAATTAATATAAATATTAGATAATAACGTACTTACATCAAAAACAATATTAAAATAAGCAACGAACAGCAGTCCGATTCTCACTGGCGCCACGTAACAGCAGTAATTCAACTTGAAATTAACCACTAGGTTCTTCACATACTCGAAAGGTTCGTCCATTCTTGCAATATTTACACACACGTTATCCCTACCGGCCATCCACAACAATTGTCCCGAAATGGTCTGCATAATAATTGTAATTAGGATGTAGTTTAATTCGAGGAAGGTCGCAAATTATTAGGTGTTTTGTAATGATATTAATTGTTCAGCGGGCGACATAGCGACACCCATAATTTTCTATTATGGTCAATGGCACACGGTTTGATAGAAATAAACTGTCCTATATGTGCAATGTGCATTTAAAATAAGTACTGTTAGTGCTTTAGAATAAATTTCATCATTATCTTCAGTTCGATCGTAAATAGTGTTATTCGAAAATATGTATACTAATTAATAACATTAGATTATAAAAAAAATACCCAGCATATAATAGACGAAAAGATATAGAAATAATTAAATACACCCAAAATTCACATACATAGTCCTCACTCCATACAAAGATTGAGTCTTAGTGTCGTAGTTATTAGAAACTACGAGAGACGAAAATACCTGTGGATCACAAATCTCTGTACCAGGATCGAACCTGCGGCCTCGGCATCCGGCGTCTAACCAACTTCGCACGGACATTATAAAATTATGATTGAGACTAGACCCTTGTGAAATACTTCAATAAAATAAGATATTTAATAATATATTTTATTTCAATTATTACAGCATTTATTTATTGAAATATAATAGAATTACCGATAACATATAACGGATTATAATAACGTATATAAAAAAATCAACAGTAATATTATAACAACGAAAACAGTCTCATCGACCTATTTGCAGAGTAGGGGGAAATGTGTTGCGTATTAAAATTATTATTTGGCAAAACATCTCTTACACGGTGTACAAAACTAAAGTACAGAATTGCTATCGTAAGCGACGATTATATCGTGGTAAGCTTTAAAACTTGTTATTTCCACAAGATATACAAAGTATTCCTAATTATTTTGGTTGCTGCAAACAATATGTGCATGTAAGGGCAAAAATGTAGCGCTGTATAAAATACATAGATATTGTTAATTTAATTTAATTTGGACACCATGTATTGCAAATTGGACTGAAAGTGTTACGATTGAATTTACTAAATCTATCATCAGAGCTGAAGAAAATTATTACTTTTCTGCTTTTTAACCTTTCTTATAGGATACAGTTTGGTATCTCCTGCTTCTTAACCTTTCTTGTGGGATATTTTTGGTACTTAATATTCGATATATCTCAAAAATATCCGCTTATTGCTCAGTAATAATTTATATTTCATCCTATAACTTCTAATTTAGGTGTTTTTTTACTTAACTCAGATAATACTTGCACCTACTGAGAAGAAAAAATGTGACGATATTTAAAAAATCTTAACCTGAACTGTATCTAATTTTTTAAAATTATTAGGCAAAAGGCAGTGTACAAATCCTGTTATAAGCCTATATTTATTCGTTCGTGTGAGCAATACAATCAGAAACCAGCTGACATGGATCGCTACGCACTTAGGAATCAAGTTCTCAATCTAATTTTATTTATGAAACATTATTTTTATTTAAGTGCAGTTGTACAGTGTACTACGGCAAGATTGCAGAGCTGAGGTCTCAGTTTTGAATTCTGGATCGGGCAAAGTGATATTGGATTTTTCTATTTAGTATCATCCCGGAGTCAGGAATTTATGCCCAATATGGCGACAGGCTACCACATCGTGGGCAGAACACACAAGGTGAAATGTGGGTTTCCTGTTAGCAACTTTGCCTACCCCTTCTGGAAAAAGGCGTAAGTTTATACATATATGTATGTAATACTTGTTTCCTAAGTAGGTAGTCCAATCCATGCCGACCTTATTCCGGATACAAGGCACTCAAAATTAACTCTATACAATCAATTTCGAAATTAACTGTCTTCTTAAATCTATTAACTATAAGCGTAGTGCACACTGCTGCGACTAGAACCATTGGAATAAATAGCTTTGAGTAAGGAGTTTATAGTATGATTTTCGATTCTGTCCGGGTAGCAACTACCGTAAAAGCGACTTGTTGTAATACCCAGATGTGTAGCATTTCAGGTAAGTACAGCCTTTGTATAAGTATTTTCAAAATAATCGATTGAAACATAATTTAATTATACTGTACAAACTTAAGAAGCATAATAGTCGCTATTTCATATTAAAAAATAATGAATCAAGTACAGCCATGATTTTATCATTATAGGAATTAAAATGAAAATAATTTATTGAATCCATTGATGTTCTACATCAGTTTGATAGTTTTTTTATCTACCACCAGGTTCGTATTCATTAGAGAAGAAAGGGATAGAAACTCTAGATAAAATTGCAATTAGTATGCAATCATTATTTTCTATTTATACGCGACTGGTAAAAAAGAAGAAAATGTTTTTGTGTAAGCCAAAGTTAAAGTCGAAAAAGTGTGGCCTACGCTTTATTCACGCATACTTAAAATTACTGTTATGTATCTTCTAACAATACTTCACAAAGCGGACTTTTAGTCTAATATTCTTCAAGAATTAAATCAAATAATAACATTGAAGCGAAACTATAAAACCAGTGGTGTCTATTGCAAATTGGTCTAACGAAGCCTCATTTATCGAGTGCTTTATCTTAATTTTAGCTATATTTTGATGTTGCTAATAGCTGTAAATATGTAATATTTGCTAAATACTCTGTACTTGAATATTTCAGAAAACAAAAATTGTTAATTTTCTGTATGGAAATGCATTCAGAATCGGTATACACATTATAATTTAAATTATTTATAGTAAATTTAATATTCTGGTCACCGCTTATTTATAAAATACATATTAGTAGACAAAAATACATAATAATGATATGACACACAAAATAATGCTATGATTGCCGAGTGACCACTTATAACACAATTTTAAATTGTTTAAAACAAATTATACCTCAAATCTAGAATTTAGTCAATTTAATTGTAATTTTTTTTTATTTTTATTTCTACAAATCTCTGGAAGTACTGAAAAAGTGTCATAAAACTATTTAAAAAGCTATCATTTTTTTCTTGTTTTCTTCAAAGTGGTCACCCTTTTCAAATAATAATCAAAAAAATGTTACACCTAGTCCCTGTAAAAATCACCTGAATAAAATCAAACCATAAAAAAATAAACATTTATTTTGAAATAAAAATAAAACTCCACTAATACATTTATGGAAAAAACTTTGAACATGTCAAAATTTAAGATATGTTGTAGATTCAAAGAAACATATTTGATGTAACATTATTTAACTAATTATTATATTTACTGTACGGAAAATAATTTTGTACATTACATAAAGAACATATTTTTCACGTGATTAACGTGATTTTACGTTTTACTAAATGTTTCCTTTTTAATAGCTGTATTGTTACGTTACGACAAAAATAACACAAAATTATGATCAAATTGGTTTAAAAATAAGACAATATAAAAATATCGATATCGGATTTAATGTTTAAAATTATTTTCCTGCATAAACAAAACCATATGCCCTTACTTTCTCAACTGTTTGTGGCCATTAAACAAATACTAAATTTTTACTCGTTTTTAATACATTTACTGCAAATTTATTTCATTTTGAAAAACTACATCGAAACATAAAATAACACACATACATTATGAAAATTGCATATTATTTATTTATTATTTATGTTAAAACATAAAATCACCTATAAACAAATATGTGTTAAAGATACAAATATCGATAAATCCACCACAAACAGCACATCCTTACTTCATCAGCGCGTGAACAACAGCATTAGCATTCAATGCCTTCAAATCGGTGTACGTCTGGCCCGTACCAACGAAAACGATCGGCTGACCAGTGATGTACGTCATCGATATCGCCGCACCGACTTTATCGTCGATAGTATCAAACTTGGTCAGCACTATTCCATCGATAACGTGTGGGTTGGTGGACGAACTATGGTCTGCTAATGCTTGGTTGAATTTTACGAGTTGGTCGACAGCTTCGTTGCCAACTAAAGCTTCTCCTACAAAGAGGACCATGTCTGGGTCATTGACCTTGATGAGTTTGGCCAGAGCCCTCATTAGTGGCTCGTTGTCTTGCATACGTCCCGCTGTGTCGATGAGAACAACATCGGTCTTTGTGTCTGAGGCGTAGCGGATCGCTTCCATTGCTATACCGGCTGCGTCTTTGCCTATAGTCAAATTAATCAATTAAAATAAATAATATAATTTCACAGTACAATAATTGTATCATATTAATATGTAGTTAATCATAGCTGTAAAACGGTAAAACATAAATAAAATATACCCTTAATGTCTAAAAAATCTTAACTAATCCAGTCTGTAAATTGAAATGGGTCCTGTTAACATCCAATTTGTTCTAAGTGCAGCAACAGCGCAAAACGTACACTTTTTTAGAGGCAATTCAATTCAAAATATTAATAAAAATCATTTTTTTATTTTTTTTCAAATAAACATGTACAGTCAGCAACATAAGTCGCTACACATTCACGAGATTTGGAATTGTCTTATCATCAAAAATAATAATTATTTTCAATATCGTATGGCACTTCTCAACATAGATGACTTTACGTACGTACAAATTTTAATTCATAAAAAGGTTATCAAAAAATGTGAAGTGTTCAGCGACTTATGTTGCTGACTGTACATTATTATTTTATGTAAAACGACGTATTTGCCACCCAAACACGATTATAGGTAAAAAAAACATCGTTTTTTAATTCACTCAAATTCTAAAGGTGCGAAATGTATTGGCAGTGGGTACTAAGTACTAACCGTATCCTTTCTCATACAGCGTGACCATGTCCCTGCCGTGCCTGGATGCTGGATGCAGCGCGTTGAGATGCCTGGTGTGCGTGCGCAACTGTTCCACGGCCCCCGCTCGGAACGTGTCGCACGCGGCTATCAGTACAGACATGTCGTTCTCGATCAACCAGAAACATATCTTGGCCAGGTTCGTCGACTTGCCCACGCCGTTTACCTGAAATTATATTCGTGTAATTTATATTTATTTTATTTATACTTTATATACAATATTGTGTAAAGGCGGACTTAATGCCTGAGGCATTCTCTGCCAATCTACCTTTGGATGGTGCAGAGAGAAAACAAAGTAAAGTGAAGTTGAAGTGAAACTTCTAATGCCACTTCCAACAAGATTCCATCAAACGTTCAAGGCTCCTGAGGAGGGAGAAATAGAAAGAGACAGAGCGAGAGTGAATAAAAGCTGAAAGGAGAATATCTAAAAGTGCACAAAAATGGCATAAAATTGTTTTGATTCTAAAAATGTAAAAGGAGAATGCCCATTTTACTATGAAATACTGATACTTAGTATTAGTATTGGAATACGTGACACTCGAACGTATGCGCATAGTATACCTGTTACAGGCCAGCGCGAGCATTATCAATGAGTAGCGTCCAATATTCCAACGCAAGAGGGAGAGAGAAATAAAGATACATAAAGGTAGAAAATAGGAGAAAGAAAGAGAGTGAATGGATAAATCCCAAGCAATACACATAGTGAAGTGAAATCACTTCTTCCGCGCGGAAGGACTACAGGCACTATTTTTTTTATATCAATTATAAAATTAAGCAAACTAAATATGTTGAAAATTCATTCAGAATTAAACAAATTAGAAAAGTTTTAAATCTAGCAGTGGGAGTAAAAGAAAAGAGATGCAAAACAATACTAGAGATATCTGATATAACTCTTAATATTTAATTATGTGTATGTATGTACAGTAAAGTTTTATATAAATAAATACAGTATGCGCGTGTGAAAGAGACGGAAAATGTCTGCATTACGTTCTTATTCTTTCCTTTAAAATACTAATATTTGAATCATGTTACGATACATAACACTGTTTTGACACAAATATTTTATTTTAATGGTATTTGTCGGTGTACGCAAGAAAATAAAAAAGTGGATCATAGTATTTGACTATGACAGATTACCAGACAGCTAAAGTACATAGTAGACATCTTCAAGTACAGTCTTTTGAGTAATTTTTCATTTCATCACCTGAAATATTATTTTTCATGCATCTATATTTAGCGAAGTTGCAATATTGCCATAACTCACCCCACAGAAGGCCATGACGTAAGGCCTGCCCTGTTGCTTGGCATGCAGGCAGTCCCGCAGGATGTCCACGCGACGCTTCGGAGACAAGATCTGAACCAACGACTCCGTCAGAGTATTCTTGATCGTCTTGGCCACGCTGTCGAATGTACCCAGCACCTGGATCAAAAAATAATTTATTAAACTAAAAAAACAAAACTTTAGTACGTGTTAATAAGGTTAAATTATGTCAATGACATTTTAATATGTGTGGCTGATATTATGATGATGATGATGATAATGATGATGTCAATGACATTTTAACAGTAATACAAATCCACTAGAAATCCATTTACTTGAACATAATTGATAAAAAAATAATATGTCATCTATCACCAATAGAATGTGTGTCGCGAAATTTGGAACTACAAATAAAATTTAAAAATATCTGCTTTACGCGTTGTTCGATATAGGTTTTCTTAATATAAAAAAAAAAATACTCCTTTGTAAAACATGTTCAAATGTAATAAAAGAGGGAAAAACCATTCTTCATAGTTTGAGAAAAGCTATTTTGGCCACAGAGATGCATAATGCTGTCCAGACGCCCAATAGTGCTTATATGACGAAATATTACGTTACAGTCTGATAGTCATTACTTATGCAATTTACATCAACAAAAATGATGTAACAGAATTAAATTATGTTAACACATGCGCCTTTCAGTAATTATGTCCTATATTATAAGGTTATTGAAAGAAATGTTATAAGTGTCTAGTCCACACTGGTATTATATATTTATTTATTTTATTGGTGGTTGGTTCCTGACATGTGAGAGGCTGCCTGGGTAGGTACCACCTCAATGTCTGCTTCTCCCAACGAATAGCAGTCTATATGCATTGTTGGTATTGCAGTTTGAAATTTTTAGCCAGAGTAACTGCTGAACATACTGAGACTTAACATCTTATGGCTCAGGATGGCGAGCATTGTAGAATGCCAACCATTGCTTTTTAATTTAAAGTGTTGTTCGGTTTTGCTACTGTCCATGAGCGGTCATATCACATACCATCAAGCGAATGGCATTATCTTCTCGCCAAATAATACAATAAAATAAACTTAAAATTTACAAACTGCGTCCTCACCTTGCCTTCAAGTTTGGTGGCAACCGAGTCGCACAGCTTATTGGCGATGTCGGCCGCCACGTTCTTAGATATGAGGTGATCGCGCATCTTGTCCAGGACAGGACGCATTGTCTCCTCAGTGAGAGCCTTGGAGCCCACGAGACCTGAAAATAATTTATTTATATCTTTATTGTACACATAATAAAAAAAGAATATACTGATTCAAAAAGAAAGTAATAATTATTTTTTATATTTTAATAGATTTATGCACAAATACTGGAAAGCCAATTAACTTTTAACTCCGGTTAACTAGCTCTAATGCCCGGTTAAATTAATTCCAGTTAAATATAACTACGATTAAACCACTTAAGAATTAAATATTTAACGGGGCATTATTCATCCGATTCGCATTCTCGAAAGCAACTTAAGGGTTTGACAGCTGTCAAACAGTCTAATTTCTAGTTTTAAGCGGCCGTCGACTTAAGTCCGCCTGTGACCACTCTTAACTTTTTCAATTCTTTATACAGGGTATATCAAGACTGCTACCGAAAACGAAGCCGGGTGGTAGTTTAAGCGACTTCAGACACAATGCAACAGAAAAAGTTGCAAAAAAAAGCGACAATTTTTTTTTTGTAATTTTTTTCCTATTGCCATATTTTGGTGGTAAATACATTTTTTCCTAAAATAATAGTGTATACCCTTTAATTTATAAATACTCTAAGATATAAGAGAGTTTAAATTATTATTTTAGCAAAATCTATGGATTTACCACCCAAAAATGACGATATTTAAAAAATCATAAAAAATAATTGTCGCGTTTCTAAGCGAAATTTTTAATTGTATTGTGTTTGTAGCCACTAAAACTACCACCCGGCTTCGTTTTCGGTAGCAGTCTTGAGATACCCGGTATTATGTACTAAAATGTGTCTCGCGACGTTTTCATCGCTGTCTGATGACGATATAGCTTCATCAAGGCAAGTCAATCAAGAAAAATCAATGCTTTCGACAAATACAAAGAAGAAAAAATTCGAGCAAAGGGAGGTTCCGCCTGAAGAAAGAAACTGTTTTGCACCTGTGCCATCATTCCTTGCTTGGAGACACAATAGAACCCACTACAAATAGAAGTCGATCGATAAAAACTTGCGACCAACTGTTACTTGCATTACCTATGATATTCTGCGACCTGAACGTTATTGGAGACGTATTTCACTTGGAACAGGCGACGGTACATCACAAAGTTACAGCAGAGTCGGTTAAACTACAAAATCGTGGAATGAAAATTCCCAACTATCAAAAACAATGTCATATTGCGAATGATTTCTATGCGATCGTAGGAGTGATTGGAGTTAAACATTTCACAGGATCAAATCGCCAGGTAATTCCTATTTATAATAATGTATACATAACTATTTATCTTTTACGTACATCATATACGGTACATTGCATTTTATTGAATTACCATAGAATGAATACAAATAAAAATGAGTTATGTTTTATTGTAGTATATTTATTTTAATAACATCATTAGTACATATTATAATTTTTTACCTATCTACATTTCTTTAGATCTGTCTTACATTTATATCTTTATTCCTTTATAACACAAAATAATAACAATTATTTTAACATTAATTTAAAACTAAATTAATGAATGTACTATTACAAATGTACAATAGAAATATAATATTACATTTTTTACTATGAAAATAGGTGAAATAAACAATTTATTTCATGTATTACATATTAGTTAAAATTCATAACATTCTTCAACTTTGATTTAATCACTGTTTTCTGATGCAAATTTTTCTTCCTTGACACAATTTGTCTTATTCTTTTTTGTATATTTTTATATTACATACTCATTTCAAAAGGGTGTGTATTGTCCAAATGATTTGCTGTATGTATGATTTCTATAGCATTACCTGCAAAAGTTTTTAAATTAAAATATATCATAATTTTATATATCTTTTTTTTATTTTTATGTATATTTGTTGAGCTTACTTATTTGGTAAGCATATATATAGTGCCATGTATAGATGGTGTACATGGCACTATATATATGAGTCATGTTTCTTGAAAGGTCTTATTATACAGGGTATATCAAGACTGCTACCGAAAACGAAGCCGGGTGGTAGTCTAAGCGACTTCAGACACAATGCAACAGAAAAAGTTGCAAAAAAAAGCGACAATTTTTTTTTGTTATTTTTTTCCTATGGCCATATTTGGGTGGTAAATACATTTTTTCCTAAAATAATAGTGTATACCCTTTTATTTATAAATACTCTAAGGTATAAAAGAGTTTAAATTATTATTTTAGCAAAAACTATGGATTTACCACCCAAAAATGACGATATTTAAAAAATCATAAAAAATAATTGTCGCGTTTCTATGCGAAATTTTTAATTGCATTGTGTTTGTAGCCACTAAAACTACCACCCGGCTTCGTTTTCGGTAGCAGTCTTGAGATACCCGGTATACACATTGAATATTTATGTACTCCACTCCAGCACCTGAAACAAAGGATTATTTATAGTTATACACATTGTACCATACTTTATTTTCCATATTTATTTCATAATACTACTATATGAGGAGATAATAATTATATAGGAGGTATAATATGAGAGAGGCCTATAGGTACCCCGCAGTGGGATCCTACAGGCTGTAGATGATGAAGATGATGATTTAAAATGTGCGAATATTCGATTGATATTATATATTAAATAGTTAATGATCATATAAATACGTTAAAACTTAGAGGAATACGTGTATACTTACCTGTTTAAAATATCCAGCACAGCTTCTTTCTCATATCGTATTTATTTACGTAGTCTTCTCCGTTTGGTACTTAGCTAGTTCTGCAGCCGTTGTTTGGTATTTTATATACCTATTTATTAAAAAGATATTCCAAAAACTAACTTTCAAACCGAGTGCAATTGTAAACAATAAATAATAAAAACTAACATCATAATATTTTTAATCAACTCGCTTCGGATATAGGGAAATAAGTTTTTGCGCCCACATGATTTTATCAACAGATTTTTTTAAATAGTAACTTGGCAATATTTAATATAGCTTTAAATATAATCGTAACTTATGTAAAAACGTGTCAATGATTCCTCAGATTAATCTGAGGACCTTTATATACATATATATATAGACCTTTATATAGATATTTAAATAATTGGTTAAATTTCCAATTTTGAGAAATCATGTATGAAGAATATTGCGTCAAATGGAACGTTTATATTTATACAATAAAAATTGTAACTGAAAACAAACTTTTCGTTAATCTGTGGAAATTTAACTGGATGTTTGCTGAGTAGACCGATTTATGAGCTAAATGGCTATCCAGTATTTCGTTTCGAAATTTAACGGAACCTCAAAATAACGTCATATCAAATGAGTCCGGTAGCTGAGTAGCTATCCAGTATTTGGGGGTTAGTCAAAAGTTGGACAGTGCTTACTAAAATAATTTAAGTCTAACATGTTCTGTGTTTTTTTGTTTCTCAAATCAAAATTACTTAATCTATATTCTATACCGTTGGCCAAGTCAAGTATCAAATGACATTTATTTTCAAATTAAACTTTAAATACTCTCAAAGACCATCAATATTCATATGATACCCGAGTACAAATAGGTACTGGTACAAACATACCTTTGAAAATGCTGAACATGCCGCCAGTTTTCTTGGGCGTCTGCTGGGTGTTTTCCTGCTCATCCTCGCTGGAGCTCTCTTCAGATTCCACCTCCAGGTCGCGGATGGCGCCTGTCATCTTACCCACCAACTGTGACGATTATGAAAATCTATTTAGTTTTATGGGAATATAATATGGCTACACTGCACAACTATTGTCCAGTTACAAGAATTAATTTACTATAATAATTTATTCTAAAAGGACCCTTCATTATAGGATCCAGGAAATATTACAAAATATTAAACGTAAAGTTTGATATTTGGTTGCCTTATACCTATTTCCAACCACAATAACCCACTGTCGAAGACATGTTTGTTTAAGTTATCCACAAAAAAAAATTGAATTTGTTTTTAACCAAAAAGTTGGTATAACTTTCGTTCAATCATCCAACTTAATAATGGATTTCCAACACTGTATAAACCATATAAATGAATTAATAAAGACCACATAAACCCCATACATGCGTATCAGGAGTGATGCCATTATCTCCGTCCCCGGGCTTGTCGGTGCTGAAGTCCAGCGAGGGCAGGTCCCGCGAGCCGCCGCCCAGCTCCCACACGCGCGGCTGCTTCACACGCTCCGCCACCTTGGGACTCTTCGGGGACTTCCTGGTACAATATATACATACTAGATGTATCACTCACTTTATCTAACTTACTTCCTGTTACAATACGTAACTGTACTGGATGTATGACTCACTTTGGCATGGATTTTCCCATATTGTGTAGGTGTAGGTTTAATAAAGACAAAATAAGTGATACTACATGAGAATAACAAAAAAAGCATATATAAAAATAATATATTATAGTGCAGTGGTTGCCATGCACTCATTTAACATATTATTGTAGTTGCAATGGGCAATACATTATATCTATTTTTCATTAGGCATAAAATTTAACTTCTTGCAATTATTTTTTAAGTAGGTAATATTAAGATGTTCATTTTCAAGTATGTGATTTGAAAGTTGTGTTTTAAAAGAGTTAAATGATCTTTATTTTTTACATTTTGTCGAAAATAAATATTTAAGATTACTGCAATTTGAAGAAGATAAAACAACATCAATTGTTTTATGTAAGCAGATCATAATATGATAACAAAATCAGTTATATTCAGTGGTATTTAGTGATTGTAATGCTTTGTTTGATATAATCAATGTTGAAATAAATGTACTTTGAATTAATTATATGCACTATAG
Organism: Hyles vespertilio; assembly: GCA_009982885.2. Classification (NCBI taxonomy): domain Eukaryota; kingdom Metazoa; phylum Arthropoda; class Insecta; order Lepidoptera; family Sphingidae; genus Hyles; species Hyles vespertilio. Next base: position 17,022,802 of record CM042821.1, on the reverse strand, counting down.
CAAGATCTGACTAAGGTCGCAGGAAGTCGCTGGATGCAGGCCGCTTCCAACAGGTCATTGTGGAGATCATTGGGGGAGGCCTATGTTCAGCAGTGGACTTCCTGTGGCTGATATGATGATGATGACTATAGCAAGAAACAATATGCATACTTAATTTCTTTCTTGGTTTTAGACATCTTCTGGGCGAGCTTAGCTCTGTTTGCAGCAATAACGTCATCTTCCGGTTCAGGTATTTCCTCAACCTTGCCATTGGTTAAGTTCTTGTTTTCCACAATCTTCACTAAAATGAAAAGAAAGCATTTATATTAATATTGTAATGATATTCAAAATAAATTAACGATAATTTACTGTGAATATTTTAGCATTGTACTGAACATTTGATTTACTCAATTATCATATTTTTATACCAATAATATTAAATTCAAGTCAATAAGTCTTCCAGACTTAATGCAACAATTAAAGTAGTAGGTTTAAAAAGAAATAGATAATGGTATGTGATCTGAACATGTAATGAAGAAAAATTGATGTAAAACAATGAGAGAATAATATTGTTATTGAATGAAGTTTCATTCTTAGCCTTTCCTAGAGCTATAAATATCCAGATACCAAGAGAAAGGACTGTACGAAAATCTCAATGTCATTCTTTACAATATTGTAAAGAAGACTATGAACACAAACATGCATATCTCACTTATTATAGACTAGCTGTACCCGCGACTTCGTCCGCGTGGAATTTAACAAAAAAGTTAATTAGTTTATTTAGTTTTTTTTTTTGTTTTTGCATCTTTATTTTGTTTTATCATTTATTTTTAGTTTTTTGTACAATATTTTGTAATTGTGATATTGATTCGGGAGGCGCCCGACTTGACAGCCCAGTGGTGGCATGCGCGTGAGCTGCGCGCGGTACTGGACAGTACTGGGGCATTACAACATTACTTTATTTTTCTAAAATAAAAGATTTTTTTAAAAATAATTGTAGCCTAAGTTACTCCTTATTATATATCAGCTACCTGACATAATAAGGAGCAGGTGCAGCCATTTCAGAGATTAGCCGGAACAAACAGACAGGCAGACAGACAGACAAAAAAAATTCTAAGGTCATTTTCGTTATAGGTATTGTGTATATAACGATATGTAGTTGGTCATTTTTTTTTATTTTCACTTTACAAACAGACACTTCAATTTTATTTATATGTATAGATTGGAAGAAGAATGTTATCAAGTTTGAATATATAGAGACAGCTTACCAGACTTCTTTCCTTTCTCCTCTCCCTTGCGCTCAATCATTGATGCAACAGTTTTTTTAGACTTCTGTGAGTCTTCAAATGTTCTCATTTGTTTTGGAATCTTAGCTTGTGACTTAGCTGAAACAAATAAATGTGTTTATACTATACTAACGTCATTAGACAGTAAAACAAGTAAATTATGAATGTGAATCTATTACTTAATGTTGATATCTAGTTTTCATAAAATTGTATCTACCCCATGGTTTTCTCACAGATTAGTTTAGTACCCAGTGCAAACTGGCCACTAAGGACCTGAGAAATAGAGAAAAGAGTTTGATTTTCTTAAAAATCTTACATATAATGTATCACTTACCCCACTGTTCACATTCTCGTAACAGTCTATCAAAAGATGTTTTGAAATCAAAATCCATGATATGGGGGCCGCTTTGCAGCTCATTCTTGTACTTGTCCCTGAACTCCAAGTGGACATCGTTGAGGAACTTATCAACATAAGACAATTGCAGTATGCGTTGGTAGGCCACCACAAAAACCAGCTCAAACTCATTGTCCAGTTTATATTGTAATGTTAAGGCATTATGGTTAAAAGTGTTGTTGCCTGTACGCTCCTGAAACATAATTATAATTGTCGATTGTTGTGACAGTTTTAAATATAAGAAGTAACTTTAAAATATATAATGATAATACCGTAACCAGTAATTCTCGAACGTAATGAATCTATTAATGACATTGTTGCATATAATTATGCAAAATTTCCACGGTACGATGGATTAATCAAATTACCTTGAGGTATGTTTAATCCTAATCACAGTCTACTTACTTGTAATATCACACTACGTATTAGAGCGTTGACGGAGGGCGAGAAAATTTCACTAGTGCTCTGGAAACACCACAGAACTATGCCTCCTTTGCTGAAGATGCTGAAGAGATCTAACATTTTGAATTATTGAAGGAAAAACTTGTTGAAAATAATTCTTCACAGATGTTTCGGACTACGTAGGATATGTTAAATGACGTTTTATGACATTAACATGACAACTCATAGCAAGTTCAAAAAGTATTGTTCAGAAAAAAACGAAAAGATTTCACGTAACAATACAAGCATATTTTTATGTTCCATAAAAAGTGTTTAAATATTTCATTCTTCATTTAAAGAGAAAATATTAATTTATTTTCTACTATAAGATGAAACCAGTTTTCGCGCTTTATCTAATAAAAATGGCATTAGCTAAAGGTGAACGGAAAACGTATTAGGTTTTGGAACGCACTTACAATCATAGACAATTAATAACTTACTTAAACTAAGGAAATGGGTCTATAAAGTCTTACAATATATTTAAAATTATAAAAGTTAATCGTAGAATATTTTCAAATGTTACCAGCTACTACCCATTAGTCCAAGCTCAAGCTTAGTCAATTTAAATATAACTCATAGATGCATGTATTATTTTTCCACACTTTAATTGAGAAAAATATATGATTTTTGCTTACATCATTAGAATTTGTGGGAACACCAACAACTCTACATTGTCTGTGCTTTGGAATTTGTCAAATCATCCAATCGTAGTTGTTCTCATTTTGGGAAGAAAGAAAATCGCTGATTATACACAGTAAACACCTATTAAAAAGTAATTGTTGGTGATAAAAAAGCAAAATGAATATCACATCAGCCGCAGGGATAATATCCCTGCTAGACGAACCCATATCCGAAGTGAAAGAATTCGCCCTCAAGAGGTTGGATTGCATCGTCGATGAATTTTGGCCGGAGATATCAGAGTCTATCGAAAAGATCGAGATTCTGCATGAGGATAAGGTGTTCTCACAGCATCAGCTTGCGGCTTTAGTGGCGAGTAAAGTTTATTACCATTTAGGAGCATTCGAAGATTCATTGACGTATGCTCTCGGGGCTGGGGATTTGTTTGATGTGAACGCAAGAAACGAGTATGTGGACACGACAATTGCGAAGGCGATTGACTTTTACACGCAAAAGAGGAAAGCTCTGTTCATCGACAGTTCTGCTGAGATCATTGACCCCAGGTTGGAGGCTATAGTGAATCGCATGTTCCAGCGATGTCTTGACGATGGACAGTACAGACAAGCGCTGGGTTTGGCGCTGGAGACTCGCCGGATGGACATATTTGAAGAATCCATCATGAAATCTGATGATGTAGCAGGTATAGTTGTCTTTGTTTTATCCAACTTATTCTATCTTTAATTATTTGCCTTAAATCAGTTAATAGTCCATAAAGCAATACTTACCATGTAAGTTGTAAGTGCAGGAATATGCAGTGTCATGAAGGTGTCAGTTTTACACAGTTTACTTGTCATTGTTATGCTCGCCTTTGAAATGCATTTCTCCATTAACTAAAATAAAATATATATTCTAGATTGTTATCTCATTAATCTTTAACAAGTTTCATTCAGAACTGGATATTTATCAAAAGGCAATAATGTGATTATAATAAGCAGCTGTTTAAAACTTTGTTTGCAACATTATAAATTGCAGTCACTTTTGTGAACAATACCCTAACATCCTTCTAGAACATTGTCGTCTTGTGTTCAGCTCAGTAGCTGATATACTATTATTACATATGATTTTTGTACTTCTATTTCAAATAGAAACCAATCCCACCCAATCTAAGTTTTCATTATTGATAAAAGATATGAATTCTATAAAGTTATGTTTATCTTTTTTAGATCAAGCATCTGTGCTTGATGTCAGGTTTTTTGACTCTAAAACCTGACTGCATACACAAAAATTCTCTGCAAGGTTTAAATGTGTGTAATTCTATTAAAATTTACTAACTACAGTGCAAATTATATATTATTAAAGATTTTACAATCATCAATTAGTAAAATCATAATTGTAAACTAACTTTAAACAGATGTTTGACAAAAATAACAGTGTGTTGAAAATTTTCCAATTCTTATGTCTATAATGTTAGAACTTCGGCAACAAATATACATTTTACAAGTATAACCACTCACACGTCCATGGATACTTCAGTATCAAAAAAAAGGAGTGTTGTACGTCCAAGGATACTTTTATATCCATAGCGACATATTTCACAAAACAACATCCATCAAGAAATTGCGTGTACTTTTTGCGTGTTTAAGTTGTGTAGTCGATAACTGACGAACTACTTTATAATAACAATCACGAGATGGTAGTATAACAAGCCTCGACAAATAAAAACGAATGTTTATCTCGGGACCATCGCGACAAAATTATGAAGAAAGGTGTTTTGTTTCCGATTTATTTAACTAGTTAGGATTAATGAAACATAACAATCCATGCATCATTTTAAAGGAAAAAACGTCTAGTTTATTGTGACATTGTTTAATTGGTAAAATAAATAATAATTTCTCGTTGTGATGTAAATATAATTTAAATGTTATGTTTTCTCCAAATTCAATATTTACACCTATTTTTCTTCTTCTTCTTCTTCTTAAAATGATGGATGGCTCCCCCGTGGGTTCGGAGATTTTGCCAATGTCGAGGTAAAGAGGTTAAGTTCGTAATTTATGATGGCTACCCATTAGCCAAGTACGATACGAAATTTAAAAAAATCTCTGACCATATAATTATGAAATTAGTTTGGTTAATGTATGTATTATAGAACAGCTATAAAACAGGAGTGAAAATGTTACACCTATTTTTAATACGTTAAATTAAATTTTCAGATCTTAAAAAAGATATAGATTTAATCTGTAGTCTTCTAGCAATTTTTTTAGTATTTGTCTTTACTCTAGGTATTATAGATAATAAGCTAGCTATAAAGGTTTTTTGTTACAACCAAAATCCCAAATCAGCGCCACGCGTAGCCGGACGGACAACGGGATAATAGGTATTTGGTTGGGACGTGTGAGTGGATAAAAGATTGTTATTGGAAAGGTTGGTAGCGGTGAATAAGCATTTCTTTTTATCAATTCCAGGTATGCTTCAGTACGCTTTCACAGTTGCCATGAGTCTGTTGCAAAACAGAGGCTTCCGCAGCACAGTCCTACGTTCCCTGGTGGGTCTCTACAGGGGTTTGAACATCCCTGACTATGTCAATATGTGTCAATGCCTCATTTTCCTTGAAGATCCTCTATCAGTAGCTGAAATCCTCGACAAGCTGACACATGGGCCACAGGAATCTGTTCTAATGGCCTACCAAATTGGGTTTGATTTATATGATTCAGCTACACAACAATTTCTAGGCAGAGTTTTACAAGCATTAAGGAGTACAGCACCCATACCCAGCGCCCTGGGTGGAAAACCTCAACCACAAGGCGGACCCTTCCCAGAATCTTCCATGGAAGTTGACCAAGTACCTACTGAGGAAACAAAAAAACCAGAGAGAGATATAGATAGTTTAAATGATGAAGAGAAGGAACATCAAAGAAGGGTTGAGAAATTAATATCAATTTTAGGTGGTGATGTGTCTATTGGGCTACAACTACAGTTTTTAATCAGGTCTAATCATGCAGACATGCTGATCTTAAAGAACACAAAAGATGCCATCAGAGTGTCAATTTGTCACACAGCAACAGTCATAGCTAATGCGTTTATGCATGCTGGTACAACTAGCGACCAATTCTTGAGAGATAACCTAGAATGGTTAGCCAGAGCAACAAATTGGGCAAAACTGACAGTTACAGCATCCCTTGGTGTTATTCATAGGGGTCACGAAAACGAATCCTTAGCACTTATGCAGTCATACTTACCCAAAGAAGCTGGTCCATCATCGGGATACTCTGAAGGTGGTGGCTTATATGCTTTGGGCTTGATTCATGCCAATCATGGTGCAAATATCATTGACTATCTTCTAACTCAGTTAAAAGATGCTCAAAATGAAATGGTGCGTCATGGAGGCTGCCTTGGTCTCGGTTTAGCAGCTATGGGTACTCACAGACAAGATGTCTATGAGCAACTTAAATTCAATCTTTACCAAGATGATGCTGTCACTGGTGAAGCAGCTGGAATAGCAATGGGCATGGTTATGTTGGGATCTAGACATGCTGCAGCAATCGAAGATATGGTTGCCTATGCTCAGGAGACTCAGCACGAGAAAATCTTGCGAGGTTTGGCTGTTGGTATAGCTTTCACCATGTATGGAAGACTTGAAGAAGCAGATGCGCTTGTACAGCAGTTATTAAGAGACAAGGACCCATTACTGCGTCGTGCTGGATGTTACACCATCGCTACGGCGTACTGTGGCACTGGAAATAACGATTCTATCAGAACACTTCTCCATGTGGCTGTTTCTGACGTTAATGATGATGTACGTCGTGCGGCCGTTACTGCTCTTGGCTTCCTGTTGTTTAGAACACCAGAACAGTGCCCCTCGGTTGTATCTCTGCTTGCGGAATCCTATAACCCGCATGTACGTTACGGTGCTGCCATGGCTTTAGGTATCGCGTGTGCTGGCACAGGAAATCGCGATGCTATCGGTCTTTTAGAACCTATGGTGAAATTCGACCCCGTCAATTTCGTAAGACAAGGTGCGCTAATTGCTTCTGCAATGATTCTTATTCAGCAAACTGAGACTCTTTGCCCTAAAGTCACCTACTTCCGACAACTCTACGCACAAGTGATCTCCAACAAACATGAAGATGTAATGGCCAAGTTTGGCGCTATTTTGGCTCAAGGTATTATTGATGCTGGCGGTCGCAACGTTACAGTTTCCCTTCAGAACAGAACGGGACACATGAATATGCTTGCTGTAGTCGGCATGCTTGTCTTCACACAATACTGGTATTGGTTCCCCCTGGCACATTGTTTGTCTCTGGCGTTTACACCCACATGCCTTATTGCTCTCAACTCCGATTTGAAAATGCCTCAATTGGAAATAAAGTCCAACTCTAAACCCTCTCTCTATGCGTATCCAGCTCCATTAGAAGAGAAAAAGCGTGAAGAAAGAGAGCGTGTTACCACTGCCGTATTGAGTATTGCCGCAGCTAAGGCCCGCAGGAGGGCGCATGGTACCGACGGCTCGGCAAGTAGTGTTACTTCATCCTCAACTTCGAAAATGGAAGTCGATGAAGAAGAGAAGAAGCCGTCCAAGTCTCCCAACCCGAACATCACTGTTCATGGAAAATCTGATAAAGAAGCCAGCAAAGATGGAAAGAAGGAAGAAAAAGAAGGTGAAGAGAAAGAAACTAAGGAGAAAAAGGAGCCTGAGCCTACGTTCGAGATTTTATCCAACCCAGCCAGGGTTATGAGGCAACAGCTGAAATGCATTACTATTGTAGAAGGATCTGGGTTCACCCCATTGAAAGATATTACTATTGGAGGAATTGTAATGTTGAATCATTCGGGAGACATGGAACAATTGTTAGTCGAACCGGTGGCGGCGTTCGGACCCAAAACTGAGGAGGAGAAAGAGCCCGAGCCTCCGGAACCGTTCGAGTACCTGGATGATTGATGTAGCTCGCTCTTTTAATGTTATTTACTTCATATGTAATAGGACCATTATAAAATCATTGTGAAATGTATTGAACAAGTTATGATTTCTAGATTGAAACTTTAAAGTACACTGTCATTATTAACAGACAATTAATATTGTGTTTCACCATCATTATATTCATGGAGTTTTATTTAATAAAGATCCCATATGTAGTCGTTTACTGCCGATAAGCTGGACAGTTTAATACTATTGGAATCCAAATATCGTTAACACACGATAAAATTACCTACTCATATAACTACCTATATACCGATTGTAAAAATAAAATTAGAGCGCTGCTCAGTGTCGAACGCCTGTCTACGAGATGGACTGACGACCTGCATATTATTACTGGATGCAGGCTTCTAATAGGGTAATGTAGAGATCCTTGGGGAGGTTTATGTTCAGCAGTAGACTTCCTGTGGCTAAGCAGAGGTCCGCTAACAGCGATTGTTAGTAGGTGCTAATGGGAGACAAGAGCACATGAAAATAATCTAGGTATATGAATATTCAATTCAATTCAATTGCTTCACAACGTTGAAATGATGATTGATTTTTTTTTTTTTCTTTTTTTTTTTTTTTTTTTTTTTTTATGGCAATTGTTGAAAACAATATGCCATTGTCAAGTTTGGGAAACTGGACAAATCTTAGGAATTTGGAAAGGATCAGTAATGTAAGATATGAATTACATAGGAAGAGGAAAGGAAATAAATGTAGTTAAATTTTTATATTATTTTGAATTATAAACGTACATAAAGTTTTGTATACTAGATAGTCATTAGAGTGAAGGAGAACAGGAATAGATGTAGGAAATGGAATTTTAAGCAACTTTAATTGATGGAACAAGGCTGTGGTATCATTTTTGGGACAAGACAAAAATATATGATTTATATCTCCGACATCTTCACCACACTCACATTTCGGAGATTGTACAATTCCCAACCTCGCAAGATGATGAGGAGTGCAAACGTGTCCCAAACGCATTCGAATCAGAATAGTTGTTGTTCTCTTACAGAAATCCATCTTAGCAAACCAAGGCTTGCTTGGAATACTTGGTTGTATATTATGATATAGCTTTCCTTTATTTATACTATTGGTGGACCAAACATTATTCCAAGACTCCAACAGATGAACCTTAGGTATAGTTAAAAGATCGTGACAATAATTTTTAAATGGGTATATGTCTCCACTTATGATCGCTTGTTTGGCAAGTTGGTCAGCTCTTTCATTGCCAGAAATACCCGTATGGCTAGGGATCCAAAGAAAAATTATATTAGCATTATTACTCAAACACTTGCAAAGCATATTTCTGGAGTCACTGATAATAGCGTTATTATTAGACTTAAAAGGATTTTTAGCTAAAGCTTGAAGGGCACTCTTACTGTCTGAAAGAATCAAAGCTTTTTTCAATTTTGTGATGTATACATATTCTAAGCACTTAAAAATTCCGTAGCATTCCCCTGTAAATACTGACGATTCGAGAGGAAGTTTGATTTTTTGTACAATGTTATACTGCTGATGATATATTCCTACACCGACATTTGAAGAGTTGTTTTTTGACGAGTCGCAATATATTTGATGCCAGTCAGGCCACTTAGAATTTATAATATCATTAAACTTTTTGTTACCTTTTGGATCATTCTTAACAATACCCATATCAATGATATTTGGAGTTGTTATTAATGTGCTGTAATCATGGCTAAACAAGGGAAGACGATTCGAACTATACGAAGGGGCCGTTAATGATTTATATCTCTGGTAGCTCAAAACGAGACATGGAGTAGCTTTATGAAGCCAGTAAGATGAAGAAGATAATTCAGTTAATAGTATGAGAAGTTTGGAATGCAAGGGATGGTTTGAGAACTGCATAACTCTAAATAAAAATCTATCTGATAAATATTGACGTCGTAAATTTAACGGAGGCTCAACACATTCCACACCTAGGGCATTTAGGGGACTTGATCTCATTGCACCCGTAATTAATCGTAAAGCTTTTGATTGAACTTTTTCTATTTTTCTAATACCAGATAAATTACATGGCTCTAACAAAAAGGTTCCATAATCTAATATTGATCTGATCAATCCATTATAAATCAATTTCAAGGAAGAGGGGTGGGCCCCCCACCACACACCAGAGAGGCATCTAATCATATTAATAATCTGTTCGCACTTTTCAGAAATATAGTCGAAATGAGCTGATCCAGCCATTTTGGAGTCTAATATAAGACCCAAAAATTTCACTGAGGTTTTAAACGGAATTATTTGTTGGTTATATTTTATCAAAATAGGAAAAGAAAATCTTTGTCTTGAAAATAACATAATATTACTTTTAGATGTGGATAGTTTTAATCCGTGGTTATCTAACCAAGTGTTTAAAATGGTGAGTGAACTGGATAAATTTTGAATTAAGTTATTAACAGAATGATCAGAACAATATAACAGTAAATCGTCTGCATATTGTAAAACAGAAATTGAGTTATTGAGACTAGAATCCAGATCGTATGTGTATACATTATATAATATGGGGCTCAGTACGGAACCCTGAGGAAGACCCTTCCAAACAAATCGTGACGGCTTGGATTCAATATCTAAAATTATAGTTCTTTCTGACAGCATATTAATTATGAATCGTGTTAATAAAGAGGAAAAGTTCAATCTTTCTAACTTATTTCTAAGAATTGAAATCACTACGTTGTCATATGCTCCAGAAATATCTAAAAAGGCAGCTATAGTGGAGTGATTCCGAGATAATGCTATACGGATATCAGTTGTGAATATGCTAAGACTGTCTATAGTACTTCGGCCTTTTCGAAAACCATATTGATTATTTGGTAGAATATTATTATTTTCAAGAAACCATTCTAATTTATTTTTAACTAAATGTTCTATTATTTTAATAATTACTGGTGATAACGCTATGGGACGATAGGACATATATTCGTTGGGGTCTTTATTTGGTTTCAATATTGGCAACACTAATTGACGTTTCCAGCACGGAGGGATATAGCCTGTCTCAATAATTTTATTTATTATTTTTAAATAGTAATTTAACGCGTCGTCTCCTAAATTAGCAAAAAAAGAATAGGGAATGCCGTCTTCTCCCGGAGCTGAATCTTTAACACTACTTATAACAAATTTTAACTCGGTCAGTGTAAACAAACTTTTATTATTAGTTGATGCTGCGTCCGGAGTATACTCGGGAAATGGAATTACTAATTCTTTTTGTGGAACCGTTGGCGGAGCTAGATGGTCTAGAAATCTTTCCGACAAAGAAGAAGGCATTATGGAAGTACTGGGAATAAAAGATGAACGAAATCTTTTAATACGATTCCATACATCGGAGAATGATATGTTAGGGGATATTGAAGCGCAAAAATTTCTCCACCCTTCAATTTTTTTATTCTTTAACAAATTATGTGTATCATTCATAATTTTTACCAGAATGTTAAAATTATTATCAGACATATCATGTCGATATCTAATTTCAGCTTCTTTTCTGTTTTTAACAGCTTCAGTACACTCTTTGTCCCACCACGGTGGAGAAGGGAGTCTTTTAGATAGTTTTTTAAGAGTAAATACTTCATCAGCTGTATTTACTATAGCTTTAGTGAAAGCTTCCACATTTATATGTAAGTCAGGAGATTGAGACAAAGAATTAATTTTTTTTTCGACTGAAGACTTATGTGTGTCCCATTTTGCAGAGTCTAATTTATATTTTAAACGAGGAGATTTGGTTTTTGAAATATCAGAAGGAAATTTGTTATATGGTAATGATATAAGAATGGGATAATGATCACTTCCAAATGAAGATGAGAGAGTTTGCCAATTGACAGCTGAAGCTAGGTCAGGAGTGCATATAGATAAATCCACAACACTTTTTCCTTCACAGGGGCGAGAGCAACGAGTTGCAGACCCTGTGTTCAATATGCACAAATTGTGCAAATCTAGAATGTCCAGTAAATTTTCACCATTAACATTTGATGAAGAGCTTCCCCAAGACCTATGCTGGGAATTGAAGTCACCTAACAAGATGAAAGGTTTAGGAATAAAGTTCAGTATTTTACTAATTTCATTAAAAATATTTAAAGAGGGATGTGGAACATAAATTGAAACAAATGAGATATTGTTAACATTAATACAAACTATGGAAAAATCATTAGAATGAGAAGGAATGGAAACATTTTTAAATGGAATGTTTTTGGGGACTATGATGGCCACACCGCCATAGCCATCCTGTCTATCCTCTCTTACACACAAATATCTGGGCAGTCTAAAGTTATATTGAGGTTTTAACCATGTTTCTGATAAACAAATTATAACTGGATTAAATTCATTTAAAAGGTATATCAAATCACTCTTTTTATTGTTTACACTCCGGCAATTCCATTGAATTATGTTTCTGTAATCCATAACTGATTTGATTTAATGTAGTTTCGAGTATTGGTGCAACGTTGGACGGTACAAGAATATTATTTTTAGAAAGAACATTTAACAATATTGATACAATTTCAGACATGGATAATTGATATATGTTTTCATTATTTTCTTTTTCAGCAGGAAAGGCACAACCATTTCCAGATAGCAGTATATTATTGTATTCATTGAGTGATGTATTATGTGATACTTGGTTAAAGCCGGAAGTGAAATGTGTACGTGGTTTAGCTTTTGAATAAACCGTTTTCTTATAAGAGTAGTTCTTATTATTGGTAACTTGATTACTTTGAGGATTACTGGTAGTAGAATTTTTCGAATTTGACACTACATCAGAATATGGTTTCGAAATTGGTTTATGTAGCTTAGCAGCTTCAGAGTAAGAAATGCAATTCTCAGCCATAGTTATCTTAATGTTTTTTTGACGCAGAAATTCAGGACATGATTTGTTAGTTGCATAGTGATATCCAGAGCATAAACAACACAAACTCTGGTCGTCATTAATGGTACAAGACTCACCAGAATGATCCTGCCCACACTTAAAGCAGCGGGGTGTCCCACGGCATTGGATTTTGGTGTGACCATAACGACAGCAGTTATAACATTGTATTGTCGGGTAGTGATATAACTCAACTGGTATAGCATTATAGCAAGCAAATACTCGCTTGGGTAAAACCTGCCCATCGAATGTTATAACTACTGTCTGAGATGGTTTCCAGGTAGTTGTTCCATCAATAATGGCTTTGAAATTTAATCGTCGTACTTTCAATATGGGACCACAGCCGACAGGAACAGAAATGTTCTGAATAATATCAGAATCAGACCATTCTGTTGGAATGCCCTTCACAGTGCCCATTCTCGTTACACTAAATGTAGGGATAAATGCATTGTAATTGTTTGATTGTAATGCCTCACAAGACAGAAAATAATTTGCATCTTTAAAACCAGAAAATGATAAAGTTACTCTATTGCGACCAATTCGTTTAACGCTACCATTTATTATATTCTTAAAATTGTGTTTCTTCAGGAAGAATCCAAAACTTATAGGATGTAGTATAATATTGTCACTTGGACTTATTTGTTTTTTTTTGAACATGTATAACGTATGGTGCCAAATCTTCCGAAGTGTAAAATTGTCTGGTGGATGTTGATGGTTCTGGGGATTTTTGGGACATGCTTGCACTTTCCATGGTCTGAGAAACTGTTGGTTCAGGACAAGGTTCAGGACAATCAATGTCGGAGCACTGACAGGATTGCTTTTTTCCATCAACTGACATTTTATTTATTCTTTTTTTTTTGTTACATTGCCTGCATACTCTTTTAGAAGCTTTGGCGTAAGTACGTTTTCTTGTATTTATGTTACTAGTGGAGCAATCAGTATCCATGCCAGATTCTGACTGTTCCACGGTAACATAGGCAGCTACTTGAGGGGTAGAGCCACCCCCGGGGTCCGGGGGCTCCTCCATCCCCTTACACTATCTACAGAGAAATATACTCGTATATAACAAACTTACCTACAATGAAGAAAATATTTACAAACTACTTAAAAAAATAATTAAATAAGAATAATATGTACAAACTATAACAAAACTGATCACTTTATATCTATATTTTTAAATTAAATTGAAAAATCTAAAAAGACGCTCCCGCCACAACCAAGTTTCCCGCGCTTTTTTTTTTTCTCCGATGATTGATTTGAATCATAAGATCCATTTTTTTTATTTATCACAATATCTGAAATAATATTTTAATCACTTAAAAAAAAGATAAGATTCTCATTTCGAACGTATGCTCTTTTTTTTAATAACTCGATAATTTCTTACTTTTCAAACATTTTCTTCATGTAAAGGAATGTATCTGTCACCTAATTTCATAATAGGATTCTTTGGTATTGATATCGTTTGTCCTTTTTTTACGTAAACAATTTGCTATTTCCTATCGCAATCATTCCGTATCGAGGCACAAATTTTGTATCTGTCAATTTGTCAAATACTTTTCAGTGCGTGCTAGAAAAAACGTGCTCTCTGATTTTAATAACATCATTTTGTGAATACATCCACTACCGGCTATTAAAACTTGCTTCAAAGATGGATTGGAACTTAAAATATGGTGCACTGGCTAAAGACAAGGAGTTCGTGAACAACTGTGAAACTCTTAAAGAAAATTTAATGGAGGTACAACAGGTTTTGGATCAATTACTACCACTTAAACAACAATACGATAAGCTGTCGCTACCGGCACAAATTGAGCTCGATTTGTTCCTCGCATTTACGATGAATTCGCTACACTGGGTAAATCTACGCATACAAGGAATAGATCCAACTAAACATCCGATAAGGCATGAGTTACAGAGAATAAAAGCTGTCATGACGAAATGGCAGGAAATTAAGGATCGTGACAAGAGGCCAACTGTGGACATTGAAGCAGCAAAAAGGTTCGTTAAAAGCGGTCTCTACGACCCCTATCGGTCCACTGCAATGCCGCCTAATAAAAAAATCAAGTTCGATGAAAATGCCGAATAGATTTTGATACTGCGACGTGATTAAGACTGAATTTATAGAAATATATGTCTGTTATATGTTGTGTAAACTTACTGTAATCATACTTTGAAGTTAAATGCGGCTGTGTAGCTGCTATAGAGTTATTTTTTAAATGATTGTGAAAAATATAGGATGTAAGTACCATTAAATCTGCATTAAATTAAGGGCTATGTATAAATGGATATTGGTGGTCTATTGTGTTGATTAGTGTTTATTGGCATATAAAAAGTCTATTAGTTTAATTTTAAATGTATTAATCTGCCAAATACATGGAAATATTTACTAATATTTTGCTAACTCAATTGCCTGATATGTTTAAAGTCTTCTATTTCAAAATAGTGGTATACATATATTTATAAATCAGTTCATCAGTTTGCACATGAAATAAATATATGTTTCCAAGACTAAATAACATAACTTGGTGATGTGACCCTGGCTCCAGTAACACATCCCACCTTCATACATTCTGCTGCCATTTGTAATACTATAATAAGGAAATTGCATCATTTAGTTTGAATGTCAAGATATGTAGGGCAAAATTGTTGCTGTTCCTTTTTGTATACTATGATTTATTCGTGGCTTGATTTTGTGTCATGTCCTCTGACCATAATTACATTTGCATACATAATTATTAATTACCAATTAAAGCAGGGTAGTTATGTTTATGAATAATCCCTATTCAATATCCAAGGTGCAAAAAAATAAAATGTAAACAATATCTATCCACATTTTAATTATCCCAGATGTGGTGTTATTACAAAGGACAAAAAAAAGAAAGGATTCATCATTAGAATTTTATTTTATGTATCTTGGAATTTGTGCCTATGTTCCGTCTTGGATAAATATTATTTGTGTATCCAATTAGAATAAGAATGTAGCTAATACACTATGATATTACCCTTTATTTACTCAAAAACTAATTATAAATAATTGTGGTGTAACACAGTCTCATTTCAAGAAATCGCCTTATATTCGTGATATTTCATTATAGAAATATGTAGAAAAAATTGTTATAAACTAAGTTCCAGAATATTGTTTCTCCTTTAACATATTTTTATATAGTTTTATGTTAAGATAAGTATTTGTAATTATTCATAAATTGCATGCCAGTATGTTAAGGTTTCAAATAAAGTTGATATTGAAAAGAAAGTTTTTTATTGAACAAAAATAACACCAATTTGAATAATTATTATACCACAATTTCAGGAATGTAAAAAATAGACCACAAAAATATTGAAATTTCATTAAAAGTACATAATATTCGATATTTTCAATGGAACAATTTTATCATGACTACTTCACTTGTCACAGAGATCTACAAGTGTTTTGACTATAAAATTCTTAAAAATTATGTGCTCATCAAGTATATTGCAAAATACACAGAAATGCGACATCAGTGCATAATTAATTGATATAAAGAAATATTTATACCTACAACTTGCCATTTCCTTTAGGTATGTTTATAAGCTATGAAGTTGGTATGCCTTTATGTTATTAGGTTATTTTAGTCTTGGTCTTCTGGTAGTAGTTTACTTGTTATACTTCTCATTCAGTAATTGTGTAAAGACTACAGGGTATTGCGTTAATTAATTTACTTGAGCATTGAATTAATGTCCATTGCCAGGTCCCTTTTAAGTCCATGCTCCATAACTTTTTCAAGTATGCATGACAGAAAAGGAAAAAAATACCTTCTTTTATACAAATAAAATACACATCCACTTCATGGCTAATGTCAACATATTAAGCCTCAGGCTTATATTTTATCAAAATTAAATAAATGCCATAAATACCATACCACAACCTAAGTCCTAATGCAAATGTAAACAATATAAAATATTATTTAAACACTATATTGCTTGAATAAATCACATTGTACTTCACATATTATTGTAACAGTTTTCTGTACCAAATTTTAAAAATATGATTTTACATTAATTACATTACAAAATTTAACATTAAGAAAATGGCACTAAAGCATTGTTCTATCATAATGTGTTGATGGAATGAATGAAGCAATATAAAGATGAACAATACACATATATATAGCGACAAATTGAACATTGGACTTGTAAATATAAAAATATATAGTACACTTAACCATAAGATTTAAAAATTCATTCAGAAATTGACTTAGATTCATTTGTCCACCTGCAAAACTAGACCTGCTGCTGAAATGTTGTCTCCAGCACCTGCAGTTAGTTGAGCTTCAGTGCAGATCAGGACGGGAGCTACACAGATGTCAACCTTGTCTCCATCAAGTGCTTCTTCCCAACAAGCTACTGGCTTTGTCGGCTCGAAGAACACTCTGCTATTGTTGTCATTGTCTGTTGTTGTAGAGAAACTATCGTCAAGTAATAATTTTGCCTTCTCTAATTCAATTTTTTTAGTATTGCAGACATGTCTGTGTGCAGTCAAAGAGGCTTTAGCAGCTGCTGCCTCTGTTCTCTTCCAGTTAGAGCCTTTAACAGTCAATATAGCTTGGTATGCTAATGTGTGTACATGAATTCTAGTAAGTTTGCGTTTGCTACCAAACTTTTTGTTTTGTTTCCTTATAAGCTTGAATGTTTCACGCATTTGATCTAATGCTGTGGCTACTCTGGGATTTGAGTCTGCAATTACACTAACTTCGCCATATTCTAGAACACTGTAAAGATTTGTAAGTTCCTGTTCATTCATACCTACAGAGTCAACATATGGCAAGACTTTTGTGGTCAGATGTTTTAGTAGTTCCAAGTCAACATAGCTGGCCATCTCAAAATGTGTTAATGTGTTCAAGGACTGAGAAAGAATTTGTTCTTTGACCAGATCAAGTCTTTCTGCTCTGAGATCTGAAACACAAGTATCATAATTATGTAATAACCTAATCATACTGACACCATTATAAATGGCAAAAAGATTAGCAACATATTTATAAACACTATGCTACATTTAGATAGATAAGTTTGTTTTTTTTCCCAGGACCTCAACCTTGATAGAGATCTTAATAACTACTAATTGATGTAAAAGACATTGCAACATACCTTTATCACTGTCAGTTTTGAATGGATAGTTATCCATCATTTGCAGTCCGCTTATGACTAGCAAATTGGGGTTAAACCTTGGCAAGTGTTCTCCAAACTTTTCTAAGGAACTTAGTAATGGGTTATTTTCATCATTATGCATGATGTATCTGTTGGCTCTTGGCGCTTTGAAGGCACCAAATGTTTCGTCGGCTTTGTACTCTAAGATCATATGTATATCATCTTTAACTTCCTCATTTTCCTCATCTCCAACTATTTTGATCTCATCTGGAATGTACTCTTTAAGTTTCTTGCTCATTTTAGCTGCAAACAGCACTTTCCAACCTTCTATGTGGAAGCGTTTTGCCATCAATGGTGCATTGCCTCCAATAGCCCATCTTGTGTCAGGCAGTTTCAGAGCTTGTTCTATAAGGTCATCATAAAGTTGAGCATTGGACATGAATCTCCTGTAACAAGACAAGTTATAAAAAATTGTCCTCATACAGTTTTGGCTGACTTTTATATAGTATCTCTTTAAGAGGTTTCAAACTTAAAGAGATACAATATAATCAATCTTCAATCTAAATTTAAGTAAGTAATAATATAATAGCAATTATTTAGTAATCACAATAAATTTGCTTTCCTCTCATATAAATGTATGAAATTTCATTGTGTATGAATAAGTAAATCCATAAAATTTTGATCTGTAAGTAGATAGTGATACCTATTATTCTATTAATAAATTGGTCAATTAAAGTTAATTCATTATTGAGACTAGAATGTTCTACAGAAATATAATTAAGTAGGAACCCTGGGGATAGTAATAAGTAAAATCAGGTCTAACTATTGCTGACTATTTTCTTAAAAGGTTAGTTAGACGTATGGTACTAGAAATAGCATTTTGCCGTGAAAGTTATTTGTTTTGTGGTTTGAAACTTACTCTGCGGCCGCACCATGCTTGAAGAAATATGCAAAACTTTTCAGAAACTCTTCTTTGTTCGCAATTTCGTTGAAATGTTCCGGCACGCCTTTCAGTTCCCGGTAGTCAAGTAAAGACGTTGCGTTTACGAAAAGATCGTGACACGCGCCATACCCAAGCGCAACTTTGGGCTGATGAATACCCTGTCCAACTTTGTTCTCACTCTCCAAAAACAGCAGATGTTCTCTCACAGGTGACAATCTTATATCGCCATCATAATTTTTACGATAAAACACCGCATATAATACAACACAAATAGATAAAATGGAACCAAACTTTAATGGGGCACCGGCCATTTTTATTTAATTACGTATGTAATTTTTTAATGGAATGCATTAGATGAATAAGCTATTAGATACACGTCACCTCATTGTATTTTAAAAGTATTCGATGTAGTTATGGTAAAGAAAGTTCAGACCGATCCGACTTGTTGGGTTGTGAGTTGTGACTTGTGACGTGACGGCGCCGGCGACTGACATTTGCAGTTGACAGCTCAGTAACAATATTTTTCTATATTTCTTACTTATGCGGCAAAACCATAAAGCCTAGCTTAAATAATTAAAAAAAACATACCAATTTCCATATATTTGTGTATGCTATCCCATGATGCTATCAAGTAATATGTGATAGAGGGTGAGCCTTTTGCCTATTGTCAATAGAAAATTCCAATACCAATTTGCCCGACCCGGGATTCGGACTTGAGACCTCAGCTTTGTAATCACACTTAGTACAACTACGTCACCGAGGCAGTCGTATGATTCATCATTAACATCTTTATGATAATCCTTGTATTATTAAATAAGTGTCAGTGTATTTGCTAGTATTCATTGGCAGGTAAAATGCCAACAGTAAATTATCAATAGTGCTTTTCCCATCGTCAATACATTAACAGCATTCGGCTTCTTATCAATTTATTTTTCACTAATTAGCATTAGTATTCATGTGTGTGGATTTGTTATCACATCCTGTAAGTTGTGATTTTAGTAAATTCGTAGTACAGGTAGGTACTGTAGCTCCTTAGCATTAAATATTTATTTGTAATGACCATTATTTCAAGAGTCGAGATAGAAAAATATTTAAATTTTAGAATCTTCATCTCTTTCATAGAAATATCTAATCTATCAGCGGTACATGTATTTAGGTAAAATAAAATATCATACATAAACTCACGGCTTTTTCCCAGAAATGGTAGGCAGAGGTTTTCCAGCCAGCTACCAGGTCAACCACATTTCGCCTTGTGTGTTCCATTCCACGATGTGATGGGGGCCTATCGCCATATCGAGCACAAATTCCTAACCCTGAGCTGATAATGAATAGAAAAATCCAATATCACTTCGCCTGATCTGGGATTCGAACCCGAGACCACAGCGTTGTAACCGTACCGTGGTAAAACTACGCCACCGAGGTAGTCGGTATAAATTCTTTACATCATACCTACTTAATTTATGTAACGTGGTGCGTAAAAAAACTTGTGCATTAAACAATACTACGATTCCAAGTAACCAAAACTAACGATTGTATTTTTTAAATATATTAAGCTCTTAACGAGTATTTGTACTTACTGAACCCACCTACCTGGTTAGGCACATACGAGGGGCAAGGTACTCGCAAATGTTTTCGAAAGCCAAAAAACACACCCTAAAAGGCACGACCGGTCCCCGATACCCATTTATGGGAGGACGAATCATGTCGAGTGCTTTAGGCGTAAATTGCATGTGTCAGGGCGTATTGTAATTATTTACAAAGTTCAAGTTTCGCAATTTATTCTTATCTGTGGCCTACGTGCCCTCTTGGTCTTGCCGGGCTGGATTCGGAAGGCGACTGGGAGATTCGACCCACATTTTTATATTTAGTTATTTCGTTAATCAGAAGTTTTTATCATGAAAGTAGTGAGGTCAGCTTATACTTGTTAAGTAATTACTAGATTGGTAGAGTAATTTTAAACTTTTTAATTTAATTTTATATGTGCTGCAACATTTGTTTATTTAGGGAACTTCTGAAATTAACGCTCTTGATTTATAAAGAATACATTTTGTTTCAAAAGTCTTTCCACTAAAAATGGCACATAGGCAAATGTACAACGTAGTTGTCTTTTTAAAGTTACAATTTATCCAATTTAGTCTATCTCGGTTCATCCAACTATCATAAAACACAATTCAATCCAGGATATAAACCCACACGTTGATAAAAACAATGGCTCACGACTCGCTATAAATCCACAAGAAAACAGCATAAACTTGCCCGTCTAACTTAATTACATAACGTTAATGTGCCATATAAATAACAATAGAAGCATTAATGGCGCCATATTAAGCCGTAAAGTTTCTTTTTAAAGGGAAATTTAAGCAAAAAAGCGCATGATTCCGTATATGGAGGAATCACGTATTGTTACAACCAAAATAATACGGAGATGAAATCTGTGTATGGTGCAACTGGTTGGCGCCGGCGGTGGTAGCGTCCTGACGCGGTCACTGCGGACTTGACATAAAAAATGAAATGTCCTTACATCGTATAAAATTTGGAATTTAACACTATTCTAAATAAATTTGTTTAAAAATGATTATCCTCTCATGCGAATGAACGCTCTTCGATACCTATTAGATGTGCGATAGTGCTTACGCATAAGTGGTCAAGATTCGTGTTTAGGTATTTTAGTAGGTTTAATATAATCTAGTTATTATGTATGTAAGTGTAACCACACTGTAAATTGTTATCAGTCCCGACTGAGCATGAGTGAGCAGGTTCATCCGAGGTGGTAACACTGTCTCACAGGTAATTGACGTGAAGCGGCAGTTTTGCTATCGGGTTTCATTTAGTGAATGAGATTTCCGGATGCCCAATGCCCCTTTTTCTCTTCCCATCTTTTTTCCTTCCAGGTCTCCTCCCGATTGGCATGCAACACATCCATAATCCAAGCGTTGTGCATGTTCGGCAATCATCGCTTATTATCAGATGACCTATGTGTTCGTTTGCCAGACCAATGCAATAAAAAAAATCAAGAGGATTTGTAGAAAAAAAAACTATTTTATATTTCGTACGCTTACAAAACATGTTACAATTCAAGTATACACGTGCCGTTGATTTGTTTCACGCGGTTGTGGTGCCAACTGTTACAAACATATCACTTTTCGTGAAATGCGCGATATATTGTGGAACGCAGACAATGGATTTGGTCCAAAGAAATCCCAGAGCCGATAAAAATACCTTAATGTTGTAGGCACATTTAATACGGAAATTAAATACGTTCCTCAGATTCATACTCTCACATATACCAGAAATAACTATGCTATTGTATAGACTCCGTGGTGCACATGCGAAATTACTCACTTCCAAATTTATAAGTGTGAGACGCAACTTCAAATAAATTATTTGTGAACACATAATATAGTATTTTAAAAATACATGTTCTAGTGTAACATTTATTTTTACTATTTTTTTCTCATGTTTAAATGTAGATACCTATTATATTAATTTCTGGTAAGACAAAACCAAATATCTACTTTGAAATGACGCTACCATTTAATATGCTTTTGAAATAAGTAGACTCTAGATATAATTTAATACGTGACAATTGTTTGACTACAGAAATGAAGTAAAATCTGTATAGCTACGTTTCCTGTGATGATCAAAGACCGTGAATCTTAATCTGCTATTCAAAAATTAACCCTATAAATGCTCATGAATTTTTGTGATCAAGTGATCACTCACAAGCATCCAGTCTCATTGTAAATTGACAAGAGGAGTTCATAGGAATTTAATAATGGCCGATTTGAAGGACATTTGTGAAGTGGACAGATTAAAACAAACAAAAAATATTGCAATTTACGATATTGTGACAAGTCCACAGTATGCGTATTCGGAGGAGGCTCGCTGTGTCAGGTCGGTGATTCATACCTCTGAGGTCAGGATTACCAGTTCGAGAGAAATGAATGACTCGCGGTATTATTCTGAGCGATCACTTCGCTCCTTTACTGTTATTCGCTTCATCTTACTTTATAACTAGCTTTGGCACGCGTATTCTATTGAAATTATACGCTGGTGTTTCTCAGTTGTCAGTTGCGATACGGAGAAGTAGTACGGAATAGTGACAAAATAGGAAGTTTCATCTTGACAGTAACATCGGCGGGTGGAGTAACAGTAAACACTAAAGATCTGCCAACAACTTTTTTTCAAATCAAATCAAATATGTTTATTGTGGAACATAGGTACAATATGATGTTATAATATGGTTATTCGTCCGACTATGACCCGCCACATTGGCAAACAATAGGTTAGTAGATAATTTATGTCCAGATGATTTTTCATTCAAATTATTACAGAGGTATCTTTTCAATTTAAGTTTTCTGATAGAAACTCTGTAATACTGTAATATGCTTTTTTGATAAGAAATTCTTTAAGCTTGTTCTTAAATTGATTTATTTACATTAACTTCTAACATTATATTAACTTCTGTGTTCTTTGGGTGTTTTAAATTATTTATATACTCTATTACAATGTTTGGCTATTGCTCTGCCAATATGAATATAAATTTTATGAATTGGTATCCCCTTCTAGCCTCATACATAGGTATTCTGAAATTTAATACATAAATTCATTATCTCACGCCTGTAATATCAAAGGGACAGGCAGGGGTGCCTCTGGGGATATCCACAATTCGCCCATTGTATTTTTGTCATCGAGCGTTTATTAAAACAAATATGTCAAAAAAAAATGCAACTTCTCCTATTATTTAACATCACGATTTATTTCGTTGCGGGTTGAAGACAAGTTAGACATTCCCGGGGACTCGCCGAGCTTCAATGTTCGGTATCATCAAAATGCGTGCCACTGTAGATCCTGGCTTACAGGAGTTCCAGTGGCGGATGTGAGGGCGGGACAGTCTCCATTTAGTAATTATTCATATAATATCTAAAATATATTTTGTGAATATTGTGCGTATCCAAATAAATTTTTCGAATCAGAATTTACATCTTCTAGCTAGTTAACTTTACGTAGGATGCAAGCTTAACCAAGTGACAACACAAAAAGACCTTATTAGGTGTGATTGTCTTGCATTAAGGTGAAAAAACATTGTAGGTTTTCGTCTTACGCATAGAGTAAAGAAGCGGCCATAAATACTAGAGCAACGCTTCTTAGAGCGATTTGTAGGGCGATTCACGTATTTTAATAAGTTCAGCTGCAGTGCAGTTGCGGTTAAGTTTCGATCAAAACAGCCCTTTTCGTATTCTCGTAATACGCTCGCGTCAAGTTCGCGTCACGCGAGCGCTTTAGTGTATTCTACTGCTGCGCGTATATGTCAATGTCAAACAAATTTCATACGTCTGACGTACAGTTGACGCGCAGTTCACGCGCAGCTAAACACTTACACTTACAAGAATACCATTTTGTACCAAAGCGTAAACTTAATTGTAACCGCACCGCAACTTGATCGACGCGTCAAAAAGTTACGTGAATCGCACTACTGAACAATGGATTCTTTTGATGTGTGCACATTATAGGTCATACGCTTAAGACGTGACCACAGACTACATAGAAAGAACCTTATACGTTCCATTGTCCTGATTGGTCAGTTGGCCCCGTACTTACCGCTCTTTACTCTATGCGTATGACGAAAACCTATAATGTGTTTTGAGCTTTAGTATTTTACTTAAAGCATAGTTATTTATTATTGGTGAAGATTTGGTTAAGTCAATTTACATTATAAATATGAATGGAAAAGCTTGGTACAGTACAAATAATATATCACCACGCACTGTATATAATAAAGCACCAAGGGTGATAATAACATAATAAAATAACATCGATATGAAAATAATTTTGCGGTTGCCTTTTGTCCATCGCGGACGATTGGTGGATGGTTGGTCGAAAGATCTTTTATTATCCACTCTTTTCGCCAATATGGAAAGTTCATACGATTCTCAATAGCAGTTTTTGGACTGATCATTTACGTTCCTACTAATCATTCAAATAGCCCTCTTATTCGTAAATTTAAGCTACACAATTGATGCACAATATATTTAAACAGAAGTTACCAAAACATTTATTTTCCTATTACGTTAGGTTAGTTTCACGTTCATATTATGGAAAATAACGAAGCTATAATAAATCGGGTCGCGGTTATTCTAAGAAATAGTTTCTAAACTGAAACAATTGTATTCAGGACTGTTGTCCTCCTGATATTAATACTTATTCATTTTAAATTGTGTCACCTTCTAACAACTAAAATTAAATATGACATGGTCATAATATGAATTCATGTTTTGAATATAGATCATAAAATATTAGTATGCAACTTAATTATTTTTGATGTCCGTTGTAAATATTGAAATTGCGAACGGATATTAACAAAAAGTCTTAATCGTCATAGTTCATTCAGAAAAGATGTATTTAAATTAAAAAATAAATACACCCAACAGTCACATTACATAGTCCTGACCCCACACCAAGATCGAGTCTTGTGTGGTGGGTATCAGGAACTACGAGAGACTAATTGTTCTTTTAAACATAACATGGATAAATGGAAAAATATATAGATTCATTTTAATCCTTTTCATAAAACATACAAGGTGGACGACCTGGCTAAGGTTCCAAGTAGCTGCTGGATGCAAGCCGCTTCCAACAGGTCGATGTAGAGATCCTTAGGGGAGGCCTATGTTCAATACTGGACTTCCTATGTCTGAGATGATGATGATGATGAATTAAATATCGCCTGTTCGTTCTACCTGACGTTATCCCGGTCCCATTTCTTTCGTAGTCTCCATAACTTTGCCGGGTTTTCTGTCAGCATCGGCATCAGCTCATATACGTTCTATTGCAGGGCACGAAACTCCTCTACAAACCATTTTCTGTCATCTACAGTACGATTGGGACGGGTTAGGCCATGTAGTTCACCAGGCTGGTCTCGCGCGGTTTATACATGTATGCAGATATGAAGGTTTCCTCACGATGTCTTCATTCACCATTATAGTGCTTGGTGATTGATTCACACATGACTTCGAAGAGCCAGAGGTGTGCGCTGGGATTGCAACTCGCGACCACCGTGCACATTTTGACAACCATGTCCAGTCTGTTCCCAACAGGCCACCACGCGCTTCATCATAAAGATTGATAAGACAATTACTTTTGCTTACAATTTGTACCTCGACTAGACCTCGACAATAATTTTTCACTATTATTCTATTGTCTCTTAAATACAGGATTTACATTCGAACTATTCTTGGTGGTGTCGTGCATTGAATACTCCTCGGTGACGTGTTAGATAATATAATTGTCGCGACAAAGATGGCGCGAATGTCCCGCCGGCGCCAACCTCAACAAGGAACGATAAAATTAACTTACAATTATTCTGTTACCCAACCGCACTCACGGATTTTAAACGACTTGACATTTTGTTAATTTATGTTTATTCAGGTATGAAAATAAAACATGAGTAGTGTAGTTTGATTGAAGCAAACAATTAAAAAGAATTTAGTTGTTGCGAATTGATATGTTTTGTAATTCAATGACAGTTGAAGCTACAGTAGAAAATCTGGAAGTTTAAATAAACTAGAGTCAGTTTAAAGCAAACGAAACGTTATATAAGTGGAATATAATCGCGAACCCTTCCGCCGCGACGCGAAGGAGCAGTTAAGTTGGTCGGCATAAATGTAACGAGTGGCAAGAGAAAATGGTATGTTCCGGTGTACAGGGCAGTTATATTGCCGATAAGCCATTTTTTTTAAATAAAATTTAAAAAGAAATTCCTTCGTATTTCCGTGTTTGTATTTCAAAAACCACTGAAAGACTTCGAATAAATGACCTTCGCAAATCAACATTTTCTTATTACGATGCAAGAAACATCACAGATAAATTGGTCGCTTTGAGTAAGAGAGGTAGCCATAAACTGATTGAAAAATATTAGCATTATAAATTACTTTTCAGGATGATCCAAACATCTGTAAAATATAGCAGTTATCCGTATTAATAATCGCCATCTTTACGGCCAAGCAAACGGTATTCTCAGCAAAAACTCCAAAGTTAACACACAATATTGATACGTGAGTCAGAATGTGGATAATTAAAACTTTATTAACTCGGAAAATAATGAACCGATTTACCTCGACCGCGGACCGTGAAAAATAAAATGCTGTTACTAAGTAACTTCGCAGTGGATAGCATAATAACCGAAATTTTAATTAATTCGGTTCGATAGCCTTACGTCAGTTAATATTAGTGATTATATCTTGGCGTTACTAATGATAGATCATGGAATAAAGAATTATTTAGTTGAGTACTAAAATTTGAATGCTTTCTGAAAATCACTTAAAATTAAGTGTTGAATATAGGACTCCGTCAAGAAATTGCACAGCTATCGGTCACATTTATCTGGTGTTCTATCTACGTAATGGCCATGAGTGGAAGTACAATGTTCAATTCAACTAGAGAACCCTTCAGTCCTCTTGAGCATTAGTTATCTACATTAAGTGTCGTGCCCAATGCCCATTGCCTTTTCTATTTGCTAATATGCTGATTAACGCTCAAGAAAAAATATATTTAATGTCAATGAAGAATAAGGAAAATATATTTGTCAAATGCATTATAAAAAAATGTTTTAAGATTATTTTCCGGTTAAAATTATTCGGCTATAGTAAGTGGTGACAATTCGTCAATCGTCAATGTGGGAGACAACGGACAACGTGTAGTTTAAAGAATAAAAATAAAAATGAATGTTACCCTTGCGGAGACAGAAAACAAATCAATTTTTAGACATCGTCGAGACATTTTTAACTTATACTGTAAGGAATAAGTAACAATAATGCATCTCATGGCAATTACAACGAAATCTAAATATGTAGAGCATTAACTAGCGGGATGGTCTCGTCGGTCTAAACAATTATGTCGGCTTGGTTGGAATTGGAAAGACAGCACGAAAGTTATTAATTCACATCGGAAATATCTAATATAGGGGCAAAGCTTTAACGATTTACATCAAGACTCTATCATATACAAAACTGATTTATCAACCTGTCTGCGACAATAAGTCGCTTTAGGTGGAAGCTTTTATTTTTTTATGGCTTTTTTTTTATTTAGGTACATTAATCTAGGCCATATAGACTATATGGCCTAACCACTCTCAATCGTACTCTCGATTGTAGAGGAGGCCCGTGCCCTGCAGTGGGACGTATATGGGCTGATACAGATACAGATACATTAATCTATACCCTACTTATAATATGTTTGTAGCCGATCGATGTCTGTACATGGAACATATAGGAAAAAATAATAATATGGAGGGACAATATTAACATAAGTCGTAATAGAACCCAAAACAATTATTTTTAGAAGTTTTGTTTGTTTATCTGTGCAGTTGTGCGTGATGAGCTCAGAAACGGCTGAACGGATTTCGAAGAAATTTAGTATGGAGGTAGCCGACACCCTGGATTAACATGTAGGCTACTTTTTATCCCGAAAAATGTAGTGTGCCCGTGGATTTCCGATTTATTTGTTTTTTTTTTATACTCAAAGGTATGTGTACATGCTGACGGGACGGGGCGGGATATAACGGGACGAGACGGAAAAATAATAACAATAATAACGTTGTTCGTAGTTTTAGGTTTCCTTTTGAGAAATGGGGGTGAAATAAGGTTTAGGTTAGTATCCATTGATTTTTAAGTAGGTATATAAAACATATTATAAGGTACAGTTAATCGCGCAGACGAAGTTTCGGGCAAAAACTAGTTGCTAATATCCGCACTGCCGCCCGTGCCCATCACGGTTAACATATAGTCGCTGAACACGTGCTCTGCGCGATAATATAAACAATCTACGTTGCTCCGGCGTTTTATGACCCGGCGACGGCGCGTCACCGCGCGCCATTTATTGTAAACAAATGGTTCTCAGCATTCAAGTGCTTTGCGAACATTTTGGCGCGAAAACTAACGGAGAAGCGAGATGAATAATACAAATTGCCCTTAGTGCGACCGAAATGGCCATATTTAATGGATTTCTGCATCCAAACGCGCCACGTCATGTCAACTACTAGTTGACACGGGCATTTTAAGGGTCAAAACTCATGTCAACTACCAGTTGACACGGGCAATATACACTTTTATATGATGTCAACTACTAGTTGACATGGGGCACTCATACGGCTAAGTGAGTAAGTTAATGTTTACAAAGACAAATTAATTGTACCTACCAGATCTTCGACTGACTAGTTTATTGTTTTGAGTATCCCAGCGACATAAACAAAGAGCTGGGAAAAAAGTCACGATAGTTATATGTTGCTTTACTCTTTAGGTAATTATTACGTTCCAATTCCCATACAATTCTCACAACCAATTGGCAATTCGGAATTATTGTTCCCAATTAAATAATTATACGAGTGACTTTAAAAATGTGTGGGCTGTAGGGACTTGATCGATTTATAGATGTTCAGAATTGTCGTAAAGTATTTTTAATCGGATACCCTCCGTGTAGGATTGCAGTATTTCTGGATGTATGTATTTTTTTTACAGATATTTGAAAACATTGCAATTATTTTGCTATAGATATTTAAAATCAAACTGTGAAAACCAGTGTTAAATCATATTTGATTATCAATAATATTATATGTTTTAAACGCTGCATGCATAATAATACGAGTATGTTGTGACGTTTGGTTAAATAAATGCAACAATTATTCATCAAGACAGTCAATTAATTACTGCAATACCTATTTACTATGCTAGTTATAATTACTACTGTGAAAATTAATGTACTCATTTTGTTTAGGGATTTTAAATCATTATACAAAACGGTGATTAAAGGTGAAAATTCATTCAATTAATCGAACGTGGTTGAAATTAGTAATTAAGGAAATAGAAAAAACATAATACTCACGATTGCGAGCCGGCATGTGCTCAAAAACTAGTATGAATGATACACCTCGTTAAAACTCGAGAAAATATGATAAATTATCAATAGAGTGACGTTATACCCTTACTAAGGGCTTTATTAGGATGAGACTTGCAATTAAGTGGCTATATTCTTTGTAACGATACTATTCGGGAGTAATATGGTTAAAAAACCAGCGGGATATTCAAAGTGTCTATGTTCTTACCTTCGCGATTTGGAGAGCATGGTAATTGCTATAATGCTATGCTATATTGCTAATATATGTATTTATCTATGACGTCGTCGAACCATTTCTGAATAATGCCTCTTGAAAACTGTCTTATGCTCCCCACATTTAAATTCGGCATCGACTCTATCAACTCTACATACCTAAATTCAACGCACATCTAATTGTTACGTGTTTTCCTAGGTTTTACGAAAAACTTTTCAGGTTTTAGTTTTTGCCAACATTCATGATACTTATAACTGATATTAAGAATGCCTTTAATCACTTTTAATTGGCGAATACTAAAAGTTTGAAAATGATTTTGGGTCAAACGAACTTGTCACTCATTTTATTACCTTGTCAATATTTTGGCATATTTAAATCAGCAGTCGACATTTTACAATCCTTATCTGAAATGTTATCTCTCGATTTCATCAGTCCCTTTTATACATGATACAAATCGTTAATACAATGGCGTATAAAAATAAAATCTCCGGAATATAAGAGGTTCCCTACAATGCAATGAATCGTAAATAAGTGCGTATTGTATGCAAAATTCTTCATGATATGCTAGACAGATTTGGACACCGTGAGTAATTGTACTCGATGGAAATCAATTTCATATGAAACTAGAGTAGGTACTTTATGGTAGGGGTAGTGATTAGTTGCTCCTACCTAAGTTTTTGTAAGAATTTTTTGAATTGTACTTAACTTTACAAGCACATTGTGAGCAATTCCCTTCGAAGAAACTGAGTTCAAAAGAATTTAATCTGTGTTCTCTTGCAATAAAGGTTAAGAAGGAATATTTCGCCTGCAGTCCGACTTCCCATTCTTTCGAGTAATGTCCAATTAGCGCAAACACTACACTTATCTCCAATGAAGAGAGATTCTGTTAGATTTTTTTATGAATTTTCAACTAGTTTTGTGTTCTAATGAACGAAACTGTGCGGAACGGGTTTAATGATTTTAAATTAGATAACGTTTTTTACACTTTATGAAAATAATTATGCGGCTGCCGGCTCGGAAGAATAACCGTTTGTTAAGTGCCTACTGAAAATTAATATGATGTTGTCTCGTTATTTTCTTCTGTGCGTTTCATCTGCAATTTATGATATTTAGTTTCAAAATGTTCCGTACAGTTACATTATTTAATATGTGAATTATATGTATTATAAAAAATATAAGCTTATTATAAAATGTTATTAAAAATCAATCTGCTTCGCTTTACCTTCGTTTGTTTGGTAATAATTATGGATGTAGGACGTCTTATGATTAGGTATGCCTTTTAGTTTCTCTATCTCTAATTAACGATACATAATTTAAAATATCTATCTATTCAATATAAATGCCTCGGCCCATAAAAACATATTGCCTTTTTACAAAAAGAAAGTTCTTAAAAATAACTCGAACAATAACAGTGAAGCTCAGACTTTTGCGATGGAAATTAGAAATTTATAAAACAAACTATGGGATGGAATGGGTCAGCCAAACCCGCCTTCAATTACTAGTTTAAATTCTACCACCAATCACCAATTTTATCTTATCCAATTTAGAATTTTATCTCCATCAAAATAGAGTTTTAAATGGCTTCAAAGAATTTCTAGAACTGTTAGCCTTAATGCAAATATTTTCTTACTTATTACAAGGTTCAGTACTATTAGCAAAGTTATTTTTTCTTTTGAATTCAACTCTATTTTGAAAGACTTAAGGTTGTAACTCATAATATATTAATCCATATATATTTGTATCAAATGGGTTAGTTTCATCCTTTATAAGGCAAATCAGAGTCATTCACATACACGCACAAGTGTGTTGTGAGTATACAACCAATGGACATGAGTGAGTAATGATTGATATCGTGGCCTTGTTTATCCATCTAATATACTAGCCGTATACACCTCGATTTCACAAAATTTATAAGCTTTAAGGACTTTTAATATAATAGGTTTGGTAGTAGAATACTATATTATATTGTGTCAGTCGGTACACGTCCCTCTGCAGGGCACGGGTCTCCTCTACAATCAAGACTACGTTTGGGTATGGTTAGACGACAGTATAAGTCCAGTACGGTGGCCTAGTGTGAGTTGGTTAAATGCATGGCTTTAAACTTGGTCCTGGGTTTCATATCCAGGCCGAGTAATATATAAATAACTAGCGGCCCGGCCCGGCTTCGCCTGGGTGCAAATACAGATTCCAGTCCATATTTTATTTAAAATCAATATGACAGCCGTTGTCTAAACTGCTTATCCAATTCCAATCCCATCCTGTACCTATTCTTATGTCCCATTTCATCCACCTTATATTCTATTCTATGCCATCTCTCCAGATTCAAATCATTATTTTGCTACGGAGATATTATAACACTACTCCGACGACATTCATTGAAATCAATTAAAAGATACCATAGCTGACCCGACTACGCTTCACTATGGCTTAGTTATTATATGATTAATTTTATATTCAATTATTTAGCATAGAGAAAAAGCCCGACCCACCTTTGACTGGATGCAGATATTTTTTTATTTTACTCCACACCAAATACATTTTATTTTTCGTATAAGCTCTTGTATACCTAAACATGAATTAGCTATCCTACTATCCTGCTCAATTCCGTCCCATCCCGTCTGTTCAGTCACTTCCCGATACGTCCCGTCCTTTCTCTTCATTAACCATCCCGCCTTATACAGTGCATTTACATTTCGTCCTATCAAATCTGTCAGCTATCCCAGTCCTCTCCCCTTCCTCCCACTCTATTATATCCCGTTTATCCATATCCAAATAGTGTGCCTTATAAATTATTGACATTAAACACTTTAGCGATTTTGATTATCCATGCAATATTCCATCCCTTATTTCACCCCAAGTATGCTGTTTTCCTAAAATATTACGCCATTACTTTTTGTTAGTAATAAAGAGATGAAATATAAATTTTCATAGAAACACACTCACACTCACACACACAATTAATGTAGTAACAATTATATTTAACTGGTTTCTCAAGACACAGGCAATGCCTAATTTGAGAATCCCTGCAATATTCTCCATAATTATATAAAATTGTTATTTTATTCAGTTCAGTTCAGTTTTTATTTTTATGTGTTATTTTATTAATGATTTTTCATTTTCAAGTGACATTATATCTTGAAAAAAAAAAAGTAAAACTTCTTACATGTGAATATTATTTATTTATAGAGCCACAAAGTTATCTGACCCGGTGAGAGAGTCGCTGTAATCGAATTTGGTGTGGCCATTAAAAATAGGTATTGCAATAAATGAGGTAAAGTAAGATTTTTCAATCCGATCAATAGTGTCGAGAAAATGACCAGTTTCATCTGCATATTATTTTTCCTTCACACGATTTCTAACAAATCGCTCCCCAAAACCCTTAAAAAGTGTATCTGTATTCTCCTCCACAATCGAGAGTACGATTGCGGGGGGTTAGGCCATATCACAGGCCATATAGCCCACCACGCTGGCCTCATGCGGGTTGGTGGACTTACAAATTCTAATAAAAATTCTAATAAATCGCTATGGTATGCAGGTTTCCTCACGATGTTTTCCTTCACCGTTATAGCGCGTTTTTATCAATACAAGCATGGCTCGGAAAAGTCAGAAGTGTGACCTGAGATTCCAACCCGCAACCAGCGTGAACAAGTTGGCTGCCGCGTCTGGTCCATTTACTAACAGGCCACCACGCACGTAACGTAAAATGAGACGAGTAAGATACATTTTAGTTTATGATATGTACTTACATATTATATTCTACTACTACGTACATAATTCTGATTTCGTGGAATTTATTTTATAAAGCTGACAACACAAACCTTTGGTGGCAGCTACGCGTTAATACAATTTTTCGAAGGGTATTATTGTTGTCGGAAGACGCTTTTCATCCTACGTAAAATTTAATACCTGAAGTATAACGTTCCTAGCATCACTTTTTAAAGCTTTCGGCATTTTTCACTAGTTTTAAATAATGCAGGAAAAATAAATACATGAGTAAACAACCAATGGCGGATATGTCAGCGACTGGCAGCTAGATTGACAATTTCAAATGACGTCTTTGTTTCCAGTTTTGGCCACCGGACCAGATAACTTTGTGGCTCTATAATTGTCCTAGATTTATGTAGCTTCATAATATACTCTTTAGGTTACACAAAATAAATTTCTGAACGCATGCATAAATATTTGACAACCAATTTAAATGTCAACCACTTTTCATTACTGTCATTAATTTACATATTTAAAATCTTAAATACGCCATTAATCGAATATTGCGGATATATGTTTTCGATTCGAAACCTTTATTTAAATACGTTATTTAATTTGAGGGAAGAGTTTACCGTATCGACGCACAGTGATTCGTCTAGAACAAGCTAGGTGGACAAAAACATTTGAGTGCATATGTTGGTTGTTTTGGCTACGGACAGTAATATTTTAAAGGAGAAATGTGTTTTTTTTTTGTTTTTTTTTTCTTTTTTTTTTATTCTGTCCCGGCGTAGTTGCCGCATTGCACCTGATGGTGAGCGCAAATACCGCCCAGGTAGAGTGTCTACTGGCATCAGACGGCAGTCCCATGTCAATAGACACAATTATGCCGACCTGCTAAGATGCCTCTTCACACTGACCCAGGATTATAGGAAGGAGGGATGATGTGGACCGTTAAGCCATGGCAGCGCAAGCCAGCACGCGTGGTTCTGGTTAGGAATAGAGAGGAGGCTTTTAGGATAATAGTAATTAAAACACAAATACAATCGATGAAAAATTTAAATATAAAAATGGCAGCTTAGAAAATAAATTAATATATACCCTAATAAAAAACAAAATGAAAGCATATGTACATAATACGACTTAGTTATAAAAAATATATAATTATTTAATAACATTTTAAATTATATACTAATAGATAAATTAAGTTCACCTATACACAAATTGTATACAGTGTTAAAAATAAAATAATAAAACAAATAAATGAAATCCTAACCAGATGAATCATCACTCTCACAATCAGACGAGTCAGGTACCAAGTAATCATCAACGTCACATGGCGTTAGACTACTTGATGCCCGAGGTATTGGTATTGAAGGCGGGACTACCAAATTTAGCACTTCTGATGGTAAACAGTCTTTTTTCTTTCTGGGTAGTTCTCTGAGTGAATTAATTACAGGATCTGATGTTATTAAAAGCATATTCAATAAATCTGTATTCGTGGCAATGCGCGACTGTTTCCTAGTATGATGTTCCCGAAATCTACGACAGTCTTTATTTCGAGCCTCTTGAGCTTCTTCGGATAGTTGCCCAATAGGCACAATACAAGATTTAACAACCTCTGTACTATGCACAAGAATTTTATGCACAGTGACAGGCATATAGTACCACGAATATAAACTTAGATAGAGGGCCCTAGTCTCTGAACAAAAATTTTCAAGTTTATTTATATTTATTTCGTAACCCGAAGATAAAGTACGTAACAAAATATCGAATTTTTTAATTAAATCAATATCTAATCCTGTAATAGCTGCACTCAAATCTGGATTGGAAAAGAATCGGCGCGCTGTGTTTCCATCATTTGTATTCCCATAACCCGGTTTCGGTTTATCTACTATAAGCCCCATTTCCTCTTTAAATTTTTTTCTAATATCATCTGAACGTACTTTAACTTCATTTTTATCAATATCACCTCGAACCTGCCACTTTTTTATATTTAAACGGTAACTAATATGCAACAGACATTCAAAACAACGAATCCAGGCATGTAAAGTAGACAAACCAAAACTGTAATGTTCCTCTCTGCTGACTAAGCCTTCTAATTCACTGTTCATCATTTTGGGAGTAGCACCACATATGTAACATTATTGTGTCGATTTTGTTTCAGTTAAAGCGTTGCAGACTTTTCCGTCAGTCATAGTTAGTAAAAGGTTGTGTTGAACAAAAATTTGAGAATCTCCAATGTTACATAAAGTTGGAATAAGATGAGATATTTCTTCCAAAACTTTGTTGGTTTCTGTTGCAGTAAGTTCGTTAGTCTCCTTCATAAACATAAATTTAATTGGTCGACAGTAAAGTGTCGATGAAGGCCTTGGATTTTGCCAAATAATGTTATGACTATCATCCGTTAACTTCAAAGGAACAAACGAAAATACAAACAGAAACTCATCAGTAGCATCTACATCCTGAAATTTTTGTTTATATGTGCTGTGGCCAGGACTCCCGTCACACCCCCATTTGCTAATTAGCTTGAATGATGAATTAGAATGCATATTTTTTATAACGTCACTTTGCGCCGCTACTAAGCGTTCGGCAGTTTTATTTAAAATCGCTTGAAGCTTCATATCGACGCGAGTTTCCGTCACAGAAATATACTCTCCAGAAGGGTAACAAGACTGTTTTGACTTACATAAACTATGATATGATGGAAACACTTGATGTCCCGCCTTCAATGACCAGTTTCGCGTTTGTTTGTAAGAATAACTCGTACATTTCGAATCTACATAGTAGGCTAATGCTTCGTCACTATTCAATTGTCTACCACCACACGTTTTTTGACTTGCATTAGTTTTATCAGATGAGTGGCTACTTCTTTTGATCCCAGAAGCAATTTTCTCTGACCCGCCTTACGGCTTGCAACTTCCGCAGCTAAGGTCAATTCGCCGGCACTGCGAGTTTGCACCAATTCTTCAACTCTGCGCTTTTTTGTTTTATAAGACGAGTCGTCGAAATCTTTTCTGGGTCGACCTTGAAGCCTACTCTCTTCTGGTGACCTGGATGAGCAAGGTCGACGCACAGAAATGGTAAAACTTATGTTGTCTCCTTCTAACCAATCTTTATTATTAATTAAAAACCGATCCAATGACTTATATGATGCCGCCCATTTTTCGGTTAATTTTGACGATATACTAGATATTTTTTGTTTAATAGCCCTTAACGAATCACTGGTTATATCACTAACACCAAATTTAAGACTTATATGTTCCAATAAACGAACATTTCGTTCTTCTTTGGCATGTTTTCGCCATTCTTCAAAAATTTCAATTTTCGAAATGGAGAAGACACATTCTGAAAAATGAAATAAAGTCGTTTAGTGCGGGAATGCGGTGGAAAATTATATCTAGTTTGAAAGGTGAGTATCACTACTATATACTGTAAAAAAATTAGACTGGATACATTTGGATACAAAAAGATAAATACGATTAAAATTTCGGAACTTGAAAAAAATTTAGTTTTTTTTAATAATATATTCCAAGTCGTAATGGGCTAAAGTTTCTCATAATAGAATCTTATGGGTGGTAAAATATAAAAGCACTGACCCTCGACAGTAGTATCCATCACAAAAATCACAGTTATATATCACACAAATTGAATGAGATGTTATCTAAAGTACTGCAAAAATGCAACTACTCTAATTATCTTAATGCAAATATTACATTACTTACCTTCATTACTTAATAACTCGTCCCTGTGAAATGTTTTTCACCCTTTCTACTTGTTTTTATGACATTGGGGGTGTTGTTTACGATAAGTGACCACTAATTAGTTGATTCTTGGAAGTGACTTTTGTCCAGCTAGCATGTTCTAGGCGAATCACAGTGCGACGGTATGAACATTAAATGTTTGACAGTTACAAACCCATGAACATTTTGTATGGCAAAATGTTTTTTCCTTTATTTTATACTTTCGTCAACTTAATCAAGATAAAAACTATCTCACCCTTTAAGTTGGAATAAATAACACATATCTACAAAATTTCATTATTATCAGTTGAGTGGCTTAGGAGCCCATCGCGTACAAACAACGTGACACGTGAATTATATATATTAAGATTAACGTGAGTTTTTTAGTAACAAAATGTATCTACTAGCATAGCCTCACCCTGTATCACATCTTGCTAAATAAGCTTGACGAGTTTGTGGATAACACTAATAGTAGCTCTCTGCCTACCTACTCAGGAATACTTGCTTGAACTTCCAAATATAGGAAGGGCTGGAAAGACCTATGAGTTATTCGTTGAGGTTGCTAAAAGCTAACAATTAGTACTTTTCTACAACTGATCAATCGTTTCCACCCACAACTTCAGTGTCGTAGGTGTTTATGGGGGCAGTGTTAATTTTCAACAAGGTCAAAAAATTACTTTAAATCCAAAGATTGATTTAGAAATCAACAATAATACGTTAAAATAGAATATTAGAAGAATATTCAATGATTTGGAAAGTGCAGATATTACGATACGGTGGATTGATGAATCCCACCACATAAGATGTTATGAGATAGTACATCTTACGAACATGGATAGTTTTGTACACACCAATGCAATAGGAGGAAAAGCAATTTGAGCAGCGCCACACTTTTACACAAAAGAAGTAACTGTGGAATAAATTCATAAATAAAATATATACCGCAACGCATTCAAAGTAGCGAATTCTCAAAACTGACGTAATTTTGAAAGGAATAACATAAGATAATAATAATCATAAAACATATTAAGGTAGATATCGCGTTAGTACATCCTCTCAAACATAAGGAAGTAGTTTATTAAAGTATCAACACCGAATTTACGTGTTGGCATTTTAATAATGGTGACGAAATGATCATTGATTCATTGAGTTCTTTCCGGTTTTAATGCCGATATTGATATAATTCGTATTCGCTTTATGTGTGGGCCATGCCACCGTCACAGCCTTATTAAGTTAGTCACTTTTATTCCTGCTCTTAACCTTTTCTCGTCGGAATTTTCAATTACCTACTACAATTGAATCCACCGGATTAGAATCTGGTTATATTTGTCTTATCTAGCTAACCCTCGACAGGTGCCATGTTACAGAAATAAGGTAGTTCAATAAATTACCACAGAATATAATTAATATATACCTATATAGGATCACCATCAACATTTTCAACCATAGAATGTTCACAATAAGACATAGCCTACTCCAGGAATTTCTATAACGACCTGCGCTATACTTCTCACTGTCACTCTTATATACCATTAGTATTTATATTTTATATTTATTTATTTAATTATGTATTGTACACAGTAAAAAGAAATAACAGTTTAGAGACAGTATAAAACAACAAAGTACAAATGGCGGTCTTATCGCTCTAAGGCAATTTCTACCAGATATATTATCATATATATATTACCAATATAATCAATAAGAGGAAATAATCCTGATCAGTTTATAGAGATAGGTAGTGTTCTTTTAATAGCTTTATAATTATTCTAGTGCTTAATTCGATAATCAAATTAATCAATTAATTAGTTCCAACGGTTTATTCCAATTTCAATTTATCCCAACAGGTTACTTTGGTAATCATCGGTAAGACCGATTTTTGGTGAAGCACTCTTAGTGGCTGACGATAAATCCTAATTCAAAAGGTTAAGAAATGGGTAAAATCAGATATCTATTAAACGGTAGTTTATGATGAAGCGATGTCCAATGACCTTGTTACGTGCAAGCTACATGATCATAATGGCGATTCCCTGAGCGTGGGCGGTAGCGCTTCTGACCTATTTTGTCACGATATGAGTAACCAACTGGATTTAGCTTGGAAATAAAATTTATATTTAATTTATCGTTGCAATGTGTTAACATTTTAAACATAATATTTATGAAATGTCTTAGTTTTTTTTTTTTTTTGCAGTTTCAGCTTTCTGTCATATATTTTGAGTATTGTCTTAAAGAATATTTTCATTATAAGGTCAGATGAAAAGATCTTTCATTATAAGAATCAGACTATCTACTTCTGTACTCGGAAGCGATAGACCGAATGATGTCATTAAATAAATCTTCTATAAAGTCTTTGCCATGTAGAGGGGATGAATGAAAGGAGACTAACCAAGCAGGCGAGTGCGGATGGAAGAATCGGCAGGGGTCTACCTCACCGAATCTTTACCATTCAAATCGCTCTTACCCTCAACAAGGGTTACATCGAAAGTAGGTACCCTAAATTGACGAGAATGCATTAAGAGGTTAATGAAAGTAGATGAAATGAAAGTAATATGTTAGAATCAAGTGAAGTGGCGATTTATAGTCTCTGCCCATCCATCCCATAGGGGTATATGGGATACAAGCGTGACGATTATGTATGTATGTATAAATTCTTCAAAGCTGTTGTCCTTCGTAATTAGACTTAACCTTACCAGGTCGTACTTTCATTTACTAAGAAGCCGTCCCAT
The DNA here is from genome assembly GCA_009982885.2 of Hyles vespertilio. NCBI lineage: Eukaryota > Metazoa > Arthropoda > Insecta > Lepidoptera > Sphingidae > Hyles > Hyles vespertilio. Next base: position 16,982,924 of record CM042821.1, on the reverse strand, counting down.
CTTCCTGTCGATATGTATCCGTTCTTTCATAATCTCATTAATTCAACAATTTTTTCTAATGTTCCTGGTTGATGCCAGGATGCACTCTTCTACAATTTTATTTTATTTTACTATCTTGGGCCTTATCAATTTCATATTGCTGGCTACTCCTGTGTCATCAGTGGTCAGGTTGACCAGTTTGGGAACGTCATTACCATTTAACATATTGCAGTAGCACCTAATTTGTATGTAAGTTTAGTCTACGTAATACCGAACCCACACCAGCAAAACCAAACTCAGTATTTATCTCACCAATCTATCACCGCTCCACACTCCATCACGTTACCTTCAATTAGTGTCGCGCTAAACTGGAACATAAGTGTAAATATTCACTTATCGACTTATCGATAAAATATCAGCAAAATATCACCAGTGCCGCGATACATCACTACGTGTCACGAGCGTACGGCCTGAGACCATATTTGGACCAGCCGGCTACCGCTCGCTACGTCGATTGAGTCACAAACTTTATTTTAGCTTTAAATTTTACTTGTTTATTGTTATTGCATCAATGATTTGTTTAATAGCCGTTTATGTACAACTCTATTTATACATGTGTAGTTAAGAAACTCAGGTTTGCTTGGATTGCTTATGTTTTGGTCACTCCAGAATATTAGAGGATACCAAAAATTATTCAGATGAGTGGCGATTGATTAGCAACGCGTGAGAAATCTGCCTTATTAAAGACTTTACAGAGGATAAGGATCTGAGAATTACAATGATGACGTATAAGATAGATAAACAGTAGAAGTAGTAAGATAGATAGATAGATAGTAGAGTTTTTATTTAATTAATCTTAGTCAGAAACTTCCAAATAGTTCTCTTGATGATTCTTGAAAAGCCTTCAATGTAATACGTTACGGTTTTGTGCTTCTTGCAGTGACTTATATATAGTCAAATCAAACTTAACTTATTAAGCTTTTCAGGCATGTCAATTACCACTGTCCTAGTTTTAAACTATCTAGAGTTACTGATAAGCTGAACTAGAAATTATTGTTGATAGTAGCGTCAAATCCATTCAGTCTAGATACAACGATAATGAATGAATTGAAATGGGTGAACCTGCAGAATACAATCAACTGCAATCAATGTTTCAAAATTCTATGGTTTGATCTGCATTGGACCCACATCAATTAAGTATAATGATGAAACTCAAGGGAGCTCTAGGCGCGATGTAATAAACAAACAAGCAATCTTTAGATGCTTGGGGAGGATGAGTCACAATAATAATGTTTAAGTGAGCAGTGTAAAGGTTATGTCGCATTAAAGAGTTTTGCAGGTGACCTAAGGGCATTAGGTCACGGTTGGTTTGTTAAAAATGCCGCTTCATTTTGCAATCAATAAGGGTCAAAGAATTCGACATTGTTTTAAGACTACAAATTATCGGAGATAATTTATTGATGATGTATTGCATTTATATTTAATATGTGTGGTGCAAATTAGATAAAATATCTGACCATAAGGTCTCCCTTATTCTCATAATGTATGGGTATGATATCAATTAAGTAGTATCTGCTAGGTATTTATACTTTTTGGGTCAAGTAACATCTGTCTCTATGAAGAGACAGGTGGAAGGAGTTGAGGGAGATCTTTGCCCAGCAGTGGGACACTGTAGATTAATAAAAAAAAGGTCAAGTAACAATCTCAAACGTAATTGATAACAGCAAGCTGATTCTAGGTATTTTAGCCTTAACACACTAGTTATTCTATGTCTACCAAACCATAATGGTCAAAATAGCTGAACTCAATAACTATAATAACACATATTTAACTTAACGACCAAGTAAACCAAAAAATATCTGCGTCCTCATCAAAAAATGTTATAAGGTGTAAAAATCCTTTTTATGGTTTTTTTTTTCAACTTTCTGGTTTTAAGATATAATTTATGTGGCACTTGACAGAGCATTGGTTATTATCTTCCATTCATCTGTGTCAGGTTGTCTTCATTTCGACAGGTTTTCGTAATCACTCTCATAACATCGGTAGGTAATTTGTCAAAACACTCATAACACACATTGAAGTTTTTGTCCATTCATTACCATCTCCTAATTTGACTTTAGGTGAAGCGTATTAACGTATACCAATTTGACTTTGCTGTTAGAAAGTTAAGGCAAACTTTAATACTGACTGAAATTGTAAGAATGTCATATTTAGTGAACTGCAAATACACATTGTAAATACGATCACATCCGTGAGATTCTTGATGAATGAAGTGTCAACAAAAATATTCAGTCTGAAAGATTTAAAGATTTGTCTGTCCTATCAACAATTTCAAACAATATATTACTGCATTTAAACTACTGTTACTGCAAGTTTGACGTTGTCTGACTTTCACGTCCGCTATAGTAAGACCACTGGGTTTTATAACTTATATAGTGTTCACTATCACGACAAAGGGACCTAATATTGATGTTAGCATAACACTGGCTCACCACTATACCGACCTCAAGTGCGGGTGCATATCCTCACATGACCTCATCCTCTCCGACATGTTCAGTGTCTGCCACCAGAATATTAGTACCGTTAACTACCCGCACCTGTGATGGTATACATAAGACAATGTACAATATAATATGTTTGACAGATACAAATATTACACCATCTTTAGTGATACCAAGGTTACCCTTTTTACTGACTTTGGGGCCCATCCGTTAACTTATATGTATTTAACATAAATCCTCCTCAATTCTGGTTCAGACTTCATAATAAATCCTATACTTTGCAATAAGCTATGGGCTTCTCAATCCTTCTTGCCCTTATAAAGATTTTATTCAACCCATTAGTCAAAAGGTATTTACACCGAATGAGTATAGTCGTATCCTAGATCTCAACACCATAACTCTTTGTACCATAGATAGATTCAATGGCTAAATGGTCAAAGACACGAGCAAAAAAGTACGCTGCATATTGTATTTCTTTATTAACGATTGTAAAAATGAGCGCACAACCATACAAGCCACTAGCACAATGTCAATAATATGACACGTGATTTTTGTTATTTAGACACAAGTTCGTTTTGTAACGTGGGAATATATTGTATGAATGGTATCCCTTAATGGAAAGAGCTACATGTATACATGTTCAAGAAACAAGTCAGTACAGTTTAGAACTTCAGTTCCAATTCAATACTTTATTTTGGCAGTTTTGCACCACAATGCTTTCAAGTATTAGAAAATCTTATAGCACTCAGGGCTGTATGAAAGACTTTTCCATTGCTCTACTTATGAAAAAAAAAAGAAAATTTTAGTAGGTACTTAGGTACCTTATTTGGTAGTGTACACATTCATTAAATATCTACCCATATTTTCTCTCTATCTCTATTGCTTTTATCATTATTTATAACTAGAATCCCTATATTAATTTTCAAACCACTAGCATCATGCGGAAGTCTCATAAAAACTTCCATCCCTTAGTTTAAAGGGTTGGCAGATAAAAGTCTTGTTTTTATTGTTGTTTGTTATACTAGCTTCAGCTTACTAGTACCATCCGAATTTTGATGATCATCAGTGAATGAGTACCTAACACAGTTACAATAAAAAAAAACTATACAACAAAATAAAAAAAAATATCGACGTTTTAAAACCCATTTTTAAAACATATTTTAGTTGTTGAATGATTTATCTTCTTAAACTGAATTTAAAAGTAGTTCTAAAGAGAAAAAACATTCGATTTATACGAGTATTAGGTTTTAAAGCTGTCTTTGAATAACGTCGACAAGTTTAATTAGTCTGCTATCGAAAACATAATATGCCGAGGAATTAGTATATCTAGGATACTATTTCTCCTCCTCTTATATTTATCCAATAATTGTCTGTAAGACATTGCAAGTAATGAGACCGCCATTTATACTTTATTAGTATTATTACTTATTTCTGTATATTATGTTGTATCGTGTACAATGAAGAAAAAATAAATAAAAATAAATCCACGAAGATTCAAAAAAACGACCTATCGGGTCCCCAGATATTTTATAATACCATACAAATTATGAAAGACAAATTGAATCATACTTTATGTTACAAATATGACAGAAAGTAACAATATATAATAAATACAGGTCTACGCTTACTTTCTATATCAGCCCATATGTGTCCCACTGCAGGGCACGGGCCTCCTCTACAATCGAAAGTACCATTGAGAGTGGTTAGGCCATATAGTCCACCACGCTGGCCTAGTGCGGGTTGGCGGACTTACATACCATAAAATTTTTATAAATCGCTATGGTATGCAGGTTTCCTCACGATGTTTTCCTTCACCGTTTTAGTGCGTGGTGATTGACTATCAATACACACATGACTACTACTACGCTTACTTTGCCATACAATAAATGGCAAAATCTGATAAAAGTCAAATGTGAATTACTTTTATAAAATCTTTAAGACACTAACGGGCAGTAATTTGACAAAAATAAATTGAGCTGAAAGTGCGAAAATGTTGTAAATTGGTGTCAAAAATAATTAAGGCTTTAATAATTTAACGTTATCGTTTTCTTAATCTGTATATTTAAAAAGGTTTATAAAAAATAAATAAGGTAGAAAATTATTTTTAACGCGAAAGGGAATGGATTTTGGTATACCTACAATATTAGGCCTTGCTGTATTTAATATCAGTGTTTCGAAAACAATCTGCCATAGGTAGTTAATTTCTTTTGTTAAACTACACTCCTTAGAGCATATTTAATCTAAGGGTCATTTGCTTCACCCAAATGTCGATGAAAAATTCACCGTACGGGTATAATGAAGGGCAAAAGCTTTTATCCTGAAAAATATCAGTCATAATAAATTTCTATTTTAAGTTATTTTTAAGGTGATTTTTACAAAAATGACTGAACGAATGACTCTTCCTATGAATTCGAAAATCACACTTTATTAACCAAACCTGAACAGCTATTAATCCATAAGGGCTAAACGTTTGGTTAAGTAAAAATGTAACCCTCTAAAGTCTTACAAGAAGATGTAGTAACCCAAAGGTGGTTACGCAGCTAAAGAGACCATGGGGTTTTTATGACCTGCTGCTTCATAGCACTTCAATTGAAGAGACAAAACTAAATTTACGTTGGGCGTGTGCAGCTAAGGTAACCACGGGGTAGTTACTAATTTCAGCGAAAAACCATCATGACGCTATTTGTGAAGGCAACTTTAAACTTTTCCACAGTTGCGACTAGCATAAGCAGCTAAGGAGAAAATAGAGTCCTTTAACCACAAGGCACACAGACAAGATACAAAGTGCAACCCTACACTGTGTCATAGTAGCATCAAGCGGAGTAACAGCCTAAATTTTTATGTAGTTTTTTTATTGCAATCGTCAAAATAAGCATGTCATTCGCATAATGTAAGCGATGCGACCACTCACAAACTGTAGCAAAATCAAACAACACCTTGAGTTACAAAGCAATGCTGGGTATTCTACTGCGCTCGCCATTCTGAGACATAAGATGTAAAGTCTCAATATGTCCAGTACTTACTCTGGCTACAATGTCCTTCAATCCGAAACATAACAGCGCATTTACACTGTGAAATTTGTTCAGAACATTGCCGTGGTGTCCAAGCAGGCCCTCACGTATGAGAGACCTACCCGTACCTTCTTTTAACTTTTTTTTTCTCTTCTTGGACCGCCAATCTTTATGAGTCAAGATACTAGCGGCAACCCTAACCTGTCGCACAGTGGCGGATAGTGAAGCGCGAGGCGGTGCCGCGAGCGTCGCCGGGCGCTATGTAGGTGAGGGTTAGATGATTTTTCTCACACTAGAAACGTACGCGCCCCGCCGGGCGCCGCCTGCCGGTACACGCACCGGTTGGGGCTTGTGCACACTAGTAGTAAACAAATTGGACGTTTCATATAAAAATAATTTACGTTTATTTTTAAGGCAGCTATAAGTAAGCGAAGTAGAGTGAGTATTACCGAATTTTATATTCTGATCATCGCTATTAATGACTGAAAAGAGGTTAGGTTTGATGAGCTATGTATAAATGGGACTATCTTCATTTGGATATTACTTACTTACTGCGTATTCAGTAGATAACGAAAATGAAGTTTTCACCGCCTTTGTTAGGCAAATTGGGGATACTAGGGGATGGCTTAAGCGATGTAGAGCATATTTTCCGGACATGAGAGTTGTGAAACACACTACACAATGAAATTATGTAGATCAATTTTTAACAATTAACCCAAATTACAAATATTGTGAAAGGCAATTATTCATAATCATACCCTTTCATCTTTGTTTTCTCATATGATACTCTACAATAACCCATCCATCTAATTAGCAAATCATATGTACTGTAACCACAGCCTTAGCAACAAACAAGTAAACATTACAAAGTACAAACAAGGTGCAAAACTTCCAACATTATCGGTAATTGATACCACGTAACGCGGGATTCCATCAGACAAAAACTTCTAACACGCCCAATGGGCGCCTGCTGGCAACGATCCCAACTTTTAAAAGTATAATTAAGTGACACATGTAATACTTGGAAGCGGCTTTTTTCTAGCATACAGCGTATGTAATTTCCAACATTTTTATATACTTACGCACAAAAATGATAAGTAAGTTAAGGTAATAGTTTCTTGATAAAATTGAGAATTGAATCGATAGACAGTGGAATTCTTATGGTTTAAATTGATGTTAATGCACAATAAACACTGGTCTGTTTTGTTTATAATTGTTGCTTTTGTGGGGAATTAAGAACATACGAAATCTGCTTACCCAGCGACACATAGTGTTTCAATGTTGTCTTTCTTAGACATTTTCATCATTGTAATTTTTCCTTGCTGGTGTTGAACATGGGCACTTATAAGAAAAATTCCATATTTAAACATAAGCATGTTATTCGAATTTTACTGTAATATGATTATCTTCAATCAGAATAAGTAGATAGGCTTAAAGTATTTCATCATCATCATCATCATCATATCAGCCACAGGAATTCCACTGCTGAACATAGGCCTCCCCCAAGAATCTCCACAATGACCTGTTGGAAGCGGCCTACATCCAGCGACTTCCTGCAAACTTAGTCAGGTCGTCCGTCCACCTTGTAGGCACTAGGCGGGCGTCCGACTAGTGCCTACTAGGCAGGTCTATCATTTATCTGGTTTTCTTAACCTGAATCCACCGGTTTGTATAAATCATAATTAATTAAAAACAACAAAATACTAATTCCCTAATAGGTCGCGGTTCTCAATCAGCGGCCTCCGACCAGGATAAAATCTAAAGTAGTTCCATAAAACACACCTGTAACTTGTGGCCAACAATGTTTCCACCGAGAATATCCCAATATGGCGGCAAATATTATCATTGGTGCAATTAACAAGTATATATTGTGTCGTGTAATGGTTTATGACTATAACTTGGCGCTTTTATGGCTGGCTACACCTTATCATTATTCATTACAGTCGACTTTATGTGTTCATTTTTCAACACTCAATACCTACGTAACCTTTTGGATCTATTACAAAAAATATCGTTTGAAATTATCAATGGATTTGTTAGGTAACCTTAGATGCTTGAATGTGTACATATAACATACGAACGTTATTATTAGCTATAAGTAGAAGTAGAACATTTTTCCAATGAGTGACATATAAATCACTTTGGGATAAATATGTCGCTAAATCTATGTTGTTGTTATATTAGATAAGTAATGATGTTACTAATTATTACATTACATACTAGTTATGTGACCAATGTTTGTAAGACCGCAAAGTCTATCATGATTCCTAATACCCACGACACACGATCAGGACTATGTATGTGACTGTTGGGTATATTTATTTCTTTATTTATAATGATACGTTTACACCAGCAATTGTAAAGGATAAAGCATCAAAATCATTGATATCAAAATGAAAATTGAATGTTCGAAATAGGTATCCCTAGTCCGAATCTACTCGTATGTTACCTAAGTTCAACACACAATTAAAGCCAATACAGTACAGTTTTATTAGTTTAATTAGTGAGTGTCATAGTCATTAATTTCATTGAAGAATTAATATTTAAAATTTATAAAATATACTCGTATATAAGAATTAAATAAATGATGTTAACGGAATTCAAGCTTAAGATAACTTTAAAAAAAAGAACATCTTTTCGTAATACAAGATTTGTATGTAGGTCCTAAGTTAAAGGGGTCTTACCCGATACAATCAGAGGCGGGGTAAACATGGTAAATAAAAAAAGAACTTTGACGGCACAATATTACTTTTAACTTAAATCTTGCTAAACAAACAAAAATGCACATTCAAATAAAACAAACTTAACACAGTTTGTAAAGAAGGTAAAAATATATTGCCAAAATTCTTTTGTTAATATAAAATATCATGACAAAGACCACCCGAAACATATTACATTACTTTTGTCATATAAAATCGTAAATTTTTCTTTCTATGCAAACAAATGGTACGGCACCTTTGGATTTACTTCTTTTACAAAGTCAAGATTTTTTAAAGGGTATTTTCGTTTTATGAACTAAATTATCATTTTATATAACTGGTATTGAGGAGACAACGGAAGCTCTGTTAAACTCGTTATTACCTGACGATTCGGTTGAAAATGACACAGTATATCATAATCACATTAGGTCGTGGGCAGCTGAATTGCCAAATTCTTCAATTTCGAGTCTTCCAACGTTTGACGAATTTATTAACATTGTTAGATCATTGCCTATTAATAAAGCCTCCGGTGAGGAAAAAATATCTAATAGACTGATTAAAGAAGCGTGCAAATCTGCCGGTGATGCCGTATTAGCCGTTTTTAATCGATGTATTGTTGAGGGTGTATTTCCGCGCGTATGGCGTTTTGGTTTTATACGAATAATACCTAAAGGAGGGGATAAATCCCCTCAAGATCCTAAATCATACAGACCCATTACGCTCTTGCCGTCATGAGGAAAACTCCTCGAACGCCTTATTGTTCCTCGACTGTTACCGGGAGGTCCAACTTTCCACGAGAAGCAGTTCGGGTTTACTATCGGTAAATCGACCGTAGACGCGGCGATATCGGTCTGTAGGGCGGTGAGCACATCTGAACACAAGTATGTACTTGGTATCTTTCTTGACATTTCCGGTGCATTCGATAATGCCTGGTGGCCAATGCTGCTTCTTAAATTGAAAATACGAGGTTGCTTTAGGAATATTTATTCGCTTATTTACTCGTATTTCTTGCATGGAACAACTAAATTAAAACTTGGCCACCATGCCGTGTCAAAGCCACTTACAATGGGCTGCCCACAGGGCTCGGTTCTAGGTCCATATTTGTGGAATTTTGGCTTTGACGACTTCTTGTCTATTCCCTTACTATTAGGATGCTCACTAACGGGCTATGCTGACGATGGCCTCTTACTTATACAGTCTAATAGTAGGTCGGGACTAGAAAGTATGGCTGAAACGTGTTTAAAATTAATATCTGAATGGGGTGACCGAAATCGCTTAAAGTTTGCACCACAAAAAACGTTCCAATTACTTCTTAAAGGGATCTTAAAATCGCCACCACGTATTAAGTTTAATTATACAACTGTCAAGCGAAGGGAATCTTTTTGCAATCTTGGCTTATTTTTGGAAAGGAATTTTTCTTTTCTTGAGCATATTAAGAACGTCGGGGAAAAATCGAAAAGGAACTTTTTCGCTTTGACAAGAATATCGACATCAACGTGGGGATTATCTTTTAATACATTAAAAATCATCTATGGAGCAACTTACTTAGGGTGTATATGTTATGGATCCCCCGTATGGGCTGATAGGGCTACTATCGGTGCTGTGCGAAGAAAACTGCTCCAGAGCCAACGTTTGGCGTTGATATTCTTGTGTAAGGCATATAGAACTGTTAGTACCGAAGCATTGCCTGTCCTGGCGGGTGTACTTCCAGTCGATCTGGAGGTGCAACGTCGCGCCGCCATGTATTACTCTACTAGGGAGAATATGGATAAAAGATTTTTAACTCCACGTGAACTTTTAAAAGTTGACTGATTATTTAAACCGCTTTCAGTAGTATATAGCGAACTATTAGATGAATGGCAAAATAGATGGGAGGTATCTTTGAAGGGACGTCATTTATATCAATATTTTCCTTGCGTGCGTGATCGTTTGACAAAGACTTGGCTAGATGTCGATTATTGCGTATCACAGTTCCTTACGGGCCATGGTAACTTTAAGTCTAAACTGTACTCTTTTAAGCTCGTTGATTCGCCTGCATGCCCATGTTCAACACCTAATTGCGAGTATGAACAGTCCGCGCATCATATACTTTGGGAGTGTAGTATTTGGCAAAATGAGCGTAAAATCATGTTTGATAATATGCAGATATCATCCGGAGTCGTATACTACATGGACCTAGTGGAGACTAGGACGAATTTCCGTGCTTTCCGGCGTTTTTGCCATACCTATTACTGGAATCAAGTATAACAGCTCACACAATAGGTCCCATTTAAATGTAATAATGAATTCCGTGCAGCGTATGCGATGAAAGACATTTTATGGCTAATTTTTTTACACCTTCGGTTGGTTTTAATAGGAATTTCTAAAGATTTCTATAGTAATCTAGTACTCAATATAACCTATGTTACTCAGGGATAATGTAGCTTTCTAATGAAAAAAGAATTATTAAAATCGGTCTAGTACTTTTTGAGTTTATTCGTTACATACAAAAATACAAATCTTTCCTCTTTATAATATTAGTGTAGAAAATGCTTAAAAGTTTGACTCCATTATTACGGAATATAAACAACGGTATTAAGTGTTAGATCGCTTTTACTAAATATTTCTATCCATTATTCAATAATAGGAACTTAAAGTCATTAATTAAACTGATTTATTTTTATAATTATACCATCACCACAAAAAAGAAAACATTATCACAGGCAAAAACTCAAAACATAACGAATTAAAATAGAAAATAAAAATTAAAACAGTAAAATTCGATACTGTTATTAGCATGTGAGGTCTTTCTGTAGCCGTGATTAACAGCCTACACTGCTTATTATAGCTTGACTACTACGACAGCCTTCGCGTATCAAAGGTCTCTAATTTTACAATTTGTCACCCGCCCACTGACTGATGCTCCAATTCTATCATAAATAAACCTACATCAGTTAATGATATGTTTTGGATTCATCAGTGAAATAAAGCGTCTAAATCTGTATCTGTATCTGTATCAGCTCATATACGTCCCACTGCAGGGCACGGGCCTACTCTACAATCGAGAGTACGGTTGAGAGTGGTTAGGCCACTAACCACAAGCGTAATTATAAGTGTCTAAATAAGACGAAGTAAATGGGCAAGTAGTTTATATCAACCCATATACGCCCCACTACAGGACGTGTGCCTTCTCTACAATAGAGACGACGATTATGAGGGGCTAGGTACGATATAGTCCACTACGCTGGCCTAGTGCGGGTTGGCGGATTTTACATATGTAGGTATGTACATATCATAGAAATTTTTATAAATCGCTATGGTGTGCAGGTAACCTCACGATGTTTCCTTACTGTTATTGTGCGTGTTGATTTTCTGATTTACTGTTAATAAACAAGAGTCAGAGATGTGCTAGGGGTTTGAACCCGCGACTACGTTGGACATGTGGGCAGCCGCGCCAAGCCCTAGTTAGATTCGCCCTTTAATGTACTAATTACTTATAGGCTGATAAAATTAAGCTCAATCATAGAGGCACGAATGTTTATGAATAGTATGTTTGAAAACAGTACTAAATAGGTAAACAGAACGTAAGAAACAAAAACAAGAGTCCCCGAAACAGATTAGTATAAATAACAACCCTCTACCAAGTATAAATAGATTTATATAAATACTTTCTTCGCTCCTACCACAAAAACGAAGGCGCGTGCGCGAAGTTTTCGAAGTGCGTTAAGTAGCGCGGTGCGCAGTCGCCGGCCCACGGCGCCGCCCGCGCATTTCGGCACAGCTCTCAAAAATGTCGTTCCGTTGCACGCGACACGTCCGACCTTGAGCTTAGCAAAACCTCCCACACTGTTAACGCATAATTTTACTTTTAACAATTTACATTATTAATCTACCGTGTGAATTATGAATCATTTCAAAGATGGGTTATTACGACGTGCTCGTCTTGAAATTACGATTAATACCTAGTTATTAGTTTATTCATGCACGTTGACATAAATTATTATTGGTCCATTTACAATATTAAAATTGTGCTATGATGGTATATTGCAAAGGAAAACCAAGAAATTATTTATTCATGAAATTAAGAAACTTAAAATTATATCTACCAAGGTACCTACATTATCAGAGCCAATCGCCTTAACTAAGCCAGATCATTTCCACACGACTCTTTGTGATAATATTAGTGTACCTATAACCTAATGTAAAATAACGAAAACTAAATATCTTGCCAAAGAATATGATGGTAACTACATTAATTGCCTCAAAATGTATGGCTGTCATCATAGTACATAAATAAACTGAACTTAAAAAACTGGCTCCAAATTTCTTTCATGCATTTTATCCAGTAGTGTAGATTATAACCTACAGCCTATAAATATATAACGTACAGCCTTCGATCTCGGAGCACCTATGCGCTCGTCATCCTGAGACATAAGACGTTAAGTCTCAATATGTCCAGTTATTCCAGTTATTCTGGCTACAATATCCTTCAACCCGAAACACAACAGTGCATTTAAAATGTTGTTTGGCGGGAGAAATAGACTTTGCGGTGGTACATTTGTACCCAGGCGGCCTCTCACATATGAGAGACCTACCACCTGTATTGTGAAGGTTCTATTCTGGTCACAACCGTTCCTTGCTGAACACGAGTCACGAGTCACGAGAGGGTTTAGGCCTTAGTAATCATATTTTTTGTGTATATAATTAGAGAATCCGATAAACTTTGTTTCGGATCTGGTTTTCAAAGATCAAAAAGTTCCATTAAGATTTTTACACCCACGGCACAAGACTCTTCAAATCACCTCATATTTATTTAGGTCTCCTTTTTATAAAATGAGTCGTACATTTCTGTTTATTGAGTAAATAAATTATAAATGTATATTTCAGCAGTAACTAGTAGTCCTTCGCCCACTAATTTAATGTGAAACCGCGTTTTGTTTTGTCAAGTAACATAGTAATCGAGCTATTTGTGTCAACGTGTTTCTGAGCTTGATATATAAATATTTTTTCCTTTTAATGACTCACTTATTTTAATTACTCAGTACTTTATGTAGTGTTTTTATTTTGTTATACATCATTGTTAACGAGCGTTCATTAATGCCTTTCTGTGTTTTAAAATAGTTATTGGTAATCAATTATATCGGCAACAATTGTTGAAGAATTTTACGAGCTATTGTTAGCGTTGCATGTCACAAAATCTTTTGTCTTAATTCTCCAGAACAAGAAGGCAGCTATGCCTCAGCTGATATTACATAACATGGCATTGTGGGGTTGCATTTTGAAAGTTTTATCATTCTTATAGAAGTCTATGGATCCTGAAATCCGCTTTAGCCATGACTTTAAAAACACCAATAGTTGTTACCAATAATTAGACTATTATCCATAATATTTTGTTATACTGATAAGTTTTAAGAATATGAAATGTGTTTGTCAACTCAGTATTGTATGCATTTTAAAAGACAACGTTACCGTATTTTACAACTGCCCAGACACGAGGGTTTTTTGTGTAATGACACAGATTCGTCATTCTTTCTTTAGATAATCTTTCCTTACGAATAACACGCTGTCATAATTCATCCCAATCTTTCAAATCACAGCAGACGTGGTTAGCATTCGTATATCTTTTGAATTGTCGACTCTCAATTGGGTCGATATATCAAAAGCCACAATAAATACAAAATTAGCTCCATTCCATAGCAACCTCAGCTCAGATACCCTGTATGGAATGGAGCGCTCTCAATTTGGCAATGCTATAGTTTAATCAAACCAAGAGCCGATCTCTGACGGACGGGTTTATGCATAGCTGTCAACGTTACCGAAATAATGTGATTCGCAGATCCCGGCTCGGTCATGATATATCATGAATTCATGCGCCTGTCACGGCCGTTTATGGGGGGATAGCAATCTGTTTATCCCGTAACTGGTAGGTCGAGATTCAACGGCATGGTTGCGTGTTGCATAAGTGCATTTTTACCTAACGCACTAATGTAGAGATATGCCCCGTTTTGGCGTGTTATTTAATTACTTGTCCTTCGACTGCCATTCACATAATCGCTGAATGTGAAATCTATATTTATGTGATACTGGTTTACGCACTCGTCGTTTTCAATTTAAGTAAATCGTACTGGGAATTTTATTTTACTTTTGCTGTATTCTTGAGTATTTTTAAATGTTGTAAACCGTGATGTCTTGGGTACAATTCGTATAGCAGGCTTACTAGAAAATATTCCAGTCAGAAACCAATGGTTAATCCCTTCAACGTGCAAAATTATTATGCACCGAGCCCACGTAAGAGTCGCTTGGACAGGTAAAAAATTCGACCCTAGAGCAGTAAACCTATCAATATATGATACTTAAAAAAATAACGTTTTCAAGCAAGTCCTACTTGATGATGTTGAGTGCAAGAGATGATCGTGTATATCTAGTTTCTGAGCTGCAGTGGCACACTTTTGTCCCATGATTTTTTACGAATATAATAAAATTTTCGGAAACACCAAGTAGGCGATACCATAGTCTATAAACCATATTTACTTCTGCATCAGCCCATATACGTCCCACTGCATGGCACCGGTCTTCTCTACAATCTAAAGTACTACGATTGAAAGTGGTTATAAACCTTATATTTTCATAATTGATAATATAGGTTGATAAGCATATTTAAGTGTTAAAGATTTTACGAATCACTCTGCCTTGGGATGACACCAATTTCACCAAATTTGCATACCAAAAATTATAAAGAATAAGATATAACAACGGGGTCAGTTACCGAAAATCAAATTAAAATTACCGCCGTAATCTTAAGTTGATAAGTTGATTTTTTTACATACAAATTATGAAAGCCGTTGAAACAAAAGTGGTGGATTTAATATGCGTAATTACGATTATAGCGGCGTCAGCATTGAATTAATTCCGGATATGGTGTTGGTATTTCATGGACTCAGAAGAAATTCAATAATATACTTATGGCTTGTATAAGGGTCTTGCAAAATCCTCATTTATTTGTTTAATTTGCCACAAATTATACGATATAAAACGTTGTTGCATTAGATCATCAATTGTTTCATATATCTCCAAAGCATGCTATTATAATTTTAGTATTACTCTCATTTCCAACAGCAATAATAACAAATGCTTTAGGTATCTACTTCTTTAAGTCCATTATTTATATAGTAAAATAAAAGACAAGATAAACAAATTGTGTGATGGAGTATCATGGTGTACCTTCGAAGTACCTAACATACTCGTATAGGTAGATACTACCTAAAACATTTATTGAAAAAAGATAGAAGATAAGGTAAGAAGATTTTAAACCATACATTTTTTTGCCATATGTCAAATCTAATTTACAAAAAGGATTATGCTAGCTGCTTAAAACAATCATGGTCAATACTTAATTGAGGAGGCCTACGTCCAGTAGCTGATGACTCGACATAATATAGCTAAAAATACATAAACTGTGCGATTGAAAGCTATAAAATCTCGGCGATCGCGTATGATATTAATTGTAGTGAGCTCAGCCATCTTCCTGTCGAGTTGAAGAACAATGAGATATAAACCCGCGTGGGCAACCATAGGCGGTTCCACATTACTTACAAACACAAAGTCCCATTTGGGCTGACATTTCCTTCGGCGGAGTACCTTGTCTCAACAAACGGACGGGCCCACGCTTCCGACCTATTATTTTACGTAAGTAATCATTCCGCATGGTTGAATAACTTGGTCAATACACTTACGAAATTGCGATGTTGTTTTTGAGCTTCTGTTGCTCAAAGGTTTGAAAACTCTTGTTTTTATTGTGGCAAAAACATCTCCCTTCCTTTTTGACTCTTCGTATCTTATCCTTCCCGTTCACCTCTCGATTTGATGAGCTGGTAACATATCCAAGATCCAAGCGTTGTGAATGTTCATGGACGGCAGTGATCCCTTACTATTGGGACATGTTTGCTAGTTTTCTGATCTATAGACTATGATACAATAAAAAGGAAATAGTCTTTAAATGAATAATGCGGTGTCAATCAATTGGATATATTTATTCCGGTGATAAAAGTAAGTCTTCGCCGACCAGGGTAATATGAAGGGTTAGTTTTTCTAGTCTAGTTATTGCTTTTACAGTTAAATGAAGACTTTATAAACCGCATAATATGTTATTATATTAGTTTATTTTTCCAAAACCATCTAATGTTATATAATAAAACAGTAACAGACTTGGAGTATTTTTGTATCATGATTGGTTTCCAAAATTAATTCGTATCTTATAACAATAACAAATTTTAAAAGCGTCTCTGTATAGTTAGGTATCATTGATGTATGGAAAATGCTCTCATACTGAGTCCATGAAGGCCGTAGGTTCGGTGACAAGATTGGGTGGAAGTTCATCATATTATTAGGCGTTACGAAACTAAAGTTTTATGTATGTATGTACTCGTATACATGATACATAATATAAGACCGCCAATTGTACTTTTTTATATATGTGATTTCTGTTTGTATTTGTATTCCTTTTTTGTGCAATAAAGTGTAAATAAATAAATACATCATATTTGTATTTATGGCCTGCTTCGCTGGCGTAGTTGTACTACGTAACGGTTACAAAGCTGAGGACTCAGGTTCGAATTCCAGGTCGGGCAAAGTGATATTGGATGTTATCATGTTTCTAATCATGATTTTCCGGAGACAGGAATTTGTGCCCGATATGGCGGTAGGCTCGCCCCCTAGCACATTGTGGGACGTTCCGTCCCATACAAGGCGAAATGTGGTTATCCTGGTTACACCTCGGCCTATCCCTTTTGGGAAAAAGGAGTTTTTGTATGTCTGTATCTATGTATATTGATGTATTTTTAAAATGTGTGTGATATACTATTCCGTGTTAGCTTCTATCCTTTACAATTTAGACTGCCCCTATTTATTCTTTTATTAAATCTATACCATGGTTGTCTGTAAGATACTGCCTTTGAGCGATAAGACCACATTTGTACTTTTTTTTATTTGTTTTTTTTTTTTTTCGTTTTATTCGGGTGCAATAAATTATAAAGTATATAATAAAATAAATAAATAAAGTTCAGTTGGCTAAATATGTTTAATCTGGTAGAATCGCTGCCATTGTCTATTGGCATATTCAGATGATAAAATATTTTCAGTTTGCTATTTTCAGCTTTGTGGTCTTCTATCAAATGGACCTACACTAGATTATAAGTAGATAACGGGCTAAAAATTGGCAAGAGAAATAAGAGCACAAATAAGAATGTGGTCTTATTTGATTTTAGTATGATCAAAAACATAATGAATCTTAATTTAAAGCAATAAGATTTATTGTTACCTGAAGTTGATTATAACTTAAGACTTTGCTACATCTCGTAGTTCGAAATTCAAATGTATAGGTAAGTATAAGCAACATCGGTCACTTTTGGTGTGCTTTTGGCGTGTGATTTTGTTCCGCATCAACTATACCGGGTATCTCAAGACTGCTACCGAAAACGAAGCCGGGTGGTAGTTTTAGTGACTACAAACACAATGCAACCAAAATTTTCGCAAAGAAACGCGACAATTATTTTTTATGTTTTTTTAAATATCGTCATTTTTGGGTGGTAAATCCATAGTTTTTGCGAAAATAAAAATTTTAACACTTTTATACCATAGATTATTTATAAATAAAAGGATATACACTATTATTTTAGGAAAAAAATGTATTTACCACCTAAAAATGGTCATAGGAAAAAAATAACAAAAAAGAATTGTCGCTGTTTTTTGCAACTTTTTCTGTTGCATTGTGTCTGAAGTCGCCAAAAACTACCACCCGGCTTCGTTTTCGGTAGCAGTCTTGATATACCCTGTATATTTGATCGAAGTGTGTGATAGAACGTTACCATTTGCTTTGGTTTCTGGTATTGTCGATTTTACAAATGCCAATATCAACGCGGCTGATAGAGACGGAAATAAAACTATACGGGGAAGGAAAACTAAAACAAGGAATTGATTTGTCATAGCAATGGGTTGCAAATTTGGTTGCAAATTACAATTATTTGAGATGCCTGCATTCGTCATCATCATGTTTAGATTCTAAAAAAATCATAAAATAAATTTTGGACCTAAATTATAGGTAATTTTCGGCAATTCATTTATGCGACTTGGTAGTATCAGCTTTAGTAATAAAATTGTCATAAGAATTATATCTAAAATTTTAATATATGACCCGTGTTTAACAGCCTCCGAGCTCCGCGCCGCAGTTTGATTGGACGCCGCGCCGGCTGTAAAACGTAAAGTCTCGGGTTCGATCTCCGCACCGAGACAAATATTGTATGATCCACAAGTGTTTGTTTCGGGTTTGAGCGTTTGTGTGATCGAAAAAATCCTCGGAGTTTCTGATACCCACGACAAAAATCTCGATCTTAGTGTGGGGTCAGGACTATGTACTGTTGGGTGTATTAAATAAATAAACAAATAATACATCTTTTTTTATATACCCTTATTGATATAGCGCGTAAGGGTTATATCCTCGTAGCCCTGGGTTTAAGTCTTAAGTCGTACAATCCAATCAATATGTCCTAAATAATTCCGTTTGAATAATTTCAACTATACGTGAGAAATGAGATTGAAGTGTCTGGTACCGCGATAAGCTTACCATCATCACGTCTTGGGATGTAATTATACTCGAAGAAAAATTTGGCATCTAAACTGACATGCCAAATGTACTAGACTTGACTAACTGATACATAAACTATGCTTTAGAAGTTACTTGTAAACATAACTTAGCAGAGGGATATACATAGATTACATAAAGTAAACATGACCTACATGGACAAATATCCATCATTAAACGTTGAAGAAATATCTAGAATACTACTTTTAAATTATTCTGCGGCGCCACATAATTGGTTGGTAATTCTTTTTTTATAACCTTCGCAATGAATATTTATTTAGTGCCCTTAAATAAATAAGTTTGGTAGTTTAGAATATTGTGTATCAAGTTGAAAAATACATTTGCTTGCAATCTGTTTTTTGCGAGAGTTATTTGTTTACAATAATTAATTATTATTTACTAGAATACTCGTAATATTTGGGGATATGTTTCAAAGTTATTTTTGTTTGCTTAGTGTTAGTATAAATATACACACGCATTAGTTAATTGATAAAACGTTTTTTACTCTACATTAAATTATTATATTTTCCATTAACTTGCAATATTAACAAAAAATACGAAGTTAAAATTGACACACAACAAAAACGTCAACAATTATAAATTTATTAAAAATAATAAATAAAACATTTCAAAAATATACAAATTAAAACATCATTAATTAAAGTATGGCAATGAGGAAGATTTGTGTACCTAATTAGAGAGCAGTCCGCGTCACACACATCACACACTACGCGAAAGTCCTGTCAATGTACTCGCAGTCGAACTCCGCGAAGAACGAGTCGAACGGCGACAGCGAGTCCTCGGCGAACTCCGACGGCGTCTCCCGGTCCAGCTCCGTGGAGAACTCCGACAGCTCGGAGCACAGCGGCGACGGCCAGCGCTCCGGCCGCGACTCCCGCGAGGGACTCGTCTCCCTCAGCGCTGCAGACAGGGCCGTTATGTATCGCATCGCCAGTCTCAGCGTGGTGATCTTGGTGAGTTTCTCGCAGGGCATGGGCGTGCCGGTGATGGCTGAGGCGGGCACGGCGCGCCTGAGCGTCTCGAAAGCGCGGTTGATCTCTCTCATTCTGCTGCGTTCCCGCGCGTTGGCAGTTTTTCTCCGGTACTTGCTGAGCGGCTGTGGCTCGCGACGGGCGCGAGGCTCGCGACAGCGCGCGGCGCGCGGCCGCAGCTGGTACTTGTCGTGGTCGGGCATGGAGTGAGCCGCCGGGCGCCGCGCGGCCGCCCCACGCGTTCATGCCGCCCGCGCACGGATTCCGCTTGAAAAATACGTTCACTCCGCCCACTTGCCCCGCTCCGTTCATGTACAGTTGCGAGGTTAATTGTTTTATGTTCCAGGATTTATTTTTATTGATACAAAGAGGATTTATACAAGTTCATAAAATATATTGTGATGTCTCGTCCGCAAAACGCTTGTAATAATATTCGAAACTTGTGGAGTTATTTTTGGAATCCTGTTTTTTTCTGGTTACATTAATTGAAAATAAACATTGGGTGCGTATTTATTTTTCGAATATTGTTGGCACATTTTAGAAGCGCCTAACCAATTACAATTGGATAATAATTAGATTTTTATTGACATTATTTTTTTACTACCAATATTTGAAAATACCCAGGTCCTTATATTTTATCTAATTCATTGAATACCAATTAATAATGGATTAAAAACCTTGTAAATGCGATCCATATTGCCGTTAGGTTCATCTTACATTACATAGTAAGAAATAAAAGGTACCTATCATAATAATTTTCTTCACGAATGTATTCAACTACGTTGAATGAAGAAACAGTAAGTCACTAACTAACTAGTGATCTTGCTACAAAGGCAATCATTTTAATCCGATTTGCATATCGAATACGGCATTTCCGCTCAAAAGGTTGCCGTGGATGGCTAATTGTTTACCGACCTTACATAAGACTCGATCTTTACCAAGCGTGGGTTCCACACATGAAATAATGTGTAGGCGCTTTTCGATGTCGCAAAAAGAACATTAGGTGGATAAAGTAATGATATAAAAGCATTAAATTTTAAGCATCATAAAATTTTCTGTACGACCATTAAAAACAGTCCAATAAAACAGTTTGTACTTGTTTTGATAAATCTACTAGTAAATATTTCAAGCTACTGCATACGTGTATTACTAGTCTTTAATTATAACTACTTTGAATAATTTTACGAAATATTAGTACCCAATTCAAAATACCTGTTTTCTACCCATTCCAACTACGCCCTGCAGTATACAGATGGTATAAAATAAAATAAAATAAAAATAGCCTTTATTCTACCACAATTTACAATCATTAGGATTACATAAATTATTAATACTATACAATTCTTATTGATATATTTTATTTAGTATGAATAGAATTTAACTTTATATTTATTACATTAGTTATAAAAAAGTAAATATATTTATTATAATTTATTTTACTTTATTGTGGAAGTCGCCTCCTTGGCGTAGGCCTCCCCCAATTGCCTCCATTTATCCCTATCTCTAGCTTGTGTCCTCCAGTCTCCTCCACATCTCTCTTTGAATACATCTTCCCATCGTTTCCTTGGCCTGCCTCTGTGCCTTTGACCATCTCTGGGTACCCACTCCGATATCTTCCTTGCCCATCTATCTTTCTCCATTCTACAAACATGTCCAGCCCAGTTCCATTTCAAATTTCTTAGCTTTTCTCGTATATCTGTTATTTTTGTTTTTTTCCTAATTATTTCGTTGTTTATCTTATCATAGAGTTTTATGCCCAACATGCTTCTTTCCATTTTCCTTTGGTGTATTGCTAGTTTGTCTTCATCTTTTTTACGTAAAGCCCATGTTTGGCAACCGTATGTTAGACAGGGAAGGGGTACTATGTCGTATAACCTACTTTTTATGTCAGTATGGATGTCTTTATTTTTTACAATTTCTTTTAAGCTCCAGTACTTTCTCCATGTAATTGCAATTCTTCTGTTTATTTCATTTACTGTCAGGTCTGTAAACGAGATTATTTGCCCCAAATATACATAATCGTTCACATACTCGATGGGTTCCCCGTTCACCTTTACTATCTCTTTATCTCCATTGGTAATAATTTTCGTCTTCGCCGTATTGAGTGACAAACCAACTTTTCTACTCTCTTTTTCCAACTCGTTAACCATGATTTCTAGTTGAGTGCTCTCTTCTGCAAAAACTGCTATATCATCAGCGAACCGCAAGTGACTCAGATACTCTCCATTGATTTTTATTCCTCTGGTTTCCCAATCGATATTCCTAAATACCATCTCTAAAACTGCCGAGAATATCTTGGGTGACAAGGGATCGCCCTGTCTTACTCCTTTCTGTATCGGGAATTCCAATCCTTCTCTTTCGAATTTTATTTTAGCTGTGCTTTTGGAGTAGACGTTATGAAGTAGTTCGATATATCTGTTATGAATGTTTTGTTTGTTTAATGCTTTCCAGATAGCAGGGTGTTCCAGGGAGTCGAAGACTTTAGTATAATCTATAAAACATATGTACAAAGTCTTCCCGTATTCTTTTGTTTTCTCTATTAGTTGTGTAACAACGAAGATGTGATCAATAGTTGAAAAGTTTTTACGGAATCCCGCTTGTTCTGGTGGTTGATTCTCATCTAAAGTCTTCGTTAGTCGGTTCAAGATTATTTTGGAGAAAACTTTATACATATTACTCGTGAGACTGATGGGCCTATAGTTGTTTAAGTCATCTCTATCTCCTTTTTTGTGTAATAGACTGATAATAGATTTTGACCATTGTTGAGGGGTATTACTTGTTTTCAGTATATTATTAAACATTGTTCCTGAAGGTTCCTGCATTAGTTCTGATAGAGACTTGAGTAGTTCGTTTGTTATGTTATCTTCCCCAGGTGTTTTGTCATTTTTTTGTGTTTTAATAGCATAATCTATCTCAGAATATAATATTTCGGGTAATATGTCGTTATTTTGGTTTTTCTGTTCATATAATTCAAAACTTGTATTTATTATTTGTGTGGAGTAGAGCTTTTGATAAAAGTTTGTGGCTTCTTCTAATATTTCGGGCCTTCTATATATGTTTTTACCGTCTTTATTTTTTAAATTTGCTGTCCATTTTGATGACGTTTTAAGCTCCTTGTATGCTTTTTTGATAGCTCCTGCTCTATTTGTGTATTTTTCAAAAGTTACGCTTCTATGAGCTTTAGTGTTCTTTGAGATCTCTCTGTTGATTTGTTTACTTATTTGTGCGATCGTTTTTTTAGTTTCTTTGGTTCTTCTTCCGGTGTATAGTTCTTTTCTTCTCTCTAGTAAACTTTTTATCTCGTCGGTGAGTAAGGTTTTCTTTGTGTTCTTCACTCTTGGTAGTTGAGTTATAAGGTCGTTCAGAACTTCTTCAAAGTTGTTGTATTGAGTCTGTGTATCATATGATTTCTCCATTGCGGCTATAAACTTTTCTTTCCAATATTTCATATTCTCGCTTGTTAATAGACATGGCTCTTTAGTTTGTATCTTTTGCTTTTTAAAAACTCTTTTGTTTTTTGCTCCACCTGTATATACTTTACATCTTATCATTCTGTGATGTGTATTAAAGTTTAGATTTTGTATAATGTTGAAGTTATGTATTATGACATTGGGGTTTGCAAGAATATAGTCTATTTCTATGCGGCATATGCCGTTTGGAGACTGCCAAGTCCATTTTTTGTTTGGTCTAATTTTGTAAATACTATTTGCAAATTTTAGGTTTTTTCAAGAGCAAATTCTACTAGCCTTTGACCATGTGCTGTTCTTTTCCCATGGGTGTATTTACCGAATATTAGTTCTTCACCTTGAATTGCTTCGCCGACCTGGGCATTAAAATCGCCCATTACTATTAGTGATTTTGTGTTTATCGTTTCCAATGCACCGTCCAATGTTTCATAAAATCTGTTTAATTCGTCATCTGTACATTTTGCGGTAGGTGCATAGGCTTGAATTATAGATAAAACTGTGTTGTTCGGCAGGATTATTTCTAGAGATGCCATTCTTTCTGAATAGGATTTAAAACAAACGATACTTTCTTTCAGATGTCGTTTCACCAGAAATCCGACACCATATTGTCCGTTGATACACTTTGTATGATACAAAATAAATTCTGAATACTCGTCTATTTCTTCATACGCTCTCCTTGTTTCACACAACCCAATTACATCCCATTTTAAATCTTTAATAGCGTAGTTGAGCTCAACGATTCTGGCATCAGATAGCAATGTTCTTACGTTCAGGCTCGCAATGTATAAATAACTTGATCCTGGATATTTGGTTTTGTTTGGGGGGTTATCGTCTACATCCTCCACTAATATACAGATGGTAGCTGGTGTTTATTGTACAGGTCTATGAGCTATCCTAATAATATGCACCAGCCATCCCTCATGACTGTCATATTTTAGCATAAGCACTTTTGATTTAAGTAAACATTGTATTTGTTACATAGGTTATGTTAAGATTTAATAAATGATTTTTATTATTATGATTTTGAGTACCTATAGGTATGCCATTTAAATGTAATATTGTTGTCTTCAATACAATATTATAGTTATTGTCTTTCAGGAATACCTATTTAAAATATTATGGACTTATATAAATAATTGAAAATGTTTGAAATTCACATGAATAACTAAATAAAGAGAAAGGGAGACTGTTGAAGTAGCATTACTTTCGCTTATATCTTAGAAGAAAAATAAACGGGATGAATGGCGGGAAAAGGAAATTGTTTTTGAACATTTATTTTATGCTCTTTAACTAACTCGGAGATGGATTTACAGTGTCAGTTATTATTATATTTGGAAAAACGACACCATTTAACCGCCATGAAATATGAGTGCACAAAGTTCTTAGAACACTTAACTGGCGCTACTATTGTTAAGTTTCCTCCAATGAGATATTTATTCGAAATTGATGTAATGGATCTCCTTGATAAGTTTCCTGAAACTGGATTTATTTTGTTAGATGAGCCTTACAAGTTTCAATACATGTGTAACGAAATCTTATTTGCATGTATCAGATCTATCGATGATGACTATAAAGAAAACATTAAAATCTCACAAGTTGGCGTAATAATTAGATTAAAATGTTTATCTCAGCTTATGCTTCCATCGAATCCCCTAATACATAAAGGTTTGTCATTGTTTGAGGGATTACTTCTAGCCATTTCAAAACCAGAAAGCTATGCTTTCCATACAGTTTGGTCTTGTCCTGAGGAATGTGATGGAAATGAGGTAATTTTTCGCTACATACCGAAGGCGCCTCCAAGATGTTATGTTTGTAGAAGTGTGCTCTTTGAAAATTGCGGCTTAAAGAGATGCGGAGAGCAGGTTTCTATTACAGTCAAGTTAGAGAACGAATTACTTTCTAAAATATTGATAGTACGTGATGATCTGATTCCCAAATTAAAACTAGGCGCAAGATATATATTTCATACGGTTGCCGGTAAGAGACAGATGATTGTTTGGAGCATGGAATTGATTATTCCTTTGAAAGCACCGATCACGTGTCGATATCCAAGCGATATTGGAGATTTGTATGACGCTTGCGGAGGCGTAACTTGGAAATTCATCTACTGCCTAGCGTCAACTATAGGAGTTCATGTATGTCCTTTAAATTGTTTCATGAACTTAAAGATAAGTCTTTTATTGAGCCTAACGAGTGTGAAAGCCAATGTTTTGACCGGTTCCAGTATAATACATATAATAGCAGCAAATCTAGATAGCAGGTTTGTGGGAGATATTATGCAAGTAGCAGCGGGGTTAGCAGATAGATCAATCTTTATAGGCACGCATAACACCTCAATTTCGACTGCTTTAATAGCTAGTTCCGGTGGAATTTGTATTATGCCGCTACCTCTTCAAATTTACAACCAAAAGCAGCTTTCGTCGGTACTTTCTGCTATAGAAATGGGAGAAATTGTAACAGACGTTGGTAAAACTAAAATGCAGTGCGCCGTTTGGGCCCAGGGCATGGATCACAAAAAAGGCTCTCTTCATAACGTCATTACAGTTTTCGGCAATGTATGTCGAGGTGATTACGGAGAGTCCAACGATGAAATTATAGAGTTCATTCTACAAAATGCCACTGAACCATCAGAGTCAAATAAAGAAGAGAAACAAGCTTTAAAATACATAGGAGATTATATAAATATTGTTTCTGGTATAGATGTAATTTTGAGTTATGAAACGGAGAAATTACTAAGAGAATATTTTTTAGCTGCCCGTAAAGAGAGTCCTAGGGGAGTATCAGTTGCTTGTATGGCAGGGCTGGTAGCTACAAGTCTTACATCAGCAAGACTCTGCCGTAGAAGTACTTCTAATATAGATGATGCTGTGTTTGCTATTTGGCTGCATGTGGCCGGCTGTCCAGAACCCAGATTCGCTCCAGATGAATACCTCGATACTCCAGCCGATATAAAGAAATTAGAGAAACTTATGCACAACTTCAAAGTATGGTTGGACCAGTTCATTAGCAGATAGTTTCACATTTTCCTGTTAATACTGTATTTAGTGACTCATTTTTACAAGAGAGATATTGTTTCTTAGAAGGTGTTTTATTTGTAGATTTGTAAACGGAATATAAAAGACATGAATGCAAATTAATGTTTTATTAAAAGATGTTATAATAATTAACATTTTCATACACAACTTGACTAGACACAAACAAATCTCAGCTTTAACTTTTTTAATAAATTCTGGTTATAACGTAAATACCTTAATTTGATTAGCACCAATAAAACTCAATCCAATATTATTTTAAATAGGTCCTAAACGACCATTCGTTTTATGTAAATAATAAATCTAAATTGTATATACATATTTTTTTTCTTAATCCTGTAAACCCCTACATGAACTATTTGTAACAAAAATCTTTAGTACTTCAATCCTTTTATTCTTTCTCTAACTTAACGTACATATTGCTATATTAATTAAGAATCGCCATTTTTAGTAAGTAATTATTTCCTTATAGCACTTGTCTAGTATACTTTCGTAAGATACCAAGAATGGGCTGCTGATTGCACAAATTATATCAAGAACAATTTATTTTTGCATTTGTTGTTGAGTGTCGTTGTTATCTTTCCGCGAAACTTCTTGTCTATATACTAGATTATTTGTAAACATGCTTGGCTGATTATTTTGATGAAAGAAAGTTTGCAACAAAGATAACAACTTAGTATTTATTAACTCATTAAACTGGATATCATGGTTTGGAATCACAATTTTTCGCTTTCACTTAGTAACATCCAATACAATAAGCTGCCACAATGGTATATTAATCTTTGACATGTTAAATATATGTACTAATCTAAGTAACATCAATTGCACATATTATAAATTATAAGAATTCCATATCTTAGATGTGAAAAAAATCAATTCAATTATGAACTATTGTGATGTTTTTTTGAACTAAAAGCACAAACACTATATTTGAATCTTAAAAGTAGCACCAATTAAAATCACAGTTAAAAGTAATCCAGCTTAATAGACATTGGCATATGTTAATATGCAACATAACACTTATATCAAGATATTGAACTAAAATCAACAGATAATAATCTCTTAAATAAAAACATAATAATCTAACAGTGTATTATATTATATTAAAAAAGTGGTGAAGATACAGCTGTGGTGAAATAAAACAAGATTGCTACAAAAATACTTTCAATAATTAAATCCAATGTTTCAATTATAAAAACAATATTTTTAAACTAAAGAAAAGACAAATTAATCCAGTTTACAATAATCTATCTAGTAAAAATACTCAGTGGCTATAATTTAATTATATACTGCGGACTCAATACCCTGTATGTTTGTAGTTTCAATTAACAATGCCATGTCTACACCACCCACTACCCAGTACTTTTACCTTAGTTCTCATTCAAAAAACTAAAATCAAAAACTGGTTTTAATAACTCCTTTTGTGCTTGTATTTTTTCAACTAAATGCATTTGACTTTTTCTTAGTTTCATACTATCCTCTATAAGTGATGCTAATTTTTCTCTCTCTTGGCACAAATTAGGTATTTTGGCACTATGGTTTGACACAGGTCCACCAACTTTGAAGTCGGTTTTTTCAAAGGACACTACACTGTAAGGCACATCGGCTAAATCTTCCCCATCTCTAATAACCAGGCTGATTGTGGACCAAGTACATTTGTTGAGATCATCCATGACGTTCAAGAGGTCCTCATTAAGTTTTTCTGTGTTTTCTGCAGCATTTCTCACAATGTCATTGATTTTAGAAAACTCTACACTCAAGTCCATTAGTTTTAATACAAAAGGCTGCTGTCGAATTTCTTGTATTATTTTACTTCTGAGCTTGAGACAGTCTGAGCAGCTTCTGGCTATTTCTTGGCATTGTCTTTCGGATCCTTTATTTGAAGTTATAACTTCACTCTTCTTGTACATTAGATATGTTTTAAAAGCACTTGTGTATAAAATTTTGTAATTATACCTGTCAACAAAGTTTTTGATGTCTTCAGTTATTACTTCATTGCAACGTCTCTTAGCAGACTGCAGTCTTACAGATAGTTGATTCCATGCATACTGTAACTTGTTGATTTTTTCAAAGATGTCATCAGCTTTCTTGAATATTTGACTAAACCCTCCAAGCAAGTTGGTGCCTGTACCACTCTCTCTCAAATTTTTAATATGTTCCTTACCTGTTTCAATCATTTTTTTGCTAACTTGTTCTTTAGCAAGTAAATTGCCAATGTTTTTATCAACAGTATTGTGTCCAAGCAGTAATTGTCTTCCAACACTTTTCAAAGACTCTCCTCTTGCCATCATAGCATTGATGAGGCTATTGTAAGTTTCAGCTTGGTTGATAATGAAATATAAACTGTCTTTATACAAATTTTGGGCATTTTTGTAATTATAGAGAGCTTTTGGATGATCTATAGCCCTCTGTACAATGTGAGGCACTACTGGTTTAATATTATCTTGTAAAATATAAGTTTTGTTGATTAAATAGAGCATGATGTTATAATGGTCTTTCCAAAAATTAATTACAAGTTCACTATCACCAAGCTCTAAGCAGGAACTTTGGCATATTAGAATTTGATCTTCAACAGACATATTAGTATCTTTTAATATCCATGTTTTTAAAATAGCAATAGTTGTTGAGTCATCAATGTTGTAAGCAAGTTGAGACATAGTGGCTACAGAAAATATTTTTATAGTTTTCTTTGAAAGGATACTTGAGAGAAGATCAAAGATTATTATTTTGCTACTCTCAGATTTCTGTTCACTAGGTATATTAAATGTTACCCTTGATGGAGAATCTCTACCTCTTAATTTTGGGTCCCATTCAAGAGCAATCTTTAGCCATTCTTCTAATAACATTTTAAATGGTTTTGATATGTGATTCTCAGGAAATATTTCACTTGAGTATTCAATATCTCCAAGGAAAGTTTCATAAATGCAAATCTGGTCATGATTTTTTTTTTCTAAGTAAGGCATTAATTGTGCTGGTGCTAAGTTTGGTAGGAATGGTCTTACACCACAGATTATCTCAAATATGAGGAGCCCAAAGGACCAGTAATCTACAGAATTACTGTATGATTTGGCATAAATTAGTTCAGGGGCCAGATACTGCAATGTGCCTACAAAACTGGCACACACAGAGTTGAAGTCAATTTCTTTAGCATAACCAAGGTCTATGAGCTTGTATGTTACTCTTTCTGGAGAGTGTGGTGTGCCATTACCTGGGCTCTCGATGTGGATAACGATATTCTCTGGTTTGAGGTCTCTGTGAGCTATTTTCTTCTGATGTAAGAACTGCATTGCATTGCCTATGTCTTTGAATATTTGTCGTATCTGATATTCCTTTAAGCCGGCGCATGATTCAGGTTTGTTAAGCACCTGTCGCAGATCTCCACCAGTACAGTACTCCATACACATGATTGGTAATCCAGAAGGATTGGCGTTTTCTAGTCCCTTTATAAAATCTTGTGGTAACTCCTTTGTGCCTACGATGTTTGGGTTCCGACAGTCTCGCAGCATTTCCACTTCCTTGGTCCATCTCTCTCTGTGTTTTTCTGTAAGTTCTTTGCCCCATTTACAGGTTTTTATTGCAAGTTTCTCATCGGTATTTTTGTGTCTCCAAAGAACAACTATGCCAAAAGTACCAGAGCCTAGTATTCTGTCTTTTATCCAATCACCAATAAAAACTTTATCGTCCATCGTGAGGCACTATACTTTCACTATTTAAACTGAGTCGGAAGTGATTAATTAAAATAAAAATAGTATTTTGTGTACAAATTACAAAAATAGTTGACCCTATAAAACTTCTTTGTTTTTATTTTAACATTTTTCTGATAACAAAGGAACGTTAATCATACAGTATAATGAAATACGTTAATCAGTTTTCAAAGATTTAACAAGTTATTTTTCTAAATAAATGTTTGGTTTAATTTTTAAAATACTCTTTAAAAAATATCTAGATTTATGGAACTTTAAATATAAAACACATGTGTTATTTTTTTTACATGTTAATAATATATTGTAATATTTGACTGCTTATAAATTGGAAGTTTGAAAAATAAATTATTGAAAACTAAAAGTAAACATATTCACATTAGAATTCTTTAATGCTTGATATTAACTTATATAGACCGTTCCAAATACGTAAATTACATATTTTTATTATTATGTGGTTGCCAAGAATTAATGTCAAATTCCTATTTCCTTGCACAATAAAAAAAAATTGACACATTTCGTGTCAATCATTTTTGGTTTTGTTTGTTTGATTTTTTTCAATTAAAACTTTTATGTGTAATTTTCGGAGGTGATAGTGAGACTTTATTTAATGAAAACAATAAAAATGTTGGATATAGCTGCTTCTTGCCGGACGTGTATGAAAGATGACCGAAATCTAGTGAACTTGTTTCATAGTGTTAAAACTGAGGAAGGTTTTTGTGTTGAGTTAGCTACAATGTTAAAGGAATCTACTACTGCTCAGGTAAAAGATTCTATGAGGCGAGAACGGTTCTAGTTTATATGTATATAAATTCTCTAAGTTTAGGTTCGCACAGCGCCATCCTACTGTAGATAATTTCGAAAAAATATCTTCTATTTGTCGTTATACATTGACACTAACATCAGAATTAAGCGAAGAACCTTTGGCCCCTATTATACATGTAATGGGAACGCTTAGTAGTTCTGTAAAGAAAATATGAAAACTATTATTAATTAAATTAAAAAAAAATGATTATCATAAATAAATAAATGAAAATGCCCATTCACAGTAAAGGTAAAAATATTAAAGATCCAGATTTTTATGGTTTGTCCGTAAATGGTTTCTGTTTTTAAACTGGGGACAGATTTTTTAAAATAAAGTAACCATCATCAAGTTAATTTCTCCAAGAACTCCAGGCTTGGGTTGCAATTAAGTTTATACTTTATATTCATTGAATATATATTTTTTTCCCTACCCAAAAAATGTAGTTTTCTTTGAGGGTCAAAAAATCTTCGTACAGGTACTATGTTTCATAGTAACATGGACATTCTCCTTTCAAAGACATTTAAACTTTAGAGGATATATATCCATATTCTAATTTGATTAGGTGTACCTGTAGCATTTGAAATGCACCAATATGACCTTTGTATAAGTGTTACTTTTGAGGTAATTTTTCCAGCACTTTTTTTTAGCACCTGGCGCTCAATAGTCTCTGCCTACCCCAATGGGAAATAGGCGTGAGTTTATGTATGTATGTATGTATTCAAAAATGTATTTCTATTGTGTGTTTTAGGTATCAGACAAAGATGGCTTACCACAAAACCTATGTGATGAATGTGTAAAATTATTACAATTAACATACACATTCCGTAACCAAGTAGCAAAGTCAGAAGCAGAACTCAAAAGACTAATAGAAATCCAAGTAAAAAATGAACATATAGATTATGATATTAAAGTTGAAAATGACCCAGACTTTTTTGATTACAATGAAGATTATAGTTATGAAACATTTCCTAAGTGTGAAGATGATGAAAATTATGAATATAACAAATGTGATACAAAAACACTATGGGATCATATTGTTGAAGGAGGCGAGGAAGTTAAAGAAGAATTTGAACAGGACAAGTTTCGATGTACGGAATGTAATGAAGTGTTTGCCAAGAGTCGGGCTCTCACTGTACACATGAAGAAACATAAACAAGATAGATTGATCAAGAGTGAAAAATTCATTTGTGATGTTTGTGGTAAGAGTTTCTCAGTAAAGACCCTCCTCAGACGACATCTGAAGCTACATAGTGATGTGAAGCCTTACAAATGTGAAAAGTGCACTAAAGTGTATTCAAGACAAGATCAGTTGAATGAGCATATGAAAAAACATGATGGAGTTAAACCTAATGTTTGTCCTCATTGTAAAAAAGGTATGCCTATTATAATATTTAGTTGATACATTTCCTTACATATAATTATCATTCACATAAATATGAATGAAAAAAGAAAGATACCATTAGCAATTATCTATTATAAGTAGTAATTTATAATTGATTAAAAGTGAAATGAGAACATGGTTTTGTGGCCCACTAATTTTCAGTAGAAAAACTGACACCTGAATAAGTTATACCCAATTTTCATTCCAGCATTTTCTCAACTGTGCAACTTGAAAGACCACCTTCGTACACATACAGGCGAGACGCCATACCTCTGCTCGGAGTGTGGCAAAGGATTTAGCAACAGTTCCAACTTGAGGCAGCATATGATGCGCCACACCGGACTTAAGCCCTACGCCTGCAACATGTGTCCCAAGACATTCTGTACTAAAGGTAAACTGAATTATTAAACACTAAATTAAGAACAGTGTTATGCATAGAAATTTTTAAAAACCTATTTTAGTTATTGAATGTTTTTTATTCTTCAGTAATAGTATGCACAGTAATAGTATTTTTTTTATTGCCGTGAATGGCGAGATGAACATGCCGTTCGCCTGTTGGTAACCAATACTATGGCTCAGGAACAGAAGCAAAACCAAATAACTTGAATTACAAAGCAATGCTTAGCATTCCACTGCCAAGTCTCAATGTGTCCAGTTACTTTGTTACAATGTCGTTTAACGGTCGCTTTACGTACAAAGCTCTACAAAGAGTAACAAATAAACGAGGACTAATTCTTATTATAGGTCAAATGACATCACACATAAAGACCCACACGGGCGCCCACCCGTACAAGTGCAACGAGTGCGGCGCCGCCTTCACCAAGCCCAACTCGCTAAAGAAACACTCCTTCATACATTCCGGCGAGCGGCCTTTCGCCTGCGACACCTGTAATATGCGGTAATGTTTCCTTGAGTTCACTTATGTAGTGTAGAAAGTTTAGTCCCTATGTGAACTATTGAAACTGTTAATTCACTACTTTACACCAATAACATTGTATGTGGTAAATTAAATATTTTATTATGTTCATATTATGCACTTTCAATTTTATTCGATTGCAAAAAAGTTGAATGTACATTCGTGTATAATATTTTAAAGTAAAGAATTATAAATCTTTATATTTACTTGCAATTGGTGCAATAAAACAAAAATCACACTTTTCAGTTTCGATAGTTTAAGGAAGGAGCGTCGGTTTATGTATAACTACCGGCACGAATCTTGAGCGCTGACCGTTACTTGCGCAGTAGTCGATTTTTGGGTCTGTTTAGTGGTATGATGAATTATCGCATCGGCCAGTGATTGGTTCACTACGCGACGCCATATTGTTATTATGCCTAATTCATTCATTGCGTTTGCTGCACGTGCTTTACTACGACTAAATTATACTTGCTTGCATTTTAATTAGCCATTTCACTTTTCTATAAATAAATTTTTTTTGGTAAGTGTAAAATTCTTGTTTGAATTTTATTATACCTTCCTAAATATGTTCGTAATATGTTGGATTTATTTCATACTATATTTAATTTAATTCTTTTGTAGTACAAAATGCCACGAAAAAATACAGTGTCAAATAGACAGGCCAGAAAAATGGTTTACCATGTAAACTATTTCATGAAAAAAGAGGCAGAATATTGCGTCAAAAATGTAAAACAAGTCCAAAAAAGAACAGCAGAAGCCACAAACGTGAATCCCATCGAAATGGCATAGGCTGCTATTAAAAGTTACGTAGCCAGCAAAAATGTAACATGGAGCGCAAAGGTGTGACCGCTTTAGTAAAAGAAAAAATCGATCTAATGGGTCCTCTATCGACTGGAGTAAACTATGTGTAAAGTAAAAGATATAATATATCTCTTAATAATTATATTCATAATTCTAATAAAATATTCCTTTTATCCCATAAAATAAAATAATAATAATATATACAGTGCCCTCCAAAAGTTAGTTGAAATGATCAAAAATGTAATAAATGTGAGGAAATTATGATAAAACCAATTCAAATCATTGTTTTTTAAACTGTTTATTAAAATTTAATCAATTTTGAATATGTCTATCAATGAAAGGTGCATAATAACGTTATTAATAATAATTGATATACAGAAACATTAAATTGCGGTGCCAAAAGTTAGTTGAAATTGATGAAAAAATATTTTAGGGATTGTTATATTTGCCACTGTCTTAACTTTTAATATTTTGTATGGCCGCCATTATTCTGTAGAATTGCTTTAAATCGTCCAGGTGTAGATTCTACAAGATTTTGTAAAGTTTTGACCGGTATAGTCGACCGCGTTTCATGAATTCTATTTTTCAACAAATTCCTGTTGCCTTTTATGGAAACAAGGATTCTCGGGTCAATTAATCCTACAAATGTTAAATAGAGTTAAGGTCGAGTAATATTGAAGGCCATCCCAGTAAGTCTACTTCGTTATCTTCAAAATATTATTCAGTTATCCTTGCTGTATGCTACAGATTGTTGTCTTGCTGGAACTTAAAAATTTGACTTTACCCCATATGTTCAGCAGATTATTATAAATTGTCATGGAAAATATTACAATAGATCTGTGATGTCATCTGCCTTCAATTATTTGCAGTCAGCCCACACCATTCCAAGAAAAACACCCCCAAACCATCATACTGTCAACGCCGTGTTTTACAGTCGGCTGCAAGTGCTTGTCGTCGTAAGAGTTATCATTGCTCCTACGACATACAGTTTGCCAACCTCTTTATCCAAACGGTTCGAACTTTAATTCATCGCGAAAAAATACTTTATTCCAAAAGTCTATTAGTTTATCTAAATAATTGCGGGCGAACTCCAACCGTCTTTTTTATGGATCAATGCTATGAGGTTTTTATCTGGCAATGTGACCTCGTAAATTAGCATCATGCAGACATCGCCTGGTAGTAGTTATAGAAACCATGGTTCCTGCTTTCTATTACTATTTTTTGATCACTCGTATCACAATCTTGGGATTAATTTTACACTGCCGCACAATTCGTCGATCATCAACAGAATTAGTAGACCTAGGACGCCTCTACCGTGGCCTATCTGCAAGACTAGGACATTCCAAACTCTTCGGCATTATTATTCGCTTATCTTCTTCACTAACTTTAAATAATTTGCCCTCAGCACTAAAGTTTTTCATTTATTTTCTATTTACCGATCATCTTTGTTCTATCTTCTATGTGTTATTTTCACTTTGGAGCCATTATTTATTCTAAAACAGTCATATCACCTCACAATATCTTATTAATAAATATAAACTACCCAAACTGCCCTAACAATATTGGTAAATGAGTTTAAAACCACGAGATTATCGGAAATCGTTAAAAGTTTTTCATTTCAACTGACTTTTGACGCACACAATTCAAATGCTGAGAATATAAACATTGATTAAGAAAGAAAGCAAATGGAATTTCGAGAAATTCGATACTGTATGTATTAGAATAGAGTATCCGAACATAAATAGTAAACAGTTCTTTTATTGAAACTGCGTATTTTAGAAATTACGTGACATCATTGTAAAGGTGAATTAATTTCAACTAACTTTTGGAGGGCACTGTAAGTAACTAAGAATAAATTAATAATAATAAATCGGTAAACATTTATTTTGTCCTTAAGTTCACGATGCGCAATGCAATCCCCACTCTGTCGCTGAGCGGTCAAGATTCGTGCCGGCAGATATAACGTGTGTACGAGCTTGCGTGCATGAGGTTATTTCTGTGTGCGTATGTATGTATGTGTGTTAAGTTTGTGCGTGTTAGTGTGTGCTTGAGAGTCTCGTACAAAATTTTTGAAGGTGTGTGAAGTTTACCAAGCACTTTATCCTTTCGTGGTTAGCTATAAAGGCCTGCTTCCGAAAGGTTTTAGTCGTGCAGTCCGTCAGATATTATAACAGCGTAGAATATGGGCAGGTAGTAGAATGGTGTAAGTTACATCAAATACGTAATAAGTAGAAAATGTAGGAATCCAGTCAAACCAACATAATTGAGTTATCCGACGATAGGTAACCGTCACACATCTGTACAGGGGGGGTTACCATATGATACGAAATGAAATTATACTCCATCGGTTTAGGTACTTAACTAAATGTAAACAAACCATAAAAAAGGTTATTTACCATTGCCATTTCTCATTTCTAAATTAATTGAAGGCCAAAAAATGTTTACGTAAATGTAAAAATACATTGCATGTTCAAAAAAAAATTTTGCAGTGAATGGCGAGACGAGCATGCCGTTCGCCTGATGGTAAGCGATGCGACCGCTCATGAACAGTAGCAAAACCAAACAACACCTTGAATTACAAAGCGATGCTTGGCATTCCACTGCGCCCGCCATCCTGAGACATAAGATGTTAGGTCTCAATATGTCCAGTAATTACTCTGGCAACAATGTCCTTCAATCCGAAACACAACAGTGCATTTAAACTGCTATTTACTATTATTTATTATTATTATTATTTTTGTCTTTTATTCTGATTTGTTTTAAGATAGTTATGAACATATATTGTGTGATTGACGCCCGTGACATCAAATCACGGCCACACGGAAGACCAGCGCTGGTAACACCAGCACATGCTGAGTGTGGTCCGTTTTTGTAACGAGCACTTTTTGTATTACTTATACTATAATATTTTGTTTTTGTTATTGCTACTTGTTACAAATAAATAATTTTCTTTCTTTCTTTATTTGACGGGAGAAATAGACATTGCGGTGGTACCCACCCAGGCAGCCTCTCACATATGAGAGACCTACCACCAGTGGTATTTAAATGAAAGATAATGCGTTAGGTCGGATAACTAAGTATCATCATATGTTATCTATGGCAGCCAATTATTATTCATTGTGTTAATGTACTTACTGTTTTCGTGAAGTGGTGAAGTGTTTGGAAGTGTTCATCGTTCTTTACTCTGTTTTAGTTATTATTTGTTATAAGCTGCTGTTAATTGTTGTTAATACTTGTTACTTGGTTGACTAAGAAAATATTCGTAAATTGGACATTGCAATAAAATGTTGAATAACCATGCGTCACGTGTTCTGGTTTGGTTACATTTAGTTAAGTACCTAAACCGATGGAGTATAGAACGTTCGACGTTCACGTATTATACCGGGTATCTCAAGACTGCTACCGAAAACGAAGCCGGGTGGTAGTTTTAGTGGCTACAAACACAATGCAACTAAAATTTTCGCATAGAAACGTGACAATTATTTTTTATGATTTTTTAAATATCGTCATTTTTGGGTGGTAAATCCATAGTTTTTGCTAAAATAATAATTTAAACTCTCTTATATCTTAGAGTATTTATAAATTAAAGGGTATACACTATTATTTTAGGAAAAAATTATTTACCACCAAAATATGGCAATAGGAAAAAAAATTCAAAAAAAAAATTGTCGCTTATTTTTCAACTTTTT
Source organism: Hyles vespertilio (assembly GCA_009982885.2). Lineage (NCBI taxonomy): Eukaryota > Metazoa > Arthropoda > Insecta > Lepidoptera > Sphingidae > Hyles > Hyles vespertilio. Next base: position 16,945,335 of record CM042821.1, on the reverse strand, counting down.
CCGTTGCATTGTGTCTGAAGTCGCTTAAACTACCACCCGGCTTCGTTTTCGGTAGCAGTCTTGATATACCCTGTATAAAAGATTTCCACTTCTAAAAATCAATACTATTCTCCATGAAACTTAAAATCTAATATTTTGTATAGCATTTCGGTATACTTCTACAATTTACGTAAGTAATTTTTTAGGGGGGATACTCTTGAGTACAATATTTGTAGTATATAATAATAAGCTCGTTTTTCGTAAACATCTTCTTATCAAAAATATTTATTGAAAATGGATAACAAATATTATTAATGTTCTGTTCTGATTTAAACCAACTTGTAACTTTTGTAATAATCATTACATTGTAAACTGGTTTTGAAAAGAGCAGTGCCAGAGTTTCTTGCCCGTTCTTCTATAGTGAAACCGCTTTCCGAACAGGGTGTTAGATCTGAACTAATGACTGAATCTAAATTAAATTAATTAACTGAATCTAAATTTTACTGTCGTATTGTTGCTGTTGTAAACTCTTGTTAGCTCTAGTATAAACCTCTGTGGTTTGTTAGCAGGTATATTGTAAATTATGTATTTCTGTTTAAAATAATAGAAAAAAAAATATTATATGTATAAAAATAAAAATAAAATATTTTGGAGCTTTTCTAATCTTTGTTTTTACACTGCCCTTTCTTTCGCTTTCTCTATATCTATCCAAGAGATTTCTGGCAGAGATCGCTTACTAGCAATAATATCGCCTTTTGTACTTTTAGAAGATGTTATTGCTTTATATTGTTATGTTGTTTTTTGTTTGTGTACAATACAAATTAAATAAAAAAGTGGATTCAATAAATCATGTTAATTTTAATTCCAGGTTCACGTGCAAGGACCACCTGAAGCGTCACTACCGCATCCACACTGGCGAGCGGCCCTACAAGTGCACCATCTGCGAGCGCGCCTTCACGCAGAGCAACGATCTCGTCAAACACACGCGCTCGCATCTCGGACAGAACATATACCAGTATGTACCCATCATTCATTCACTCATTCAATGTTTCACTCACTCATTCATTCACTGATGACTTTTGCCTACTCTATTATTCCTCTATTTATTCATTCCCTCATTCGTCCATCACTCTTATAGTCCTCGCCCCGTAAGTCTGCGCGGAGAAAATCATAACTGATGATGACGTCATGGAATGTTGCCAACTCAGTGTATTTACCCATAGATTTATCATTCTGTATCTGTATCTGTATCAGCCCATATACGTCCCACTGCAGGGCACGGGCCTACTCTACAATCGAGAATACGATTGAGTGGTTAGGCCATATAGTCCACCACGCTGGCCTAGTGCGGGTTGGTGGACTTACATACCATAGAAATTCTTATGAATCGCTATGGTATGCAGGTTTCCTCACGATGTTTTCCTTCACCGTTTTAGTGCGTGGTGATTGACTATCAATACACACATGACCCCGAAAAGTCAGAGGTGTGCCCTGGGATTCGAACCCGCGACCACCGAGAACATGTTGGCAGCCGCTTCAAGTCCGTTTACCAACAGGCCACCACACACATTTATCATTAATGATCAATATTAGATTTTTGCGTGCGTGAAGTGCGTGGTGGCCTGTTGGTAAACGGACTAGACGCGACTGCCAACATGTTCACGGTGGTCGCGGGTTCGAATCCCAGGGCACACCTCTGACTTTTCGAAGCCATGTGTGTATTGACAGTCAATCACCACGCACTATAACGGTGAAGGAAAACATCGTGAGGAAACCTGCATACCATAGCGATTTATAAAAAAAATTCTATGGTATGTAAGTCCGCCAACCCGCACTAGGCCAGCGTGGTGGACTATATGGCCTAATCACTCTCAATCGATTACGATTGTAGAGTAGGCCCGTGCCCTGCAGTGGGACGTATATGAGCTGATACAGATACAGATTAGATTTTTGATAATTTTAATTTCAGGAAATGATTTCTTAAATCGACAGCTTCTCTATAAAATTATGTACCGTTCTTCGTCAATAAAAAATATTTTACACACGAACAACAATTAATAATACATTTCGAAACAAAAAATTATATTGCAAAAGTATTATAATTAATTATTGTTTTTATTTTAATAATCTTCAAATATTAACGTCATTCAATAACTGTCAATTATACTATTCTCAATATGTTTTTTACTGATATTTTTTCAATTTTGTGTCAATTAAAAAAAGTACGTTTGTTTAACAGTTTATTGTATACTATATTTGTAATGAAACTAAAACATATTAAACCTTTCTTAATCAGATTATTAAAATATTTAAAACTCAGACATTAAAAAATGGTGGCCCAAAGTAGCTCATATATTCCAATGACGAACTACCACCTTAAATATATGAATGTTAGACGTTTTATCAAAACTAGGTCATTACACTATAACATTCCAAAGTTTTTTTATCAATCCTTTAATATATGGCGATACTAATCCACGTATTTAAAAAAATTTTGCTTGCTTCTTGCGAAATAATAAAGTTACCCCAATTGACTATAGGTACCACAATTCCCATTTTTTGTGATGTTTTTAATTTATATTAGGCTTGCCACATTAACAGCGCCAGCAACTTAATCACTCCATCGTTCAATCATTTGCGTTTTCGTTCACTCTCTCGCTTCGTTGCTCACTCGTTTACTTAATTACATTCTTGAGTATTATTTCGCTTACTTATTTTATAGCATTATTGACATTTGGAAATTAATTTTGTAAAAGATTTTTTTTTACTATTTAAAGATACAAACTATATGAAAATAAATGTTTATTGAAATTAATTTTCTTACAGATGCACGATATGCGGGGTTCGCTTTAGACTGGTCAGCGAGCTGAAGCTCCACTATCCAGTACATTTCAATGGGGAGCAGCCAACCAACCAGGACCAGTTGATCCCCGATCATTTCAGCGGCGACTTGACCACAGAACAGAAATTGCCCATGCTGGACGAACCGACGGAAATCAAAGACATGGAGAGTTTGAAAAACCCGAGTGATAGCAGGTTCACCATCACCATCAATAGTTGCGACGATAATGGTGTTGTTATAAACATTAGTCAGGATAAGAGTTAAGAGAAATATCTGGTTATTTCGATGGTCAGTTGATGCTTTATAATCGCAGGGTCCAATCGTCTTTGTTTGGCTGAAGTGAGGCGTCTCTTCTTTCCTAACGAAAATCCGAGGCTAATTGCTTCCGTGCTCTTAATTTTTGGTTTGAAAATAAATTAGTACTCTGATTTTTCGGAACAGTGCTATGCAGTGTTAAGCAACCACTAAAACATAGAATCCGCTATGTCTACAAACAATATCAGCTTAGTCTAATACAGGCTTTCCAAGACCGGTACAATAGGGTATTTGGCTATAATTTTTTTTTGCGTACAAAACAAATGCCATGATTATTTTAAATGAAACATAAGGAGTGTAGTGGGGACATCTTACCATCTCTTTCACACGCGCACACAATAATGCATATTAAGACTAGTGACGTCACTAGTTTTGTTTTGCATCCCTTTTCTTTTACTCCTATTGCAAGATTTAAAACGATTTTAACTTGTTCAATTCTGAATAGATTATAAAGTTCTTTGTTTGCAAGATTTTTATAATATAATTTAAAAAATGGAGTCAAATATCATTTTAAGTATTTGCAAACCTTATATAATCCATTATCTTGACGGTGGATGTTCAACACTGTTTGTTGGTAAATGGTTTACATTTGAGATAATTTCGTTAGATGATCTCGATTATTTTATTCTATCGGTTGAGTTTTCCTCAATTTTTTGGCTTAACGCGTTTTCGAGAAAAATTGTAGGTTGTTACATGCAATCTACTCCTAAAAGATCTAGATTTCTATGAGAGTACTTTAGTTTACCAGGTGACTATGTTAATCCATCTTAAATAATTCATTTCATTATTATCCCATAAAATGACAACCTCTGTGGCGTACTTGCTTAGACGCCGGCTGTGACCGAGGGGTTGCGGGTTCCATCTCCGCACCGAGACAAATGTTTGTGTGCTTCAGGTCTGGGTGTTTGTGAGACCGAAAAGTCTCTCGTAGTTTCTGATACTCACGACACAAAACTCGATCTTAGGATGGTGTCAGGACTGTGTCCGTGAATGTTGGGTGTATCTATTTATTATTAAATACAAATTAATTAAAGTAGCTCACATACATTAAGATCCAAGTGTAGTAATTTAATGAGATTTTTCTATCATACAGGGTATATCAAGACTGCTACCGAAAATGAAGCCGGGCGGTAGTTAAAGCGGCTTCAGACACAATGCAACAGAAATAGTTGCAAAAAAAAAAGCAACAATTTTTTTTTTGTTATTTTTTTCCTATGACCATATTTGGGTGGTAAATACATTGTTTCCTAAAATAATAGTGTATACCCTTTTATTTATAAATAATCTAAGATATAAAAGTGTTTAAATTATTATTTTAGCAAAAACTATGGATTTACCACCCAAAATTGACGTTATTTAAAAAATCATAAAAAATCATTGTCGCGTTTCTTTGCGAAATTTTTAGTTGCATTGTGTTTGTAGTCACTAAAACTACCACCCAGCTTCGTTTTCGGTAGCAGTCTTGAGATACCCGGTATATTACCACGATTGCCTTATTTTCATATTGCGAACAGTTCGTTTCTACAATTTAGGTTTAAACTAGAGGTATAACTTCGTTCAAAGTTTAATATAGTATGAAACGGTCAGGATTTCAAGCTGCGGTTAAACTAGCTTTGACTTCAATTATAAGTTGTATGTGACATAAAGTTTGCAATGGGAATGCTTCCGAATCGTAAAATGTATTAGTGAGTTAACAGAAACGGAAAACTGGATGCAATATTCATCACCAACATGAAATATTTTGTACTTATTTTACTAATATAATATTTCGTTAACCAGCAATGTATAGCGTACATAATTAATCAACGTGTGTTAACCGCTAAGGCTCCATTCGCTCGGACTCTATTTCAACGCGCAATAAAAAAACGTTGCAATAAAACAAATGTAAATCCATTGGTTTTTTCACACGGCGGCGATTTAAAAACGCAACGTTTTTTATCGAGCGCTGTCCTATATTCGACGTTGAGAGTTAGACGCACAGAGTACATTTTACATACTAAGATAGAGACGTCACTCAATCAATTCAAGGCGCCCTCTGGCGTTAAGTAAGAAAAACAATCCAGTAATATATCTATACTTACTTTCATTACCTTTATATACGGAAAGAAAATATTTAGGCAGGTTTGGACCTGAATAAGATCTAATAGAATCGATTTGAATTTTGTCTATTTGAAACAAATTATTCTGTATAGAAATGTGAACATAACAATGATCATTTCCGCATGTGTATGCATTTTAATAAATTTAATAATTGTTTTAAAATTAACTCATCAGCAAATAAGCTAATCAATGCTGTTAAAAGTAATTTAGGGCCAATAATATCCGCGTAAAATACAATCTACATAAAATGGAGAAACCCGTACAAACCAACGATTTTTTCGCCCTCTGGTGTTAAGTTAGTAAAAACGATGATTATAATTCGTCGTTGTATGTTCTAAGTTAAACCACCGTGGTTAGACGTTAAATTTTCATTACTTACGAACATAAATATTAGGGACGGTAGAAAACCGTCAAAGACGACGCTTTTTAAATGGCCGTGCGAATGGGGCCTAACGTCAGCTGATTTTTATTTGCGTTCCACTGCGTTATATAAACATTATGAAAATTATGATTTAAATATATAAACCTTTGTGTTATCCAGATATGGTGCTATATAAAAAAGATGCAGAAATGGTTTAATTCTTGTCGCGCGAGCAACAATATCAACTGTTTTCTTTTTGGCGAGTGGTTCCCTTGCACTATGTATATGTATATTACATATGTAATATATTTGTCTTACGTTAACGAAGGTAAGTAAGAAGTAATAAGTGAATTGTAGCTCTCTATCGTTTTTAAATATCAATTTAAATATACTTGGAAAGGACCTTCCGAACGCTCGAATATGTCGCATTTGCCTCTAATATTATTAATAATTAAAATATTTTTATCAAAAATGTCATAATTGAATGCAATTATGCCCTTTGTTCGCAAACTAAATGCAATCGTTTCGTAGGCTTCCTTACTTACTATGTCAGTAAGCATTGCATGTTCATGAATGGCGTGATCATAAAACCAATTTGGTGCTTTAAATATATTTAACCGCCTTTAGATATCTGAAAAAAAAAATCAATTTTCTATTGTCTTTAATTTATACTCATTTAGTCACAATCAAATTAAGTGTTAATCTAATCTTATAATTTTATTGTTTATGACAATAATATATTTTATTCGTATAATTAATTGTGAAATACAAAATATGCGGATTTTTAATAAACATATTCGGTTTATGTAAACAGTAAAGTTCTGACAGTTCAGCCTTTTAAAATACCTATTTATTTTTATATTTAAAAAAATCACTGGATATTAATTGTCGCTTCAATAAATAACAAATATGGATGGCTTATTGAGCTGAAGTAAATAAAAAAAACTGCGTATAAAGAAACGTGGCACGCCATTTTGTTTTTTATGTAATGAAGCCATTCCAAAATTGTTAGAACTTTACTGAGAATACCTCGCATAAGATGCGTATGTGTTAAGTGTAATATCATTGCATTTAGATAGTGAAATATAATTTACTGATTGGTTTAGTATTGTTATCCATATGTTAATAGTTAATACGAAGTATCGTGTTATTTTATGGAGTAATCGCTCAGTGCCTATTTTACATTGAAAAGACAAATACATATGTTTGACACTGATGAAGTTGTATTATTATATCCTAACTACCTTTGAAAATATACATTACGTACATAAACTCAAGAGCGTGGTGGCCTGTTGGTAAACGGGCTAGACGCGGCTGCCAACATGTTCAGGGTTCAGGCACACCTCTGACTTTTCGGAGTTATGTGTGTATATTGATAGTCAATAACCACGCATTAAAACGGTGAAGGATAACATCGTGAGGAAACCAGCATACCATAGCAATTTATAAGAATTCTATGGTATGTAAGTCCGCCACCTCGCACAATGCCAGCGTGATGGACTTTATGGCCTAACCACTCTCAATCGTACTCTGGATTGTAGAGGAGGCCCGTGCCCAGCAGTGGGACGTATATGGGTTGATACAGACATAAGCTCACGCCTTTTTCCCAGAAGGGCTAGGCAGAGGTGACAGAACACCCATACATTTCTGAATCCTGGTTGATAATGAATAGAAAAATCCAATATCACTTTGCTCGACCTGGGATTCAAACCCGATATCTCAGCTTTGTAATAAGTTTGAAAATATCTCACGAATTAACACTCAACTGCGAATTCTGTCAGCCAGGGTCAACATGAAAATATTTCACGTCGAGTACTGAAGCTTGGCACTCTATCGGACTAGATAGAATGCCAAAATTAACATAAAACATAATGAATAAAACTCTAATGGATATGAAAATTAATTGCCCTTTTCCTCCATAGCTAAGCTGAAGACTATTATTATGCTAAAACGTGTTAACCTTTGAAATACAGAGCAGAAACATAAGAATTTTTTTCGTATTTGCCTAAATAGTAGCACCAAGGGCGGATTCAGGGGGTGGTCATGGGGGTCATGACCCCCTCCTGGGCTGGACCCAGATTGACAAAATTTATTAATTATCTTGTTGATAAAATTAATACGCACATTTAATTCTGCGTATGTCAATAAATAAAGTAAAAATGTGTGTGTTCACAAATCACGCCTGTAACAAACTTTAAAAATTCATTATTACGAATTGAAATGAAACGAAATGAAAATATTTATTGAATCTATAAAATTTCATACACTATTTAGATTCAGTCACTTTTTTCCACTACCACCCGTTTCACAAGGCTGTTTCGCCAGAGAAAAACGGGCAAGAAACTCTAGCGTTGCTCTTTTCAAAATAAGTTTACAATAAAGTGATCATACAGGAGTTGAAATTAAGAGCAGTTCATAAATTATTCATCATAATTATATTGTACGGCTGAGTTAAGTGTGGTCGCCCTGACCGCGGAATCGGTATACACTATTCAGCAAAAGCAATAAAAAACAACTTAATTTAATATTATCATTATAAGCAAATTGAGCAGACCTACACAAGCAGCACCCGTTCACGAGTATGACGCATGTGCCAGCCATCGGTCTCCTCAACCGTGTTATAAGGGAAGTGACCGATCCAGCACACGACGCCGCCGCAAGCACAGACCTTTAAACGAGCATGACGTACTCAAATTATACACCTACAACTATGGTGAAACAAGTGAGATAATTATTTCAATTATATTTAACAGAGAACACACACATCCGGTTCGGGGCCTTATATTATGTCTTATTCCCAAGCCTTACTATCTTCTAAGGCTCAATTGCACAAACTAACTTTGCCAATACCTTTACCCTTGAAACTGTCAATTCCATACATTCGCAAGGTCAAATACATCTCAAATGTATGGCGATGACATTTTCATAGGCAAAGGTATTGGCAAAGTTACTTGGTGCAACTGAGCCTAAGTATTCTGAAATGTTATAGTATGCTTTATTACACAACTGTCGTTTAATATTAGATTTAAATTTATTTATAGTTAAGGTTTTTATGTGAGTGGGAACTTTATTATAGAAATGTACAGTATGTACAGTAACCCTTAAAAGATTTGCTAATTTTCTGGAGCCTGGTCTATTGGAGTATTGAAATCGGACCACTGGGTCCGAGCACTGGTTCTGACATGAACTATATGACCCCCCCTGGTGTAAAATCTGACGTGAACTATAATGTGACCTCCCCCCCCCCCCCCTGGCGTCAAAGCTGGATCCACCCTTGAGTAGCACAGAGTAGACCGTAGCATTGATAAAATATGGAGATCTGGATTCAGCTCATCTGCCATTATTAGGAGGGCACGAATTTCGTCATGACGTAGGCACAAGTTTTAAAAGAACTCACTTACAGAACATCTCAAACCTTAGAACATTATCAATAAGAGCGGGATAGACAAAAGCGATATGTCATGATTCCACCATCTACTCACTACCTAAATACTTTCTACGTAAATGGATACCAGCGTCTCGTATTACAGACATCTTCGTCACCATGGCATCTTATCAAAAAGTATTTAGGATTAGAGAAGCCAGCCAGCTAATATCGGGCACAAGAGCCTCTTAATACTAATTGTATTTTTTTAATAAACGTATAATTTAGCGAATTTGAATTTTATTTCCTTTGTAATAAAGTCGAAAATGTAGCGAAAATATCTGAGCGTTGTCTCGTACATCGCTCTAGGGCGCTTAAAGTTGAGCATACTCGAGACCGGTGCGTCCCCTTGTCGTGACCCAATAAGCACATAGTGCCGATGTAATCTTCACTAACTATACCAATTTTAAAAATACTGAGAGAAGGCTGGGAAATTATCTAATGGGCTACAAACTTTTAGTTGTTCCAATAACACGACATACTAGTAATTTATTTTTTCTTTTACAACTTATACATACCTACATAAACTCACGCCTTTTTCCCAGAAGGGGTAGGCAGAGGTGCCAGGGCACCCCCATTTCGCCTTGTATGTTCCGTCCCACGATGTGATAGGTGGCGAGCCTATCGTCATATCGGGCACAAATTCCTGACTCTGGGAATAGAGAAATCCAATATAACTTTGCCCGACCCGGGATTCGAACCCGAGACCTCAGCTTTGTAACCGTACCTTAGTACAACTACGCCACCGAGGCAGTCAACTACTTACTTACAACTTATCAAATTTACATTTACATAAGAGCTTTAGTCCGAGCTCTCATTATGAATGGGTAAAATCCGTAAGTGTGAAGTCTTTATTACCAAACAATTAATATTCAACAATAGGTACTTAACTCGGCTAATATCTCCCGTTAACAACTCCAGTTAATATTCAAATATACTTCTTATCTTTTGAAATACGAGCACCCTTTGTATGGACAGCGGTTTGGGTCAGTATCTAGTCGGTGGGGCTTTAGAAAAGTAAATAACACACAAGAGTCCCGTATCTGATTTTTTTACTGTAATGAATGGCTAGACGACCATATCCTTCACCTGATGGTAAGCGATACAACCACTCATGGACAGTAGCAAAACTAAACAACACCATATTTTATATTCCACTGTGCTTGCCATCCTAAGACATAAGATGTTAGGTCTCAACTCTCAACGTTTACCATTAGACCGCGTTTCTTAAGGTTTACTTTCGCAGTGGCTTGCTACGATATCAAACACAGCACAACACGAGTTGAATACTTATCTATTTTATAAATTATTTGCACTGCAATACTTACTCCGTTGTTACATAACCGTTTGGAACATTTATAGAAGACCGTTGATACGTTACGTTTTATTAGTAAAGTACTTTGCATATAGGATATGAATCACGTCCTCCCACCTGTTGGGACTCAGTCGTGAAGGATCGGGGACACTTGATTATTATTTATACATTGGAAAAATGGTTATTATTTTTAGAGCAGTTGGTTAGACGTCGGCTGAGAAACGAAATGCCGCGGATTCGATCCTCGCTCTGAAATAAATATTTGTGTGGACCACAGGTATTTTTGTTTCGAGTCTGGGTGTTTGCGAGACTGAAAAGTCTTTGGCAGGTTCTTGATATCCCCGACACAAGACTCTATGTTAGTGTGGGGTCAAGACTATGGTCTATGTATGTTACAGTTGGGTGTAGCTATTCATTTTACTAGTTCTCAGTTGTTTAACGTCAACGCATTTCGGAATATTTAGAATTACACTAGTTAAATCCAACTGCTACTCACAAGTCTCACGCTAAAATAAAGGAAATAGTTACAGCTCGAGTAACATTGTTAAATTCTGTGCCATTCATAATTACTAGACAGAGTTCTTCACGAACAATTCCTGCACTAAACTACAATGTTTGTGAGAAAGTCGGGCATATTTGTCATGTTTAAGATATTAATGGTAAAAATAATGTAATATTTGTTTAATTATTACTATCTAATATAGTTCTTTGTCCTGGCTATATCTGTTATATAGGCTATATCTCCTTGTATTGTGATATTCTTATGTGTCCAATAGATTAAAAACAGTAATTACCTATGCATTTGCTTTTTTTTAATTTTTGCTATAATTCATGCTAAAAGCTCTTTCATGATAAACCTCAGTTTTATATGTATATGTGGTGAACAGCGGCTATATTCCACAGTTCACAGACAATCATGCAACCGATCAAAGAAAGTAAATTGGATGGAAGGCCGCTTTGAGACTGCTTTATTTGCTCATAAAGAAATCGGGCGGAACAGATAAAGCGTAAAACTATTGTATACTTATAAATAGTATTTTATTGAAAATTTGTACGGCTTCTACTAAAAAAGAAACAATATATAAACTAAATTGAAAAAATATTTAGTCTACCACGTTGGCCTTATGCGTTTGGTAGACATCCGACATTCTTAAAATCTTGTAGAGAATACTGTTAAGTATGTTTCCTTAAAACGTTTTCCATTCAAACAAACGACAAATTGAAAAGAACGAATTTGAAGGAACTTGTAGCCAGAGTAACAATTGGACATAATGAGAGTTAAAATCTCACGTGTCTTCATGCGAGCGCAGTGGAATATCAAGCTTTGCTTTGTAATCATCGTGTTGTATTTTTGGCTACCATGAGCGGTCGGATCGCTTACCATGAGACGAAAGGCATGCTTGTCTCGCCATAAATTCCAATTGAAAAAGTATTTGATAGACTTCATGTCCAAAAACGTGTAGTTAGGAAACAGAGATATTTCCACTTCAGAAAATATGGATACTCTACACAATCACGAATGTCTAATCGAATTGGTAGAAGGCAACGCCAAATTCAAAATCGTATTGAATAGTCTAGTATAGTATAGTATAGAATCGATACAACCGATACGATAGAAAGACAATATGTGAAGCTATTCCGAAGCGGCAATAGGCTAAGGACAAAGCTATGTCGATATTATGGTTGATAATATCGACATAGCTTTGTCCTTAGCCTTGGCTTGATCCGAGACGCAGCTTCAATACATATTGCTCTTACGTCGCTAAATGGACGCATTGTTAATTTTATAGGCTATCTGGAACTGCATGTTGCAAAATTAATTTTTACATAATAAACCTATCATTATTTCAACTCAAAAATCAATACAGTAGAGCAATTTAAATAATTTTAGTGCGTTAAAAGACCAGGATGTCAGGATTAAGAAATGGTAGTCTTACAGTTCTACCTAAGTTTGGTATCTATTGGCCCCGTACGGCATTTACCATTGTAGTCTCACTTTGCCGTTTCAGTTTCGAAGATACAGCTACAATGGATTCGACTAAAGGCGTTTAAATTCGCAACGCAAACCTAATAAAGAATAGCCACAAAAGAGTAGTATAAAATAATAAGAGTAGGTACCACAAAATATTGTGTGAGACTGCGTCGGTAGCTTAGTTAAACTATGGTACGATTACAAAGCTGAGGTCTAGAGTCCAAATCGCGTGTTGGATAAAGTGATATTGGATTTTTCTGTTCATTATCAGCCCGAAGTCATTAATGTATGCTTTATATGATGATAGCCTAGCCCCCAATCACAATATGGGACAAAATACATAAGTCAAAACATGGATATTCTGGTAGCATCTCTGAATCCGATCTGAGAAAAGGCGTGAGTTGATGTACATACATATGTATGTACAATATGTTAATATTTAAATAATTATGCCACGTTAAAAGCAAGAATCATTTTGAGTACAAAATTAATAATTGAACAGTAATGTAGGATCAGTCATGAAAACGAAAGACCTGAAATTGATGGGCTGTAACTTCGTTCTTCGCTCCTCCTACCACCTTTACGCTGACGATCTGCAAATTTATACTCGGGCATCCTTGGACATGATGGCTAACGCGATTAGAGCTATCAATTCTGACATCTAGCATATATGTTCATGGAGTAAAGAGTATGGACTGAAGGTCAATCCATCTAAAACTCAAGTCATTGTTGTCGGCAGCCCCAGGATGATATCGAAGCTTGATCAGGACCAACTACCATCTGTATCCTGTGATGGTATCACTGTTCCATACAGTGATACAGTCAAAAATCTCGGCCTATATATGTCTAGTCTTTCACCTGTGGTCCGCAGCTTCGGGAAATTAGCCGTAAGGTTTTTGCCTCAGCTAGGTCTTTGTGGAGGTTACACAATTTTCTCCCCATTGCCACGAAAATTACCCTTGCACAAACCCTCCTTCTCCCCATCCTTGATTATGCCGATGTCAGCTATCTCGATCTCACCGAGGACCAACTTAATAAACTTGAGCGTCTTCAAAATTTCTGTATTAGATTTATATTTGGTCTGCGCAAATATGATCATGTCTCCGAGTTTCGTGCTAAGCTCAAGTGGTTACCCATACGCCTTCGTCGGAATGCTCATATTCTTAATCTTCTTTACAATATTTTGTTCAATCCCCTTACTCCATCATATCTCAAAGAACGTTTTATATTTCTCCATGATTCTCATTCAAGGTCCTTGAGGTCGTCGGAGAATTTGAAGTTGAGAATGCCTGTGCATACCACGACTTTTATGGATAAGTCGTATACAGTCTAAGCCGTTCGACTGTGGAATGCACTACCAGTTGTCATAAGACAGGCGAAAATACTGACATCTTTCAAAAAGATGGTTAAAGATTATTACCTTTCTCTATAAGCAGCTGCATGAAGAAGTTTTATTTCCTACTTTTGTCTCAACAGGTAATTTATAGTATGTATATATGTTTATTTATCTACAGAAGTATTCATATTTGTATGTATAAAATATATTATATAAATATTTATCAAAAATGGTGTATAATATATTAATTAATAATAACAATAATAATAATAACACCCAACAGTCACATACATAGTCCTGACCCCACACTAAGATCGAGTCTTGTGTCGTGGGTATCAGGAACTACGAGAGACTTTTCGGTCTCACAAACACCCAGACCCGAAAGAAATATTTGTGGATCGCACAAACATTTCTCTCGGTGCGGGGATCGAACCCGCGGCCTCTCGTTTCACAGGCGGCGTCTAACCGCCTGCGCCACGGATGCTGTAAAAAAATTATAAATAATTTGTTTATCTATTCCTTTGCAGAGCATGTTTACCTTTAAATTCTATACTGCCCTCTCTTCTTATCCTTTTCTTATATCCATCCAAAGGTTGTCTGGAAGAAATCGCCTAGGGCGATTAGACCGCCAACTGTAGTCTTTAATTTTATTTGTTAAATATTGTATTATTTTGTCCTTTTGTGTGCAGTAAAGAATAAATAAATAAAAATAAGTAAATAAATATATAAAGATTGAATTAAATAAAAAGAGATGTTGACTGACAAAAGTGTATAATTGAAGTACTGAAAACTAAGGCTAGAAATGGGCTAGAAAGACAAAAGTATATTATTAAAATTAGAACATAATACATTTTTTCTAGAATACTATCCAGTGTTTAAATATAAAATAATCACAACGGAGGTTACATTTCTCCAAAACATATATTTATAGATAGCTAGCACAATAGCTAGATAACATAAATAAATACACACGCCGGCACAATTAGAGAAACACGCACAAAAATTAGTTTTTTTTCAATTTTGTTTGCTGTTTGTTTAAATGGTCTTTGTTTTTATATTTCAGCACCTTTAAAAAATTAAATGTTGCAAAAAGATTTTTGGATATTTAGAGTTTTATCGTTAATTATACACTCTCAAGTGTTTTAAGATTTTTTCACTTTCAAGTTGTTTTACAAAATTTTGTTTAATTTCATTTTATGTGACTTAAGATATTTTTATTGTTATTGTTTTTAGAGTACCTGTCTTGTAGGATATAAAATGAGTGGCTTACCTTCCACTGAAGTTGCCAGAGCGGTAACAATGATTGAAAATGGTCAAGGGTAGGATTCAGTAAGTCGCGCATTGGGTGTGTCGGTATCTGTCGTCTTTTTCAACGTTAAACGTTAGAGGCACATAGGCTCTTATGTGCGAATGCCAGGATAAGGCAGAAAACGGTGGACCAGTACCCAGGATGGTCATTTTATACGGCTGAAAACTTTGAGAAATCGTCGTCAAACGGCTATTCAGACCCGAAACATGTCACAAGAAGTCCGTGATGTTAATATCAGTGAGCGTACAGTGAGAACACGTTTAAATGAAGTTGGACTGAAGTCTTACGTTCCGTCAAAAGCTCCAAAACTCGAGGTGGTACATAAAGTAGCCAGATAAGATTTTGCTCATCAACACCGCGACTGGACAAATGAGTGGAGCCGAGTTTTGTTTAGTGATCAAAGCAGTTTTGTTGTGAATTGCATAGAAGGAAGGGAGAGGATCTGGAGGTATCGAGGAGAACGCTAATCGAGGAAACTTTACTGAAAGAGGTGTGTTATAGCGGAGGGTCAATTTTGGTATGGGGTGGTATATGTTTGGAAGCACGCGCGGAGTTAATACTTATAGAAAATGGGTCTTTAGCTGCACAAAGATACGTCGCAGAGATCTTAGAGTCCCATGTGTTGTCTTTTGCACCATCCATAGGCGAATATTTTTTATTAATGCATGATAATGCGCGGCCCCACACAGCGCAAATGGTTCGCGACTACTTAAATCAGGCCCAAATCGCGCAAATGGATTGCCGAGCAAGATCACCAGACATGAATCCGATAGAGAACGTATGGGACGTCATCGGAAGAAAGATAAATGGAAGAAACCAAGCCCCTAAGACCGTCCAAGGATTAAAATTCATGTTAGTGCAAGAGTGGGAGAATTTGTCGCAAAAAATGATTGATGACGTCATTAAAAGCATAAAGGATCATATCGAGACTTATGTGAGCCCGTGGTAGCAATACGCATTATTAATTTTCTTAAATTATTTCTGTAAGTTTTTAAAATACGAGATTACATTTGACAATACAGAAATTTCATTTTACTGTATTTCCGTTTAATTGCATTTGCGTCATTAATTAAAGTATTTTTTACTCAATTATAGTAAATTGTTATAAATTTTGCCTCATTTTAAATATTGAAAAATAAAAACATTCAGTTATTATAATATTTTCTAAGAAATTCAATATTTAACGCGTGTTCCTCTAATTCTGCCGGCGTGTGTATATTTATATTTAATGAAGCGTACAATTGTACCGACATAGTCATGGTAACTATTTTAACTCCTTGTTAAAGATAGATAGGATGTAGAGAACCGCCGTAAGTGACCTGCAAATAGAAATGTAGTTAGCCCTATGTTTTAATTTTTAAAAACCCTTTATACTATTGGTGGTAGGTCTCTCTTATGTGAGAGGCTGCGTGGGTAAGGGTCACCGCATTGCCTTTTTCAAACAGTTTAAATGCACTGTTGTGTCCGGAACATTTGGCATTGTAGCCAGAGTAACTACTGGACATATGGAGCCTTAACATCTTATGTCCCAGGATGGCGAGCGCAGTGGAATGTCAAGCATTGCTTTGTAATCTATGGTGTTGTTTGGTTTTGCTACTATCAATGGTAGTAGCAAAACCAAGTGGTGGAGCGGTTGTATAACTTACTATCAGGCTAATGGCATGCTCGCCTCGCCATTACAGCATAAAAACATGGCTTACCTAATAGCTAATGTGCCTCATCGGAACTATAATAATTTCATTATAACATTAAGATTAGTAGGTAAATGCACATAACAGTTTTTCTCCTAAAATTATAAAATGATCGCGGACCAAAATTCTTATAGTAAAATATTAAACAGTTTTCATTTTATTTCAAGCATTCAACTCGAAACTTCTCGCTTTTGCTAGTTTCATGAAAAATGTAGCAATATGTTGTGGTCGGTCCGAACTCCAAGTGGCCGCGTGAAAAGAATACATAATTTAAAATATTCACTTACTATTTTTATTCTATGATATTTCAGATGGGACAGCTGGCTTTTAATTTTGCCTAACTGATAGTATCGATGTTATCTGCGTTAGGTTATCTCTTTTCTTTCATAGCATGGATAGCTCGACGCTTCGACATGATTAGCAGCCATGTCCTGTCTCTGACTGGTTTTGATATTTCGAGAATTCAAGCAATTATAGTTGACTCGATTTGCTTAGGTGCTGTTAATTTTGTTTAGATACACATGTACATGTTAAATAATGGATAGCACAAGATGCAGTTGTTATCAAAATGCATTTTTTATACCATTTGTGCTGAAGTAATCTCTTCTGAAGGCTTTAGAGTAATCAAATTTAACAGCTGAGTGTTTTATGTTTAGTTAAACCGTAGTTGATCCAAGCACGGTTACCATAGGGAAGGAAAGTCCCATAACGAGATATGCATCTACATATAATAGAATTCACATAAAGCCAAAAATTTACTAATAAACAATGCACGATATTTCAAAATTATTTTCGCTAGAAGCCTTACCATCAATAGATACGCAATGTGCCCATGCAATCTTATACACATGCCAATAACATTTTCGTTTGGGTACACTCCTGCGGAAACCGCAGTCAGCGTACGACGCATGTAACATAAAGTGAAACGAAAGCGGATTGAGTTTTTACGAGAAAATCACAAGAGGAAATTGCTATTTATACATTTTTTTACTTCCTGAAGTTTCAATTACTTTACAGCTTTCGTGGTCACGGGTCGGACCGAGGTTAGGCTTACAATCTGAACAGCTAAAAGGCATAATTCAATCGTCTAGCTAGATCGAGTCTCGCCCTTAGTGTTTGGCGTGGGTCGGGCGGCGCGACCGAGGCGCCGGGCGGCCGTTATCACAGTGCGCGCCGAGCAGCCGTGGGCGTCACACGGTGAGTACACACCACCCACTATCCCTGCTCTCCTGGTACCTAGCTCCACACATAGATTTCCTACTACCCGTAAATATCGATTTTTTGAATTGACTTAAATTTGATTGACATCGTCTCTATCGATATTGCTAATAAATAAATATGGGTTCGTTAAGTTTCGACGTTGCAAATGGACTTTGAAGCTCAAATTGTTTTCGCGATAGATTGACGAGGTTGATAGCTGCCTATCAAATCAATCTGAGTGTAGTTTCAACTATTTTTACTATTAGTAGTTTTCTATCCTTCTTTGATTCTGAGTTAAAAGCGCTTTTTAAGCATTTTGTGTTATTTATTATTAAGCTAAATAGAATTCCTATGTTTCTTTTTGTATTGTTTTGTTTTTTGTTCATCTCTAGCGCTTTATATTTTGAGTATTTTGATACCCATTATTGTGAGTGCTTTTATGTGTCATGAATCCTAAAATATGTAGGTGTAGAAAGTAAATATTTATTAATCCATTCAATTTCGTTTTTTGTAGCGTGTTATGTATTCTTATACTTTGTTTCTGTTTTGGCTTTATGCTTCATGCACATACACAATTCACGCAAGTTTTCCCGAAGGGGTAGACTGGGGTACTGTTAGAGCCACATCGATAATAGAATTTAGTACCAGGCAACTCAAATTTGATATTTACTATTAAAAGTAACTTCTCTTTGAAATCAAACACAGGACCTCTCGATTTAAAATCTGTACTACCCCTAGTCCAATGAAGTCTATACTTTTTCTAAAGAGTATTTTATTGCTATTAGTTTGCTAAAATACCTAAACCAAATGTACACTACGTAGACGTGGACTTTGAAATATAAGCCGTGATTTCAATTTCTAGGAGCAAAATGAATGCATGAGTTTTCCGATACTTTCTATAAACAAGTTTCGCTTGGGATTTGCGCCCTACATTGTTATAACCACTTCGCATGAAATGGTGGCGGAAATTATAGGGCGAAGTGTGAATGGATTGGGGATAAAGAAGATTTGAATATGCGTTATGTTGATATTTGATGAAAATTTATTGTTATGTTGTGCACATTCCTAACGTCACGTCCGCACCCTAGGAGTAGGGACCTACGATGGATTTTCACTTAAAATTTTCATATCATAACATACCACTTTAGTGTCATTCGTTTTAATCGATATTTTCAAGCATTTTCTTTGATTTTAGGATATGGGGATGCATAACTATTACAGATGTTTTTTTTTGTAATAGCTTTCATTTGTTTAGAAGTCTTGTTATATATGTACGTACGTATTATAGATATGTACATTGTAATTTGTAAATCTAAACTATTATCTAGTAGATCGTAGAGTAATTTTAGATCCAATATGTATTTCTACAAAGTTTTCACATCTTTATTTATTATTTTTAATTCTCATTATAACTTTCGAACACTTACAATATGTACGTAGAGTTAAGTTAAAAGTTAATTATGTGTACTAATATTTTGTACACGTCCTTCTAAACTAACAACCCTACTACGGCTGCATCCAGCCTCTCTTTGAGGCGTAGTCATCTTTATTGACCGGATGTCCCGAACGGGTTTACTGACAAATAAACTATATGCTAAAGAGTGAAGTAGTTTATAGTATGGTATAGTATTACTGAAACTATATCCGATAGTTACACGTACTTAACCGCTATGTATTATTATTGGAGTAATGTACAATGAAGGATTTATAAATAAATAAAATAGCTAACGAATAAGTTGTCAAGAAAAAATATCGTGAATGATTTTCATCATAAATTTTTAATGGCATTTTCTTGGATCAAAAATCTTTGAGTATAACCCAGACTTTGTTATTTTTAAGGTAAAATTTATTTCGTTTCTTAACATGATTTCTATGAGGCTTATTTTTCGTCAGCATTAGTTTTTATACCAATAAAGAATGTTCCATAGTTCCTATTGAAATAATTTCAGTAGTAAGGTATATTTTACTTTTAAATTTTTAGGTCTTACTAAAAAAACTAACTATACAGCTATAAAACTTTTAAAGGATTGTTTGTTTGAGTTTTGCTTAAGCCATACAAACCCTGTTTAAAATCATGAGGAATAAATAAAGTAATGAAATAAATGTCTGGACCTTTTGAAAAACAAGTCTCCTTATAGTTTTTTAAGGTTTGACAACTTTAGAGTTCGATACCGTTTTAGTATATTACATTACCAATTAATAATACATTTTGAAAATAGTAATACATTAATCTTTTGTATACCGATGTCCTAATATTTTAATTTCACGTCTTATATGAATGGGTTTTTGTTTTAAATAAGTTTAATGGAGGCTCGTCTTGGTATTTACCTGGCCCTTTTATATTGCCACTCTGGCATTTAAGTGAATTCATAATAGCAAGGGCGGAGCGGGCGCGGCTAGGCCAATCGATATCAAATAAATTCTTTGTTACGCATATCAATACTATTTTATACGCTATCGGCCTAATTTAAAGTCGGTTTTAAAACCTTTTTTAATTATCTAATGTTTGTCCCTTTTAAACGACTATTTAATTCAGTTTGAGGGAAGAAGACAAAACATTCTTTAAGTAAAATAAGTTTTAAAATTGTGTATATAGTCTACATGTCTAATAAGACCGTCGCGTTGTTTCATAGGATTCACTTTATTACAATAAGGGTAAGGCATATATTGCTTTGATAACTCTTGGAAATGGTTTTTACAAAAATATGATGGACGATGTGGGAAGTGGCTATCTAACCAGAAATACGGCCTAACATGACAGGTTTGATGACACTGCACAAAAAAAAATTGGGCGTAGATTGTATCGAATATAGATGTGTATGTGTTTAAAATGAATATTTATATGTAAACATGTAAAACAAAAACCCTAAAATTGCTAAAAATATAGAATTTAGGAGACTGTCCTCGACTCGGGCTGATAACGAATTGAAAAATCCAATATCACTTTGCCCGACGGGGTTTAAACTTGAGACCTTAGCTGTATAAGTAGTGCCGTACTATGCTGTAGTTCTACAAGCCAGCATTATTGTTTCGATTACATTAACCCTCTCGCCAATTAATGTTCCATTTGAATTGCACTGTACCTCAGGTGGTTTACAGTCACTTATTGTGCCTACATAAAGAAAGTGTAGTATAGTTTGTCTGAGATTGTTATAACGCCTGATCTATCCTTCATCCACATGAATCCTTCTGTCATGTCATAACCACAATAGCCAATTGATATACGCCAATATTTGTAAGTGTAATTATAATTCTGCCAGGCGAAAACAAGCTTTATTATCTGTATGGATATTAAATGAATTATATAAATGGAATTAATATACATATACCAATAAATAAAGTTATAAAAGGTAAAAGATACTAGGGAACGTTCATAGTTTTAGTTGAAGAAAATGTTGTAAATTGGAGGTATAATGTACAAAGCATGCTTTAGAGCTTTGAATACTACGTAAATATAATTTTGTTTATGGAACGTAATTATGAAATAGAGACTTTCCCGCCCCCACCCCCACTATTGCCACTCCACTCAGCCAGGATCAACGGTGACACGCAAAGATTTGGCACCGAGCTCCGGAGCTCGCCGAGTCTCTTAAAACTAGCTAACCTAACTAACTCTCTAACCTGCATCGAAATTAATCAGAAAGAAAAAAATAGGAGGAGTTGGTAACAAATAATTGTCCACTTTCCTACGCAGCAAAACGAGTGAGAAAATATTGAACTAAAATTATCCTCCAAATTATGATATATTAAAACCCTGATAACAGATTCCGTAACATTACCTCTACCGTAATAAAAAGTTTACAATCCCACGAAAATGTTATGTCCAAAAAATCCGACGCAAAAACGCCACAATTCAATTTCGTTCCAATTTATCACATCAAATTTTCGTAATGTCAAAAAATTTCAAACTAATGGCTCGCAATATCGTCTAGGGAGGTCCTGTGGGAGGGGATGGAATGCCTCTTCCCCCCTACCCTTAGCTTCTCCTAGCTTTACTGGGGCCTCCCTTACGCTCGGGCGGGCCTCTTCAATAACTTGCGCCACCGAGGTACGAAGCGTGTAGAAATGAGATTTATTGCCCCGATATATTAACGTTTGGCAATTTGTAAAACATGTTTTATTGATGTATATCAGAGATTACAATAAAATTGATTTAAGTGCATTGTAATAATGTTTACAAATGCCCGTCTTGATGGCTGTCATGCAATAATGCAGAAGAAAGCTGCATCGATCCTAACCAGACTTCGTGGCAGCTCAAACAATATTCTGAAAATGATTGCGGACCGCTGTGACTATCCTCTACAAAAGATCTGGGTGGAACGAGTTATAGGGTTAATAAAATAGTATTTAATTTGATTACATTATGTTAAGTTTATTAAACTATGTTAAGTTTATTTCATTGTATCACTAACATTTTATGGAATTCTTATTCTGAAATCAATTATGATTTGATTTGATTGTAGTTGAGATAGAGGATCCATTTGCGACTCTACCATCGGTTGTAGTTTTTATTATCATTGCAGACTTCTCGAAATTATATTAGCTTAGATTATTGATGCTTAATTATCGCTTGATACTTTGTTTCTTGTATTTCTCTTCATCAGATGTTCAAAGTTTTTTATTGCTTCCGCGAATAAGTGCCGGATCATCTTTATAATATTAGTTTTGTAAGAATATCAAAAAAGTATTTGCAGTTCCTATTTAATAATAAAAAAAAAACAAGTAATAGCTAAGTGATGTAAGTTTCCCCTTCAATGCTTTCCTTCTTGTTACCTCAAGGACCACATTTACCTTTTATAACTCTATATCCTGATTTTTTAAATAATCTAACTTCATAGTTAATAGGCACCAGTGGCAACTTTCCATTAAGCGATTCCCTTTCTCATCTAAACTAGATCTATTAAAAATTAACCACTGCTATTAGGATTGTTTAAGATCTGTATTTATTCTGCGTATGGTAAAAATACATTTTTTTAAAATACCGTACCGTGAATACGTCTTTTAAAAATATCTTAAGTACGAACCCATTCGGTATTTACAATCCAGAATATTTTTTTATATGCTGTGGCTGAAATATTACTACACAACAAGATGCTGTATCTATATATCTCGTCCAATCTCCTCGGCGTACATCCGAGCAGTCTTTGTTGTCAACGAACCGTACGGAAGCTGATTAATTATCTGCTCTGAGGGCCGCGCTCAAGACAATATAACCTTAGCTATACTGTTATCAATATATTATGAATCCTCTTAGGATGTGCCTAGTATCCATTATGTATTAGCTCATTGTTTTGCCGTATTTAGCTTTGGAAAATGGTGAAGGCTAGACATTTACTAGGCTTTTTATATTGTACTGTATCAGCCTATATTATACCCACTGCAGGGCACGGGCCTCCTCTACAATCTAGAGTACTATTTTGGTTGGTTATGCCATTTATAGTCCTATAGGCCATTTAATATTGTTATTATTTAATATTGTTTATATTTAAGTAGTTAGCAGTATTGTTAAGTTTCCATTCTTTATTTTTAAGAAGGTAGTGCCTTTTTTTTCTTCTTCTTTTAAATTCATCTCTTGGTTGTTTGTAAGACCGTCATTTATACATTTTTTTCTTTTTGTTACTGTATTTTTTTGTGTACAGTAAAGATTTCTGTATCTGTATCAGCCCATATAAGTCCCACTGCAGGGCACGGGCCACCTCTACTATCGAGAGTACGATTGAGAGTGGTTAAGCCATATAGTCCACCACGCTGGCCTAGTGCGGGTTGGCAGACTTACATACCATAGACATTTTATAAATCCCTATGGTATGCAGGTTTCGTCACGATGTTTTCCTTCACCGTTTTAGTGTGTGGTGATTGACTATCAATACACACATGACTCCGAAAAGTCAGAGGTGTGCCCTGGGATTCGAACCCGTGACCACCGTGAACATGTTGGCAGTCGCGTCTAGTCCGTTTACCAACAGGCCACCACGCACTTTAGGCCACCACGCACTTTACAAATACATACACTTTATAAGTACACAGTAAAGATTTAAATGAATAAATATGATAGCGCATGTGCTCGCTCATACGTAGCATATTTAAAATACACGAGAGTTGAAGGTTAGTTGCTAATCGATTTAACTCTAATCCAGATATCATGTTCGGCAAAAAATAATAGTTTTTTAGATTTTATGGATTATATTTAAGAGAAAGTAAAAAATAGTACAATTCAGTCTCACAAAGTTTCACTTTGTCTCAGCATAATCTCTCAAATAGAATTTGAGCAGATTTTATTTTGTAAAATCAGCATCTTTAGCGTCGCATCAGAATTTATGCCAAGAAAAGTGAATCTATCTTTTTAACCAGCTAATGGAGCTGATCGACTAATCAAATTATATAAAATATAAATACCATAGATAACAACGACTATCCATTCGTCTATAGTACAATTTATAATGTTGTTACTTATTTAATATTATTTAATTGTTTTTATGTTTCGCTATAGTGAAATGAAATGAAATGAAAATATTTATTGAATCCATAAAATTAGTACTCACGAGATACAATGAAAATGTACCTATATTCATGTAAATGTATACGTTGTTATATTGTATTCTCCGTTTGATGGTTCTAAATAAATACAGCCGAAATATAATTATCTAATCGACTATGCACCAATTTTAGGCCGATTGGACACGGGATTCCTTTATTAAGAAGTGATGAGATCTTAATCTACCACGCTGACTTAATCCGAGTAGGTGAACTACACAAGTGCGTGGTGGCCTGTTGGTAAACGGACTAGACGCTGCCAACATGTTTACGGTAGTCGCGAGTTTGAATCCCAGGGCACACACCACTGGCTTTTTGGAGTCATGTGTGTATTGATAGTCAATAACCACGCACTAAAACGGTGAAGGAAAACATCGCGAGGAAACCTGCATACCAGAGCGATTTACAAGAATCTCTATGGCATGTAAAATCCGCCAACCCGCACTAAGCTAGCATGGTGCACTATATAGCCTAAACACTCTCAATCGTACTCTCGATTGTAGAGGTGGCCCGTGCCCTACAGTAGGACGTATATGGGCTGATTCAGACAGACAGAACAACACAAAACTTTAAAGTTTTATTAAATGTAACCATAAATAAATTATATTCTGACACGATACTACATCCTTTCCCTTGAGTTTATTGTCACACGATCCTCGCGCTGATGTCGAAGTAATTGATTTTTCTTTACATTAAACGAGTTTATTGTCTTTATACGCCACATTTTTATAGTTTTCAGACCATTTTCACACCTTTTAATATGGACTATTTACCTGAATAAAAAGATGGATCCAGAAATTAAGGCCAAAAACATCGGTTTGGTTGGTATTATATTACGGAAGTCTATGAACCTGAAAGAAAAAGTCTTTGCTAAGAGACGTGTTAAAATATAAATGAAGAGGTTAAATATATAGTTATAACAAATTAATAAATATATACTTCCAGTAATACGTCTGCCATAATGATTAGTAAAAAGTTTAATAGGATTATAGTACCCGAATGTGGAACACATGATTCCATAACAGACGTATCGTTTCGGTGGACCCCCTACTGCTACATTTCTACCACATTCTTAAAGACGCCAAAAAATAAAAATTGTGTCGCTTCTGAGTTTATCCCTATATTCCGATAGGTAAAATAAAAACGAAAAATGGTACATTTTATAACACTTTATTTATTAAAAGAATAGAATTACAAGAAAATATTAATAAGGTAATATAGCTTCAGGTCATAATTTTAATTAATGGGAAGGTTGTATTTGATGGAGTGTCAGCAAACAATCAATGTTTGGCTTTATTTTTGTGAGCAATAACCGCAAATCCCCCCGCTCTGTGATGTTTAATTTGCTTCCTTTTTTGTTACTAGGTTTGTAACGGCACTAAAACTGCTTTCGACAAGGTATGACGAGGGAAAAGCTATTAAAAATTTCCTTGCGATTTCCCACAGTCCACGATATTTTTCGGGTATTTCTGCTTGCAGCCAAAATGTTTGGTAGCCTTTTCTAAATTTCACCTGCAGCTCCTCATTGGTGCATAGCTCAAGCAGCTCCTCTTGTAATACAACATTTGGCCACTTCCGTTTCATCAAATGGATTTATGATCCATGCTGGTATATCCATCGTCAGCATATCTTCAAACCTGGTTTTGAAGTCATCATGCAGGGCACTTAAATGTTGACTGTAGGTATGGATATCCTCATCAATACATTCTACCTGCGACAAGTTTGGAAATTGAGAGAATTCGCGCCGACTAATGTTTTGCTTGATAAATTTCAATTTCCCAAGAAAAGCCGAAACTATCCCCTTTGTTTTTATTAAATTCAGGCTGTCCCCTTGTAACTGCAAGTTAATATCATTAAATTTTTTAAACAAATCTGTCAAATACGCAATGTCTGCTTTGAATTTGATCAAGTTTTCTTTTAAATCTCGATCTCTACTTTCTAGGAACTCTATACGGAATCGAAAACAGAGTAATATCTCGTTAAGCATGCACCTTTCAACAACCAGCGTAGTTCAGTATGTAAGAGCAGTCGTTGGAAGTCTTCATCATTTTCATCGCACAATTGAGCAAATAAACGCGTATTCAATGCATCGCTTCTGATTTTGTTGACAGCTTTTATTACAAAATGAAGAGATTGGTTCAACCTGTCACTTAAATGTTTTGCCACAAGATGTTGTCGGTGGATTACGCAATGAATAGCTGTAAGTCCTGGTATAATTCTTTTGAGATGACTCATAAACCCGCGATATCGCCCGACCATTGCAGGAGCTCCGTCTGTTGCCACTGAAATAATGTTTGTAAATGGAATCGAATTTTCCGTAAAAAAATACTCAGGACATTAAATATTGATTCGCCTTTAGCGTCAGTCTCCAAAGTTCTTCCTCCATAATAAATCGGACATATGCCAATAATAATGCTTCATTACCGGGTAACGTTGACTCGTCCAGTTGTATAGAAATATGAGTTTTTTGCAGATGATTGCACAAAAATCTTTCGATATCAGAGCTCATTTCATCAATGCGTCTTTGTACAGTATTGTTACTTAATGGAATTCTTTTTAGTACGTCAAATGGAGATTTGTGCAAAACAATCTCTCATATGTGAGAGGCCATCTGGGTAGGTACCACCGCAATGTCCATTTCTCCCGTGAAACAGGACTGCGTAAATGCACTGTTGTGTTTCGGATTGAAGGATATTGTAGCCAGAGTAACTACTGGACATATTGAGACTTAACATCTTATGTCTCAGGATGGCCAGCGCAGTGGAATTTTGCTATTGTTTATGAGCGGTTGTATCGCTTACCATCAGGCGAACGGTATGCTCGTCTCGTCATTCATTGCAATAAAAAAAAAACAGTTTTTAAAACCTCTTCAACAGCGGGTAAAATAATTGTTCTCCGATAGTGTGCAGATTTCCAGATTTTGCTATAAGTAATGAGTAAGATGCCCGCAAGCCATCATCGTTACTTTGAGATGTTGAACCGAACATACTGTGCATGGTGGGTCTCTTTCATTGAGGTGTTATACTAGAGCGAACATCGGGAAAAAAATCTCTGCGTATGGTGCGTACACACGGGTACACATTGAGGCGAGAGGGAAGATATTATGTTACTTCGTAGGCGTGACAGAGACAGAAATAGAATGTACCCTTCATTTTGTTACAAACATTTTGTTTGCAGTGTCCCCTCCAGTATATTATCTCAATGGTCTCTTTTCATATTTTCCCTTCAATGTTTGAAAATATTTTAAATCTTTACCTATTTAATCAGTATTACACTTTTTTAGATGATCTTCGAGCTTTGATGGTTTCGTAGAGTCATTGCTCAAAACTTTTTTGCGTAACAGGCATATGGGCCATTGTTTGTCTGCCTCTGATGGAACAAAACCATGTTTCAAATAATCGACATTATATTGTCGACATTTTTTCTTTGCTGTAGCCATGTTTCGTGTCAGTTACCATACCGGAAAAAAAATACTGTTTTAGTGACTAAGTTTTTTCTGAATATAGGTATCACACCGCAGCCTTTGTCAGCACGCGGAAATAGAATTACGGCTTGTAAAAGGACCAACTAATAAACCGCTAAGACAAATACAGACGTTTTCGCAAAACGGTATCAATTTTTAATACTACAAATAAAAATTGGTGTACTCAGTATCGAATACTGATCACATTTGTGTAGGAAAAAATAAAAGTCGAAATCCCAAAATTGTCCATAAAAACAATAACTAACATTTCATCAAATCAATGAGTTCACGCGTTCCGTGTATTTGCGTATTTTTTGCCTGCGGCTTCATTGTTAAAACGTGACAAACTGGCATCAAAGCTCAAGCCCCGCCTTTTTACCGTCGCCCGCGCACCGCTCGCTTTGTGCGAAAAGGAATACTTTTGATAAAATAGTTACTTCAAAATCAATTTAAAATGATTGTGAAACTACTGTTTTATAAAATTAGTAGTTATTTGCAAGAAAAATTACAAAATTAATTGCTCTGCAATATTGATTATTCGGCCTTCTTAGAGAGGCAGTGCTTCTCTCGTGAAAAAAACAATTGAATAAAACGTGCTGTGTTTGTCTTCACATCGAAAGAGGACAATTAAAATATCTGTAAGTTCCTAAGTAACCTATTTATACAAGCAGTTGTGATCAACCCACTAGTACACGTAAACAAAATACTTAAGTACTATAACAAAAAAAAGGTAGGTACTTACTTTTCTCCGGAACTAGCAAACACTGATATAATCTCACACCTTTTTTCGAAATTCCGGAAACAAATGAATGAGTTTGCCTGTGGCATCAAGTATTTATAGTGGTGATCAAGTTCATGTCTGAACAAGCATTAAGCATTGTCGGGCGGATAGCGCTTTGCAAGTCTGTACACGAAATTGTACGTAATATCGAATACGTAAGTTTGGACAAGTAACAGTCGCTTGTCTTATTAAAATATTATCTGCTTAGTTAGGTACTTAAAAGTTAAAACAACGTATGTAGGCCCTGATAAAAACTATGCTTACATTTTTGCTCTTTACTATCAAAAACAGATAAATTTTCGTAGACCTCCATTAACATCTTATAGACCTCCATTTTTGTTCACGCCTACGTAGACCTCCAGCAAGTCTCCCGTGGTGGGGGTCCACCTGGACCACTTAGGGAATCACTGGTAATCATAGAAGTTAAAATAATTTTATTAGCGGCTCAATAGTCCGAACAGTTCGATCGGCCTTGACCTAATCCCAAGAGCTTTCGCTCCCTACACTCTACAGCAATATTGTATTTTCCACTTTATTAAAGTCAGTTCGATATCTAATTGCTTATTCCAGAGTCGCCTTTCTGTTCATTAATAACAGCGGAATACAGTAAATGGGTATTTATTTAAGCAGTAGATTGTGAATTAACTATTGCTTATTATTAATAACTTATTTCAGTTAGGCTTTGTTTTCAGTGTTATGTCTTCGTTTTTTACGTTAACTTTGCGTCTAATTTAATGCGTAATATGTAAACAAAGGAATTTAAGGTTTGTTTTCCCTTTGGCGACACTAAGGGCACCATAGTGAAGCACGCAAGTGCTTTTTATCATTGGTGAGGGATTCTTTTCATCATCATCATCATTATCAGCCCGTCCGCGTGCACTGCTGGACATAGGCCTCTCTGGCAAGCCACTGGGCTCAATCTTCATTCAGCATTCTCATGTCGACTTGTAAAAGATATACATTTTTCATGATTCGTCATTTTAGTTTAAAAGCTTCAGGTCTAAATTATGGAGCAATTAATTTAATTATATACAGAGCTGTTATTTAAATTTTAAATTCGACTGAAATCACTGATGCTATTATATGGAGAGTCGCGTCGATCAGACGACTACATGAAATATAATTATAATGACTATTCACTTTTGCGATGTCCGGTTTCTGCGAGGACCAAATTATCACCAAGTTGCAACTCATTTACCAGTACTATTTCATTAGTTAGAAATTTCATTTCTGCAAATGGCGACGAGATTAGTAAATGATTTGATGATACTGCAAAATTTGTTTCATTGGATACTATTATTGGTATACCGACACGCAGCAACAGCTTTGTTGCGTTTCGTTCGTAGATTGGTATTACATTTCTTTTAACATTTATTTTTGGCTCAATTTTCGCATAATTTTCAGAGGAAAAAAAATACACCGGAATTCCGAAACCGCACATATTATAGCTTAGGTCTTCTTTAGATATTTAAAAAAAAACCTGCTCAAAGACTTACAAAACAAGTATAACACATGGGCAGTTTATTTTTATGAGTATATCGCTTTGATAAGACTCATGATTTACCTTGAAGTGGAATTTATACCCGGCATACTTATAAGCACCTCCCTATCTAATTTTTGTAATATTTAAGCATGTTGAATGCAACAGTTGCACATTTTCCTTTCGCTTTGGAATTGCAAATTAAGCGTATGTTTTTTTTATTACGATGAATCGCAAGATGAGCATGCCGTTCGCCTCATGGTTTAAAGCGATACGACCGCTCATGGACAGTAGCAAAACCAAACACCATGAATTACAAAGCAATGCTTGGTATTCCATTGCGCTCGCCATCCTGAGACAAAAGATTTTAAGTCTCAATATGTCCAGTGGTAACTCTGGCTGCAATGTCTTTCAAACCGTACTAGTGCATTTACACTGTTGTTTAGCGGGATAAATAGACATTGCAGTGGGTACCAGATGGCCTCGCACATATGTGAGTTCTATCACCAGTAAAAATTGATTCTGTGATGCTGGTGTTCTAGATGGTGCAATACGTGAGCATCACGCCGGAGATGAGTGCGGCGGTGCTGCAGCACCTGCGGGATAGCTTCTTCGCAGATGAACCGCTCAACAAGGCGGTGGCGCTGTGCGAGCGAGGGCAGTCGCATGAGGCGTTGGAGAGACTGTGCCTCGCTACCATGGCTGATGGTCTGTCCATCGCTGCTATGGAGGGAGATACGGTTGGAAAGCTATTTGAGAATGTTTATAGCAGTTTATGCAATATAGACAAATAGACAGTTTACCCTGAAGATACACTAAATTATCACACTTCGTATGTGTCTTGATTGAAATATTTGTGAAAATCGAAATGTAAAGTAATGCTGTGGTTATGGTGGCGTTTCGTTCTGTACCAACAACTTTGTAAAATGATATTATACCTGAATAGTATAAACAAAAAGTTATTTAAATAGAGGATTATGCAATAATTGTAAAAGACTATCCATCCCGATTTTAATGCTCTTGAAGGTTTTTATTTCAAAAAAATGGTAAATTCACTCTATAAATTCTCTAAATTTGATCTGTGTCAATCCCAATCCAGGTTCTCGGAGTGGGCCTGAACGGAATCTTATGACCCGGTGACATCGAGCAGAGCACAGAAAAGATCCAGCAGTCTTCCGACGAGAAATACAACAAAATATTCACCATCCTGTACAGTGTCAGCCGAAAACTTGATCTCTTCAATACGTATCAGGTAATAAATACGACTTTCTTGTAACAAAGACGACGTTTCCCTGACAATTCTTCGCATTTGTAATCTTAAGTTGGATGTGCCAAGCTGTAGATTAGGCGTTATCGTATGTATGGGTCAAGTCGATTAGTAACCAATGTCTCAAGCAAAAGCAATGTGAAGTAAGAATTTATAATTACTCGTAGTACAGAGTTCAATGTAGTATCTAATAGGAAATAATTATTTTCCAGGTGGATCGAATCTTGGAGTGCAGGATTATCTCGGTTGCTGGCGAAGCTCGAGGCCGTGGACTAGCCAAAGAGCTCATGAAGAGGAGCGTAGATCTTGCCAAGGAGAATGGATTTAAGGTATAGTGAAGAGGATTCTTTAGACTGCCTTTTCCCTCTCCCTTTTTTCCTAAAACATTTCTGCCTTCTTGTTTTTGGTTTGTTGATTTTGATTGCAAGCGAAGTGTCTGACGTCCACCTAAAAGGTGGATGGACGACCTGGCTAAGGGTGCAAGAATTCATTGGATGCGAGCCGCTTCCAACAGGTCGATGAGGAGATCCTTGGGGGGAGGTCTAAGATCAGCAGTGGACTTCCTTTGGCTGAGATGATGATGATGATGATTTTGGTTGCGTCATTAACTTTGTGAATAACTGTTGCTTTATGGCAACTTATCTCTTTTCAACGGTCCAGAGTCCAGAATCCTATGCGGTGCTCGCCACCATTCGGATAAAAATATCTTACTACCATGATAGGCCAGTGCATGTTGGCATACTTTACATAGCATACAAAATATTTGTCCATGGTATGCTAGCTTCCTGACGACGTATTCTTCAAATATTATTTTTCCATTTACAGCTGTTCAAAGACTATTTTTAACAAGTGCATGGTATGCTAGTTCCTTCACGATGTAGCCTTCAAAGATTATTTTTCCATTTCCAACTGTTCAAAGTGGACGCGACACCTAACAGTCCTTTTAACACGTCCATGATATAGTTCCGTCACAATGTATTCTTCAATCACTATTTCTCAATTTCCAGCTATTCAAGGTAGACGCGACGGGAGCGTACTCCCAACGCATCTGCCGCAGCCTGGGCCTGGAGCAGCTGAAGCGTGTGCCATACGCGGAGTACTGCGACGAGGCAGGCGAGCCCGTGTTCCACGTACCGCCGCCCCACGACGCCCTCTGCGTCATGGTACTCCAAATACCATGAAGGTTATAAGCGTGTTAGGTTGCAGCTTTTTATTACCGAAGATTAGTATTTCGACGGGTTTAAGAACAAATGTTATGGAAATTTAGGTTGAATTTGTTTTTTTTAATTGCAATCGCCTGATGGTAAGCGCTACGACTGTTTACGAATAGTAGGAAAATGAAATGCCTTGAATTAAAAAGCAATGATTGGTATTCCACTGCGCTTGCAATCCTGAGATATAAGATTTTAAGTCTCAATATGTGTAGGCTCATCTAGGGAGTTATTCTGGGTACAATGTCCTTTAAACCGAAACAGAATAGTGCAATGGGTTATGTGTGTCTCGTATGTGAAAAAATTATGGCACTAGACATTTTAATGTTCCAGTTTCCGAAGTATTGTATCGATTGTCAGTATTGATATGCAAAAAGTGTGAAATGTGTATAAGCAAAATAACTTCTAATATTAAAGAAAATATTTTGTTCTTAAAACCCGTCTATTTAGAAGTTATGTTAATAGATCGTTATCAAGGTGACATAGTTTCATATATTTATTTCTTTTAAGTCGTATAAAATTTTATTATATGTATTAGTTACAACAATATGCACAAATTTTGATTGATGAAAGAAATTATTAATTTATACAATTACGTTAAGAATTTTTATGCAACAAAATAAGTGTTTATTTACGAACAATGTTACTTAGCTAATGAAAATGCTCTTTAAGCAATTTGAATAATAGCTGCATTATGCCATGCATATTTAATTACATATAGTTTTTATTTATTATATAAAATTAATATTTAAAGTAATCAATATAATAAAAATGTAGCTACAACGGCACAAATAATTAGTCTGCTAATTCATTCGCATTAGATAAGTGTTCAAAATTCATTATAATCGAATCAGTATTACTAATTGTAATAATAACCATTTTTACTGATGGTAACAACAAAAAAATCTTTGAGGCAGGCCTCTTTTCAGCAGTGGATTTTCTGTGGGAATGATCATTTAAATAATATTAGTAAGATAGTCTAAGATCCCGCCATACATCGACCTTCACCGAGATGTTTATTTGATGAAACGTATTTTATATTCAATTTAATATGTCAATAAATATATTGTATAGGGGTTGCCTAGCAAATTTCAGTCCAGAATACGATTAATTAATTATTAAAAAAAAATTTACACATTTCACCTGTTTGATTATTAAACAAATTCTATACCAATCGAAAGTATGAAGCCCATAGAATATGTAAACGTTAGGTTGCCTATTTCTTTCCGGTCACAACCCTCAGGTTGCCAGGTATAAACAGGTAAATCGCTACTAGCATTTTGCACCGGTCTGATTATTGAATGGAAATTAAATGAAAATAAAGATCATTTTATTACGAACACGGTGGTATAGGGTTGCCTGCGAAAAATCAGTCCCGAATTGCGGTTGTCGAATTTAGAAAAGTGAAATATTGCTCCGAGTGACCATCCCATGCGATAGAAGAGGACACAGCATAGAAGCTGTTCGAAGTCCGCCCATTTAAAGAAAGAGGGTGCGCATGCTATTTATTGTTGAGAATGAAAAGGACAGCGATAGACTCGTATATGCTGTGCATCATTTTGGAGTAGATTGTGGTTATAGTTGCAATTGAAAAAACGTGCCACTATTTATTTAAAAAAAAATGGCGAGAAAGTGTTTTTTGTGTAATTCGGATGTTGATTTAATTAATTTTAATGATGACATTTTTAAAAACTCTGGTGCGGTTTCTGGTTGATTAAACGACCATTTGGTAACAATAATCCAAAAGAAATGACTCGGAATCTGACTATTTTTTTTTTGTTTTTACAATTTTTTACAATAAACAGAAGTATTTTTTAATTGTTGTTTTTTATTTTGTCTTCTAATAATAAAGATACAATTTGCAAGATTAGTATTATATATGTAATAATATAACCTTCTCTTTTGCTAAAAATGTATATATACTTTAGTACATACATACATACATAAACTCACGCCTTTTTCCCAGAAGGGGTAGGCAGAGGTGCCAGGACACCCACATTTCGCCTTGTATGTTCCGTCCCACGATGTGATAGGTGGCGACCCTATCGCCATATCGGGCACAAATTCCTGACTCTGGGCTGATAATGAATAGAAAAATCCAATATCACTTTGCCCAACCCGGGATTCGAACCCGAGACCTCAGCTTTGTTACCGTACCTTAGTACAACTACGCCACCGAGGCAGTATATACTTTAGTGTCACATAAAATATATACACACATAAATAATTAATTGATTAACCAAAATTAAATAACTTTTCCTCTATTTTACTAATAAACTACTCCAAAACACAGCATATACGAGTCTATCGCTGTCCTTTTCATTCTCAACAATAAATAGCATGCGCACCCTCTTTCTTTAAATGGGCGGACTTCGAACAGCTTCTATGCTGTGTCCTCTTCTATCGCCTGGGATGGTCACTCGGAGCAATATTTCACTTTTCTAAATTCGACAACCGCAATTCGGGACTGATTTTTCGCAGGCAACCGTATACCACCGTGTTCGTAATAAAATGATCTTTATTTTCATTTAATTTCCATTCAATAATCAGACCGGTGCAAAATGCTAGTAGCGATTTACCTGTTTATACCTGGCAACCTGAGGGTTGTGACCGGAAAGAAATAGGCAACCTAACGTTTACATATTCTATGGGCTTCATACTTTCGATTGGTATAGAATTTGTTTAATAATCAAACAGGTGAAATGTGTAATTTTTTTTTTTAATAATTAATTAATCGTATTCTGGACTGAAATTTGCAAGGCAACCCATATACAATATATTTATTGACATATTAAATTGCATATAAAATAGGTTTCATCAAATAAACATCTCGGTGAAGGTCGATGTATGGCGGGATCCTATACTAAGAGATATTATGTAACAATAGTGTTTCTATGCAAAATTCATGATAATACTTCTCATATCCATTTCTGGACATAAGACTACCCTAAACCGTATAATAATCTTAGTCTTTATTCATCTAGATCACTATTTTACTCATTAAGCATTCACTATGTCACTAATATTCATATATTATTTATGTAAGTATTATAGAGTGGCGAAGACATGGCAACATTACATTGAAACAAAATCGCTACCATTTGCACAATCATCACGATAAAAAGGTATGCTATGAGGTATGGTATGTTATGTGTAAAAAGGTACCGTATGCAGCTATTTCCAAACATGAAGCTGAAGTTATACTCTGCCAGGAAACTCTGTATATTATTTTAATTAACCGACTTCAAAAAGCAGGATTTTCTGTGTTCGATTGTAAGTCAGTTTTTGTATGCTTTATTATAACAATGATTGGCGAGACGAGTATGCCATTCGCCTGAATTGTAAGCGATACGGCCGCTCATGGATAGTAGCAAAACCAAACAACACAATGAGTTACAAAGCAATGCTTCGCACTCCACTTCAATTGCCATCATGAGACATAATATAGTAAGTCAACATGTCGAGCTAGAGTGTCCAGCTACAATGTCCTTCAAATCAAAACACATTGGTGGATTTACACGGCTGCTGAGCGGAAAAATAGACATTGCGGTGGTAGGTACTCACCAGTGATATTTACAGATTTCTCCGTCATTTCAGGAATGAAGAAAATGACGCTTTTGTTGTTTAATGTTCTCATGTTTCTGCCATTTGGGATGTGACATTGTATTATTAGATTAAATAATGAATACAGGTCGATGTTAAATGTGAACGAATGTATATCTCGTCGATTTATATTTATCGGCATATATTAGAGAGCTTTATGTACACGTTACTCTATGGGAAATATTGCATGATTACTACATTGTTATAAAAGTTAGCATGTGCGTATTTTGATCCTGAAATGATACAATTTTCAAGGTGTACTAAAAAACTTTAAAAAAAGTAGTAGCCAAGAAGGCTGTAAAATAGTTTTAAAATAATATATAATAATAAAAATACTTCTGAAACCCATTATTTTAGAATATTATGTTTAGAACTTGTTTTTGATGCGTTTAGGGTTCATAATTGTTGTATTAAAATTGTTATTGAATCATTAAAAAGGTGATTTTTAATTGATTGACAATAAATAAATGGAATTTTAAATATTGTTATTAAACTTTTGTAGATATTTGATAAAATATCGTATACCCATTGTTTTCATAAATCTAACGTTATATTTGTAGTTAAAATGCAAATATACTCGTATACATCTGTACTCTTTTGAATGTTATAGATATCCTTGTATCAGTATTATTAGATGTTATTATAATAAAGTAAATAATAATCTTAATGTCGATCGATGGATTAATTTAAATCTAAAATGTTAACACTTTCTTCTTTTATTGTTAAAAGCCAACAAAGCCTTTGTGATTTTTTGAATAGTGATGGAAAATGATAACTGAATAAGGTTGGCCGTTCATGCAATTACATGTTATAAGAAATAAAATATTACATACATTTATTGTAAAACGCCTCTTCATTTTACTTAGACTACACGTTTTATACTTATTGTAATTTAGAACCTCTTATTAAAATGCAGTAGCTTTGAAAACCACAAACTATCTGTGTTTTACACTTTGGACTCCAGTTGAACAATAACTATGTAGCTAATTTTTAATATTTATTAGTCGTGTAGTATTTATCAATCAGAACGTAATTTACAAATTCTTATCATGACATACTGTTATAAATACTATCATTTATACTAAAACTACTTTTATAAAAGTGTTAAAGATTTATTGATCCTTTAACACTCAGATTTCAATCAGTGTTCAAACTACTTTTGTATGTAGACAAACTAGTCTGTTCGTAGCACAATGTTACGTAATTACATTTTCTGTACATTTTTGAGGCTATATTGTATTTTCTACGCATATTAAAATTTATCGTCGTAGATGCAAATAATCAGTATTATGTATACATCGATGTTTTATTTTGGAGAAGTTATGAGAAAATTAAGAACAATACTTATAATTATCTTTATACATTTTCAGATGATTTCTCAATTATATGATATTAGCATTGCATTTTAAAATAAAAACTATTTTATTTTAAGATTTTAACCAAAAACTACTTATAAATATTTGTGTAACAATTTTCTTGTTAAATATTCATCTGAGGTCATGGCACTACTCAAACTATTAAGGAATCGGAACTTCTACCATTATTTTTTATAGAATATATGTACACTGTAGCAAAATTATTACTGCAGGCAGGTTCTAAATATATATTCTATTCTATCGGGTCCTCTATAAACTCTATATTAATGAAGAATGAAATTGTTTTGTTGTTAAGTTCTAAGAGAATGTTTGCAATCTGCCTGCTCGTAAAGTATTAACTTTAAATATATACACATGTATCAAATTACATACTGTTAGAAGTTAGCTGGGTGTGTAGATGTGATATTGTTAACAATGTATTCTATATAACGAGTATATTAAATGGTTTGAACTACATGTGGTTTTATTTTTCTGTCACACTGGGAGTTAAAAGAAAATGAACACAGCACGGCACAGCAATGTGGCACCAATGCGCTTGAAGTTAAATTAAAAAAAGTGAGGATATATGTAAGTGGACCAAAAAACTTTTTCAGACTAATAAGGTAAAAAAGATAAGGTAAACCTTTCGAATTTTTAGCAAATATATTTGGTAAGGTAGCTAGGTAGGTTGTCTCCACGGAGCTACCATGTTCACGGTGGCCGAGAATTCGTATCCTAGGACAAACCTCTGACTCTTCGGACTCATGTGTGGACTGATAGTCGCCACGCACTATAACGGTAAAGAAAACATTGTGAGTAAACCTGCTTACCATAGCGATTTGTAAGAATTTTTATGGCATGTAGAGTCCGCGAACCCGAATTAGGTCGACATGGCGGTCTGTATGGCCTAACCACTCTTAATCGTGCTCTCGACTGTAGAGGAGGGCTGTGCCCTGTAGTGGGATGTATATGGGCTGAGATAGACCTAGCTCAACGATTCTTCGAAGTATCGACTAGATTTAAATATGTTGTTGAGGCAATATTATATTATAAGTTGCCCCTATAAAAAGAACAAAGAATAATTACCATTATGCGACTGCAATAAGTTAAATGCTACTGTTTACCTACTGCAAATAGCATATACAATCCTATCGAGTTTCAAATATGTTCGTATGACAAACATATTAATAAAATCAATACGGTGCATTTCTAAAGACCTTTTTTCTAACATACCTCATTAAAAGTGTATATAACTAAGTATAACGTGCATTTGTCCACTGGGCTATCTACGTAGTTCTAAATAACACTGTAAGATGTCACTACTGACAGAAGAAAATGTAAATATTTTTCAACCGATAAAAACTGGCTATCAAAGATAGCGGTTTTAACATGAAATCAATATTTTCACGGTCATTGCATGTAAGAATCGCAGTTTAGTCATCTAGTTTGTGTGTTTTCGATTTGAATATTTTATATGATTCACACGGCACGACAGTAGAACCGCTCTCGTTCACATCTTGGGGACAAAAGTAAGCTTGGAACACTGTAGGCACCATTGTCACCTCTGCTTACACCTTTATCAATATAAGCGTAAAGTTACGTTATTGTTAGTTAACATTCATATTCAGCATCTATGATGCTAACCTTATATAGAATTACTAAAACTTTCTTCACCACATTATATCAGTGGGTGGTGGCCGGTTAACGTAGGGGAAGGCCGGGCAAAGTGGATACCTTAAGGTATTTAAGGTTATAGCAGAAAAGGTATATAATACAAAATCAAAATAATTATCAGAAATCAGTCTTTATTTATTGCTCGTACAAATACGGACATCAGTTACCATTAATATTCAAACAATAATCAACTACAATTAAAATTTAAAAAAGTACGAAAGTA
This sequence comes from Hyles vespertilio, assembly GCA_009982885.2. Taxonomy (NCBI): domain Eukaryota; kingdom Metazoa; phylum Arthropoda; class Insecta; order Lepidoptera; family Sphingidae; genus Hyles; species Hyles vespertilio. The sequence continues at coordinate 16,905,900 of CM042821.1, read as the reverse complement.
TTCGCTTTGCCCGGTACCCCGGGTAAAGCGGATACAGTACTTGGGCAAAGTGAATACCCATATTCAATCTCTGAAAACATAAAAATAACTTAGATAAACTGAAAAAAAAAATCGTATACAAGGTTTGCCTATACAAGGTCGCATAAGCCAAACCATACGTTTTAGCTGTGCTTTTTATTGATTCTCCAACTCTGCACAAATCAATAGCCGTTTCCATAGCATTTTCATCCCACGTTCCTGCTCCTGCTTAGATTTTTTTAATATTTATTCACCATCTGAAACAAATAAAAGACATGTTTAGATAATAAGTCACCAATGAGAAATGGCAGGTAAAGTGAATAGGGCAAAGTGGACCATATCCACTTTGCCCTATTCACTTTGCCCGACTAGGTCAGTTTTGAGGTTAACACTATTTATACAGAAACTAATAATTCTGACTTTCTGTTAAATATACCATAAAAAACTACTTTGATATACTACCAAATGAAGACATTCTTATAAATCAAAAACTAGTAATACAGGAGAATTTATCAATGTACTTACCGCGTAAAATCAATTTTTTATTTACGAAAACACAAATCTCCACTCCGCGGATGAGACACGACGCGGCCCCTCGCTTCGATGTTTGCCGCGTATTAAACCAAGATGGGCAAACGTAACAGTGGAGGCGTGTTGAATGAAAAAATAATAATTTAGGAATAGTGGGGAGTATTCGCTTTGCCCGGGGTATTCACTTTGCCCGGCCTTCCCTTACTAGTCGCGGCTGCCAACGTGTTTGCGGTTGTCTCGGGTTCAAATCACAGGGTACACCCCTGGCTTTTCGGATTCTTGTGTGTATCAGTCAATCACCACGCAATATAACGGTAAACGAAAACATCATACCATAGCGATTCTAAGAAATTCTATGGTATGTTAAGTCCGCCAACCCACACCAGGCCAGCGTGGTGGACTATATACTCTTGATTGTAAAAAAGGCCTGTGCCCTCTTCTGTACAATGGGACGTATATGGTCTGATACACATACAGTACAATTACATTAGTATGTTACCGTTTTCGGCTGCAAATCGGGACAATTTCATAAGCATTATTGTAACTTGAAACAGCTTATACTGAATCCCTACTAACTCGCCTACAATAGTTTTTACCTACCTTATGTTCTAACATATTGTAAATGTTTGTAGTTACAAATAAATACAGTTAAATTGAGAACCTGCTCCTTTTTTTTAAGTTGATTAAAAATTAGCCAGTCAGCTGTTTTCAAGCGCCGTTGACAACCGGATGAAAACTGAAAACGGGTGGGGTAAATGACCTCGAAGTACAAATTATTAAGTATTTCGCACATATTTGTTTAACTTATAATGGGTTAAAGAACTAAAAGTTTCTGCTTATTATGTTTAATTTCATATACGGTTAGACAATATAAATGCTCTTGTCTTTGACATAACTAGATAGTTATCTACATAATGCATAAAACATGAAAAGACATGAATAGTGCAGACTATCAAAATCTGATATGCCCGGTCAATTATGTACATGACGCATAAGTACCTTTTTTTTAGTTTGATACTGTTGTCTTATACATAATAGTTTAGCTCTAAAACCAATTGAAAATATATTCTGATCTTAAATGTCTCTTATAAATGTTTAGTATACATCAATTCTCTAGGACAGTCTATGATAACGACTATCTAAAACCGTGCAAGGACTGAAATTATATAGTGACATTCAAAATCTCTTTGATAAATATACCTTAATTCACTACTTTAAATATAGAAAGAAAAGAAAGAAAGATAAATAATAATACTGACTTTACTTAAAAAAATCTTGCGTATTTTATTTTGGATATTAACGATAGTAAATGTTTATTTTTGATAAATGGGTGAGTATTGTCAACAAGCGGAGACGGGAGACGGTAGACATCGGAGGAATAAAACCCGGCGCCGTACAGTCGCCAGTCGCGCTCGGACAAATAAAACAGTCTGGGGCGATGCCAACAATTGATTGAAACCAAACGCACCAGTGTTGCCCGCCGCAATCTCAACTTTGTTTCCCATATATCGGTATTTCAGAAATATTATTAATTACTTAGTTCCGTCAAAAGCCACAGTAGTCAAATAAACAGTATAAACTTCTGATATTATTGTTATGAAATGCACAGCCGATCGGAGTGGGTTCACGGTACATTTTCTAAGTTAAATAACACTGGTTTTGTAATTTCTACCGCCAATTAGTTATTCTTTAAATATTGCACTGAAATGCACTGAATTTCGTTTTTTTTATTGACGCGACAGAATCATATCTGTTTGCTGGTTATTAGGTAAATAAAACGACGACTATCATAAATTTCCACTATTACTTGGTGAAAGCAATGATAAAGTTTAAAATGGCCAAGGCACGCTTTTGTCAATCATGACTTAGCATGAATGGGCAGGCACGTCCGGGGCGGTACCACCGTCTCACAGGAGATCAACGAGAAGCGACAGCTTCGTAGTCCCGATTCGTTCGATGATTGAGATTACCAGATGCCCAATATCCTTTCCTTCATTTATCCTTCTCGCTCTCCTCACGATTTGATGAGCCAGCAACACATCCATGATCCAAGTGTTATGGATGTTCAAGGGCGGCAGTGATCACTTACCATCAGATGGCCTGACAGCTCATTTCTATACTTGTGATAAAAAACTTGAGAGGTGTCAGCGGACACCCGGATGGAACGAAGTTCCTTTCGATTAATTAGTGAAGGAATTGTAATAAAATTTTATTTCTTAAGTTATAAAAATACAATTTTTATATTATTAACAAATATAATGTAATATAAACTTAATCAGTAGGTTCAATTGTAGTAATAATTGGTAAATATACATAGTCAAATCTAGGGTTGATGATTGACAGCAGGGTAACAAACTAAAATTGTAAATAATAAAAGTTATAAAAATAATACCTTTCATTATTAACAAATATAATGTTATATAAACTTAATCAGTAAGCTAAATTTTAGTTATAATTGGCAAAGATACATAGTCAAATGAAGGGTTGATGATTGACAGCAGGATAACAAACTAAAATTGTAAATGATAATAAATTTATTAAGGAGGATCGAAAATCAATGTATTACGGTTTTAATGTGTAATTTTAATTAAATGTCACCACCAAAAGAATCATTTGGGTATCGCCATCATTATGTTTTTTTTTTTCACAAATTTATGCAATTTATGTTTCTTTTGTACCAATTTGATTTATGACATTTGATGAAAATTAGAATTGTCGCAACGTTTCCCACTTAATTTTGGGCTTCAGCGTATTCTTAGTTTTTACTATAGCCTTTAACATATTAATATGTATTTGGATATTTTATAGCCTCTATTAGAGTTAAATAAAATGTATGACATCATTTTCAAATAAAGAATTAAAAAACGATTGTCAAATGTTTTAAAGTGTCGTGCCAACTTTTCGTGAGAATTTTTTCCGTCTAGCCCCCTTTTACACCGCGCGATAAGGAACTTCGTTCCAAAAAACAGATTATTATGAATCCAGCAAGTTAAGGGCCTCATTGATGTTTTTAAATGTTGTTGACCTCTACGAACTACCTACACGAGTATGAGGTTCACGGGCGGACACCCTTTGACGTCACAATTGTCGCCGGGTAGTCTGTTTATGTTGGACATCGCACTTTGTAAAACAACATATAATTTATTTAAAACCTATGTTAAACGAGGAATCTGATATTTTTTGTTCCATCTAAATATAAATAAAGAATGAGCGGTATAGTAGTCGATATATTTATGTATTGATAGCGATTGCCTGTAAGCTCAGTATTAACTTATAGTGGTAGCTTTCGCAGTCATCCTGGAATTTGAAAATTACATTTCTGGTGGTGCAATCTAATTTTGCCGTCTTATTCTTTAGATCGATCAAATGCATTGCATACATGCATAGCTACGACGACGAGGTGACGTTTAACCTGACGTTCGTGAATTCACAATTTTTCCGGGACTGAGAAATCCAAAGCAAGCAAAGGCATTCTATATTTAAAATAAACGAAAATAAATATTACCAACATAAATAAAAATGGAAAAAATAAGGAAATATATATATGTAGGTTGGCCACACCTAACGCAGTCCACACGCAGCGAGACGGCTCCGCGACACCGCACTGAAACAATTTTATGTTTACTTACACACCACGCTAATTGATTCACTTACAAACACAAATCTCGTTGCCTGGATAACAGATTTTATTTGATTCACTTAGTAGTTAAATTATTCATTGGTCATAATAATGTGTAAGCCCCATGCAAGCTTGTCGTCTTGGCATCAGCAAGGGGTTAAGTGCAATTTAACTTAAAAGTTGTCGTAAATAGATGAAAAATTAAACGGAGCTACCGGATCAAGATTTAAACCCAAGATCTCATCAAAGTTTACAGCTACATACATCCTACCATTAGATCGATAAAGCAAATAAAATTAGGGGACAGTTGCCATATAAAATCATTATTCTGTATTTTTAATCTTTAATATAGTTTTCTTTCACAAAAATATCCATTATTCACATCTCCATTCATAACATTGCAGATTTGCGTAGGTGTAACTTGACGTAGGTCTTACACGAGTCCAGATACGGCTATTTCCTTTCATTAATCTATCCATGTTGCGTGGAAGGTCACGTCATCACATTAATTAATAGCCGGTTATTCCCAGCTTCGATACCTCACAATATATTGTTGGAATAAATAGTTCAAGTAGGTACGTTACACTTTGCCTTTTGTTGTACGATTTATCTCATTAACTATTTTACCTTCATCCCTTTCCTGGATGGTAAAACTTTAAAAATAATACGAAATTTGAATGTTCGGACGCCGTACGTAAAACTTCACAAATGTGTGGTACTATACAAAATATTGGATTCCTCTATCATACGTCGCAAGCATAGACTAAGGTCGAAGAAAATAATAAGTATTATAGGGAATAGTATTGATTTTTAAAAGTGGAAATCTCATAACTAACTCCGGACGTCTAAGACCCAAACATTCGAAGTTCATATTGTTTTTATAGAGTAACCCCCCTGATCTGATACGAATTTTAAGGGAAAAATACGCTCCGGAGAAGAACGAGTTAAGCGATGTTCTCGTGTCCGTGATCTGCTGGTCTTTTGGAACCAAATCCGGTTTCCAGCATCAAGGTGTAACTGCTTCGATGAGATGGCCGAGTCTGGATACGGAATGTTTCAAACGGATGTGTTTTTCAACTTTTAAGGTGTTATGCTTCATCAAAATACTGGTATATCCAGAATAATAATAAAAATATTGCAAAATAAAACGAGTTTTTTTTGTGGTGTTTTAAATGTCGTAAAGTATTTATTTGAAATGTGTCTGAAGACGCTAAAGTACTACCACCTGGCTTTGTTTTCGGTCGCAGCCTTGATATATCTCGTATAAATATGTAATAGGAATTTACTGTGTTAGTTTAATACTGCCAGTACGTATCACAATACTAGATCTGAAGCGAAAAATAATAAACAATGAACTTCAAAGGAACTTTGAAAAAAAAACGGTGTGTTTGATAAACGTCTCGACCTATGTGTTTATTGTAATATGTGTAATTTATTGATACTGTATTAATTTGATAGGAAAGCATGACAAAGTTTGCTGAGTTTAATCCTTGCGCCATTTGTTCACAGGTACAACGCACTACCTAACCATTCAAGATATATTGTATATTATACAAAATAATGCTTATATTTTACTTTGACAAAAATATACAACAGGAGCCCTGTTTTCTCGCTATTACTTCGGCATGTTTCCAAATACAGGAACGATTGTGAAACTATTGTACGCTCAGTAGAATGACAAGCAGCAAAATATCCGATTGCTCGTTTATTTAATGTGGATGTGGTATTAACAGATATCGAGGTTAATTCAGTTGGCACACATTTCACAGTTGACACTAACGCGGTTTCCGCAACGTGCACGCTGTATAACCGCACAGAATTTTAACTATTCCTTATCGTTTATTCCCAGAATTAACCAGTTATCAGTTCCAGTTTATCATAGAGCTTTAGATTTTTTTCTATGTTGATATGCATAGATAGATGCCTTTGGACCCTGAGGTATCAGTTTCAATTTTTATGTTGCATAATACATACTCGTATTGTGCGAAGTTTTCAATTGGATGAATGAATTTAAAATAAAACGGATTGTGTCACGGGTTTGATTTAATTTTTATATTTTTTTAACTTCCCTATGTTTCAATTACTTTACAGATTTCGTGATCACGGAGCGAACTGAGGTATCGGTCATTCGCCCAGTGACTAAATCATAGGAGACTGTCCCGCCCTCACACCCACCACTGCAACTCCTGTAAACCAGGATCAACAGTGGCACATAATGTAATGACACCGAGCATTGATGCTCGGCGAGTCTCCGGGAATGTCTAACTTATCTTTAACCTGCGACTAAATCAATCAGAAAGTTAAATTAATAGGAGTTGGAAATAAATTATTGTCCACTTCCCTTCGTGCAAACCGGGTGACAAACAATAAAATAAAGAGATAAATAAACTCGCAAAAAGACTTACAATTTAACTAGCTTGATTGTACAATTATTAACGTTAAAATCAATTTGTTTCTATGTGCGCTATTCGCGTAAATCTATGAAACCATTATGGATGAATGAAGTTGCTGTAGTCCTAATCTTATTAATTATAGTACCCCCTTTCATGTCTTTATTCCGTGAAGCTTTTTTTTTCAGCATTACATATACAGCTCAATGCAACAACATTAAATTAGTACCATGATAGTTCAATATCATTAGATATACAAATTCCAATGAAATAAACCGTTAAGTAAAAACATTTAAGAATATGACGGCGCTGGCATCCTTGGCGCCATCTATTGAGTTGTGAAGGAACAAGATTGGCAGTTGTCAGTCTAGCGGAGCGTCTGGTCGATGGAGCGTTGTCATGGAGCGTTGTGCTGATTCTGGGGGATTAAAATTGGGATTGTGGAAAACTGTGCACCATGTCTCAGACGAACCGCTATAGTTCCTTGAAATGTATCAATACTTCCGAATTAAAATAACTTTGTTTGTAATCTCGCTGTAAGATCAATTCAATCGCCCAAATACCCACGCAAGACGCTATGGCCAATTCTGATATAGACATAAGATCAGTGGCGTAACAATAGGGTGGCAGAGTGCGCAAAATGCCACGGGCCCCCGGCCTTAGGGGCCCCCGCGCCAGCCCGGCAGGGCCCTAGACTGACAGGGTCTCAGGCCCAACAGGGCCCTGGCTCAATAGGGCCTCGGGTTCAAGCCCGACAACGGCGTAAGCAGAGAAAAATAACATGATTAATTTGTTATTATTTATAACAAATAATTGACTACATTTTAAACATGACAAACATTTCAACATGTATATATTTGACTTCAATATTTTCTTTTTGTTTCATTATAGTAACAACATAGTTACATACCAATAAATTATAATTTAATGAATATTAAATATATAATAAAATATTAAATCTCCATATATTGAAGATAAGGGTAATAAAACAAATACGACGAAGTGAAACGATTTGTGATTGAGATAATGATAATGAAATGAAATGAAAATATTTATTGAATCCATAAAATGTCATACACACACACTTAGATTCAGTCATATTTTTTTTTCCACTACCACCCAGTTCACCAGGCTGTTTTCGCCAGAGAAGAACGGGCAAGAAACTCTAACGTTGCTCTTTTCAAAATAAGTTTACAATACAGTGATCATACAGGAGTTGAAATTCAGAGCAGTTCATAAATTATTCATAATAATAATTATATTGTACGGCTGAGTTAAGTGTGGTCGCCCTGACCGCGGAATCGGTATACACTGTTCAGCAAAAGCAATGAAAGGCAATAAAAAAGTTAAAAAAGAAAAACAAAGTAATTGATATTATCATTATAAGCAAATTGAGCAAGCAACACAAGCAGCACCCGTTCACGAGTATGACCCATGTGCCAGCCATCAGTCTCCTCAACCGTGTTATAGGGAAGTGACCGACCCGGCACACGACGCCGCCGTAAGCACAGACCTTTAAGCGAGCATGACGTACTCAAATTGTCTACAACTATGGTGACACAATTGGGATAATTATTTTAATTATATTTAACAGAGTACACACACATCCGGTTCGGGGACTTATATTATGTTTTATTCCCACGCCTTACTATCTTCTAAGTATTCTGAAATTTTATAATATGCTTTATTACACAACTGTTGTTTAATATTAGATTTAAATTTATTTATAGTTAAGGCTTTTATGTGAGTGGGAACTTTATTATAGAAATGTATACAGTAACCCTTAAAAGATTTGCTAATTTTCTGGAGCCTGGTCTTATGACTGACTAGATTATTTCTGTTTCTAGTATTTCTGTCATGAATATCGCTAACCTTTTGAAATTGTTCTATATTCTTATGGACATACATTAAATTAGCGAATATAAATTCTGATGCTACTGTCATTATATTTATTTCTTAAAATTTTTCTCTCATAGATTGTCTGGAGCCTAACGAATAAATAGATCTTATGGCTCGTTTTTGAAGAAGAAAGATGGTATTAATGTCAGCAGCACCACCCCATAACAAAATTCCGTAACTCATTAGGCTATGAAAGTAAGCAAAATAGACCAATCGAGCCGTATCAATGTCAGTTAATTGGCGAATCTTGCCCACTGCAAAAACTGCAGCACTCAGCTTTTTAGCTAACGCTGTTATGTGGGGACCCCATTGAAGTTTAGGATCCAATGTGATTCCCAAAAACTTAGTAGTCTCCACAAGGCTCAACACATCACCGTTCATAAAAATGTTGGCATTCACTTTTTTACGTTAGACGTTATAAACCGAATACATTTAGTTTTTTGGCTGTTTAACAGTAAATTGTTAACGCCAAACCAATGTACTATTCTTGAGAGAGTGTGGTTTACTTCGTCAAAATTTGATTGATGTCGTTTAATTTTAAATATCAGTGAAGTATCATCAGCAAACAACACTACCTCACATTTATCCCTTATAAAATAAGGCAAGTCATTTATATAAATCAAAAAGAGAAAGGGTCCAAATAATGATAATAACATCCAACAGTCACATACATAGTCCTGACCCCACACTAAGATCGAGTCTTGTGTCTTGTATCAGAAACTACGAGACACTTTTCGCTCTCACCCAGCCCAAAAGAAATACCTATATTTGTGGGCCGCACAAACATTCCTCTCGGTGCGGGAATCGAACTTGCGGCCTTTTGTTTCACAGGCGGCTTCCGATCGACTGCCCCACGGAGGCTGTCAACCATTGTAAACCCAACGGTCACTTCTTAAAAGACGGAGCCAATAAATAATAAAATAATAAACAAACGCACCAACTACCAACTTCGTTGACGATATTGTCTTGATGGCGGAATCATTGGAGGAGCTGCACCAAATGCTGGACGGTCTGGATTCAGTCCCATAGCGAATAGGTCTTAAAATTAACTTCGACAAAACCAAAGTAATGATTCACCACCACCTTGATCCAAGACCTATCGCTTTATGTAGCCAACAGCTCGAAGTTGCTCCCGAATATACTTAACTGGGACAGACCCTTTAGAAACAACTTTGAGAAAGAGGCTACGAGTCTTCTCGCCATCTAACACTTCTGCCAAAAAGATTGAAAACGATAGTTTTCAACCAGTGCGACCTACGATGCTGAGACTTGGCCACTCACAGTACGACTGGTCCACTAGCTTATGGTCGCTCAGCGAGCTATGGATGTGCTATGCTCGATGTCTCTATCATATATGGTATGATAAGATCCCTAATGAGCTTATCGGACAGAAAACCAAAGTTATAGACATAGCACACCGGATTAGCAAGATGCAGTGGCAGTGCGCTGGCCACATCTATCCAAGAACCGATAAACGTTGGAGTAAACGTGTTCTTGAGTGGAGACCGCGTCTTGACTAACGTAGTGTAAGACGCCCTCCAGCTAGGTAGAGTGACGATTTGCAAAAGGTCGCTACCACATGCTGGATGCGACAAGCTGACGACATGGCGAAATGGCGAAATTTGGAGGAGGCATATGTCCAGCAGTGGACAGCAGAAGGCTGATGATGAATATTTGAGTTAAGGGTTATGACGTCTGGAAACAAATTGTAAATGTGATAAAGAAACACGAAACATCGAAAATTCACTTGGATTCGTGTCTTTTGTATGAACAATGGCGGTTACATTAGATGAGGAGCAACAATCAATATAAAAATTAATATTTTTGACGCCAAGAACTTACTATACTCCACCAATTTACTAGTAATTTAGCTTTTCGTGGCCATAGAGTAAGCGCAGATAGCCGCAATAAAGCAGTTACTAGCAAAATGTAATATTGATTTAGAGGAATGGTGAAATAAGTCCAAGGGCCAGATAAAATACTTAAGTCCAAAAATACCAAAAGAGCTAATTGCTGTTTTGGGCCTAAAACTACATTATATTTGATACAACTCAAGATTTTTCTAAAACAGACCAATTATGTGAAGTTTATCGGTACTGTGTGTTAGAAAGAAATGAAAATGGAATTACAAAAGCACTCTTCAATCGTTATTAGAGAATCCTTTTAAGATTTCATGAAGTGATTTATATTCAAAATCCGATGAGAAAAATGTATGCCATGTCGTTAAAAAATTCTGTGCGGTACTGTATCAGCCCATATAAGTCCCATTGCAGGGCACGGGCCTCCCCTACGTACGTCACCCTTAAGTGCCATGCTGGCCTAGTGCCGGTTGGTGGACTGTACATACCATAGAAATTATACAGTATACAGGTTTCCTCACGATGTTTTCTATCACCTTCATAGTGCGTGGTGATTGACTATTAATACTCACATGACTCCGAAAAGTCAGAGGTGTGCCCTGGGATTCAAACCCACGATCATGAACATGAACGGCCGCGTCTGGTCCATTTACAAATAGGCTACGACGCACCTTAAAAAATATTCATAAAAACGAAACTACAATGTTACTTTTTTTTTACATTTACGAAGGGCACGATTTGGTGAATTTTGCCACGGGCCCCCGATGGGGTAGTTACGCCACTGCATAAGATTGCCTATAAATATTTTATTTTATAAAGAGAGTGCATATTTCTCGAATTATAATTAAAATGTAAACTTTTACGTACATTGAGAAAATCATGGTAACTGACTTTAGGTCGATTTGTTCAAAATGAAATAACAGTTTAAGGAGAGTATTTTATTTCAACGGTACCTTATTTCTTAGTTCTAACATTCAATTATCGCTGACTTATTTTAAGAAATAGCATATACCTAAATACTAATTGTAACAGAGATAAGATTCATTATGTTATTCCTATAAGCAGTTAGTATGCTAAGAATATTCCACTAAACGTCTCGGAGTTGTTTGCTAAAGTGCTACAATTCTACGAATGCTACGCGCCTACGCGTCTACGAACGCAGATTACATTATTGTATACTAGCGGTTAAATCGCAAAGTTCTAGATGCCAAGAATTTGTTCAAATTTTATGTGGCTTAAATTATTTAGGTCTTAACAATATTTATTATTCACCATCATCGTCATCATCCACGCAACAAAATATTTGGAAATTGTACCAGAGCAATTCGTTTGGAAGCTGTCTGCGTGCATGGATCTAATATATTTTAAATATCTGTAAGATAGTTGGTTAAGACGCCAATTATACACCAAGGGATAACAGGTTTGGTTACCGTACCGACTATCGAGAAAAAGTTGTGACCTTCAAATACTTAATTGAGGGAGATTTTTTTAATTCATAAGATTTTTTCAATAATGAAAACGTCACCTCTGTTATTTTTTTTTTATTGCAATAAATGGCAAGACGAGCATGCCACCCGCTTGATGGTAAGCTACAACCGCTCATGGACAGTTGCAAAACTAAACAATACATTGAATTATAAAACAATGCTTGACATTCCACTGCGCTCGCCAATTTGAGACATAAGATGTTAAGTCTCAATATGTCCAGTAGTTACTCTGGCTACAGAGTCCTTCAAACCGACACACAACAGAACATAATAAACAGTGGTGCATGGCGAAAATAGTGGGAGATGTAAAATCAAACAAATATTTATTATTTCTAACTGACAAGACACAAGATTTAGCTTTAAATTATGATTGGGACTATGTATCGTCACTGTTTAGTATATTTACGAGACCAAATTCTTTTATGTGCCGCACCATCAATCTCTGGAATTGTTTGCCATCACGCGTGTTCCCTCCTTCCTATGATCCCGGGTTCTTCCGCCGTAGTGTGAAGAGGCATCTTAGCACGACGGTATAATTGTATCGAATGGCTTGGGCCTGCCGTCTGATTCGATACTCGGGTTCGACGGCATTTATGCTTACCATCAGGCGTTGACCGCTGTGTTGTCAAAGGCCGGGACAGTGTAAAAATAAACTTCTGTAGATGCATATAATATAATTAGTAATATGGGTGTGACCACTGGCTGCATTTATTGTTTATCAAATTTTCTCCAAATACAGCACATCAAACCCGGAAAGCGTACAAGTACCTTTACTCTAGTATTTACGTTATAATCAGGTGCCCTTTGAGTCTGAAACCTAAACCAACTATGCGAGGTGACGTCACGTTTCGAGTGCCAGGAACGAATATTTCTTCACATCACTGTCTGGGTCTTTTAGCCTATAGCTTAATGAATATGTATTCATACGTTTTATAGGCGTACGTAGGTGGACTTATTAATATATGTATGACTGTCTGCTATCTGACCTTGTTTGAGAAAATCAAATATTATTTTTGATCTATTCTGCTTATTAAATTAATTTCTCTCGCATGTTTCATTTATAAAATGTACACAAGACCTAGACATGCTAATACGTTTACAAAATGGGTCTGACGTCTAGAAAATAAATGGAGTCGCGAAATCTAGATTATTTGCAAGTTGATTTGTTTGTTAGTTTTAAATATTTTGTGATGTTATTTAGCCAGCTGTTGAGATTTTTCGGTGTGACATTGTTTGTGACACGAAAGGCCATGGGTTCGATACCCACATCAAAATATTTTTTTTGAAACTGAATTTTAGGGGACTTAATGTTCCTCCTAGAGTCTCATACCTAAGACATAAAACTTGTACCTTATATGGTGTTAGGATAACGTAGGTGACTATTGTGTGCAATATAAACGCCAAAGCATCTCTATTCTGTTTATATAGCCCAAAAGCTAAAGTGATTGTTTTCGAGTTTGCAGCAGAATACCAATTTAACTTGTAGGTACCACCAAACGTCTATTTCTCCTGCCCTGGCGAAACACTAGTGTAAATGCACTGTTGTGTTCCTGATTGAAGGATATTGGAGTCAGAGTAACTACTGGATATTTCGGCATAAGATATTATCTTATGTCTTAGGATGGCGAGCGCGGTGAAATGCTTTGTAATTGATGGTGTTGCTTGATTGTTGGTTTCGCCACAGTCCATGAGCATATGCTTAATATAATCGCAAGTTAGTCTCGCTATTTATAGCAATATAAAAAAACTACAAAGTGATTTTTAAAATTAGGTTGAAATAAATTTTACAATTCGTAAAAGATCACAATTCCAATTTTTCAAGCGGATGATTAACAACAAAAACCTCGTCTATTTCTGCCTCCTCTTATCTCACACTTATACGTGTTTCAATACTTTAAGCTAATTTGCTAAATTATTTGGCGAATATTACAACCTGCTGCCTCATGCCTGTCACCAACTGTACTGTATCGGCATATAAAGGTCCCGCTGCAGGGCACGAGTCTCCTTTACAATTAAGAATTTATCGAAAGTGGTTTGGCCATATAGTCCACCACGCTGGCCTACTGCGGGATGGCTGCCTTTACATGCAATAGAAATTCGTACAAATCTCTATAGTGAGCAGGTTTGTTTACGATGTTTTCCTTCACCGTTATAGTGCGTAATGATTAATCAATACACACATGACACCGAAATGTCAGAGATGTGCCTTGGGATTCGAACCCGCGACCACCGTGAACATGTTGGCAGCCGTGTCTGGTCCTTTTACCAACAGGCCATCACGCACTTTTAAACTCTAAAACTCTTGGAAAAAACTTTAAATCTACCTCGTTTATCTAGTTTTCACACATTTGTTTTTGCCAAAAGTTAGCCGGATCCAGGTTTTCCTCTCATTATATTCTTTACCATTGGTGCGGGCAATAATTAAATATAATTCCATTCTTTTCTTTTTCTTATATCTAAAGGTCAAAGGTAGTCTGTAAGAAATCGCCCAGGGCGATAAGACGGCCATCTTTATTTTTTTGTTACTTTCAATCATCTTTAAGTGTTTTTTTTTTCTTTTTGTGTGCAGTAAAGGATAAACGATTTAAAAAGTATGAGGACTCACGGATTTTGGATAAGTCCGTAGTTTGTACCCCGGGTTTAAAATCGCAGCCTTTTGATTGGCAGTCCAATCCCGACTCAACTGAGTTACCACTGACTAATCCACGATATTTTTTATAATATTCTTATAACATCAAAAGCCACGTCAAATGACACGTCGTTCAAAGGTAGATTTAGGTCTTAAAATAACAAAATCAGAATCAGTCATATGATATGAAAAAACGGTAATGATGTGTCATTCAAAGGAATCTTTAGTTCTTAAAATAGCTACTTAAAACAAATCAGGACTCCTGAAAAAAGTGAAAACTTCATTAAGTACTTTCCTTCAGATATTTGTACAAATAAATTTTCATTGTAAGATAAAAATATTAGAAACCTAAAGGGCCTCATTAATAAATTCGGATGAGCGAAGGATTAAATTTAGGCATTGGGCTAGAGAATTTAATCTATTATTATGAATAATAATATACGAATACATAGATAGTAATGACTATATTAATAAAAATCTATATTCTTAATATAAGCTTAACATGATGATCCTGTTATGGAAATCCACTGATTTTAAAAGTAAAAAGAACGGTCAAAATAAATTAGTCAATTTTAAAGTTTTAGGCTAAAATTTAATCCCTCGCTCATCCGAGTTTATTAATAAGGTCCTATATGTATTGATGTTGATAATTACGTAAACAATAAAAGTAACCGTCATAAACAGAACAATCCTCATTTGTTTATTTATCTATGTATATAAGCCCATATACGTCCCACTGCAGGGCACGGGCCTCCTTTACAACCAAGAGTACGATTGAGAGTGGTTAGGCCATATAGTTCACCACGCTGGCCTAGTGCGGGTTAGCGGACTTACATACCATAGAAATTTTAGAAATCGCTATGATATGCAGGTTTCCTCACGATGTTTTCCTTCACCGTTTTTTAGTGCGTGGTGATTGACTATCAATACACACATGACTTCGAAAAGTCAGAGGTGTGCCCTGGGATTCGAACCCGCGACCACCGTGAATATGTTGACAGTCGCGTCTAGTTACAATACTTATTTTAAAAAACACATTACTCAACATTCCAAACAACAATCTGTAAAAAAATAATGATGCCGCGGCTAACTGGCACGATAACTGAAAAAGGTTGAGTTTTGGCAAGTGTACTTATTCACCCCGTCTTTCCCGCATGAATCAGCCGCGCCACCCCCCTGGGTATATAGCGGAGGGATTTCCCGGTGGAGCTCAGTCGGGCACTGAACGCGGGAGGGGACGCGCGCACGGCCATGGCAAACTTTTATCGAGACACACTCGATCAAAACTTCCCGGTTTGACAAGGTGAGCCGGAATTTTGGATTGATGCACTTAGGACGACGCTTGCACACGTATTTCTAATATGCTTCGCTTCAATTAGTTATACTTGTATATGATTTTTATTAACAAAAAGACCGGAAAATTTAAATACTTAAATCAGTGTAGCGTAAAAATGTATATACTGTATCAGCCCAAATACGTCCCACTGCAGGACACGGGCCTACTCTACAATCGAGAGTACGATTGAGAGTGGTTAGGCCATATAGTCCACCACGCTGGCCTAGTGAAAGCGCTGGCTATGAAAAGATTTAATTTGGTTCAGAGTGTTTTTAAAAAACACCGCGTTAAAATATTTTGAGTTTCAAGCAATTACTTTAATCATTCACTACTCTCACTACCATTAAGTTTGAAATAAAAATGTAGTACTACAAATTGGTAAAAGTTAACGTATAAAGAGTCAACTTAGAATTGCAATTAATAACACTTATTTAAAACCGGTATTAATGCTTTAGAACAAAATGTTTACTTTATCTAAATGTTCAAGAAGCAATATTTGCATTTATAGTGTTACTTTGGGGTAATTAAACAATATCACGCATAGAAAGCTTTGCGTACTCTACAATTTTGATCTAAATACTTGAAGAATTGAATTGCCAAAGAATGTTTAGTGTTTTTTTAAGTTTACAGAGCAACATAGTTCTTTTTATCGCAGTTATTTTTACGTTGAATAGCCAATTAGGTATTAGGTTGAGTAAAAATATATATCAAGTAAACTTAATTGAAAATAATAATGTGCACTTCTGAAATATCAAATATTACGCTATTATTATTATAGATAGTAAAAAAGAACTAGATAATTCGTTTTAAAGTTCGTTACAAAAGTTTTTATAAAAAGAAAAATAACACACATTTCATAAACTTTCTCATCGTTAAATACGAATTAAATAAATATTTTGGGTTGCATAATATAAATATTGGTACAAAGTTTCAATAAAGCACTTATTTAGGAAATATTAATTTTAAACTAATTTATTATACCTATTCTGTAATAGCGCCTGCGTAAGCCTTACTTGGCAGGCTTATATGGCAAAAAACGGACAGTGAAATAGAAAGCCGCGGATTCCATTCCACGCATGACAAATATTTAGGAGATCAAATTCCGTCTATTTACAATCCCATAATACGATACGTATTAACATATTATGACGATGAACTAGTATTACTAATTTGGTTTCTTTTTTTTGAATTTGATACTACGCGTGTGAACCTTGAGATTTTTATTTCAATCACGGTCACCACATTAAATCATAAGATACTAGATACAATTCCCAATTTTTACTGTAAATTAGGTGAAATTTTTATACAAATACCACAAGAATATTTTGTAATGTACATTTTATATTTTAAATTATGCTGCCAATTTTTCATATTATCCCACGCGCCACTGATTATCCCTAAGTGTGTTTATAATTTTAGTATAGTTTGTCCAAATACTAAAGTGTTAAAAGTATTATGTAAGCCTTTAAAATATATCAATGCTTGTAATAATTCTACAATCTTTTAGTGCGGCAAATCTAGTTTAAGCGTCATAAACCTAGGTTATTTAGTCAACTATATGTGCTAACCTCTCTGCCCACACTTCTAAGTTAAGCGTGATTGTTGTACGTTACAGCGACCCTGTAAGTTTCATGCCTTTTGACCTTGAGCTAGTTTCGGCATAAATTCCCCGTAGCGTTCCGCAGAAACTTTCTATGTATATACGATTATTTTAGGAGTTACAAAATAGACTTGACTAGCGTGACGAATGGCGAGATGAGTATGCCGTTCGCCTGATGGTAAGCGATACGCTCATGAACAGTAGCAAACCCAACAACACCTTGAATAACAAAGCAATGCTTGGCATTTCACTGCGCTCGCCATCTTCATATCTCAAAATGTCCAGTAGTTACTCGTACTCTGGCTACAATGTCTTTCAAACCGAAAAACTGATGTTTGACGGGAGAAATAGACATTGCGGTGGGACCTACCCAGATGGCCTCTCACATATAAGAGACCTACTACAAGTAAAAAAAAAACAAACACACTTGACTTGCATGCACCTGTATCCAGAAAAGGGTATCCAGAATGATACAATGGATTTAACTCTTCCCTGTATAACCACGGGTATAACTGGAGATGTAGTCAAAAGTTCCCATTAGTGAGACATATGGCTTTTCCAGTTTTTTCCATATCGAGATGAGTGAGGCGACAATGCCAAACACAATTTTCAATCCCAAACTTAAATATGACCGAAAAACTCGTAGATTTTTTCATTGCGACTTGGGTTTCGAATCCCAGGCCTTCAATATATGTATATTAGGAGGCCCTTTCATCGCTATTAGCTTATCCTGCTGTGATAGTTTTCCATATAAAATTAGTTTGTGTAATGCATCTTCCATGAATTAGACAATTTTCACCAGACCAGATAAAAGTAGTTTATTTAATCTTAATCCTTTATAATAATTACCGTCATTAAAATAGTATTCTAAAATATGTTTTTTTCGCCCTCTACCATAAATATTTCCTTACTAATCAACGGGTTGAAATAAAACTGAAATAAAATTATTATTTACGGATTTTATCGCGGATTTGGTTTAATTTTTACATTTTTTGAGTTCCCGACGTTTCCATTACTTTATAGCTTTCATGCTCACGGCTTTCGTAATCAACGGGTTTTCTAATACCTAATTATATCGTATTATCATCATCATCATATCAGCCACAGGAAGTCCACTGCTGAACATAGGCCTCCCCCAATGATCTCCACAATGACCTGTTGGAAGCGGCCTGCATCCAGCGACTTCCTGCGACCTTAGTCAGATCGTCCGTCCACCTTGTAGGCGGGCGTCCGACACTTCGCTTGCCTGTACGTGGCCTCCACTCGAGAACCTTTCGGCCCCAACGGCCATCGGTTCTACGAGGTATGTGCCCGGCCCGCTGCCACTTCAACTTGCCAATCCTATATCGTATTAAGTACGAAAGAAAGAATTTTCATACAAGAAAGTTAAAACTGATATAGGTAATAACAATAGTAGTAATTCTAATCTACTTAGATTATTACAAGAAGGAAGCAAGCAGTAAATAACAGTGTGTCATTTGTTTTTCACTGCAGGTTTTTTTTTAATTCTTGCAATATGTAGTTATTAGACTTACACCGCCAATCGAATAGCAAAACAAACTTAAATACCTACACCCAAACTAGAAACAGTTCAATTAGGGATATTAACGGGCTATTAATAAAGTTACAAAATTTTTTATATTATTATTTTGCTTGATACGAGATTAGATTCGTAAAGTGGTTGCGTACATTCGCTCTGAGGTTTCCTTATTCGACATGACATTTACGTATTGTATTACGATTCCATTGATACTTTTTTGCTCATATTTTTGTAAGAATTCTATGATGTGGGCGATATAAGAAAAACCATTCATAGCTAACCCAATTTGAGGTATTGGTAAACAGATTAAATAAATAACTTACGAAGATATAAAGCCTTTGGATTTAGTCCCAAAAGCCTTTACATTCCGTGGGTGAGGCACAGAAAGATTAATATATGTAGCTAGTAACATTTCTATTTTTAATTATAACCAACAAAATAACACACCACTGTTTTGAATAAAATGAATGATGTTTATACATAATTTGATAAAAACTACATCGTACGCCAATTGTAGAAATTAACTAGGTTGAATATATGAAATTAGAATATTATTATTTACCTTTAGATATGTCCACATCTACTGCCTGATATTTTTATGATTTAGGTTTATCTACAAAACGTGCATAGCTAAATAATATTTGGTGATTCCGAGCCGGAAAAGCTTTAATGCAAAAGAAAATGTAGAATTTAGTATGGCTTTTTTATGGCAATGAATGGCGAGACGTTCATGTCGTTCACCTGACGGTAAGCGATACGACCGCTCATAGACAGTAGCATAACCAAACACTTTGAATTACAAAGCAATCCTTGTCGTTCCACCGCCCTCGCCATGATGAGACGTAAAGATGTTAAGTCGCAACATGTCTTGAGTCCTGTACTTAGATTTATGTTAGTTATAGCGTGTGCATTTTTTATAATATTGTTATTATTTTTTGATAATAATGTACAATGATCATGTGTACATTGCACCTCCATTTAATTGTAGAAATGAAAGGACACGCGTAAACAATTAACGCTGTCTTAATTTAAATTCGTGCTGTTTTTTTAACCGAGACAAGTGTTTTGTTTACTTAATCTTTGTATATCGGTTCCCGATGATGTTGTTCTAATATTTTTTTAAATATTATAGTTTCCATTTTTTAATTAGTAAACTATTTTCAAATAAAGTAGTAATTTAAGATTATTAAATTCGATTACTTTTGTAGTTTTAACACTAACAATTTTGTGTTTTACTGAAGTCTTTTCTTCGTCTTATCATTGTAAAACATTAACTTGAGCGTGAATGCCACTCCTTGCACTTATTGCTTACATATTGTACATGACAATTACGCTTATTAAAAAACAAGTTTAATCTATACATATAAATAAAATTGAAGTGTCTGTTTTAAGAGTGAAAATAAAAAAAATGTCCTACTACATATCGTTATTTACACGATACCTGTGCCGAAAATGATATTTAAAAATTTTTTGTCTGTCTGTCTGTTTGTTCCGGCTAATCTCTGAAATGGCTGGACCGATTTTGACGGGAATTTTTTTGTCAGGTAGCTGATATAACAAGAAGTAACTTAGGGTACATTTATTTTAGAAAAAATCTTTTATTTTAGAAAAATAAAGTAATGTTGCAATCCCCGCGCGCAGCTCACGCGCATGCCACCACTGGGCCGTCACGTCGGGCGCCTCCCACCACTTCTCCAACCAACGATTCAATATCACATTTACAAAATATTGTATATAAAGAAATTTTTCAATAAAGCTAATACAAAAAACTGAAAATAAACGTGTAACGCGAGTTTACCGCCGCTCGCTAAGAGATGGCGCCGCCGTAGAATTATATCGCAGTATGGTTTCGTTACAAAGGTTGATAATTAAAATAAAAATGCAAAAACCAAAAAAAAAACTAATTAAATATTTTGTTAAATTCTACGCAGACGAAGTCGCGGGCACAGCTAGTATAATATATAAATACACAACAATCACATACATACATAGTCCTGACCGAGTCCTGATCGAGGCTTGTCTTATGGGTATCAGAAACTACAAGAGATTTTTGGTCACACAAACACCCAATCCCGAATCAAGTACCTGTGAATCACAACTATTGTCTCGGTTTGGGGATCGAACCACATTCACGTTTCACAGCCGGCATCTTACCAACAGCGCCACGGAGGCTGTCATATAATAATAGTAAAACGCTTACCATAGCTAGCTCTATCTTTAAAAACACATCAAAATAGTTTCATTCTTTTACGAGCTCCGACACACATACACACACAGATTAACAATACACGTCATACATATTCACCCCTTTTTTTGCGTCAGAGGTTAAACGAAAACAATCATAGCGTTGTATACGGCAATATTAACCCCCAATGTCAGTGTAAGTCAATCGACCACCGAGAATTTCTCTATTTAGCTTCTAAGAACCATGTGTAACGAGGTCAGGTCACCCTTTACCATGGACTCCATCGCCCATGCTCACGGCAAATCACTTACATTCCACGTTTCACTCCCCGCGTAATACAGCCGATTTTTATTGTAATACTTTATTGTCGGTTTTATGTGGCGTCTTTCGTGCTACAATATTTTTAGGGTTAGAGGTGTTTAAGTCGGGTAAATTGGAGTTAAAAAGGTGGTATTATGATATTATCAGGACGTAATTGTATTTAACACGTTAATGTGCAAAATTGGTTTGTTGACAAGGTCAGAGTGGTATTGATATTTTCTTTTTAATTTAGAATGTTATGAGAATTTAGACTTTACTGTTAATGTTAATATACCTGTTTTAACTTTCATGATGAAACAAGTAGAGAGTAGAAAAAAATTGATCATTTTATGATTAAGAGTTTATTTTTTAATAATTGTTTAACATGTTTAAACATTGAATTTACAATAGACATAATTGAAACAGCTTGTATTTACAAGATACAATGTACGTTACATCTCTTACATCGCTGATTTGCACTTAAACAAAACGATTACAAATTTGATATTTCACCTGGTTCATAAAAACATAAATAAAACCCAACATTCACATACATAGTGCCACACGAAGATCAAGTCTTGTGGCGCGGATATCAGGAACTACCAGAGACTTTTCGTATCACAAACACCTAGACCCGCGGGGTTCGAACCCGGGGCTAACGTTTCACAGACGGCGTCTAACCGCCTGTACCGCGTAGGTTTCATGTATTTGTGCTTCCCCTTACCTTTCTGAAATAACTTCAGAAGGTTCGCAGGCAAAATAATTTACCACCACAGTGAAGTCCGGCATCGACTCTACATCTATGAGGACGAGTCCATGGCGGACTTCGCTTGTCTAGTTCCTAGCAGATTTTTGATTCAGAAAATTAATTTTCCTCGATGTGAAAACTCGAACTAAATATATTTCGACTTCAAAAGTCCAACCCAGGAGCTTTTCTTTCATAATGCGTACTAGATCAGAAGCCTTCTGTTTCGTATCCTTAAAATACATTTATTGGCCCCAGATACCAAAACTACAATGAAGTTTTAATCTTACAACTACACAAACATGTTTTTGTGGATTGCTCATCTATTCATTGGTCCTACAACACCTCAAACAAATGCTTATTGATTGCACTTCTATTGGTTTTGGTGTGAGGATTAAACCCGTGGCATGTGTCATAAGAAAAACACTAGAACTACACCATTAATTTACAGATCTTACTTACACAGATAATTAAACCATACAAAAATTTATATTCTTGCTTTCTATCTATTTACTTATTTCCCACACCATTAAATACTCACCAAAATTACTGCGTATATCTAAAATAATAATTCGGCAATCAGATCCGGCCTATCGCGTCCAAGAGTCCTAATGCGGTTCTCAAGAAGCCAATCGATATGCATAAAAGAGGTTGCATAACATTGCACCGTGACTTGAGCCACACGTGGTGGTCGCGGTCGATCATACGCGCTCAATAATTCAGCACGACCATACCAATGGCAAATTTTACACATAGCCAGGGGGGCTATGTGTCGTGCTGGTTTATGGCCTACTTATAAGATTTATTACCAACGAGTTCGGATTTTAAAAAGGTTTTACTGTGGCCTTGGATTTTTTTCTATGACTTAAGAATTAAGATTTCTGCATGTTATTTATTGATTGATTTCATTTCAATTCATTAATGATTTATAGCAGTTTTACAACCCTTGTAAAATTCAGAGAAAGTTACAATATTAAATTAAGTAAAACATTATCTAGGATCTGTAGAATAATTTATGGATGAGTGAAATGATCTATCGAAATCTTTGGCGATCAAAGTGTTATAAAAATTATCAATAATAATAATAAATAAAAAATTAAATAATTACAAAAAATAATCCTGATTAAATGGATCCGATATCACATTTCTTGAATTATAAACATATGATTCTGTGATTCCGTATAAAGTTGTTTTAATTAAACCATTAACCTAAATACGATATTAATGTCACCAATTTAGTAAATGAAGCCTTTTTCCATCAGGCCCTCATTATAGCAATAAAAAACAATTTATTACAAACTGAAAAATATATTGTTATGCCGTTTGTAGATTTTTCAGTTTTCAATCTGTTTGAAGCCTTGCCAAACATGAGAAGTGTGAATTGAGCGGAATTTTGTCCGTCGCCTTCTCAACAACACTTAATTTACACGGAGCCAAAACATTGGCAAGACTTCAGCAGAGTACTACGGCGTTTTTCAAAACTCGGCTTATAGTATCTAGCTCTGTAGTTCCTAATTATTTTTTTATACTG
This sequence comes from Hyles vespertilio, assembly GCA_009982885.2. Lineage (NCBI taxonomy): Eukaryota > Metazoa > Arthropoda > Insecta > Lepidoptera > Sphingidae > Hyles > Hyles vespertilio. Next base: position 16,882,231 of record CM042821.1, on the reverse strand, counting down.
GTCCGGAATGATGACTGCATCTCATGGTAAGCGCAAATGCCGTCCAGGCGTATCGTATGGCATCAGTCGGGAGTCCCATGCCATTCGACTTAATTATGCTGGCCTACTAAGAAAGCTAGCTCTGGGATAATATAATTTACATACGTTTTACAAATAATAGTTGTACATAATAGAAACATATTATGCAAGAAACAAATCGACTTTAGTTATTCTACAAAAAAATGAATATAAAAATTATACAAAGGTTTAATAGGAACTTGGAATTATTTAATTTTATATCGACCCCTAAAAGAAGTTGTGTCATAAGGATTTTAATAAATTATACATGACCTAAACCCTAGATTCTGCTTTAAACAATCTAATAATTTAAGCACTATACACTTTTTAAAATGGGGGCCAAAATGTTCAATACCGACTATATTTTTAAAATTTTTTATTCCAAGTATTTTTCATAAAACGTATCCTATGTTACTTCTAATACCTCCAAGAATATGTGTAGAAAGTTTTATGATGATCGATTAAGTAAACGTAAGAAAGCGTAACAAACAAACTTATATTCATATTTATAATTTTATAGGGATGTGCAGTAAAATTTGCAATTTAATCCATAGCAGAACAGAAGTGCATCCGACATGGTTCAATAACCTATAATCACGTGACCGTATAACGCAATAAATGTAGTCACCAAATGATCCCTCTATCGTGTTATGTTAGCTTTGATCTCTGATTGTATTTATCGCCGGGGTGATCCCTCTCCTACATATACCTACTTTTAGTCTCCGTTGTTAACAGATTCATAAAAGTGAAATATAATTATTTTTTACGATAGTTATCGCGGATTTGGCTTAGTTTTTTAACTTTCAAACGCGACTTTTCGATTATTTTACTTTGGGATTATTTCTATTTCAATGTGTTACATTTGCTAAATTTAAGACAACATAACAGATTCGTAAAAAAATATAATAAATATTTTTGTAACTTCCAGGGTGGAGTGTCAAGATAAGATGAACTAGAATCTGCTCAAGGACTACGGCCTGCTCATCATCTGGAGACCAGTTGTTGTAGAACATTTATTAAACTTTCTATGATAACGTATAGTAGGGGTATCGGATGCTGCGATGCATATTATGTTTTTAATTGGATGTAGTCTGTTTGTATCGCGTAGGAAAGTTGCAATGTTTAGCGGCTGTTCACGCGGCCATCGCAAACACGATTCAGCGCGTACTGTCGATAGCCAGTATAGAGTCGGCCGTATGTGATGATAGTGCGAGCGTAGCCTGCAGCCACGGGCGCCCACCGCGTGCACGCCGCCGCCGCCGCGACCCTCCTCCGTCGCAGCTTTTCGATACATTATGGGTCATTTCGCTTACAATAGGGCATATCTAGGGAAATAATTATATGCACAAGGTCGAGAATGCCAGAGATGTCGATGCGTTCTGCATTTACATGCACAGTTAATCTCTGGCATTCATCGACCTCGTCCTAAGAAGAAGCGCCCGTTTTCTCGTTACAGGTGAGACCCTAAACGGGCAACGACTGATCGAGTTCCGACTCGGGCAAGAAGCCGAGGCGGAGCGCGGCGAGGGCCTGTCGGTGGCGTCGGCGGAGCTGATGGTGCGCGCGGAGACGGCGCCGCATGCGCGCCACCTGCGCTACACGCTGTGGGCGTTCACGGTGGGCGACAACGCGACGCTGGGCGCGCTGGCGGGCGCGGCGCGGCGCGACCCGGCGCGCGGCTGGCAGCGGCTCGACGTGACGGCGGCGGCGCGGCGCTGGGCAGCGGGCGGCGCGCGGGCCCCGCTGCGCCTGCTGCTGGACTGCAGCGGCTGCGGCGGGCGCGTGCGGCTGCGGCTGGGCGGCGGGCAAGCGGCGCGCCCGCTGCTGCGCCTGCGCCTCGTGCCGCCGCCCGCCCGGCGCCGCCGCGCGCTCGACTGCGACGCCGCCGAGCGCGGCCGCTGCTGCCGCCAGACCTACTACGTGAGCTTCAGCGCGCTGGGCTGGGACGACTGGATCGTGGCGCCGGAGGGCTACTACGCCAACTACTGCCGCGGCGCGTGCCTCAACTACCACTCGCAGGTGGTGGAGGCAGCGCGGCTGGAGCGCGCCGCGTGCTGCGCGCCCGTGCGCTTCTCCGCGCTGTCGCTCATCTACTTCGGCGCCGACTCGAACATCATCAAACGCGACCTGCCCGAGATGGTGGTCGAGGAGTGCGACTGCCCGTAGCGGTCCTGTACATAGTCCGCCGCTCGCCCGCGCCGCTCCGCCGCTCTCCGCCGCACGCCGCCGCGGCGCGCTTCTGCCGCTCTTGAATCCGATTTAATCCGAATCGATTATAAATAATATTCTCGACTTGTGTAATGTTTTGTTCCTCGCGTTCGAAAGACTATATCCTAAATCGAATAATAAATAAATAACTCCGTGTGTGCGCGGGGCCGGCGCGCTCGCAGCGGCGTCGGATGGTAGTGCTGCGCCGCGCGGCGTTGCGTGCTCGGGCTCCGGCTCGCGAGCGGGCTCGCAGCGCGGCGCGGGGCTGGCGCGAGGGCGCGCGGCCCTCCGCACACGGCCTAAATAATTTAATACTACGCCGTTTTCTTTCACCCCGTTTGGTGATCGCTTGTAATTATTGTAAACTGTATTATAATAATTATTATAATTATAATTATAATAAATCAACTTTTTCATAATTACTACGATTTCTTTTATTTTTGTTTACCCATATAGGTGTACACACTTGCTGCACTATCACACAGCATCTAGAAAGATGCTGTTGATTTGCTTGTATTACTATAAACCTTTAACACGTTGTTTATTTACAAAACAAAACTCGGTAGACTTATTATTGTGAATATATAATATTAATATTATTATTACTGCCATCAATGAATAAAACAATAAACTTTTTTTTACTTAAAATGAAAACATAGAACATGTCTTAAAACAAAAGCATCAGAATGATGGTTTAATGATAATGAATTTATTATGTTAAGACGCTGTTTTTTAAACTCTGCGAACAATCACTGTTGGCAAGTCAAAGTAAATTTATTGAAAAATAACTTCAATGCGCTATTTATACACATTCTCTGCTGTAATGCGAATATTGATCAATCTACTACCACAGGGCATAGGCAAACCTAAACTTTAGTTTATTTCACTACGCAAGACACAATTGTAATGCTTAAAATTCAAACTTTTTCAGACAGTAATTAATATTAAAATATATAAAAATAAAATAATTTAATTTTCCAACTAGAAATTTTGCTTATCTCATGAAAAAGGTGAATTCGCCGAATTGTCTAACTTGTGGTGTAAATGAGGATATGTTACATTTGCTGTTGGAATGTGTGATATTCAAGGATAAAATAGATTTGATTATCACCAAGCTGAGACTCAATCGTTTGGATGTAGGCACAATGCAAACCATACTAAGTAATCCTGCATCAGAGGAAGCTTGCATGTTATATGATCTATTTATTCGTAAAGACAATTGTTAATTTATGCACTAATTTTTTGTTCCCTAGCCATTAAGTTTTTTTTGTATTGTAGCATTACCTAGCATAAGGTTACAATGGGGCTGGCATGCCTAATTAAGGTAAAAGTCCCTAAAAATAAATTAAAAAAAAAATTAGGCATACTGAGATTATGATGGTGTAAATTAAATAAAAGTAAATTGTATTATGATAAAAATATATACATAATACACATTATATACTCTCATGCTTTTTTCCGAGAAGGGAAACGCTAAAGTTCTGCCAGGACCCTCACGTTTCGCCTTGTGGGTTGCGCACGATGTGATAGGGAGCGAGACCACGGCCATATCGGGAAAAAATTCCTGACTCCTACTGATAATGAATTCAAAAATCCAATAACACTTTCCTCGATCCAGGATTCAAACCCGAGTTCTCAGAGTTGTGATTATAAAGTTGTACCACGAGCCACCGAGGCAATCCACTGACTAATAAAAAAATTATAATTTTATTTTGGGCAATAGTTGCGGAAAATAATAATAATATAACATCATAAAAAGAAATAATTTATCAACTAATTACTGAAAACGTTCATTAACTTCAGATAGCTCTGCATATTTTTAGGAACGGAAGAGTTTAGAGTTGGTAGAGTGTAATGTTTGGAGTCCTTCTATAGGTTCTTAAGACATAAAGCCACGTTTCAGTGAGTCGGTTAGACTGGAGTGGTAGGTGGTGAACTGACTGCCTCATAGAAAATTGTCATGAAGTAGCCACAACGCTGTTCCATATTATTTACTTAGTGAGATAGCCGGGACCCAGGCTATGAAAATCACAAACTAGTCAACCCGGATTTTAATACACAATTGGGCTAATTTCCTCCTTTTTTTATCAGCCCGTACACGTCCGACTGCAGGGCATGGGCCTACTCAACAATCGAGAAATCGATTGAGAATGGTTAGGCCATAAAGTCTACCACGCTGGCCTAGTGCGGGTTGGCGGAATTTACATACCATAGAAATTTGATAATCGCTATGGCATGCAGGTTTCCTCACGATGTTTTCCTTCACCGTTTTAGTGCGTGGTGATAAACTATCAATAATCACATGACTCCGAAAAGTCAGGGGTGTGCCCTGGGATTCGAACCCGCGACCACCGTAAACATGTTGGCAGTCGCGTCTAGTCCGTTTACCAACAGGCCACCACGCACTTATAATATATAGTAATTGATAAAAGTAAAGATATATTTTATATTTCTGTAAAACAATCTAACTGCGTTAGCACATTTTGTATTTATTTATTAAAACAACATTTGCAATATAATCTTACAGCGTATGCCAAAACGTTTACATGTATCGAAATTGGAATTCTTAATTAAATAACACTTCCGAAAACAAACTCAAAATCAGATAGAAACTAGGTGCTTAAATATAAATATATGTATATATATATATATATATATATATATATATATATATACATACAGGGTATATCAAGACTGCTACCGAAAACGAAGCCGGGTGGTAGTCTAAGCGACTTCAGACACAATGCAACAGAAAAAGTTGCAAAAAAAAGCGACAATTTTTTTTTGTTAATTTTTTCCTATGGCCATGTTTGGGTGGTAAATACATTTTTTCCTAAAATAATAGTGTATACCCTTTTATTTATAAATACTCTAAGGTATAAAAGAGTTTAAATTATTATTTTAGCAAAAACTATGTATTTACCACCCAAAAATGACGATATTTAAAAATACGCGTAAATATATATATATATATATATATACCGGGTATCTCAAGACTGCTACCGAAAACGAAGCCGGGTGGTAGTTTTAGTGACTACAAACACAATGCAACTAAAAATTTTGCTAAGAAACGCGACAATTATTTTTTATGATTTTTTAAATATCGTCATTTTTGGGTGGTAAATCCATAGTTTTTGCTAAAATAATAATTTAAACTCTTTTAAACCTTAGATTATTTATAAATAAAAGGGTATAAACCATTATTTTAGGAAAAAATGTATTTACCACCCAAATATGGTCATAGGAAAAAAATAACAAAAAAAAATTGACGCTTTTTTTTGCAACTTTTTCTGTTGCATTGTGTTTGAAGTCGCTTAAACTACCACCCGGCTTCGTTTTCGGTAGCAGTCTTGATATACCATGTATATACGCGAATGTTACACATTGAAATAAAACTATTATTTACGGATTTTATTATTTATGGATTCTCACCACCATCCAAAACAGTTAGCTACCATGGGTAAATCCTTGTTTCAGAGAGCACGAGGAATCTGTGACGAGAAACACCTGGCGACTGAGCTGCAACACGTCAAGCAAGTACTGCAAGACAACACGGTCCAAATTCCACGCCGCCGTCACAGAAACCGAGTGAAGCCAGCCACAGTTGAACGAGTCCCCGTTGTCTTGCCATACATAAAAGGAGTCACAGACAAAATTGGCTATATCCTGAAGTGTGCTTCTATAAAAACCTACTTCAAGCCGCCCAAGAAGATTAGTCAATTTCTTCCACCTGTCAAGTGCCATATACCGTTGCAAGAACCGGGCGTATACAAAATAGATTGCGACTGTGGCCTCACCTACATAGGTCAAACAAAACGAAGCATAGGGACCCGCGTGAAAGAACACATAGCTGACGTCAAACACCGACGCTCAACGAAGTCTGCAGTTGCTGAACATATAGAAGAAGGCTCCAAGCATTACCTCCGCTTTGACCAGCCCTAAGTCCTCACTAAAGAATACCGTTTCCTGCCCAGGATGTTTCGCGAGGCTATTGAAATTAAAAAACATCCAAATTTCAATAGAGAAGATGGCTTGAAGCTTGCACAAGCATGGGATCCAATACTACATTTGATTAAATCAGAACCCAAAAGACCAACTGCCAGACCTCAAGACACTGTGAGCTCCTTCTGCGTAGATCGGATCGCAAAGACAGATTAACTATTTAAATTATTTTTTTTAATTTTTAATTTAATAATTGTAAAATAAGGGTAGTTGAATTGTAACAGTCACAAAGCGGACGACCAATACCTCAGTCCGCCCTGTGACCACGAAAGCTGTAAAGTAATCGAATCGTCGGGAACTCAAAAAATGTAAAAATTAAACCAAATCCGCGATAAAATAAATAAATAAATAAATAACACCCAACAGTCACATATATAGTCCTGACCCCACACTAAGATCGAGTCTTGTGTTGTAGGTATCAGGAACTACGAGACTTTTTCGGTCTCTGTTCTGTATCAGCCCATATACGTCCCACTGCAGGGCACAGGCCTACTCTACAATCGACTGTACGATTGAGAGTGGTTAGGCCATATAGTCCACCACGCTGGCCTAGTGCGGGTTGGCGGACTTACATACCATAGAAATTTTTTCGGTCTCACAAACACCCAAATCCGTAAATAATATTTTTATTTTAAAGACCTTCAGACTGCGGGCATTTTATTGCGTTCTATCAGGCTGATCCCCAAATATTGTCTTGGATATAGTACATACTGGGCGCCTTTTTCCCAAAAGAGGTAGACAGGGGTGCCAGGACACCCATGTGTCGTCTTGTTTGTTCCGTCCCACAATGTAATAGGGGGCGATCCTATCGCCATATCGGGCATAAATACCTGACTTCGGGCTGATAGTGAATATAAAATCCAATATCATTTTGCCCGACTGGGATTCGAACCTGAGACCTCAGATTTACAAAAGTACCGTAGTACTAAGCCACCGAGGCAGTCATATAATACAATCGTAAAATATGATTAGTGTCTAGGGGTTGATGAAAAGTGTCTTCTATGCAATCGTAAAGAGTAGGTAGTTGTTGTCATACATTTGCATCTTCAGAAACGTATTTTCTTGTTCGTAATGTTGGTATCGCGACTATATTAGAGTAAATTGAAATAATTATATATATATATATATATACAGGGTATATCAAGACTGCTACCGAAAACGAAGCCGGGTGGTAGTTAAAGCGACTTCAGACACAAAGCAACAGAAAAAGTTGCAAAAAAAAGCGATAATTTTTTTTTTGTTGTTTTTTTCCTATGTCCTTATTTGGGTGGTAAATTATTTTTTTCCTAAAATAATAGTGTATACCCTTTTATTTATAAATAATCTAAGGTATAAAAGTGTTTAAATTATTATTTTAGCAAAAACTATGGATTTACCACCCAAAAATGACGATATTTAAAAAATCATAAAAATATATTGTCGCGTTTCTTTGCGAAATTTTTAGTTGCATTGTGTTTGTAGTCACTAAAACTACCACCCGGCTTCGTTTTCGGTAGCAGTCTTGAGATACCCGGTATATATATATGTATATATATATATATATATACCTATATACACGGCAGCGGCGTGCACAGGATTATGACACTGGGTATGCGGCGGAGTACTCGGTCACAAAAACTTTTTCTTTTATAGTTTTTTAGCATAGTCACAGCCACGCGACGGATCTCTAAGTCGGAAACCATGCCAACATAACAAGTCTTAGATGTACTACTATTCATGTCCATCTTCTACGGCAACGCAGACAAAACAGCGATCGATCGTCGCGGCGGAAGAAATTCTAATAAGTAAAATAAAAAAAACTCACCTAGTCAGCTTTCAATTTTCACATATTCAATGTTCCGGTTAGTTGAGATTACTATACCTATCCCGATGTAAATAAACGCAAGATTTCGGCCACCTCATTCATTCATTTGATAAACATACATTTTTAACACAAACCTCGCAATCAAATAACATTTAAAAAAATAAACAAACACACTAGTAAAAGCAAATGACTACAATTAATATCGAAACTTAGTAATAAACTGTTAAATGTATACACTTTCAAATGTTAAAATGAAAAATCCGTTAAGAAATCTATTTTTTTTACAAACATACTAGTATAAAATAGTAAACAATGCAGAAACTCATAAAAAAAGCAAAATGGCCCCCGCGAAACACAAACATTTCTATTTAAACAAATAAAACCTTACTAACCAAAAATGCATAATGTGCATAGGTGATTTATTAGATTCCAGCCTATTAATTTTACTCGGATTATAGGCAACGAACATTTACGATTACTCCCGACAACTGCCGAACTCCCGAGGCCTGCCGCAGGAGTCGCGGCTTTCAATATTCATGGGTGTGTGCGTTTGCGACTGTGCACGGACACCAAAATTACTACACACATACAAACAAATGTAATGCGGGACGCGGCGGCATGACTTGGTTGATTAGGTACATTAATTTGCTTTGCAGCGCCTCTTGCTTTTCGCGTGGCAACCATAATGTTTGCGTGATTGCAAATAGGTGCTATTTATAAAATACTAGGCGTTTTTAAGTTATTATATTTTGTTAATTCATTTATTTACTATAAATTAAAGTCATCTAAAACGTACGAACGTTATAATAAAATATCTGTGAATGGCAAGTAAAGCACTGCCTACAAGGAGTGCACGCCCCTGATACACGGTATATTAAGACTGCTACCGAAAACGAAGCCGGGTTGTAGTTTAAGCGACTTCAGACACAATGCAACAGAAAAAGTTGCAAAAAAAGCGACAATTTTTTTTGTTATTTTTTTCCTATGGCCATATGTATGTATTTGGGTGGTAAATACATTTTTTCCAAAAATAATACCCTTTTATTTATAAATACTCTAAGGTATTTCAGTTCAGTTTAAATTATTATTTTAGCAAAAACTATGGATTTACCACCCAAAAATGACAATATTTAAAAAATCATAAAAAATATTTGTCGCGTTTCTAGTCGAAATTTTTAATTGCATTGTGTTTGTAGCCACTAAAACTACCACCCGGCTTTGTTTTCGGTAGCAGTCTTGAGATACCCGGTATAATTTAATTCAATTATTATTATTCAATCTATATCAATCTATATCTATATCTATATCTTCTATATATATAAAAATGAATTGCTGTTCGTTAGTCTCGCTAAAACTCGAGAACGGCGAAACCGATTTTCCTAATGTTGTTCTTCAAATATTCATGGAAGTCCAAGGAAGGTCTAAACGGTGAGAAAAAATGGAAAAATTGCGAGGAAAAGCCAATTTTTTAATTGTTCAAGCGTGATGGACCAGCCAATATAGGATGATCTTTGTTTCGTTGACGGGAGGTAAATGACGGTCAAGCTTCAACTACCAACCAACGTAAAATGATCTATTGTTCCATTGTCTTTCATTGACGGCTGACGAAATAGAACAAAATTCAAAAAATGTGTACATTGTGTATATAATATCTAGATACGGCGTCTTTAGCGTAATTTGTTATATGTAAAATAAAATGATGTCCATATCTACAAAAATAGCCCATAGTTTTTTGAGAGTATTGCAACAGTTTTAAACAAGATATACTCTATCGAAGCGTTTTGCCGGAGTACACCAAAATATATCTAATTATAATTTTTCGTTTTCATAAAGGACATTGTTTTTTGAATTGATACCTTTAGATGCGTTGGGGGACAAATTTAAATTCCGCATTAGTATTGTTTTCAAACTCAAGAATAATAAAAGTATTGATACGTTGATGCCGCATCTAGACATTATAATGAAACGATATGCGAGCCACAAAGTTATCTGACCCGGTGAGAGAGTCGCTGTAATCGAATTTAGTGTTGCCATTAATAATATATATTGCAATAAATGGGGTAAAGTAAGATTTTTCAATCCGATCAATAGTGTCGAGAAACTGACCACTTTCATCTGCATATTATTTTTCCTTCATACGATTTCTAACAAATCGCTCCCCAAAACCCTTAAAAAAGTGTATCTGTATTCTCCTCCACAATCGAGAGTACGATTGCGGGGGGTTAGGCCATATCACAGGCCATATAGCCCACCACGCTGGCCTCATGCGGGTTGGTGACTTACATACCATAGAAATTCTAATTAATCGCTATGGTTCTAATAAATGCAGGTTTCCTCACGATGTTTTCCTTCAGCGTTATAGCGCGTTTTTATCAATACAAGCATGGCTCCGAAAAGTCAGAAGTGTGACCTGAGATTCCAACCCGCAACCAGCGTGAACAAGTTGGCTGCCGCGTCTGGTCCATTTACCAACAGGCCACCACGCACGTAACGTAAAATGAGACGAGTAAGATACATTTTAGTTTATTATATGTACTTACATATTATATTCTACTAGTACGTACATAATTCTGTTTTCGTGGAATTTATTTTATAAAGCTGACAACACAAACCTTTGGTGGCAGCTACGCGTTGATACAATTTTTCGAAGGGTATTAATGATGTCGGAAGACGCTTTTCATCCTACGTAAAATTTAATACCTGAAGTATAACGTTCCTAGCATCACTTTTTAAAGCTTTCGGCATTTTTCACTAGTTTTAAATAATGCAGGGACAATAAATACATTGAGTAAACAACCAATGGCGGATATGTCAGCGACTGGCAGCTAGATTGACAATTTCAAATGACGTCTTTGTTTCCAGTTTTGGCCACCGGGCCAGATAACTTTGTGGCTTATACATATTTGTTTTATTACTTACGTCACCTGGTAAGGCAGTATGAAGGTTTTATTAATTTGTACATGTATAGATAGTCTTCTCAAATAAATAAAAGTAATTCACAGAAGCGCGTGGTTGCCCGTTGGTAACGTACCAAACGCGACTGCCAACAAGTTTACGATGGTCATGGGTTCAAATCCCAGGGCACACCTCTGACTTTTCGGAGTAATTTCTACTTTAAATAAAATCCGCCAACCTGCACTAAGCCAGCGGAGTGGACTATATGACCTAATATTATTATATTAGTACAGCACTATTTGTTTTCTCTCCAGAAGGAAAAAAAAAGAAAATGTTGTTCATTATAATGCAATAAATTAATTAGGTATTAAAATCTTGGACTTTAGACAGTATTGATGGCAAAAAATTCGCCGGGGCTATCATATATATTATATTAATTGATTTCAATGAATGTCGTCGGAGTAGTAACAGTGTTATAATATCTCCGTAGCAAAATAATGATTAAAAATCTGGAGAGATGGGATAGAATAGAATGTAAGGTGGATAAAATGTGACAGAAGAATAGGTGTAGGATGGGATTGGATAAGCAGTTTAGACAACGGCAGTCATGTTGATTTTAAATAAAATATGGACTGGAATCTGTATTTGCACCCAGGCGAAGCCGTGCCGGGCCGCTAGTTTAAAATAAAATTGCGATAAATTACTTTGATAAACTAAAGTATATTTAGCTATTATCCATTTGAAATTCGAATTGAAATCGAATTTGAGTGGAATTAAATAGTCCCAAACTATTTTTAGTAGTCTGTGGTCCTAAACTATTAATTTTTATCTTAATTTTTATTTTCCGAGTAATTCATGCGTATTTGTCAAATTTCAGCCAATAGGAGGGCAGAAATAGGTGGCCCGGCACCACCATTTTTATCTACGTTTTTGAAGTACCAGCGCTCCCTCTATATTATAAATACTCTAAGGATAAAATATTTGAATACACATCACTCGAACAACTACTCCTATGTTTCTAAAGTGGATTCAAAAATATCTAGATCTGGGCGAAGCCGAGCTGAGTTGCTAGTGTATAATCGTAAAATATGAGTAATGTGTAGGGGTTGATGAAGTGTCTTATATACAATCGTAAAGAGTAAGGAGTAGGTAGATAGCTAATCTCGCTGAGAAATGCTTTTAATACAATGGTAAAGTTAAGTAGAAGTTTTGGCCGCACATAAATGTTTTTAACACGCTGTTATAGTGAAGTTAAGTATAAGTTAAGTGTAGACGTCTCTTCGATTGTCGGCGATGCGTCTCGTGTCGTAACTAGTGTGTAGTGTCGGCAAGTGGTCGGGCTCTTGAGTGCGAGTGCGTGGATCGATGGAACGCGTAGACAATGCGGCGCCGCCAGCGCCGGCCGGGTGCCTTGTTGTAACTAACTGCCATGGGGACAAACACATTACTTTTAAACTGATGACGTGGTAAAATAGCTTTAATAAACATGTTTGTAAGTGCAGGGCAGTAGATAGAGTATTTAATTACATGAGGTTAAGTCTAGCCTATCGATATAATTACACACAATTTTCACTGGACATAAACAGTAGGTATAAACCCAATAAAAAAAAACTTTTCGTATAATTAATTATAATATGTATAATGTGTGATTGAATATCGGGCGATCTTCATCATCTTTTCATACTCACAAAAAGTATCTGAATTCTATATGTAGACTATATACAAATGTTCGTCCGAATCTAAATTTTTAGCCGTATACAACTTATGTTTGTTAACGCATCCACAATAAACAACTAATCATAGTGTGAAGAAATGGTTTTATTTATTTTTATACTAGCACGACATTCAAGTCAACATCCAGAAAGATATAAAGTACTCTACTAAATGCTATCTCTATAATACTATATATATCTGATGATAATTGTGTCTGCATGGCGGATGATGATTCATCATCATCACATTTATTTTATTTATTTTTGAGGCACGGGCCTCCCCTACAATCGACAGTACGATTGAGAGTGGTTAGGCCATGTAGTCCACCACGCTGGCCTAGTGCAGGTTGACGGACTTACATACCATAGAAATTCTTATAAATTGCTATGGTATGCAGGTTTCCTCACGATGTTTTCCTTCACCGTTTTAATGCGTGGCGAATGAGTATCAATACACACATGACTCCGAAAAGTCACACTAATACAAACATTAAAAAATATACAGGGTATCTCAAGACTGCTACCGAAAACGAAGCCTGATGGTAATTTTAGTGACTATGGTCGTATTTGGATGGTAACTTCATTTTTTCCTAAAATAATAGTGTATTATACCCTTTTATTTATAAGAACTCTGAGGTATAATAGAGTTTAAATTATTATTTTAGCAAAAACTATGGATTTACCACCCAAAAATTAGGATATTTAACAAATAAAAAATAAAACTTGTCGCGTTTTATTGCGAAAATTTTAGTTGCATTGTGTTTGTACTCACTAAAACTACCACCCGGCTTCGTTTTCGGTAGCAGTCTTGATATACCCAGTATATAGTTCTACTATGCCCAGCCGAGCCAGCTACATACCACAGCGCGTTGATCTCAGCGCGGCGCCCGCCTGTCTGGCCACAGAACACTGAAAACTTTCTCAGATAGAGTAATGCATGTAGACGGACCGGCGACGCAACCCCACAGGACATGGGGAGGCGGCTCAATACTCATGCTAAGTTTATTCAAACAATGAGAAGTAGTTTGTTTGGAATAATAATTATATATCGCACCTTAAGAATTAGAGTTAACCTAATCTAAAAAAGTTAGATATTGGCTTTTAAAAAATGATTATCATTATGTTATTAAAGAAGGACCTATTGACGCGTGAAAGACAGAAATATGTATAGGTATTAGGTGCTTCGGTCTTCTTAATGTATCTTCATAAGTACGAAATTTCTTATTTTACAAAATTTTAATGAGTGTTTCCCAAAAAATAAGATTTTTAGTTAGGTCACTCTAATTCTAAAGGTGCGATATAATAATAAAATAGTTTATTGAACCCATCCTTAACCTAGGTAACAAACAAAAGATTTTTACTTAAATCAGAGGTGCATAGGCTAAGATATGACAATAATGAGAAACGGCTGGTGCTTACACTAGGATAGCCCTGTACAATAAGCTCCAGCTACCACCTTTATGTTGCAGTTGTAATGGGCATAAACAGGTATTTATTTATAAATAATAGTTATTGTGTAGTTGTTATCAGATCGGAAATAAGTTTTATTTCTCACTGGTAGGTCGCTTATATGTAAGAGGCCGCCTGGGTACCACCACAATGTCTATTTCTCCCGCAAACTGCAGTGTGATTGCACTGTTGTGTTTCGGTTTGAAGGATATTGTAGCCAGAATAACTAGACATATTGAGACTTAACATATTATGTCTCAGGGTGGCGACCGGAGTGGAATGCCAAGCATTGCTTTATAATTAAAGGTTATGTTTGGTTTGGCTACTGTTCATGAGCAGTCGTAACGCTTACCATTAGGCGAACGGCTCCCAAGCATCGCCATGCATTGCGATAATAAAAAGTTTTAAAAATTTTGCGCTCAGTGCTCTTCTATCTAGATATCAAATATGTGATGATGGTGGGTCGATAAAGTTCGCGATTGAAGTCCGAAACACAATGACTAGGGGAATCTGATAACATAAAGAAGGCCGCTGAAACCAAGACTTTCAAAAAGGAGCATTAGAAATAATTTGGTGAGTCCAGCATAAGTTCAATTGTAGACTCTCTGCATATAATTCACATAAGTATTCATTTAATTGCCATACAATTGTTTGACACTAGGGTGTCCAGTACTCGTTTGGTATTCAAGGGGAAGGTTTTATGTGAGCACTTATTCAATACGTTGGTAGAGTCGCTATATAAACGCATTTTTCCTGTTTATATTTTATATATGTAGTAGATATATATTTTTAACTGATCTTTTGTATCACTACATAGTATAAAACAAAGTCGCTTTTTCTGTCCCTATTTTTCTTGTTCGCTTAAATCTTTAAAACTACGCAACGGATTTTGATGCGGTTTTTAATAGATAGAGTGATTCAATAGAAAGGTTTATATGTATAATAACATCCATTAAATAGTGGAGAAATATTGTTATTTTTGAGGTTTCTAATGTGATGTCGTTAATTATCAATATTTTTCCGCTTACATTGCAAACGCAGGCTGAACCCTAAGAGATTTATCAAAATAATGTACTACATATTTGTACACATTGAAAAGGTCTACAGAAAACTCCGCGATGTCTATCTCTTATGGATATCCCACAATAACATTTTTTTGTCATTTATTTTTTACGACAAATAATGGCTAATTTTCGAAGCGATTTTAACCAATACAGCATTAATCCTTATCCAATTAAATAGCTTAAATAAATTGTTGATTTAATATAGATCTATGTGGTCTTTTACAGCACAAGATTTAAATGAATATTTTCGAAGATATTACAGATTTAAAATTGCGGGACGTAGCGCTTGCGGCGGTACTGGCCGGCCGGGGCGGCGCGGCGCGGCGGCAGCATGCCTATATAGGAATGTTTATATTTATAATAATAATAATACGTACATATTATTGTACAAAAATCTATTTGTACCCGGGCGAAGCTGGACTGGGCCGCTAGTAATAAATAAATAATTGTACAACATTATTAATTACCTACTGTTGTTTTTTATTACAAAGGTTGCTATTACTCAAGAGCACATTATCGTCATCTGAATGTCTGCGTAATTTTAAGAGTAATATTTTCTTGCTTTTCTAGAAGTATATGTAGTATAATTCATACATTTTATAGTAAATGATATTAGCTTCGATAGCCTCTGTGGTGCAGTTGGTTAGACGCCGGCTGTGAAACGAGAGGCCGCGGGTTCGATCCCCGCACGGACACAAATATTTGTGTGAACCACAGGTATTTGTTTCGGGTCTGGGTGTTTGTGAGAGCGAAAAGTCTCTCGTAGTTCCTAATATCAACGACACAAGCCTCTAAGTTAGTGTTCTCTTTATGGTAAATGATATTATGTTGAATCTATATCATAGGTATGAATAGATAAAGTTATTTATAAACAGATTTGTAATACTTATTCTTTAATTAGAAAATACCAGCAGTTATAAATCGAAATTTTGTTAAGGACAATAATTGACCACAATCGTCACATATCAACTTACTATAAATATTTACCCCGAAATATGACTAAGATAATCTAGCAAAGGGTTTGGTTAAAGAACCCGCCCAGGTTTCTCCATATTTAGTATTATCATAGTGGGGTGTCGTTTACCGCCAAACCCCCTTGCGTGTGCGAATGTTCTAGAATCTAGATTAGTAAACACCTTGGCAATCTAGGTTCGTTATTCTAATATTAACTTTGCGAACACTTAGCATATAAGCACCGAATCTTATCTAGATTCTTGGTGACTATTTTATAAGCACGGCTTTGCTTGATTTATACGACTGTGTATTGGATTAACGTTTGTTGGCCGTAATAGATTGATAAAACGATTATACTGAACAATATTATATAGATAATAATATATGTAGGTACAATTGAGTCATAAAGTGTAGAAAAATGACGAAAGTATGATGAAATAAAAAACACTCTTGGGACTTCAATATTTTCCCCCTCTAATCTAAACCACTTCGACTGCCTCGGTGCCGTAGTTTAGTTACATAGCTGACACCTGGGGTTCGAATCCCGGGTTGCGCAAATTGATATTGGATTTTTCTATTCATTATCAGCCCAACGTCAGGAATTTGTGTCAGATATGGCGACAGGCTCGCCCCCATCACATCATGTGACGGAACATACAAGACAAAATGTGGGTGTTCTGGCACCTTTCCCTACACCTTCGGGGAAAAATTGTGAGTTTATGTATGTATGTAATCTAAACAAATATTATCAAGTGGAGAGATTTGATTGCTTGATTGCATTGAAAGGGCTCTGAAAATATTGGACCGATCTAAACATTTTTTTGACCATTATAATCCTACATTATTCCTGATTAACATACCCCATAGAATATTTACAAAAATATTTCCATCTGCATCCGGGCGGATCAGGGTGGGGTCGCTAGTATTTTAATAAAATGATTATTTAATTATCGCTTTATTTCAAAGGTCTGTGAGTTTACTAACCACATTACATTTGCGTAATTACCATGTAAGTGTTTGATTGGGGCAGGGCGAACATTTTAATGAAAACCATCACTAATTATACTTGACTAGTTATTCAAAGGCAGAAGTGGTTACAAAAAATAAATGTACAAACGGCCCCTCAAACGCAAATAATAAGCTCTTGCATTAATTTTGTTATGTCGGTGTAGATAGGCGTCAAATATTTGTAGCTTTTTCTGTTTATCTTGATTATTAGTTTTCGTACCCGTCTTATACATTACGCCAGATAATTCCTCATAAACTTATCTAGATTTCCACATCTATTTTCGTATGTATAAATATTTAGTACGAAAATAACGACGTACGTGACGAAAATATCACAAAGCTAGCTCAAATTTTTAGATTTTTTTTTAATATTAAATAGTCGGTTCGACATATAAATCTTTAATAGCATAATGCACAGCGACAATGGTAAATTCTGTAGCATATAGGAATGGATATGCCACTGTGGTTGCACGCAGACGGTAGGAATCTGCGGCATTCACGAGGCATTTGGTAACATATCTCCATGTCTGCCTATTCCGCAGTAACACCTAATAATTCCATAGGCCTTGTAAGGTCTAAGGCTAAGGACATACTATAAATCTTTATCTTGCAACGTCTTGAACCATTCGATAACTTCGGTCTCTAATTCGTGTGATTTAATATTTTTTTATTTTATTTTTTTATTATGAAAGGAATAGTTACAGCTGTATATAATAAGTGCTTAAAAATACGCTATTACAATTTGTTAGCCAATTACAACTATTCACAAATTATGGAGTTACAAAACGGATACATATTTAAAGTTAAAGTTTATGTAAGGTTAAAATAAATTTTGTACATATAAATGCAAAAAGAATACAAGAAAAATAAAACAAATATAAAAATAGAGGTCGGCTGAGACACTCAACGCACACAGATTTACAAAGTTTTATATTATGTTGTAATGTAGTTAGTTATATATGAAGTACAAAAAACAAAAAAAAACAATTTGTAAGAAATAGGTAATAATTAATAAACAATTTATCGCACACGTCAAGATAAATCCTCACTCGGATCATATATAGAACATCTCACCTTACGCAAAAACATTTGTTTAGATCCTATAAATGGATCAACATTACTAAAATATTTGTTGTATGTATTTGGTAGTCTTGTAAGTATATAATTTTTCCCATAATTTGTAGTATGTCTCGCTACAAAAAATAGTGGTGTGTGTCTAGTACGGCGTTTAGGTGCCGCGAGATATATAAGTTCGACTAGATCAGGGCAATCCAGTTGACCGCAGATCACATCGTACAGGAAACCCATGTCGAGTACCTGTCGACGTTCTTCAAGCGTTAAAAGTCCGTAGGTATGACAGGTGTTTATATATCCTTAGACGGGTTGACTAATTTAAATTTAAAATTAAGATAGCGCACAAATTTCTTTTGGATGCCTTCAATTCGTGTGATATAAGTATTGTAACTAGGGGACCAAATTGGACTAGCATACTCCAACACACTGCGCACATATGCGTAAAATACAATCTTGAAACTTATGGGATCGGAGAAAGGCCGACATGTTCTTATTAAAAATCCTAAGTTGCGGTAGGCCTTGGCAATGATCGTGTCAATGTGTGTGGTCATCGACATCCTAGCATCAAGGAAAACCCCCAAGTCACGTATTGCATTAGTTCTCTCAATTGCAACACCATTAAACTGATAAGGAAATTGGATGGGTTTCTTTTTTCGAGTAAAGCTTATGCACTGACATTTGTCTATGCTGTCTGTTATTCTATTTTGAGAGTAATAATTATATAGATTATCAAGATCATTTTGTAACCGCATACAGTCAGTAGACGAGCACACTTTCATATAAATTTTCTTATCATCTGCGTACAAGATATACTTTGCATTTTTGAAAACATTATGCATGTCAAAGAGATAAGCGTTGTAAAACAGAGGGCCCAAGTGGGATCCCTGAGGAACACCAGAAGGGATTGAAATATAGTTAGATCTAAATCCACCTAGGACCACCGCCTGGGAGCGATTCTTTAGGTAGGAAGAAACCCAACGTAGCAGATCCCCGTGAATACCAAGATATTGAAGCTTACGAAGAAGGATATCATGGTCTACACGATCGAAAGCTTTTTCTATATCGGTATATATTACGTCAACCTGGTGTCCGTTCTCCATTTCACAGAGCACGTAGTTAGAAAATAAAGCTAAATTAGAAATAGTGGAGCGACCTCGGAGAAAACCATGCTGCGTTACAGGTATACCCCGGGCAATAACAGGATAAATACGCTCATATATAAACAATTCAAATAATTTACTGGAATTTAGAATCAAGATAGGACGATAATTACTAATCAAACATTTGGATCCTTTTTTATGAATTGGAACAATTTGTGCTTGTTTCCAAATGGTCGGAAAAACACATTCTTTAAGAGATCTACGGAACAAAATTGTGATAGGAAAAGATAAGCTATCTGCACAGAGTGAAAGGAATATCGGGGGGACCCCGTCACAGCCCGGTCCTTTGTTTTTATTCAGGGAACGAATTAATTTGGATACAGCCTCTTCTGTTACATTTATATGTGGGAATAGTTCCGTAAGGGGTCAAATCAAACAAAGATCTTTTGGATAATCTTCAATATATTGTCGTCTTAAATAAATTCGTCTTCACTTCATACGTCTTCCGTCTTTCACGTCTTCCGTCGTCTTCCAGACTGTTCTCTTCTATATTCCGTCCTTGCATACTTCAACATCTTAATCATTCATCCTCGTACTCTTTCCATCTTAAATACTTTCATTAGTCATCTCTTTCACACAAACCACGTTCCATATCAGTCATACGTCAACGTTCCATTCTACTCATCTTTCTTCATAACATTCAAATCCTACATCTCGGCCATACTGACATCTGACTGCCCTCAGTCAGATCTTAATTATTATGACATAATACACAAAATAACAAACAACTAAAATAACCATCATCTCCTACAACATACAACATTAGAAACCACCTTCCCGTAAACACATCATATCTTAAACACAACTTAAACCAAATTACAAATTAATAGGTACACAAAAAAACACGGCAAATAAAACTATTAATCTAACATCTAACATCCTTAGAATATAAACAATAGCAACATAATAAAATATTAGGCCAAGGATCAACCAACCGACAGGTATATTCCCTAATCTACCCCATCAGTTAATAAACCACTACTCACCTAATTCATCTGCCCTACCAGACAATGGCCATGGCTTCATATTATCTGCAGAAGAGGATGTTACTCGAGATCCCTCAGTCATATTATCAATTTTCTGTACGTCATATCGATCGTTTCGTTTGATCTTCGTGACCCTATATGGGCCCATATACTTAGGTTTGATCTTTAATCCACTACCAAATTGTGTTCGTTTGATAGCTACAATATCTCCTACAGTATATTTGCGGCTTTCCTTTCTTTTCCTGTCGTAAGTCATACGATTTTCTTCTTGAATTCTTCCTATCTGCTCCTTCGCCTTTATTTTTAAAATTTCTCTGTTTTGAAAGAAAGTACTTCTATGTTCATTCTCGAGTAATTCATAAATTTCAATATCTTCTTTAGTTTTCATTTTAGTACCAAACATAAGCTCAAATGGCGTAGTATCAATACTTCTTTAATAGGTACCATTTAGTGCTCCTTGTACACGGCTAACCTTTTTGTACCAATGAGTTGGTTCTTCAATACACAACTTCGTTAATACGGTTATAATCGTTCTGTGTATTCGCTCTACCTGACCATTCCCTCTTGGTACTCCTGTTGTTATGGTTATGTGTTGGATGTCTTCCTGCTCACAATACTCTTTAAATTCATTACTCGTAAATGCCGTACCACGATCAGAAATCAATCGAGTGGGATTCCCAAATACTTGTTGATGTATCATTAACTTATCTATGGTCTCTTTACTACTTGTTCCTTTTACCGGAAATAACCACACAAACTTTGTGAATGCATCCACAACCGTTAAAATGTAATTATACAATTTCCTCGTTTCCAGAAACGGTCCTATGTGATCACAATGAATAGTATGCAATGGGATACTTTCTTTATCAATACAGTTTAAAAATCCTTCCTGTTTACCTTCTTTTTTCGTTGCTAACAAACAAGGAATGCATGACAACACGAATTCTTCAATTTTTTTATCAACATTTTTAATGTAATAATCTTGCTCTAACAGTTTTTTCATTTTTCTCTTTCCAAAATGTCCCTTTTGATGAATCCTTCTTAATAACTCCAATTCTAAACTCTTAGGTATAACCAACTTCCTTTCACCACCTTTATACAATAAACCATCATTATAAACATAATCTCCATAAGGTTGAAATTTTAAAATGTCTATAATAGCTTTTAAACCATCATCCAACATCTGTGCCCGCTTGATCTGCTCATTTAAGCTTAATTCAATTGTTCCAACAAATGGGTTCCTACTCAAAGCGTCAACATGTTGCATCTTACCACCTGGTCGGTGTTCAATAACATAATCATATTCTTCTAGCAACATTACCCATCTAGCAACTCTAGTTGATAGATCTTTTTTGTCTAGAGTCTTCTGAAAAGCTTGGCAGTCAGTTACAATTTTGAAATGTTTACCAAACAAATAATGTCGAAATTTCTTAACACCTTCAATAATTGCTAGCGCTTCCAATTCGTAGCTGCTATATTTTCTTTCAGCCTCACTTGTCTTTCTACTGTGGTAATGCACGGGATGTAACTCACCTGCACGATCTCTTTGCAGCAATATAGCACTGTATGCTAGGGCTGAGGCATCAGTATGTAATTCAGTTAAAAATTGCGGATCATAAATTCTTAAAACAGGACTACTAGCTAATGCATTCTTCAATGTATTAAATGCGTGTCTATGAACATCACTAAACTCAAAATTAACATTCTTTCTCAATAAATCGGTTAGCGGTTTAGCAATTGATGCAAAATCTTTTATATATTTTCTGAAATAAGAAGTCAACCCAACAAAACTATGAAGTTGCTTTAACGATTTTGGTTCGGGATACCTGGTTACAGCATTCGTTTTCTCAGGTGAAGGTTGCACCTTTCCATCTTCCACAACATGGCCTAAATACTCTATTCGTCGGCATAATAATTGAGCTTTTTTCCAATTTATCTGTAAACCATACTCTGATGCAATAGATAAAACTTCCTTCAATCGTTGCAAAGCTTGGCCTTCATTAGCTGCTGGTATCAGTAGATCATCAATGAATATGATTAATATTCCTTTTGTTATAAGTTCCTGAAACACAGTTGTTATAAACCTCATGAAATACTTTGGACATACTGACAAACCAAAAGGAGCTCTTAAAAATTCATACTGGCCATTGTGTGTAACAAACGCAGTATATTTAATACTTTCTTCACTAACACGAAGATGAAAAAAGGCATTCTTTAAATCTATTACACTGAATACAACGGCATTCTTGAGTTTATCAATTAAATCATCTACTATAGGCAAAGGAAACTCATCTTTAACCATTTTCTTATTGATTGGCCTATAATCTACACAGATTCTTGTACCACCATCTTTTTTCTTAATTAAAACCAAAGGAGACGAATATTCTGAATAACTTACACGAATTATACCATCATTAAGCCACTCAGCTACCTGCTTCTCAACAACTTGTTGTTCTGCCAGAGAAATTCTTCTTGGTCTCTGAGCTACCGGTATATCATCTTTTAACACAATATGTAACTTGATTGGTGACTCTTTAATTTGCTTCGGTTGGTAATTCGTTACACAACTAACAACTTCGCGCTTGATCTGTTCATCTTGAATTCTACCTAAAACAAACTGTTCATAGTTAATTACACAAGAGAGTTTTGTCATCCAATTCTCTATATTTGGTGCGATCAGTATTGAACCCTTCGAGATAACAGTAAAAACATCTTTGAGAAATTCTTGGCCTAATATAACACTAAATAGCATAGCATATCTAGGCACAACATAAAAAGTTACTTTATAATAATGTCCATCTATTGAAACTTTAGTATAAAATTTGCTTGTCGACACTATACTGCCTCCTAACCCGACGAGATTTGTTGCAGTATTCATACACACCGGAGACCCGATATTCACATAAAGTTCGTCACTGATTAAGTTAAGGTCACTGCCGGAGTCTATCAACGCGGTCACTTCGCACTTATTAATATAAATCGTCTTACAAGCGTTTTTGAAACACATTTCTTTTTGTATATTCTTCTCATTGACCAACTTCTCATTACCGTCACGTTGTGTACAACCATCAATTGCGTTGTCATGACAACTGTAATCTTCACATTTCAAATCATTTTCTGTGACACACATGGTTTTCTTCTGCTCAGATGTGCTCGGTCTCTCGTATGTCCTCGACCGCACATTAACGTCATTAATTTTTTTGCAATGAGGCGAAATATGCCCAAATTCGTTGCATTTAAAACATTTTAGGCCTTTTTCTTTATTTGGACATTGCAATGAATTATGATTGAATTCTCCACAACTATAGCACCTTAACTTGAGTTTACTACTGTTGTAACGTTTCTTGTTCTCGGACTTATCGGTTTGAAAATGATTCTCGGCCATCTTTTCTTTTATGGTGTCATAAATTATGATCTTCTCTTTCAACTCCGAATATGTTGTTGCGCCGTATAAAACCATTTTATTGACCTCCGAGTCGACTATGCCGTCAATAATATACTTAATGGCCACATAATCGGCCATTTTGCCTCTTTTTCCCATTTCCTTCATGATTAGCATGTAATCTATACATCTTTCATCTTTCCTTTTTTTTCTTGCAGCCATCATCTCGTGTATCGTTTTTGCGTCAATTGAATCAGGAAATTCTTTGATCACAGCAGCTTTTAACTCCTCCCAGCTTTTGAAAGGCTTCTCCGACCTCAACCATAAATTGGCTGTCCCTGTTAACGCCCTTCTCGCAACTATTAGAGTCTGCAGAGGTGTCCATTGAAATATTTCAGCATTATCATCAATATCTTGGGCCCATCTGACCACAGAACATATCTTATCCTGGCCATTAAATTTGGGGATAATGCTCTCCGCGTGGAATAAATCATGAATAATTCTCCCCGACGAAGCTGTAGTATATTCGTCATCCTCATCGTCTTGTTGACGCTCCTTACCACGTCCACCCATTTTTCACGTAGTATTTTCCTTTCGTCTTCCGCTTGCTTCTTCTTTGACCCGAAATACGGAACTATCCCGGACGAGCCCCCAAAAATATGTGGGAATAGTTCCGTAAGGGGTCAAATCAAACAAAGATCTTTTGGATAATCTTCAATATATTGTCGTCTTAAATAAATTCGTCTTCACTTCATACGTCTTCCGTCTTTCACGTCTTCCGTCGTCTTCCAGACTGTTCTCTTCTATATTCCGTCCTTGCATACTTCAACATCTTAATCATTCATCCTCGTACTCTTTCCATCTTAAATACTTTCATTAGTCATCTCTTTCACACAAACCACGTTCCATATCAGTCATACGTCAACGTTCCATTCTACTCATCTTTCTTCATAACATTCAAATCCTACATACATATGCTATTATTACTTGAGTCATTAATTGCTGGTATCGAGCACCCCGCGGCGCCATCTGGCGATATAAACATACTATTGAAATAATTATTGAATGCGGTACAAATGTCTTGACCATCAGTATAATACGTTTTATTTAAAATGAATTGCTTAGGATAATGTATCCCTCTTGGATTTTACATATTTCCAAAAATATTTTGGGGATTGCTTAAGAAGTTTTTCTGAGGTGGCGACATAACGTTCGAAGCAGAGCTTCTGTACCCGGTGCTGTCTCTTTCTTAAGAGAGAGAATTCGTCATAATCCCTGGGATTGCCAAACTTTTTCCATTTTCTATGTAACTTTGTTTTTTCCTTAATAATTCTGATCAAAGATGGACTAAACCAACAGGGGAACGATTGATTTTTAAAGTTTCCTGACAACGGTACAAAAAGAGCGAAACAAGACTGCAATTTGGCGTAAAATATATCCACGGCATCGTTCACGGTCTCACAAGATAATAGTTCACTCCATTCAGTTGACTTTAAATGATCATTCGCATTTGTGAAAATTAAAATACATCTGCTTGTTAGTTTTAAAGGGACGTAAGTGTATATCCAGTACTGTTATATTTAATGATGTGTGATAGCGGTCTTCTTTAATTAAGGGATCCGAACTATGCGATAACGTGCACGGAAGGTTACTGAAACATAAGTCAAGAATATTATCCTTGGAATTACGAATTAGATTGTACTGATTTAAACCCAAAAAATACATATCGTCAATAAAGGAGCATGCTGCGTCTGTGACCGCTTGTGAGCGTGAGCCTGAGATCGTGTACTTATCACTGTCCCAAGAAATACAATTTAAATTAAAATCCCCAATTAAAATAATGTTATCGGACGGAAAACTATTTTTAATATTCTCGATATTCGACTTAACATGGTCCAGACGTGCTGCTAATTCGTGTGAGTCCGGGGGAATATAAACTACGATAATATATAGATTATAAGAAGAATTAATTGTGTGCGTAGGTAGACGTAAACATAGTGACTCCGTAGTGGAGCAGCAAAGCCATTGTGTGTGCGTGTGCAAATCATTACTCCGCCTCCTGTTTTCTTATTTGTAGAATGACAATTCCGATCACAACGATATATATCGTACCTGGCATCACATAATTCTGTATCCATAATATCATTATGCAACCATGTCTCAGTAAATAGTAGGATGTCGTAGTTATGTAATAGAATGTTGTTATACAATTGTAAACATTTAGTTCTGAGACCGCGAACATTTTGATAATATAAGTTTAAGTTACATATGCGTTTATAATAAGAGGTCATTGCAAATGAGAGATATAATAATACCACTTGGAATTGGAATTGGAATAAAATAATATAAAAAACCGAGAATACAATAATATATTAGGTATCGTGACGGTGAGTGCGTCATTTGTCTTAAATTTATAAAATGTTGAATATTTATGTACAACAATTACGTGCTTATCAATTAATTTATTGTGATGTTTTTTTAGTAAGGTGTGCACATGTGGTTGCTTCTGCAGTATAACCTGTGAGGTGTATGAAAAATCAAACATAATTGCGATATATTGCGTGTAATGAATAATATGAATATTGTTATGCATTAAAAGAAAAATAATTATAAATCTAAAAAATGTGTACGAGAAAGTGTCCCCGCCATACCTGTTTTCTGATGTTATAATATTTGAGTGCCGTAAAGATATAAATATGAATAGGTTCACTTTATTTTTTTTAATATTATATTAGAACTTTATTCCAAGAAAATTTAAAATTTTAGTTAATCGTTGACCGTAAACAAAATATTTATTTATTTTATTTATTATTTTATTTATTTAATCTTTATTGTACACTGATTTATTATAACTACATAAGGGATACTATAAAATACAAAAGTACAAAAGGCGGTCTTATCGCTCTGAGCGATCTTTGCCAGACAACCTTTGGATGGATATAAGAGAAGGAGATTGAGAGGGCAGTGTAAGAATAAAGAATAAAAGCTCAAAACGAAAAAAAAAGAAAAGAAAATAGTAATAATAAAATAATTAATATACAAATAATAATATTAATACATACATATTCGTATTAATATTATTATTTGTATATTAACATTACATACAATATATATATTTATATATATATATGACAATATAAGTAAAATTTTAAAAATCTTAATATATATAATTCACGTGTCACGTTATTTGTACGCGATGGGCTCCTAAACCACTCAACTGATTATGATGAAACTTTGTAGATATGCGTTATTTGTTCAAACTTAAAGGGTGAGATAGTTTTTATCTCGATCAAATTGACGAAAGTATAAAATAAAGGAAAAAACATTTTGCCATACAAAATGTTCATGGGTTTGTAACTGTCAAAAATTTACATTTCATACCGTCAATACGGTAAAGTCTTCCCTCAAATTAAATAACGTATTTAAATAAAGGTTTCGAATCGACAACATATATCCCCAATATTCGATTAATGGCGTATTTTAGATTTTTTAGAATATGTAAATTAATGACAGTAATGAAAAGTGGTAGACATTTAAATTGGTTGTCAAATAATTATGCATACATTCAGAAATTTATTTTGTGTTAACTAAAGAGTATATTATGACGCTACATAAATATAGGACAATTAAATAAATTATATTCAAAAGTAAGAAATTTTACTTCTTTTCAAGGTAGAATGTCACTTGAAAATGAAAAATCTTTAATAAAATAACACATAAAAATAAAAACTGAACTGAACTGAATAAAATAACAATTTTATATAATTATGGGGAATATTGCAGGGGTTCTGAAATTAGGCGCTGCCTGTGTCTTGAGAAACCAGTTAAATATAATTGTTTCTACGTTAATTGTGTGTGTGTGAGTGTATTTCTATGAAAATTTATATTTCATCTCTTTATTATTAACAAAAAGTAATGCCGTAATACTTTTGGAAAAACAGCATAGTGGGCAAATAAGGGATGGAATATTGCATGGATAATCAAAATCGCTAAATTGTTTATTATCAAAAATTTATAAGGCACACTATTTGGATATGGAGAAACGGAATATAATCCGTATATATCCGTAATAGAGTGGGAGGTAGGGGAGAGGACTGTGATAGCTGACAGATTTGATAGGACGAAATGTAAATGCACGGTATAAGACGGGATGGTTAATGAAGAGAAAGGACGGGAAATATCGGGAAGTGACTGAACAGACGGGATGGGACGGAATTGAGCAGGACAGTAGGATAGCTAATTCATGTTAAGGTATACAAGAGCTTATACGAAAAATAACATGTATTTGGTGTGGAGTAAAATAAAAAAATATTGGATGCAGTCCAGGCAAACGTAGGTCGGGATTATTGCTTTGCTAAATAATTGAATATAAAGTTAATCATACAGGGTATATCAAGACTGCTACCGAAAACGAAGCCGGGTGGTAGTTTAAGCGACTTCAGACACAATGCAACAGAAAAAGTAGCAAAAAAAAGCGACAATTTTTTTTTTGTAATTTTTTTCTTATGACTATATTTGGGTGGTAAATACATTTTTTCCTAAAATAATTGTGTATACCCTTTTATTTATAAATAATCTAAGGCATAAAAGTGTTTAAATTATTATTTTAGCAAAAACTATGGATTTACCACCCAAAAATGAAGATATTTAAAAAATCATAAAAAATAATTGTCGCGTTTCTTTTCGAAATTTTTGGTTGCATTGTGTTTGTAGTCACTAAAACTACCACCCGGCTTCGTTTTCGGTAGCAGTCTTGAGATACCCGGTATAATAACTAAGCCATAGCGAAGGGTAGTCAGGTCAGCTATGGTATCTTTTAATTGATTTCAATGAACGTCGTCGGAGTAGTAACAGTGTCATAATATCTCCGTAGCAAAATATTGATTTGAATCTGGAGAGATGGGATATAATAAAATATAAGGTGGATAAAATGGGACAGAAGAATAGGTACAGATGTGATTGGAATTGGATAAGTAGTTTAGACAACGGCTGTCATATTGATTTTAAATAAAATATGGGCTGGAATCTGTATTTGCACCCAGGCGAAGCCGGGCTGGGCCGCTAGTAATAATATAAAAATGTAACAAAAAAAAATATAGAATTAAACCAATTAACTAACAACAATCCATCTGCCGGCAGTGTAAGCAATTTCCAAATATTACAAAACATTAGAACATGTTTAGAACTACATTAAATCAACATAATCCGCTTATCTAAATAAACTGAAATAAACAAAACTAAAGAAAGAAAAATATAGAATCACAAATATAGAAAGCAAAAAACTAAATTACATAATAAAAATATATTAAACTAGAACTATCCTTATCCAGGGTAATTAAATAAAAACAGTCAAAAAAATGAAAATAAAAATATAATTTCTGAACGTAATCTAACCTGTATTTAGTTGTTGCTATGAGATTTAAGGATGGATCTACATTCTTCTCCTCTTCCAGCTCATAGTCAGAATATTTAAAAAAAATGATAATGTAAGAAGCTGACTGAAATTTTTATCATGATTAAGCACCCATACAGGGTATATCAAGTCTGCTACCGAAAACGAAGCCGGGTGGTAGTTTAAGCGACTTCAGACACAATGCAACAGAAAATGTCGCCAAAAAAAAGCGTCATTTTTTTTGTTATTTTTTTCCTATGGTCCTATTTGGGTGGTAAATACATTTATTCCTAAAATAATAGTGTATACCCTTTTATTTATAAATACTCTAAGGTATAATAGAGTTTAAATTACTATTATAGCAAAAACTATGGATTTACTACCCAAAAATGATGAATTTTAAAATATAATTTTAAAAAATTGTCACGTTTCTTTGCGAAATTTGTAGTTGCATTGTGTTTGTAGTTACTAAAACTACCATCCGGCTTCAGTAGCAGTCTTGATATACCCGGTATTGCTGAATTACAACATTATTGGACTGGTGTCATGAGCAACAATAATTACCTAAGCCAACGTAAAATGTGCAATAGCGATACAACTAGTAACTACATTACGTTTAATTAAAGATGTTGTCATCATGATGCATGATGGCAATCTTATTCACAAGAAACACTAGTTAGCAGTTTTAAAGATGCAATTTTTTGATTCTCCCAAAATCATGCACTTTGCAAACATTACAATCACTTACTTCATGAACACAGCCGCGTCGTAATGTCGCTAATGTGACACTACAATCATGTAATATGTTGATGTGACCTTAAAAGGCTCATGGCACTGGTTTACCATGTTTTAGAAAGTATTCGCTGTCGCGTTCACACCTTCTTGTCGGTAGATTTGCTTTTTCAATCCAACGCGTATGCAGCGCATTCGTGTCTCACAAACATCTGAGTCCAAACGCAATATTTTCGCGGCAAAAAAACAAAGTTAATGGTGAATTTAAAGTACAATGGAAGGCAAAGGAAATAAGGTCAGTGTGCTATCGATAACTACAACTCATTTATTTATTTAGATAAATCGTAATCGAAGTTTACTTATAAAATATTGTTGTTTAAATCGAAGTTCTATTATGAGTTTAACATTAAAGTAACTTGGCCCTTGTGGCGTCACTTGCGGCAATAATTCTTGAAAGATTTTCCAGATTAGATTCGTTTAATATGTAAATTAGAATAAATTTAATATAGGTGTAGTAGGTACTATTAATTTCCTTTATAACAAGACCCATATTATAAACTTACCCATTGTAATTTTAATTGAATTTATAACATCTACTGTTTGTACCTTTGTGTTATAGTTCAAGTTGTTTCTTTTTTATGTTTTAAAAATGTATAGCGTGAGTTTTGATTTTCTTCATAGTTATTTTGGTGAGGTCAACTCCCTACAATTGGAGTCTATAACTACGCTACCTACTTGAATTACACATTACGCACCTAAAATACATGGTATTTTATTTGTAACCAGTTGATTTGATTGAATAACTTCGTTTACCTATCAATATTTGGCATAGTGCAGTAGACAACCTCCTCTTTACGGTATAGAAAATACCATTACCTATTAATACAAGTTATTATTATATTTTCAGGACACTGACAAATCGAGGCTAAAAGAAGAAAAAGATGAAGAGAATATCAAGCACGATATCGATAAAGTAAATCGTAATACAAAATCAGAAATAAAATATAAATGTAGCAACATCGCTTTTGACAAAAATGTTAATACATTTCTGATCTTATGTATAATAGGCGTATCGTTAGGGATTCTATTAGAGGTAATAAACGACCAAACTAGAGAAAAAAGCAAAGATGAACCGACTAAGAAGCGATACTGGGTGTATTCTGCCTATAGCGACGTGGAAAACACGAATGGTGTTTTGAAACACGTTCATATAGTTTTAAACAGAATTGGATATGAGAAATCAACAAATAAAACGAATTGGTCACTGCTTTGGTCGCACGATTACCCATTCAGAGCATTGTATCCACACATGCACAGACTCAAAAAGCATCAAAAAGTTAACCATTTTCCTGGAACTGGTTTCATAACCAACAAAGTTGATTTAGCTACATCTAAATCTGATTATATACCGAAAGCCTTCAAACTACCACAAAATAAGGCTGAATTCCTTAGCTATGCATCAGGAAATAAAAATGCATTGTTTTTGGAGAAGCACAATCAGCATCGAGGTGTTTACTTAAAGAACGTGAGTGAAATAGATTTTAGCGGGGAAAGTTTCGTACAGGAGTACGTGCAAAAACCTTTCCTAGTGGACGGACATAAGTTCGATATTGGCGTGTACGTGGTGGTGACTTCTGTTGAACCATTGAGGGCATACTGGTACAAAGGCGACGTGCTATTCAGGTAATTGTTGTCCAAATATTTACAATAGGAAAATTAATATGAATAGTAGAGTTAATTAATATGAATAGTAAAGTGCGTTGTGGCCTATTCGTAACGGACTAGACGTGGATGCTACCATGTTCATGGTGGTCACGGGTTCAAAACCCAGGGCACACCTCTGACTTTTCGGAATAGCCACGCACAATAACATTGTGGTATGCAGGAATCCGCATACCATAGTGATTTGTAAAATATAAGATTTACTGGTGGTAGGTCTCTCATATGTGAGAGGCCATCTGGGTAGGTACCACCGCAATGTCTATTTCTCCCGTGAAACAACACTGCTTAAATGCGCTGTTGTGTTTCGGATTGAAGGACATTATAGCCAGAGCAACTACTGGACATATTGAGACTTAACATCTTATGTCTCAGGATGGCGAGCGCAGTGGAATGTTGCTACTGTTTATGAGCGGTCGTATCGCTTACCATCAGGCGAACGACATGCTCGTCTCGCCATTCACTGCAATAAAAAAAAAAATTTTTATCATAGGTACTGAAATGACAAACGCATTATCAATGGAAAATAAATGTTTTTTTTATGGTAATTAAAAGTGTGTATTCGGAGTCACTTAGGGCTCAATAGAACCGATCGATCGTCAGCTTCAGCCATAGGAATGTACTGCTGAACATAGACTTGCCTCGAGGAGGACATATTAATAGGTTCCCAATGTACACAATAGTAGATTTTTTACCTACGATCGGATCTTTATACACTTTTTTATTTATTCTATAACTGTAGCCCCGTAGTTGAGGAAAATTCGAATATGAACAATTTTCAGCGTCACCTAATAGGTAATTAAATTGACAAATGGATAAAGGGCAAGCTTTTTGGATCGTCCTTCCTGGAAACAAGACCAAGATGAGAGTTGGCGGAACACTCCAGTAGATTGTATAAAAGTTTATCATAATAGCCATTAAACCGAAATTACCTTAGGGGCCATTCAAGTATTACGTAAGCAGATTTATTAGAATTATACACCCCCCCGTCCCCCTTGTCAGCAAAAGTAAGCAAAGCTCTTACCCCCTCCCCCATGCTCACGTAAACCTTTTTCAATGTCATAATATATTAATTTTTTTAATGATTCATGCGCAGAAGCTATAATTCTAAACATAAAAAACTAGAATTAGGATAGAGATTGGATTTTACTTATACGGTATTCAACATAGAGTAAGGTACAAAAATATTATAATACTAGCGGTCCCGACCTCATTATGTATAAAATATAGTTGTTAGAATAAAAAAAGTTCAAGATGGCCGTCAAGAACCAACAACGAACAAAGGATGCCTCAGATATCGATTTCGGGACCAATCGGATCAAAAACAAAAAAGTTCAAAATGACGTCCACAAATTTCGATTTGATTTGATTTCGATCGAAGAAATTCTAATAAGTAAAATAAAAAAACTCTCCTAGTCGGCTTCAATTTTCATATATTCAGGTTCCGGTTAGTTGAGATTACTATACCTATCCCGATGTAAATAAACGCAAGATTTCGGCCACCTCATTCATTCATTTGATAAACATACATTTTTAACACAAACCTCACAATCAAATAATATTTCAAAAAGTAAACAAACACACTAGTAAAAGCAAATGACTACAATTAATATCGAAACTTAGTAATAAACTGTTAAATGTTAAAATTTAAAAACTTTTAAGAAATCTATTTTTATTACAAACATACTAAGTAGTATAAAATAGTAAACAATGCAAAAACACATAAAAAAAGCAAAATGGCCCCCGCGAAACACAAAACATTTCTATTTAAACAAATAAAACCTTACTAACCAAAAATGCA
Organism: Hyles vespertilio; assembly: GCA_009982885.2. NCBI lineage: Eukaryota > Metazoa > Arthropoda > Insecta > Lepidoptera > Sphingidae > Hyles > Hyles vespertilio. The sequence continues at coordinate 16,848,832 of CM042821.1, read as the reverse complement.
TAATGTGCATAGGTGATTTATTAGATTTGCGCCTATTAATTTTAATCGGATTATAGGCAACGAACATTCCCGATTACTCCCGACAACTTCCGAGGCCTGCCGCAGGAGTTGCGGCTTTCAATATTCATGTGTGGTGCGCGGACACCAAAATTACTACACACATGCAAACAAATGTCATGCGGGACGCGGCGGCATGACTTGGTTGATTAGGTACATTATTTTGCTTTGCAGCGCCGCGCCGCTTGCTTTTCGCGTGGCAAACATAATGTTTGCGTGATTGCAAATAGGTGCTATTTATAAAATATTAGGCGTTTTAAAGTTATTATATTTTGTTTATTCATTTATTTACTATAAATTAAAGTCATCTAAAACGTACGAACGTTATAATAAAATATCTGTAAATGACAAGTAAAGCACTGCATTTCTGCCTACAAGGAGCGCACGCCCCTGCTTCAGACCCAATAAACAAAACGTTGTGTGACATTATATTTCATTAGTAGCATATAAACAAATTTTCAAAAATTGTTGCACGCCATTATTTTGCGTTTGTAATAAGGAGCTTGATAATGTATATTTATACATTTTCAAAAGAATATCTTCAGTAGTTTTTATTTTCCATTTCTATTTCCACCTTTATTTCAACCCCTTTAGGCAAATATATAGCCTATGTTACTCCAGGATAATGTACCATTCAAATGGTGAAAGAATTTTAAAAATCAGTCCAGTAATTTTTGAGTTTATTCATTATAAACAAAAATACAAATGTTTCCTCTTTAAATAATAATATTAATATAGATATCTTATATCTTCCAACTTTGTTTTCGTACCATCTCTGTGTTTCTTCTGCCAACTACGTTTGAAATCTTCCTGTTTAAAGACTGTTTTTATGACGTAATCATCATCTAGACCCCCCTACCACCCATGTCATCCAAAATAAGCAAAGCAAAGAGCCCCCCGCCCCCCTATAGGGCGTTACGTAATACTTGAACGGCCCCTTATTAGGTATACAATGGTGATTCGGCATGCCACCTTTTCTTGGAGAGAAGGATTCGTTATCCTCATCTCCCTATACACAGGGGACAGCCAAAAGGAGTAGGGGAAGATGTTGCATACCTACTAAAACCCCTCGGTGATCGTCGTGAATATTATTGGCGGCACTGGGCATCCAAAGGCGATAAGAGCCACGATTTACCCTTTGCGCAATATTATTATATACTATTAGTTCATTTGGTCGGTAGGCATACATATCATCCACTTGCAACTCTTTGGACGGCCAATCGAGGCTTTTTGGTGCGTTTTTATTACTTTAGTTCCCTTGGTCGGTAGGCATATATATCATCCACTTGCAACTCTTTGGACGGCCATTCGAGGCTTTTTGGTGCGTTTTTATTACTTTAGTTCCCTTGGTCGGTAGGCATATATATCATCCACTTGCAACTCTTTGGACGGCCATTCGAGGCTTTTTGGTGCGTTTTCATTACTTTAATAACACATTGAATGAATAGCTGTCAATAAAAATCATTTCATTTGTTGTAAAATTTTCCTCTGACTCACAAAAACACACAATAGATAATTCATAAACTACTAACGATCTCTATCAACAAATGTGGAAATTTTAAGTCATTGTAGAAATTCCTTGTGCATTACAGATACTGTCCGGCGAAATACTATCCCTTTGACCCGAAGAATTTGGATAAGTATGTAATTGGAGACGATTACCTGCCTACATGGGAAGTTCCGTCATTGGCCCATCCATACACCGCTCTAGGATTTGGAATGAAAGACTCTTTCGATATTTATGCTAGGTCTAAAGTAAGTCTATGCCTTATTACATTACAAATCACTGTCGCTAATAGAGTCTCTTTTTTGGATACCTACACCATATTAGCATCATGTTTGAAAAATGAATGATTATAATTTACTTATGGTAGGTTATTTACAGCCGGTTGGATAGTAACGTAAATGTGTCCAGTCGCGTTTTATGGTTTGTCCAGCCCATATACGTCCCACTGCAGGGCACGGGCCTACTCAACAATCGAGAATACGATTGAGAGTGGTTAGGCCATATAGTCCACCACGCTGGCCTAGTGCGGATTGGTGGACTTACATATCATAGAAATTCTTATAAATCGCTATGGTATGCAGGTTTCCTCACGATGTTTTCCTTCACCGTTTTTTAGTGCGTGGTGATTGATTATCAATACACACATGACTCCGAAAAGTCAGACATGTGCCCTGGGATTCGAACCCGCGACCACCAAGGTATATATATAAAACATAATAAGTAAGCCGCCAGGTGCTTTCTGAACGGTCTAGGACCTATCTGGACTACACTGCACTTACCATATGGAAGTATTCACTTTTGCGTGTCAGATAAAAAATATACAGACAACTCCGCGGGCTATAGCTAATAGTGAATAACATTCACCACAGGATAAAAATAGATTTATGTTGAAAATGAATTGAGTAATTTCCTAATGTAAGGTAATGTGCTGTATCTTAATAGTTATTGTTCGATTACAGGGCAAGGACACTACTCAAATGTGGGAGGAAGTACAAAAGGCAATCGCAGATATACTCCTCAAAAAAGAACATCATGTTATTCAGGCTGTAAGTATGTAATAAATAAAGTAAAATCAAGCTTACGGCTTTAATCAAACGTAAAAATATTAGAGAGTCACACTCATAATTTTGATAAGTATAAAATTTTACTGATGGCCTCATATGTGAGAGGCCGTCTGGTTAGGTACACTGCAATGAAATGAAATGAAAATATTTATTGAATCCATAAAATGTCATACACTATTTAGATTCAGTTATTTTTTTTCACTACCACCCAGTTCACAAGGCTGTTTTCGCCAGAGAAGAACGGGCAAGAAACTCTAGCGTTGCTCTTTTCAAAATAAGTTTACAATACAGTGATCATACAGGAGTTGAAATTCAGAGCAGTTCATAAATTATTTATAATAATTATTATATTGTACGGCTGAGTTAAGTGTGGTCGGCCTGACCGCGGAATCGGTATACACTCAACATTGTTCAGCAAAAGCAATGAAAGGCAATAAAAAAATAATAAAAAAAAACAAAGTAATGTAATATTATCATTACTAGTGGTCGCCCAGTGGTCGAAATTCGACCAAATCAAGAAGAGAAAAAGTTTTTACCTGTATGATGATGTTGTTATTCTGATAATTCGAGCACATTTAAATGTACGTATCTCTCAAAATCACTTATTTCTCCTGAAGTATATGTAATTACTAAATCGTAAACTACAATAATTGTTTTTAAACAGCAATAGCAATTTATATATTTTTTTGTACCTGAATGTTGTTATTGCATATTGCTGCTACAGAACTTTCTTTATGCATATAATGATAGTCCGTGTACATTTAAATGTATCTTACTGCTACACAATTTGTATAAGCGCTCAGTATTTCACGTAGTATTCGTCAAATAAAACTTTTCTGTTTGACATTCAAAAAAACCACAGTAAACAAACTTTTCTGTTTGACATGTCATCTATGTCTATATACTACTGTATCAGCCCATATACGTCCCACTGCAGGGCACGGGCCTACTCTACAATCGACAGTACGATTGAGAGTGGTTAGGCCATATAGTCCACCACGCTGGCCTAGTGCGGGTTGGCGGACTTACATACCATAGATTTTTTTATAATTCGCTATGGTATGCAGGTTTCCTCACGATGTTTTCCTTCACCGTTTTAGTGCGTGGTGATTGACTATCAATACACACATGACTCCGAAAAGTCAGAGGTGTGCCCTGGGATTCGAACCCGCGACCACCATGACCATGTTGGCAGTCGCGTCTAGTCCGTTTACCGACAGGCCACCACGCACTGGCAGTCGCGTCTAGTCCGATTACCAACAGGCCATCACGCACTTATACGCACGCAACTATGTCTATAATAAACAAAAAAATCAATTTGATCAAAGAGTATGTACAAATACTTGTGTATGCGTGTGTCAAATGCATGCTGGTTTGTGTAATGTTTTATTTATTGATATAATGTACTTTTTATGCATTATTATTAAAATCTTTTTTAATATTAAATGAGGCAAGTAAAACTTTTTGTTTGATATGTCTATGTCAGAAGAACAAAATGAAAAAGATAAGATACAATTTGACAACAGAGTATGTGTGCGTGTACAAATACTTGTGTATGTATGTGTGTGTGAAATGCATGGTAGTGTGTGTAATGTTTTATTTTTTGATTTAATGTACTTTATAAGCATTATTATCGAAAAATATTAGCGTTCAGCACTTCTCCTACACATAAACTATAAGTGTGCCAAATTTTATGCTCCTGCGTCCGCGCAATTTTCGTAAAAAGTGGTCCAAAGTTTTTGCATCACGTATTAATATATAGATAAGCAAATTGAGCAGACCAGTCTACACAAGCAGCACCCGTTCACGAGTATAACCCATGTGCCAGCCATCGGTCTCCTCAACCGTGTTATAGGGAAGTGACCGACCCGGCACACGACGCCGCCGCAAGCACAGACCTTTAAGCGAGCATGACGTACTCAAATTGCCTACAACTATGGTGAAACAAGTGCGATAATTATTTTAATTATATTTAACAGAGTACACACACATCCGGTTCGGGGACTTATATTATGTTTTATTCCCACGCCTTACTATCTTCTAAGCAGGGACCGAAACCGGTATCGAAAATACCGGTATTTTTTGGTATCAACCGAAAAAAATAATACCGGTATTTTTAATGGTAACCGGTATCCGCCACTTTTATTGGATTCCTAGAATTTTACCGGTATCATACCGGTAACCGAAATAAGGGTTACCTTTATGTTTCATGCGAAATTCTTTACAAGTCAAAGCGGGGGCAGTGCCTGTGTGTGGTTATACCGCCGTTTGTCTTTACTAAACATTATTACAATTATCTTTACTTACTTCATGATTTTTTCAACAGAATTACCCACCAAAAATGAAATGAACCGAATCCAGCGATATTGTGTAAACAACACGACAAGTATGATTTTTATTTGTTATGCAACAACAACGCATTTTCTTTTGCATTCAAGGTCTTTTTAGGTTACCGGTATTAAAACGGTTCCCGTATATAAGGGTAACCTTTATAATGCGTCATAGCGGTTACTGAAATCTTAAAGGTAACCGAAATTCGTCGATACCGGTACCGTAATGTCGAATGGGTTTCGGTCCCTGCTTCTAAGTATTCTGAAATTTTATAATATGCTTTATTACACAACTGTCGTTTCATATTAGATTTAAATTTATTTATAGTTAAGGCTTTTATGTTAGTGGGAACTTTATTATAGAAATGTATACAGTAACCCTTAAAAGATTTGCTAATTTTCTGGAGTCTGGTCTTATGACTGACTAGATTATTTCTATTTCTAGTATTTCTGTCATGAATATCGCTAACCTTTTGAAATTGTTCTATATTCTTATGGACATACATTAAATTAGCGAATATAAATTCAGATGCTACTGTCATTATATTTATTTCTTTAAATTTTTCTCTCAGAGATTGTCTGGAGCCTAACGAATAAATAGATCTTTTGGTGGTTATAAGTGTAGGTATTAGAATAAGCACTCACTTCCAGGAACTAACTATTGTATATTTTGTAAATTAACACTTAGTACATTCACAGACAGAGTAAAATTATAATTATGCGACTCGGAGCGAGATGTGCTCGTGACGAGAGATGGCAGACTGTCTTTTCATCCAAATAAACCGACCCTTTTATAGGACTACCCGAATGAGGATCGGTGGGGATAAATCTTCCAGAAAATATATTTAAGCCATAAAATAGGGTCTATCCTTTCAACTAAAAATTAAGGTCGGCCCAAACATCTGGGCTATTGTCCAAACAGAAAGGTTTACCCAAACATGTGTACTATTGTCTAAAAAACATAAATTTGTTGCAAAGGATTACCGCCACTAAAGAACTTAACTATAATAATACAGTTTTATTGCCCCGGCATGAACAGGTCATTACAATTAGGAAACAATAATTTAGAACAGCATCTTTTTAACTAATATTATACAATAAGGTACACAAAAATTCTTACTTAAATAAAACGACTCGCAGATGTTTTATGGTTAAACATCTGCAGTCATATTTTAAAATGAAATGCGTGTTTAAATAATGTTCAAATTACAACTAATAAGCGTGTTATTTTAAAAGCTAAATATAAGTTGGCGTATTGCAACCGCTTTAAAAGCTATATCTAAGTTGGCGTATTGCAACCGCCACAATCTTATGGCTCGTTTTTGAAGAAGAAAGATGGTATTCATGTCAGCAGCACCACCCCACAGCAAAATTCCATAACTCATTAGGCTATGAAAGTAAGCAAAATAGACCAATCGAGCCGTATCAATGTCAGTCAATTGGCGAATCTTGCCCACTGCAAAAACTGCAGCACTCAGCTTTTTAGCTAACGCTGTTATGTGGGGACCCCATTGAAGTTTAGGATCCAATGTGATTCCCAAAAACTTAGTAGTCTCCACAAGGCTCAACACATCCCCGTTCATAAAAATGTTGGCATTCACTTTTTTTACGTCGGTGTTATAAACCGAATACATTTAGTTTTTTGGCTGTTTAACAGTAAATTATTAACGCCAAACCAATGTACTATTATTGAGAGAGTGTGGTTTACTTCGTCAAAACTTGATTGATGTCGTTTAATTTTAAATATCAGTGAAGTATCATCAGCAAACAACACTACTTCATATTTTATCCCTTATAAAATAAGGCAAGTCATTAATATACAGGGAGCGCAAAAAAATGGCGCACTTGCTCAGTCGGGTACAAGGGTATAATATTAATATCGTAATAAAAAAATATTTGGAAAATACCTATCCGTTTTGAAGTTATGACCGTTTAAAGTTTTCAGTTTAATCACCACTTTTTCGCATAAAACCAGTTGGAATAGATGAAGAACAAAATTTAAACACATACGTATTTTTTCGTTTCGTCATTAATTGAACGGTTAACGAAATATACCACGAAAACCATTTTTAACAGCATCAAAACTTTCTTAGACATCGCTTTAATATTTATGGTCCACAAATAATATAATTTAATTTGACTAACGTAAATAATGTATTTCTTTGACAAATAAATTACTATAAAGTAAAAACTAATACTTTAAATAAAATATGAATAAAAACTAAATAAATTAAAAAAACTAATCATAAATTATAAATAAAAATAAAATTAATTTAAAAATAAATAAAATTAATAAATAAATTGATAAAAGCAAGAAATTAAAATAAGTAATAAAAAGCATAGGAAATATATTGTAAATAGAGATTAAGTTCTATGTGTATTGACTTGTCATAAGAGCTCCTTAATTGCCTACGTGATCAATAAATACATTTCATTTCATTTCATTTCATTTAACCGTTGTTTACACATGGGTAAGGTCATGAACTCTTAGCTGTATAATTTATCCTTCTCTAACTTCAAAAAAGGACATTTTTTGTTTCATTTCAAATAAATCAATCAGTTAAACAGGGACGTACTCAGATTTAAGCGTCAATAAATTAACAACATAATAACTTTAGGTGCAGTTGCATCGTGTTGACTATTATTTTGTTTGTCATTATTTTCCTTAGTGTCACAAATCCAAACTGAAAGACACCAAGAAATCACATTGGTCATCGCTTAAATCATGTAAGATTGCGAATTTAATTCTAATTAGAAAAGTTTTCGTAATACCTACATAACATTTAAATTATCTAAATGATTAATATTCATTGTAAAAATAATCTGATGACACTGATTAATAAAAAATAATATTTTTAAAATGATGGCCCAATTCGGCCCTATTAGTCAAAGGAAGCCGCCGGTCATAGTGTACTTCGTCGGATCCAACGCGGCTCGATTATTTTTCCTTTGAGGTTGCCGCCGCCCTTTGTGAGCGCGAGCCGAAAGGCGGCAATGTCTTTGTCGGTAACTTTTAGCATTTTGCAAAAGAAGACCGACATCTTGAGGTGTGTTCACACTACACACTTGATATAACTTAATTTGATTAAGTACCTATTCCGATATAAAAGTTACGTTAAAAAAAAGATCTTATTGGACTGATAGAATGGTCCTTACTTGCTCAAGAGCTTATAATATTATTTAAATATGTCATCAACCGATCCAGTCAGTTACAAATTGCCTATTTAATTTTGCTTATTATTGTATTTAACATTACTTTAATGTGTTTTGAAAATAATGTTACTTTAAAGTAATAAAATTTCTTCTAAATTCTTATACCTAGAGAAATGTCGTCTACCATTACAGCATAGAATTTACATATGAGACTTCTGTGAGATAAAATTAGTGAAATCAATAAACACTAACCACTAATTTACTGCACTGGAGACCCCGTGCCCTGCAGTGGCACGTATATGAGCTGATACAGTACTAATACTAATTGTTCACTTGAATTATTATGAACTCAAATAGGAAAGCTTTGTATCTAATGTGAACAGGCCTTTATCTTTCAAAAATCAAAATAATAATTTATTTTTTATTAGTTGGATTCGGATTGCGATCGCGTGTGCATGTATTAGTCGTGTGCATATTATTGTAAATTCGTTTTCAGTTATTTTGAGTAAATTTTATTAATTTCACTATGCTTTGAACATTACCCAATTTGATAGCTTTTGATGTAACTTGTGTTATGTGAATTATAAAAGAAAAAGTGATTTGTGCTACCAAACTGTGACAGTGTTTTCGTGCGAGTTTTGGCGGATCCTGCGCTTCCATCCTTGCCTATCAAGGCCATTACGGTTTACATTACAAGGTCAGTTAACTATTTTAGTGGTCATTAATGACAACTAACCAGCCCATATGAGTCACCGACGTCCTCCGTGGAACAGTTGGTAAGAACTGCCTGTGAAATGAGAGACCGCGGGTTCGGTTTCTGCCCCGAGACAAATAATTTCCATGAACCATAATTATTTTTCTAATCCCCGCGACACAAGATTTGTATCTTAGTGTGGGGTTAGTACCCATGTATGTGACTGTTGATAGTATTAATTTAATATCTTTTTTATGTACCCTGAGCGTTATGTACACAATCGCACGACTTATAAGTAAATAATGAGCTATGCTTATTTATTGTTGAGTGTCTACCGTTCAGTTGTAAGGTTCAATCACTTTAGCGTAATGTGTTAAGGGTTAGCATATGTAAGGTTAGTTTTTTTTTTCTCGGCATCTTTCTTAATATTCGCTAGCGCCATGCAAATCCGTATTAATTAAGATGCCTTCACCATATACTATAATGTATATTAGCAGGTGCGCCGTTTTCTTGTCCACCCTGTATATCAAAAAGAGAAAGGGTCCAAGAATTGAGCCCTGCGGAACCCCCATAGTAACAACAGATCCATGTGATTTTTGTCCGTTGACATCAACCCTCTGAACCCTATTGTTTAAATATGATTTACATAGTTCAAGCGCAATGAATATGTCTTCTGTCAAACAGCAGTGTAAATGCACTGTTGTGTACCGGTTTGATGGACATTATAGCCAGAGTAATTACTCGACATATTGAGATTTAACATCCGTCTTAAGATGGCGAGCGCTGTGGAATGTCAAGCATTGCAATTCATGGCGTTGTTTGGTTTTGCTACTGTCCATGAGCATTCCTATCGCTTAACATCAGGCGAATGTTCGGCTAAATCAATGATCTCATCCCTACTGCTCTAACTTTTCTTTTGTGCTTCTTCTGCCATAACCAACTTTCCCTACCATACTTACATTGGCATTACCATTCCTCCATGGACAGTCGTGCCTTTTTAGAGACCTTCCGACTCCTCATAAAGAAGTGTAGAGCACTATTCACTTGATTTCCTGCATTCACTCGCCTTTCAACATCACTGTCATGCTTTCCATCACTTGTTCTACCCGTTAATTACCTATCATAATATCACATTTTTTCATATCCGTCTCCCTATCAAATACCATAACTTTCGTCATAATCACATTTCATTTCTCAAGAAAAAGCTTCAGCTAATTGTTATCTTTTATAAGTTGCTTTCTGGAAATCATCTATGCGTCGAAATGCGTCGTCGAATCTATGCGTTAAAAAAATATTGCTTGGATGTTTGGTCGATTATTTAGTTTCCCAAAACCTTTAATATCATAATGATCATCAAACAATATCATATCCAAGGCTATGTACTTTAAAGTTATTTTCAGCATCATTCTTGTATTGGAAACCATTAAGAACCGGTTATTATAAGTCCATTATAATTATAATGATTATTTTAAACGCATACAAGTACACTTAAGTAAATGGAGGTCAGGTACTACGGACCTAATCAAGGTCAGAATAAGATTAGAAATTAGCGAATATAAATTCAGATGCTACTGTCATTATATTTATTTCTTTAAATTTTTCTCTCAGAGATTGTCTGGAGCCTAACGAATAAATAGATCTTTTGGTGGTTATAAGTGTAGGTATTAGAATAAGCACTCACTTCCAGGAACTAACTATTGTATATTTTGTAAATTAACACTTAGTACATTCACAGACAGAGTAAAATTATAATTATGCGACTCGGAGCGAGATGTGCTCGTGACGAGAGATGGCAGACTGTCTTTTCATCCAAATAAACCGACCCTTTTATAGGACTACCCGAATGAGGATCGGTGGGGATAAATCTTCCAGAAAATATATTTAAGCCATAAAATAGGGTCTATCCTTTCAACTAAAAATTAAGGTCGGCCCAAACATCTGGGCTATTGTCCAAACAGAAAGGTTTACCCAAACATGTGTACTATTGTCTAAAAAACATAAATTTGTTGCAAAGGATTACCGCCACTAAAGAACTTAACTATAATAATACAGTTTTATTGCCCCGGCATGAACAGGTCATTACAATTAGGAAACAATAATTTAGAACAGCATCTTTTTAACTAATATTATACAATAAGGTACACAAAAATTCTTACTTAAATAAAACGACTCGCAGATGTTTTATGGTTAAACATCTGCAGTCATATTTTAAAATGAAATGCGTGTTTAAATAATGTTCAAATTACAACTAATAAGCGTGTTATTTTAAAAGCTAAATATAAGTTGGCGTATTGCAACCGCTTTAAAAGCTATATCTAAGTTGGCGTATTGCAACCGCCACAATCTTATGGCTCGTTTTTGAAGAAGAAAGATGGTATTCATGTCAGCAGCACCACCCCACAGTAAAATTCCATAACTCATTAGGCTATGAAAGTAAGCAAAATAGACCAATCGAGCCGTATCAATGTCAGTCAATTGGCGAATCTTGCCCACTGCAAAAACTGCAGCACTCAGCTTTTTAGCTAACGCTGTTATGTGGGGACCCCATTGAAGTTTAGGATCCAATGTGATTCCCAAAAACTTAGTAGTCTCCACAAGGCTCAACACATCCCCGTTCATAAAAATGTAATCAAGGTCAGAATAAGTCGATTGATGCAGACCACAACAAACAATTCAGTTATATTTTTTTTTGTCTAAACAGGGGGAGCTATATTCAGTCGTAGCAGTAGATATTCTATAATTGATCATGTTGATAATTCAGCTTAAATTGTAAAATGCGAATGGCTACTAGTCGAATCAACTATGTATAAACATTGCACAATGTTTCATAACTGACGCATTCCGTTAACTTTACTATGTGCTTACCTACAGCTGAAAACTAAAACTGCATTTTTAAATTTCAGTTGAAAAGTTACCCATCCAGTGACAATTTCTTCGAAATGATGCGTTTTGATCTCGTGGTGGACGAGGATCTGAAGGTTTACTTGTTGGAAGCCAATATGTCGCCTAACTTGTCGTCGGCTCACTATCCGCCCAACCAGCTTCTTTACGAACAAGTCTTATACAATTTGTTCAATCTAGTTGGAGTTACTGATCATGTTAAAGGAAATGAAGATGGGAATCACGGGTTTGTGAAATATTTTATTTTTATTACTGACTATATTATTGAAATACTACGGGAATGTGCAATGTACTTAATACGCTAATTTATAAATAATAAATAAATAACACCCAACAGTCCTACATAGTCCTGAGTCCACACTAAGATCGCGTCTTGTGTCGTGGCTATCAGGAACTACGAGAGACTTTTCGGTCTCACAAACACCCAGACCGGAAAAATATTTGTGGGCACAGACATTTCTCTCGGTGCGGGGATCGAACTCGCGGCCCCTCCTTTCACAGGCGGCTTCTTACCGACAGCGCCACGGAGGCTGATAATTTATGATTCATAAGATGCAGCAAAAATCTTTTTCTACATTAAAATATGTAAGTAGGCAAGTACAAGTTCAGAATGCCTTAGGCATTCTGAAATTGTGACAGCCTTTGCGCACTTTGCGGCGCAGTCGGTGATAAGACATCTAACAAACAAAAAGCAAAGAGTTCAATCCCGACATCGAGTCAAATATTTCTGTCATTTGTTTGTATTAATAATATCGCAAAAGGCTTATAAGGAGACACCTAACAAACGCGTTTATCATTGTTGGGTAATATATTACTTGTTGATACGTAAACAAATTTAATTGTTGACGAAAATAATAAGTGTACAATCAAAATAATGATAATTAATGCTTCAGTATGTCGATTAAGTTAAGTACAAAGTGCTCTAAGTAGACATAATATTTTGTGTTCCTAATTCCGTGGTCTGCACAATCGTATAAGGAAAATATGTAGGTTCCCGATACAGATGTCTTCGGTAGTAAAAACTTTATAGTGTATGACCGATGACGTCAACACTAAGTTACTTTCATCCCCTAGTATGCCTACATTTAGAAAATATGGGCAGTTTGATTTGAAATTGATTCGTTCTTTCCTTCCCGGCACTTAGCAACTCAGTTTTTTCCACTTTGCCCGGCGGTTGGTATCGTCAAATGTAAGTAAGGCCATTGTCTTTCATTTATCATCTTTGACAAAATCAATCCAAAGCTTTATCTGGTGTCCCTTGGAATTTACCCAATATTGTTAAAACACAATATTAATGTGTGCCAGTGAACTCCTGAACTTTTCATGACAATTGACAAGTGATCAAACAATCTCAAGTGATATCACTGTAATTTAATTTAAATTCGGAATAAATAAAAGCTACGTACCTACTGGTCACCCTGTTTATCCTCATTGATAAGTTATTATGATAATAGTTTTTGGTAGATACATCTCACAACTTCAAGGAACGCGTTAACAATAAAGTTGTTTAAAAAACATCCCTGTTTATCTCAGTATCAAGTAAATACCCAAGTACCTAGTTGAGCACATAAACATTTGCTCTGACAGAGAGATCGAACAATTAATTTCACAGCCTTTCGATTTAAAGTTGGCTTCGCACCTCCTGAGTCTCAGAAGATATTACAAATTAAAAAAAAAACAACAAGCTTACAAACAAATTACGAGTTTCAGAGATCATTCAGGTGCCCAAAATATGGTGTCCACACACAAGAACATAGCTGTATGGGGTGAGCAGTGCAGGACTGTGTGCAAAGAAGATTGTGATTCCAATTATATCTGTGGATTGTGTCGGCCATGTCTTAACTCCAAATTGCGAACCAGCATGCTTAAGGCGCACAGAGAACACATTCATAAAGGCGACTTTAGAAGATTATTCCCTCCACCAATGGTAAAGACAAAATCCGTTTTATACCTACACGATTTGAAGGGCTTATATATTTATTAAGATCCTACTCAATTTGTGCGTGTTCTTTTTTGTGTAGTAATACCAAATGATAAAGACTAAGATGGATAGGTAGGTGCCTGATACAAAGTGGTCATTGTCACTCATAAACAACCACAGTCAGGGAGTATAAAGCCTTTGCGAATTGAGGATTAGAGTTGGAAATACTAAGCGACATACAATGATCCTTTGTAAAGTAAAAGGTTTTAAAAAACTTACAGTCAAAATGAGAACTTTCTCCTTTTATTTAAGTCAGTTAAAAGAGTAAAGACTAAGCCCGAAAGAACTAAGTCTAGACAGTCTGAAACGCAGCTTAGGCAGAACGATACCACATTAATGTAATCATAAATAGTAAACAGAATAAACGACGTAAACGGCAAATAGTGAGTAGTGACAGTATCAGATAAGATGTTCACATGTTTACTTGATAAAGTCCTATCAAATCTGTAGTTACTTTTTACACGCTTTATTACATGCTTTATATTAGCTTCACTTGTATGTTTGTTTGTATGTTTGTATATTTGTAACCGACTCCTTAAGACGCGATTTTGACCCACTTTAAACGGACAGATTTCATTCAAATTTTGCACACTGTCAAAGACCGATGACAATACAAGAAACCAAACTAAAAAGTAGAAAATAAATAATAGTTAAAAAAAACTAAAAAACACGCTTTATATAGAAAACCCAACTAAAAAATAGAAAATTAATAATACTGAATTAAGGATAGTGTAAAAAATTAATAAGAAAAAAATATTTTTTATTGTAAAAAAAAGCGTGAGATTTAAGATATTATCAAAATGATAATCCTTCTACTTATATCTGTCGATAAAATAATTATATCTATTGCCTACAAGGTGGACGGACGATCTGACTAAGGTCGCAGGAAGTCGCTGGATGCAGGCCGCTTCCAACAGGTCATTGTGGAGATCCTTGGGGGAAGCCTATGTTCAGCAGTGGACTTCCTGTGGCTGATATGATGATGATGATGATGATTCTATATAAAGCGTGTTTTTTAGTTTTTCATAAACTATTATTTATTTAATACTATGAATGAAGAGACTAGCATGCCATTCGCCTGATGAATAGTAGAAAAATTAAACAACACAATGAATTACAGAGTAATGCTTGGCATTTCATTGCGCTCCCTATCTTGAGACATAAGATGTTGTCTCAATATGACCAATAGTTACTCTGGCTACAATGTGCTTCAAACCGGAACACAACAGTGCATTTACACTGCTGTTTGGCGGGAGAAATAGACATCGTGGTGGACTAAATAACCTAACCACTCATGGGCGTAGCCACGGTGGGGCAGGGTGGGGCAGTTGCCCCACCCTGGCTCTGGCCTCTAACGTACCTAGCCTAACCTAACAAAATTAAATTATCTAAGTAAAATACTATCTAGGGATAGATATAAACCTCTAAATTAACTGATTAACAAATTGGCATACTCCCAGAGGCCAAACGACTGTAGTTGGAGACACATTTTTAGATAGAAGATTTCGTGGTGTACGAAGGTGAGCAATAAGAAAATGTTTTGGTCAATTGGAATTATACATAATAGGGAATATTAAGACTGGGACCGAAAACGAAGCCGGTTGCTAGTTTTAGTGACGATAAACACATCATCCATCAGCTAAAGGAAGTCCACTGCTGAGCATAGGCATCCCCCAATGATTTCCACAGTGAACTGTTGGAGGCAGCCTGCACCCAGCGACGTCCCCCGACCTCTACCAGGTCGTTTGGTCACCTGTGGGTGGACGTCCTACGCTGCGCTTTCCGGTACGTGGCCTCCATTCGAAAACATTTTGGCCCCATCGGCCATCAGTTCTCCGCACTATGTGCCCCGCCCATTGCCACTTCACCTTACTAATCCGGTGGACTATGTCGATTACTTTAGTTCTCCTACGGATGTCCTCATTTCTGATTCGATCTCGTAGGAAAACCCCGATCATAGCCCTCTCCATAGCTCGTTTAGTGACTTTGAGCTTCCTAATAAGACCCATAGATGGAAGCCACGTCTCTGTGCCGTATGTCATTACTAGCAACACACAACTATCGAAGACTTTTATTTATGGCACTGAGGTATTTTGGACGAGAAGACGTCGCGTAGTTTTCCGAACTTTGCCCAACCGAGTTTGATTCAATGATTGACCTCTCTCTCGTTGTAGGACCTGCCTAACCGGACCACTTGTCCTAAATAGACATATTCGTCTTAATCTTCCATTCAAAACATGATCTTCGTTTTGTCCAAGCTCTTTTTAAGACCCACCTGTAGGGAGACTCGATTGAAGTCTTCGAATATAGTGCTATGGTATTCCAGCGAGTCTGCCAAGACTACAATATCGTCGGCAAATCGAAAGTGAGTAATATACTAGCCATTGATTTTGATGTCGAATCCTTTCCACTTCAAGAGCTTGAAGACGTTTTTGGAGATATGACATCTCCTTGTCATATGCCTCTCCGTAGTAGAATAGCTTTCGTGCTCTGATCTTGTACTCGGACCGACATGGTGTCCGATAGTCGATGTGGGACCGCTGAAGAGACTGTAGCAAAGCCTAGGTCTCGATCGAATCAAAAGCTTTCTCATAATCCACAAACATTAAACAAAGCGGCAAGTTATATTCCTCGGTTTTTTGTATAATTTGACACGAAGCGTATGGATCTGGTTTATGGTACTAAAGCCTTTTCGGAAACCGATTTGTTCAGGAGGCAGGAAGTCATCAAACCTGCGTTCGAGACGATTTGTGTTGACCCTCGAAAACAACTTATGGACATGGCTCAGAAGCGAGACGAGCCTGTAGTTCTTCAGCAAAGTGTCATCATTTTTTTGAAGAAACAGTACCACCACGTTCCTGCTCCATGCTTCTGTCGTTGAGCTCTCAACGAGAGCGGAATTGAAGAACCTCTTAAGGACTTTCAGTATCGGTGTTTCGCCCACTTCGACCTCACCCGGCGCCTTGTTGTTCTTAAGTTTCTTCAGGGCCATCTCAATCTCACACAGGCTGATGTTCGGTATATCATAGCTAGTATCGGATCAACTCAGCTATCGGGTCGTCGGCCGAGCTAACAGTAGGTTCGCCAACCGAGGTGTAAAGCTATCCGTAGAACCTCTCGATCTCCCTTAATACCTCAGCCCTCGTCGACACAATGCGGCCGTCACCGTCACCGCGCGTCGCCACCGTCCGTCTTCAGTCTAGACAACTGGATTTGACCAATAGACAAGTCTCTTACAAACACTTTGGAGACTCCAAAAGGCCTCCTCCTCCTTTAATACTCACAGCATTGTGAGCACGGACATCGTGTCGCAAGGACTTCCAGATCCGTCTATTGAGCAGCGGGTATGCTTCGGCTTCAACGGAAGACTGCGGCGCCATAGATCGAGAGTTGTTGTGATCTATCTCTACGAAGAGGTCTAAAATACTTAAATCCCACCGTATGGACAGCTTCTACCAAATCGATGTTAAGTTCGTCCACTGCAAGGTTTTTACATAAGACAATCAAAGCATTTTGCTAGTTCAAGTTGAAATCTCTCGGGGTTTTGGATATAGGCGCGAGAAGGTCGGAGCGTAGACTTCATCTAGCGATGCCATTTTAATTGATCGTCTATTCGTCGATAAGATGAAATCTATCTCGTTTCTCGTAGAACCCTCAGGCTGAACACCTGGCTGAGTAGCCAGGTCCATTTCCTGTGACGCAGCTTCTTGAAAAAAGAAATCTTCGCCTACTCCTGGGGTTCTATTGCCCATATCCAATTGCCCCACTTTCAACTCTGCATCGCTTCTCGTGCCCATCTTTGCGTTGAAATGAAAATGTTGATAATATTTAAATATGTTTTGGAAGTACGTATGGCCCGACTTATGTCTTCATACTTCTTCTTTTTCTTCATCTTAATGTGTCAAGGTCGGCGCGTATACCTGTTTGACCTTCAACGAATATATTTTTGATATTCTGAGTAAAAGGTACACTACCCTGCTTGCCACACTTTCGATCGATACGATGTTGTTGATGAGAGACCTGTGGACTAGAAATCCGACACCTCCTCGGGACTATTGGTCTGGTTCTCGTCTGTCCTCAACGTGCGTATATTGTGTGTTACCAGGGCCAGTCATCGTCTGAGGTGGTAGCCGGGGCCAACCCGGGGATTCACCTACCACCTACCATAGCCAGAAATAGTGGGGCTGCCGGGGACTGGGGTCCTGGTCTCTGTTTGTGTCGCCAATGGTATTTGCCGT